>OY856411.1:398283656-398908201 GCA_963693085.1 Alisma plantago-aquatica | reverse complement strand
TATATAAGGCCTCAAATCCTGGTATGTTACATTCTCCCCCACTTAGATTGTTGATGTCCTCATCAAGTCTCAACTATATAACCTCGTAATATTTCACCATTTCAATGTAGACCCAGAACGACCAATGGACACCCGATTCCAGCTCATAGCTACCAGCACAAGGTTGGACACATCACCTTGGATAGACCTTCCAACATGACTAGACTACATCACTCAAGACTGGTATGCTACATACACATGTGGGCCCCACCTACTACAAGGGAATTAGCTCTAATACTATTTGTATGTTTGGGCCCATTACCCAAGGCATTAGTAGGGTTTCAGTAATAACGATTGTCCCCACATACTACCACTGGCATTAACTATGCACTTTGTCCTCACTCACACACAAGTCAAGATCAACTTTCAATTGGTCAAACATAAAATACTACTCTAGGATGATCCAATTAGCCACAAAGTTCTTAGTGATTGGCTCACTAAAAAGGAGGTGCAACTTGGTGACATGGGTAGTCAAATAATTCCTTTTAAGATCATTTATCTAAGGCATGAGATCCAGATAAGTTACAAGTAGATTCACATGCACTAGAGCTAGAATATGACCAATTACCTCTGATGATATTCTGATTTGATTCCACATAAGTGTATATCAACCCCATTGTTATTAATATGAAGATGATAACCATTATTGAAGACAATGATATGAATATAGTGGTGTTTCCTTTCATTCAAAAACACAGGGTGACCGTATGATGAATCCCCATGATGCTAAGGATAGGATCGAAGAGATTCACCACTATGTTTACGAGGCAAAAAATCCCATGTGAACCTCTTTAAAAAGTAATGAATAAGGTTGGTCATTATGTACGGCACAAGTTATTTGTGGGGAAGGTGTTAGGTACCTCGCATGCACAAAATGTATAATGCATACCAGGAGAAGAAATGAACAATATTTTTCATGAGAAAGGGGACGTAACACAAAAAACCCTTGATGTGATTTGTAGATTAACATATAAACATTTAAATGGGGTTAAAACATGCTTATCATACAAAAAAACATTACTCACGAGTCCTCATATCATTACACCACTTGGGATCAAATAATGATAATTTTTTGGGTTTGCCTTGCTTGCACGACATTTACCAATTCCATTAATCCCTAAACTTTAGGTGCTACTCTCGGGTTCTAGGTTAGAGGGTGATGTAGAGGAGTGATTTCAAGCCTATGGATCTCTAGGGTTGTGAATGTATGTAATGATGACCAAGGGATCATTTAATAGTGGTAAAGGTTTGGTTAGGGTTTGAACAAAGTGGGAACTTGTCTCTTTCACAATTTTCAAATTGTCTTGCCCGTGCTCTACATTTTTGCAAGGGTTTTTGGTGGAAAATGAACTAGGACAACAAGAACCGAATGCTCTGGCTGTTGGGGCATATTTTGCTTGGAAGTGGAGAAATCAGTGGTGATGGAGGGTGGAAATCAAAGCTTTAGGTTAGGCAAGATGATTGGGTACCAAGGGGAACTCAAATCTAGAGTTTGGGAGCAAGAGAAATCGATTTGGGGGTGAAGGAAAGTCGCCCTAATCGCCTGCGTGCACGGAACGACCGTTCTGGGTCGAGAAAAGGAGTGCTAGGTCATGCTGGTTTGGGTGGAGTCGGGAGACTTATGCATTGGATTCAGGCCAACATGATCATTCTGGCCAGCATGTCCATTTTGGTGGGATGCCAACACTGCCGTTCTGGCTAGCACGGTCGTGCTTCCCGCATCTAAAACTTGAGTTTTCCTTGTTGAAATCCACATTTGCCAGCACGACCATTCTACACCATAACGACCGTTCTGGGCTCTATCCATTTAAAAATCTTAATGAATCATCAAATCATTTCATCATTCATAAACCAGTCATTTTGAATGACCACTTTGATATTGTATCAACCATTTTTCACTGAATGTGCCTCATTTCTCAACTTGCACCTGTTTCACCTGTCATTTCATCAAAACTAAAACAAAAACTATCAAATACAAGTGTTCGTGTTTTTAGGTTTGTGCAAAAATAAAGCAAAAGTATCAAAAATGAGAGGTCGGGTGAAAAATTCCCCAGACCTAGGTGGGTTGCCTCCCACAAGCGTTGAGTTTCTTGCCTTCAGCTTGGCTTCTTGGTGATTCTTCAATAAATCATCCATTTGGCATCCTCATGTGTCCATTCTTACAAAACATGCATCCCTCATTTACACTCAACCTATTTTCATCATACCTTTGATCACAATAATCATCATCAATTGTTCCATCTCGATCTTCTTTTCTCAAATGATCATTCGAACTTGTGAAGTGAACATGTCCAATATCCCTATCTCGGACCCGCTGGGTTGGGGTTTTGTACATGTTGATCTTGATCTTGATCTTTATGTCCATGAATGATACCATCATGGTACCGCTACGTACATGAATCTCGACATCAACTGTAAATAAGAACAACCTTCCCAAGATGATGGGAATCTTCCTATCCTCCGGCTCCATATCAAGTACAATGAAATCTGCCAGGAACACTATGCCTTTCTCTTTATGTATCATCACCGAGACATCATCCACTCTACCCCTAGGCACTTTTATGGATCAATTTGCTAACTGGAGAGTGCAATGTGCCAGTTTCAACTTGTCTAAGCCCAACTCAACATAGACATTGTATGGAATCAAATTCACACTAGATTCCAAATCAAGTAAGGACATGTCTATGCGATGTCCCCCTATATAGATAGGTATGAGTGGGGATCCTGGGTCTTTTCTCTTCACGGGGAGTGAATGTTGTATGATGGAGCTCACTTGTTCAGTCAATTTCACTTTCTTTGGAATCCTCCCCATTGACCTTCTCTTCACAGTGCATAGGTTCTTGAGGAACTTGGCATATGATGGGATTTTCTTGATAGCATCTAAAAGTGGAATGTTCACCTTCACTTGGAGAAACACCTCAAGAATATCAACATTGTGCTTTTTCTTCCTCTTCAATTCCAGTGGCTCATCTAGTGCTTCAATGTATGGAGGATCACTAGCTTTTGCCGTACTTTCATGAACATGAGACGGAACAGTAGGGATGGTGGGACCTACAAATGGGATATGATGTGGATCAAATGGAATCTCAAACTCAACATGTGACATCACAAAATCATCTTCAGCAATATCAATCATGGTATCACCACTTGGCTACCTTTGCTTTGCTTTGCTTTGTCAACCTTTCTTTGACTTGTGGGTTGCTCAAGAGATTTTCCACTCCTTAGAACTGTCACAACACTACCTTGCTCATGGTGGAGAGGGGGAGCTAGTTGTGGTCATGGAGGAGGTGGAGGTGATACTTGGTGTTGAAATTGAGGTGGAGAAGAGAATTGAGGGGGAGGAAAGAATTGGGGTTGGAAAGTGAAGTTTTGGGAAATTTGAGATGAGGGAGGTGGTGGAGGAGTGTAAGGCTTGGGATCGCCTTGGAAATGGTAGATGGGCTGCAATTGCATGGGAGGTGGATTGTAGAAAACTTGAGAAGAGGGCATGGGTCCACTTGCTTCATGGTAGCTCATGATGGGCTTTGAAGACAAGTTTTCTTCTTAGAGAGCAATTATGGAAGATAGCTGCTCCACTTTCTCTTCTAGCCTTGCAACATCTTTTTGAACAACATCAAATATTTTCAATCTAGAGAGAACCTCTTCCTCAAACCTTGAGCTATATTTTGGACTTTGTGACTCTTAGTAGCTATAGGAGTGAGGTGTCTTCTTTTCCTCACCATAGAACTCAATAGAGTTGACCGGGTGGCAAGGAACATTTGTCACCTAGTTCTTCATGAAGCTCACCATGTCACCAAGAATCTTAATCACTTGTAGGCTTGAGTCATTATGAATAGGATGTGTCAAACCAAAGGCATAACCCCATCATTCATAATGCTAGAAGCTTGAATTCTTGATCCTTCAGCCAACTGCTCAAACAAAGGCCATATCTCCTCAGGTGGCCTAGCCATGAAAACTCCTCCACAAGAGGAATCCTGTAACGACCCCATATCCCGGTAACCCCCAATTAAGGGAGACCCGAAGGTCAGAGCTGTTATTCAATTAACAGGATCAAAGGTTCGACAAATAATCAATATTAATTAAATAAACTTTACCAACTAAAGTTAAAAATTGGTATAAAATAAAACTTTGTTTACCTTTTTAAAAGATGGGATTTCTAAACTTCTATCCATGAAGATGATACTCTAACTAATCCTCCTGTGCACGTTAATTCTCATTTAATTCCACATATGCCACTTTACTGTTTGTTCTTTTCATTTGTACCTAAAACACCGACAAACAAAATGTCGGTCAGTATATCGAAATATACTGGTATGTGGGGACAACCAAAAGTTTGCACATATGGATAACAATTTAAATATCATAATCAAATTATTTAACAAGCCAATTTACACTTTTCAGTATGACATTCTCCACCGCTTTTGCCCTAACCCTGGCATACCCACCTTAGGGTGCCCTTTGCCAATGACTTAAGGCCACCTTCTCAATCCCGAGCTTGGTGCCTGGGGGTCACCACTCATGGTGCCCACTAGTCATGCAATATCATAGACCACCTTCTTGGTGCCTGGGGTCACCACTCAAGGTGTCCATTGGTCTACCCATCTGGGCCTGACCTTTGGTATCATCCATCAGGGTGGCATATAGGTGCGAGAATCCATACTTCTATTATTAATGTGATAATCATAGTGACTTTATAATTTGCAAATATGAACATCCAAACTGATAATTTGCATTCAATGCGATCAATCATCCAGCAACCACGCGGGAAACTAATGTAGTTATTCATAAGCGTAACCACATACCTGATCCAGAGCAACTTGCTGTCCAAGCAATAATGATAAAGAACAAGCAACAAGCAATCAACAAGTATCCTGAAATTAATGCATGACATCCAAGTGTTATAATTTATCCAGAACATTCTAAAGCTAGACTTGGATTCCATCTTAGGCTTTCTAGACCACATTAGGGTTTTTGCTTTCATGACACTTTTATCATATTAACTACTCTCTTAATTCATAAACCCTAATTTCAACATCATAAGCCCAATTAAAGTCGATCATTTCTTTTTGATACCAAAATTACCTTCTTTAACCCTTTAAGTTATTTCAAGGTCATTAGACTCAATTATCACCTTTAGTTCCTTTCGGATTAACAACTCATAATTTGTTATGGTCTAATTCCATATGAACTCTATTTAGTATTAATTCTACCTTGATTCAATCAGAAACCCTAATTTCTATATTAAGGTTATCTTTCTACAAATTAGTGACTTTAATGCTCAAAATATAATATTCCAACCTTAATCATGAAATTAGTCAATTACAACCATTAAGAGTCGAATTCACCAACATTAGGGTTTCAAGGCCCATTAAAGCTTATTTATGCTCATGAACTCTCAATTAAGCTACTTACGTGCAAAACTCATCCTTTTTATTCTTAATGTTCCTTTTTATCATTAACAGGATAATATCAACATTAATCATCAATTAAACCCTACTAATCACATTAATTTTATCCAAATAGGGTTTCTTAATCATCATTACACTAAAGTTAATAACTTACCCTACTTTTCAAATTGCAACAGGAAATAGTCTCTAAACATATTTTTATTACATTCCTCTCATTTTTCTGAGCAATTTCCATATTTTATGCGTACCAAACCGACCTATGAATAGAGAGATACGAATTTTGCAAGGTTTTACTTACTTGAACCAATCGGAACATGCCACGTCACCAGGTTCCTATGCAAGGCACCCGCGTAAGATGGAAACATAATCAAATGACCATTTTGCCCTTGATTAGTTCGTTGGTTCTTCAGCCCGCCGAGGGGCACATTGGTCCAAATGTCCGGACCTTCATCTTCCTCACGAGAACCCTGGTGCTGCCGACCTGTAGCGGCGCGGGGGGGGTGCTTCCTCCTCCAACCTGGGATCTAGGGACCGCCGTGGAGGGCCGCCCAAGCTTCTACACCTCCGACGCACCTAGGGCGTCGCCCAGGTCACGCCATAACTGGCCAAGGAGAACGTTCTTGACCTGTCAAGAACGGTCGCCATTGCTGCCAACCTGCAGCACTTCGTGGGTTGCATCTTCCTTCCTCGACCATGGTTTTTGCCAGAAATCATTGCCCTAACTCCGTTGTACCCTCATGCATGTGGTGCGCTTCTGACCTTGCGTCCAGCACGGTCATCTTGAGTTGGCCAAGAGCACGATCGAAAACCAGAGTGTTGACCTTACGCAGGCCCTGCTTGACAGCTGTAGCTATAGAGACGATGGTCGACCATCTCGAACCATCGTGGAGGCTTCATGCCTTCAACGAGACTTCCTCCCCGCTCTTTGGTGCCTTTGGGATAGGTCTAAACTCTCATTAGGGTTTTGATCGTGTAGGAGCAAGAAGAAGGTGAGTAAGAGGGTTGGAGACGCACCATCTCTCTGGAACTTGAACCAGAGGGGCTAATCTTTATATACAGGTGAGGAAAGAAGCCTTAGGTTGGATATACATGAATCAAGAAGTTCCTTTCCAAGTAGGAAAACAATTCCTTAATGAAAAGTAAATTCTCTCTCTCCTCTCTATCCTTGGGATATTCCCTTTTCTTGTGATAATAGGATTTCGAAAATCCTTTCCTTTATCTTCTTATTACTTGCCTCTTAATTATCCATCGCGAAATTATATTTTCCTCAAATAGGAAATACTCTTTTTATCAAAATTACATAATTGATGGATCATGTATTCCCATTATCTCTTTATTTTATAATTATGGTATTTTCTCTTTCTTCTCCTTTATTGGGGTCCCTTGGATCCCAAGGAACTCAAAGATCTTGAAATTCCTCATTAAGGATACTCATTATCCTTCTAGATGCATCTAAATGCATTATTCTCATTATCTTGTTTTATTTCTTATTAAAATATTTCCTTTTTGTGGATTTCTCTTTATTTCTCTCTTATTTTCCTCATTAGTGTTCCTTTTATTATTAGGAATCCTTGTGATACGAAATCCCACTAAGAATTATCCAATTATACCTCTTTTCACATATTTTCCCTATTTCATCAATATTTTCAATTTCTTTATTAACAAGGAAATACTTAATTGTTGTTTTCTTTTCTTATTGCCTTTTCTTTGCAACTTTGGGCTCCTTGGAACCCAAGGAATCTAAGAGGCACGAAATCCTCTTTAGATTTGCCTTCTAGAGGTTTCCACACCTTTCTTATCTCAAATTCTCAGTTATTCATTAATTAATTGAATATTCTTGTTATTGGGCCCAATGGCCAATAAAGCCCACAAATCAAACAACAAGGCTATGAAATCCATTTATTCTAAAATAGATTATTTCATTTATTCATTCAAAAATCTTTAATATGAGAAATTATATTTCTCAGCAAATGAACCCAAAATTGGGGTTGTAACAAATCCACTGTGTCTTGGTCCTTTAGAGACAAACTGAAGTAGAATGATTCAACTAACTGCTACAAAGGGATCTCATGGTGCAGGCACTCTCTCAAAAGTTTCTTAAATCTTTCCCATGCGTTATGAAACTTCTCATTGTCCATTTGACTGAAACTTGTCACGGCACACCACATTTGTGTTAGCCTTGTTATCGAGTAGAATTGTCTCAAGAAGGTGTTCTTCATTATTTTCCAACTCATGATGTCCCTTCTTGAGTCATACCAATCTTTAGCTCTATCTTTGAGGAAGAAAGAGAACAAGGTCAACTGAATTGTATCATCACTAGCTGTCGGTGTCCTGAAGGTGGAGCATACTTCAAGAAAGGAGTCCAAGTGCTTGTAGTGGTTCTCACTCTCTGAGCCGTAGAAGATGGGAAGGAGCCCAAGAATACATGGAGGAATAGAGAATTGCTCCCCTATCATTTGATCAACCCTTCTAGCAATTGGTGATTTGTAGTTGCTAGGCATGAAATAGTCTTGAAGTGGCTTGTGGGGTGCATTTTGGCCTTCCATGTTGTTTCCTCCTGAATGAATTGTTACATGCACAAAGAACAACCAAACAAAAGAAAGCAAGTTAGTAAACCAATATACACAAAGAATGAAAAAAAATAATGAATAAAGAATAGCAATGATGTGGGCAGTAGGAAAAGTTAAAACAAAACTAACTAGCTAGGCTGAGCACCTTTTTCCCCGGTAACGGTGCCAGAAAGCTTGGAGCGTCAAGCTAGTGGTGTACACACTATCCAACGAGGGGTGACTAGATGCATTCCACGGGACTTGAACACACGGGTGGATTAAACTTTCGATATTTATAAATACCTACACTCGATACACTCACACAACTAAAACACTACACCTGCAAGTGCACGGGGTTGTATCGTAGTATAGGAGGGTGGCAAGTATATGGTCAATCCACATGGAGAAAAGGGAGGTAGTAGATCTAGGTCAGTTTGGTTGGGTTCCTACTGCGGAGACTAGGGTTAAGGGTTTAAAGGTGATTTGATTGTTAACTAAGGATGAACAAGAAAGCAATTAAAGTCAAGAATGAAATCTAAGTTAACCCTAGACTAGATTAGGACTAAGTAAGCAGGAAATAACTATGCTAGATATGAAAAGGTAATTTACACTAAGACAAGCAAGAGAGAAGAAAAAGAGCAAGTAAAGACCTAATCTATCAAGAACAAATAAAAAATAGGGCAAGAAGCTATCTGGGCAAGAAAAGAGCTAACTAAGCGAATACTAGCTAAGCGAGATGAAAACTAGGGTTATAAAGCAATTAAGGAAGGTGTGGGCTATTTATGGGACATACTTATCACTTAAGTTGGGGGTGACATATGAACATTATGATTCCATTTAGATTATCTAAATCAAACAAAAAGTTAGAGTCTAATGATTTAACCTAAACTGCTAACTAGCCATGGATATGCTAGGTTGTGTATAGGGGAACTAGTCCCTATTACTCCCCACTACCCTTGTGAGGCTCAATTGGGTTAGGGATTAGGTTCAATTCAATTAGAGTCTAATCAAGTCTAGGTTTCTAGATTAGACATTCCCAAGACAATTAGGGGCTGAGGGTAGTAATGGGGAGGTGAAATTAGAGTTTTGGACCCTAATTACCTCACATTCTAGCCTTGAGAAGGCTCCATGATAATTGCACTAGAATCATCTAATATAGCTACTTAGATCTCTCACTTAGGCATAGGGAGATTGATTAGGATGTAGGAATATGGGTGGCAACCTAGGGATCTAAGAATTAGACCTAGGGGCAAATCCCAAAATTCACATATATAAGCAATTTCCCTAAGTTCCTAAGTGATTTCACACACAAACCAACAAGCAATTCATGGAGAATGAGATAGAAATATATAATAATCATTAACAAATGGAATTACAAAGTTTACATATCATTTTCCCCCAACATGGTATTAAAGTAACATTTTACACCCCAAACAGCCCACCAAAAGGGGCCTAGCTACTCATGGAAATGGAAAATACAAAAAGAAAGGAGAAAGAGGTAGAAGAAGCCATGGAGCTCGATGTAGATGAAGAAATCCTCCACTTCATCTATTGTAGGGTGTCCTACTCTCTCCTCTAAGGTGTAGGGACATGGAATGATGGTGGACATGGGTGGAAATGGAAGGAAAGTAGGGTTTTAATGGTGGAAATGGTGAAATGGAGGGGATTATGGAGGTGGAAATGAAGTGGAATGGAGGATGAATGAAATGGAGTGGTAGGAGTGAGGTAGGGGTGGCCAACCTCATTCTAGAGCTACCACCTAGGTATATATAGGTGTGGGGGAAGAACTAGGTCAAGTTGGGGTAGTATGGGAAAAATAGTGGAAAAAATAGTTGGGTTTTGTGAGTAGCACAGTCGTGGTAGTTCACCACGGCCGTGGTGGGTAGGGGTCAGGACGATCATGGAAGTCACCATGGGTCATGTCAATTAAAATGTCAAAATCATAGGTTGATGGTCAATTCTATATTGAGGCTGGCATGACGGTAGTGGTCACCACGACCGTGGTGGAGTGAGGGTAGAACAGCCGTGGTGGCTTGAAATGTTGAGGTCATTCTCTGCTCCACCGTCATTCTACCTCTGTTGTAGCACGACCGTTCTGGGTCGGTTCACCACAGCCATTCTGGGTGGCATGGCCTTGGTGATTCTAGCTTCACTTGGTGATGACTCTGTTGATTTATAAGTGAGCTAGCATGGCCGTTCTGTGGTACCACGACCGTGCTGGGTTCTGAATCAACACTTTGACTTTATTCTTTGGATTTTCTTGGACATCTTTGCTTCAACAGATCTTTGGCCACTAGGGGTAGGTTGAGGGAGCATCCGACTTCACTTTAGGTCTCTCCAAGGGTGGAGATACCCTAGGATCACTCCTTCTCTCTCTCTTCCATCAAGCGTGGTCCAAATGCCTAAAAACATGCAAATAATGTCCATAAGTGTATTTTACACAAATATGCATATTAGGGGAAATGAAATATAATCTAATAGATATAGATGTGTTTGAAATGCAAAATGACACAAGATGAAGCCCTAAAATAGGGCTGAATCACCACCCCAAACTTGAAACATACTTATCCTCAAGTATGCTCCAACTCAATCTCTCTGCAAAATTTTCACAAGAAAGAAATGATAAATGCAATGTAAAGGATGATTATTGCTGAATGGGATCAGTAGTGACTAAGTACATGCATTCCACCTCTCCTCTCCTACTTTCTCAAACCAATTATGAAAAGTTCACAAAGCATATTAACTTCAAATATAGTGCATAAAACACACAAGCTATCCATATTTCTTTCATGTAGTTCTAGGTAAACCATTTCATGATGGTGTTAATCAAGGATGACCTGGAGTGTTGTTTCACCTTCATCCTTTCAACCTTATGTTTCAAATCACACCAAATGACCCACGTGGTTGTGGAAAAGGAAAAAATGAGCTTGTTTTGATGTTTCCTAGCTCAATGGGTATAGAGATGGAAGAAAGGATTACGGTAAGATTTTGGAGTGCTATTACATAGAGCACTCATCTTTTCTTTATTTGAATACTCTTAAATAGGAGCATCCTTTTATTTTATTTTTGCATTTTTTTCTTTTATTTTTCTTTGCCCTTGGAGTAGATAGGGCATATGGTGATGAGAGTGAAGAGGTGAGATGTAGATGTGGCCACCCCAAGCTTTGGAGGTGGCCATGGCTGATATGTGCACTTTGGCATCCTTTCAAGAGGTAGAGGGGTAAGAAGATGGTGAGTGAAGAGTCGGGTCAAAGAGGGGTCTGACATGATTCTCAACATAAGGTATCTGTGATGACCCCAATTTTATGATTATGATACCCAATATAGTATTTGAAGACCATGAACATCATGTAGACGATGCCACCAAATGAAGGAATTGGTTACTCAATTATTGTATATTTCCACCCAAAAAGTGTAACTATATATGCAATTGACAAATAGAACATTAGTTGAGTGCAAGTATGATGAATAGGTTTGTTTAATTGTTTGGGTACATATGAGTCCTTGGGACCCGTTTAATAGTACCAATGGACTCAAGTGATATATTAATGAACCTTGAGGTATTAGTATCATAACAAGTGTTCTGGACTTGTAGGATCAAGAATTAGGATGATCATATAAATTCTTTTGAGATTTATTTTATTAATATTTGAGGATTAATTGAATTTTATATAAGGTTATTTGAGGAGTTTAGTTATATGACAAATGTTGGGATTTTGAGTTCAAAATTGGTTATATGGGGCTTTATTTGATGAGGAACCCATGTTTCAAATTTCTTTTGAATCGGAGGGTTGTACTAGAAGATATAAATGTTTGAATTTATTGATATATGACTTAAATGCCTTGCCAAACCTTGGTCATCTGGTTATTTGACAATTATCAAATGCTGTGACATTGATATGTCACAGAGTCATTTGGACTTTGGGTGCAACTACATTCTTTTCGCTTACATTTATGTCATGCTCACACTGGCCAACCCTTTGCTTGATCACAGCCCAAAGCCTGGAAGCGTGGCCTGATCGAGCACACTCTGGGAGGTTGTTTGGATCTAACGGCCCTGACTCCGTCTCCTACATCTGAATATTTCGGATCAGGGGATTGACCAGGCCAGAGTTTTGAGTGTCAGAGTGCCCAATGGCACTACTAGCCCTGCCTCACAATAACAGTCAATATCACACCCGGCATCACCTGCGATGGCATCGAGGATCTGCAAGTCTTCCCTCATCCAATCTGGATGCCTGGAACCCACCCACGATGGCCACAACCGAAAGTTTAGCCACCACGATTCTTCACTGTGTTTGAGTCATTAGGTCTCAACTCGCCATAATCTGCAGATCTGACTCCTCTGCCCTGCGCCCCGCCTAGTCTAGTAGTCTGTAACGTCAGGGATCACAGCCGTGGCTAATGACTGTCTCCTCCTTGTCAGCAAACCCCAGCCGCGATGGCGTCCTCCTAAACCGTGGTACTCGACCTCCCTCTACCCCGCTAAGACCGGTAGCACCCTCCCTGCCTGGTGCTCACCCACCAACCTCCATCATCGCACCTCCTCCTCCGTGCTCTCCCCTCACACCTGCTGTTCTCTCCAGTCGGCGTCAGGTTCTATTCCACCACGGTATGCCGACGACCACTCTCAGCAGAACACCAGCGCCCCTTCCCCTCTTCATCGTGAGGATCTACAGAAATTGCAGATCATGGAAGTCGAATCTTCACACGATTTTCAGAACCGCCATGGACGGATGGCGATCCAGCAATGACATCACCATCGACCCAGACACCTGCAACAATGGCCGACATCCATATCTGAAACAGGGGACCTACAAACATCATAGTAGGGCAAACATCCGCTGCCCGTTCCATGACGACGTATCCTCCACCATGAGCGATGCACCCTCAACATCGGACTCACCGAAGATACCTCTCCCAGCTACGACGCTCGAAGCGCAGAAGAATGGGATGAATCGGGAGTGTGAGACCGTGAGAAAGAGGGAGAGAAGAGAGACCGGGCCTCTTGACTCTCCACCCAGCCTGAACCGGGTCCAAATCGGATGAACCGGCCGACCCAAGCCCTGTAAAAGGTAAAACATTTATTAATTCTCAGAAAAAGACTTAATCTTGCACAATTGGTTATAAATAGCTCCCTTGTCTTATAAAATATCCAAAAATACTCCTAGACTCAGAAAAATGCCATGTACATTACTGGACCCTTAGATCAGACCTTTGATGAACTAAAATTGACGATATTTAATTTAGATGAGAATGCTTCATTTAAATGATATAATTAGAAAATGGTCGAGGTTAAATCTGAGAAAAATAAGTTTGAACCCTAATATCATCTGGAAATTAAATGTGGACTCTGATCTTAATATTATTGAGAAATTTTAGGTCTTTTCTCATTAAAATCCAATTCCATGTTTGTAACCTCATTTTAATTCTAGAAAATAGACCAGTTATTAGAAACATATGAAAATCGTACCAGACCCTTAGAATGACATCTGGATCTCTATAAAAATACCAGAGACATATTTAAGATCAGTTGAACCTAGTTTTAGTGTAAAACCCTAATTTGGACCTAAAATACCAAGTATATGGTGTACATATATTAATGATGATTAATTTCTTTAAATCAGGTGTTGACCAGATTATTTAGATGATCATGGATATGTGAGGAATATATGAACTCAGGTACGTGGATATAATTATATGACTAGATTTGTTGGATGTTAAATATATGTACCTGCTTGTTTGTACTTGAAATACATTGTTGGATGTAGATCTATATGTATTGTCATTTCCGCCTTGAACAATAAGAACACTAAAGAAAGAAAATGGATTGTAGTTACTGATGGTTCATTAATCTCCCTATTAGAGAGGGAAAGTATTAATGTTGACTAGCACCTCCCTAATGGTACAAGGTATGCGGGGAGATCCCTATTGGTACAAGGTACGCGGGGATAGCGCCTAATAACTTATGTTTGTGCTAAGTCCACCATAGTAATACATGTCCATTGAAATATGGTTAATAACTTGGATTTACCTGATTTTCCACCATTAAATAATGTTTCTTTCTCTCTTTCTTCTTTTTCAAGTATTATCAATATGCCATCATAGTATAGCTTTTAATTCCATGTACCAACTTTTGTTGATATTTTTGTTTCTCGTATTTTCTAGGTCCAGAGCTAGAATGGGATAAAAGAATAGAATGTGAGCAAGTTGTCCAGGTTACCTATTGTGTTAAGATCCTGATTAGCATACATGTTCATAGACTTATGTAAAATTTTCTATTCAATATGTAAATGTAAATCATTTTGTAAAAATTCATGTTGTAAATATACATGTTGAATGTTGAGAAATGTTATGGTTGTATGTTTATGTATGCATATTATGCTTCCACATCGCTCTCTGATATGATTGGATGGTGTTTTCAAATTCTGACCTCTCATTCCCAATAGGGTATGGAGAATCCAAAATCCGGGGACGTCACAGTTGGTATCAGAGCATGAACAATAGCTACACCTAACAATTGCGCACCATGAAACATAAAAACTAAATTTCACCTTCAACATTAAACCCTAGAAACTTAGTAAGTTGTTCTATAGGAATAAGGTTTGACTTAGCCTCTAAGTTAGAACCTAGATGTTTGAGAACTAGGTTTAGGCTAGTGTGTGAAACCCTTTGCATATAGAGCTCATATGTATTGGGTAGCTACTCTAGTCTACACCATGTTCTCACCATTTGATAAGGTTACATGGCACCAGACTATCTACTGTGTGTTGGACACTCGAGTTTGTTGGTTTGGTTTTGTTTCCCAATCGGCTCGCACCTCGACAGTTTTCTCTGACGTCTTCTTTCTTGGAGAAAAAATATATAATATTTTATTATATATATGTAAATATGAAAATGTATCCCTCACACAGGAGAGTAGTAGGTGTTCATGCAATCTAAGTGAAAGGGAGTGACATCAGTCTACAAGAGGGATTAGTCTAGATTAGATGTCTAGAGCCTTATCAAGATATGTGATACATAGAGTAGATGATAGAATGATAGTTGATATAAGCATTGCTGATCATACCTAAGTTCTACCTCTAATGATATAAGTTGCTTTATATGGATCTAAGTTGTGTATAAGATGAATCCAATTTTGGAAATTCTAAGCTAAGTCTTGAGGAAGAAAGTATATTCCCTTTTCTTATTTAAGATGAGCTAAGTTAAAATAAGGTTGAATATGCATGAGCCTCAAGCTCTTTTACAAAGGAGGATCCCCAGTGTTAGGACAAGATATGTGGTGAACTCCAAAGAGGGTAAGATCCACAAGGAGAGGGTCATAGGACCTACCCTACAATATATGAAAATATGAGATATATGTGATATTATGTGTCTTAAGCTGGGTTACTCTTGAGTAGATGAGTTGTGTCCTTATGCATGATTCAAATCTATATATGAGAATTGGGTAAAATAAAAGGATGGGTAGATGACCCATATGATAAAGTCAATCCTTTGGCTGAGTTAGGTCCTAGCTGTAGTGACATATTTTGTGAATCTCATCATTAGTTGCAAGTGAGGTAATATATGAACTCTAGTTATGAGAGTATGATGCTTTGTGCAAAAGATACTCAAAATACATGTTCTCCCTTCTTTTTTTCTTTCTTAATATATGATGATAGAAACCTCACTTGAGCTATATGGATGATTTATATATGAGGAGTCACTCGTATAAGCTTGACCTATTCTATATCCCCCCCCAATATCATACATGTAGTACCAAAGTTTGAAATCATGATAAGTTTGACTTTAAAATATTCTCTTCCCCTTCATATGAAACATGAAAGATATGATGCTGAGATCATGGGATAAACTTAGTATATTCTCTTTTTCCCTTCACATAATACATACAAGACATAAAAATTTGAACTCATGAACTTGATGTAGAGATATTTTTGGATCATAGGATATATGATCAGAAATATGGTTTGTAACTTTGATCCTTCTCAATATATGCTTCTAAGTTGAGTATGAATATCACACCATAGGGTGAAACCCTAATGGTCAAACATGTTACGTAAGCCCTTCTTAAGTAGAAAAAAAAATTCTAATATCAAGGATGAATATAAATCTCCTCTAATGCTGAAATCATTGTAAGATATTAATGATGTTAGATTTGAATGATCTGAATACCATGGCATAAACGAATTCCTCTTGAAATTTAAAGGTATGAACAAAACCCGTGTCCTTAGGGGTGATGTAATCCTAAAAAAATCATAATGTCATGTTATGGCTAAGACTTTAAGTGATGCTTCCATATATATATGGTAGGGTGGACACACCCAAGAATCTCTAGACCCTAAGTTGACAACTTAGAGTGCATGCAACTATGGCGGTCTTACAACCTAAGCAATGATGATGTATATGAAGTTGAACTCCTAAATAGCCTCTTAAGGATGAGATTAGTTGAATTTCGAGGACGAAATTCCATATAAGATGGGGTGAATGTGATGACCCCAATTTTACGATTTTGATACCCAATATAGTATTTGAAGACCATGAACATCATGTAGATGATGACACCAAATGAAGGAATTGGTTACTCAATTATTGTATATTTCCACCCAAAAAGTGTAACTATATATGCAATTGACAAATAGAACATTAATTGAGTGCAAGTATGATGAATAGGTTTGTTTAATTGTTTGGGTACATATGAGTCCATGGGACCCGTTTAATAGTACCAATGGACTCAAGTGATATATTAATGAACCTTGAGGTATTAGTATCATAACAAGTGTTCTGGACTTGTAGGATCAAGAATTAGGATGATCATATAAAGTCTTTTGAGATTTATTTTATTAAGATTTGAGGATTAATTGAATTTTATATAAGGTTATTTGAGGAGTTTAGTTAGATGACAAATGTTGGGATTTTGAGTTCAAACTTGGTTATATGGGGCTTTGTTTGATGAGGAACCCATGTTTCAAATTTCTTTTGAATCGTAGGGTTGTACTAGAAGATATAAATGTTTGAATTTATTTATATATGACTTAAATGCCTTGCCAAACCTTGGTCATCTGGTTATTTGAGAATTATCAAACGATGTGACATTGATATGTCACAGAGCCTTTTGGACTTTGGGCGCAAGTGCATTCTTTTCTCTTACGTTTATGTCATGCTCACACTGGCCAACCCTTTGCTTGATCACAACCCAAAGCCTGGAAGCGTGGCCTGATCGAGCACACTCTGGGAGGTTGTTTGGATCTGACGGCCCTGACTCCATCTCCTACCTTCGAACATTTCGGATCAGGGGATTGACCAGGCCGGAGTTTTGAGTGTCAGAGTGCCCAATGGCACTACTAGAACTGCCTCACAACAACAATCAATATCACACTCGGCATCACCTGCGATGGCGTCGAGGATCTGCAAGTCTTCCCTCATCCAATCTGGATGCCTGGAACCCACCCCCGACGGCCACAGCCAAAAGTCTAGCCACCACGATTCTTCACTGTGTTCGAGTCATTAGGTCTCAACTCACCATAATCTGCAGATCTGACTCCTCTGCCCTGCGCCCCGCCTAGTCTAGTAGTCTGTAACGTCAGGGATCACAGCCGTGGCTAATGACTGTCTCCTCCCTGTCAGCAAACCCCAGCTGTGATGGTGCCCTCCTGAACCGTGGTACTCGACCTCCCTCTACCCCGCCAAGACCGGTAGCACCCTCCCTGCCTGGTGCTCACCCACCAACCTCCATCATCGCACCTCCTCCTCCGTGCTCTCCCCTCCAACCTGTTGTACTCTCCAGTCGGCGTCAGGTTCTGTTCCACCATGGCAGGCCGACGACCACTCTCAGAAGAACACCAGTGCCCCTTCCCCTCTTCATCGCGAGGATCTACAGAAATTGCAGACCATGGAAGTCGAATCTTCACACAATGTTCTGAACCGCCACGGACGGCTGACGATCCAGCATTGACAACACCATCGACCCAGACACCTGCAACACTGGCCGACGTCCATATCTGAAACAGGGGACCTACAGACGTCATAGTAGGGTGCACATCCGCTGCCCGTTCCACGACGACACATCCTCCACCATGAGCGCTGCACCCTCAACATCAGACTCACTAAAGATACCTCTCCCAGCTACGGCGCTTGAAGCGCAAAAGAACGGGATGAATTGGGAGCGTGAGTCAGTGAGAAAGAGGGAGAGAAGAGAGACCGAGCCTCTTGACTCTCCACCCAGTGTGAACCGGGTCCAAACCAGATGAACCGTCCGGCCCAAGCCCTGTAAAAGGTAAACCATTTATTAATTCTCAGAAAAAGACTTAATCTTGCACAATTGGTTATAAATAGCTCCCTTGGCCTATAAATTATCCAAAAATACTCCTAGACTCAGAAAAATGCCATGTACATTACTGGACCCTTAGATCATACCTTTGATGAACTAAAATTGACGATATTTAATTTAGATGAGAATGCTTCATTTAAATGATATAATTAGAAAATGGTCGAGGTTAAATCTGAGAAAAATAAATTTGAACCCTAATATCATCTGGAAATTAAATGTGGACTCTGATCTTAATATTATTGAAAAAATTTTAGGTCTTTTCTCATTAAAATCCAATTCCATGTTTGTAACCTAATTTTAATTCTAGAAAATAGACCAATTATCAGAAACATATAAAAATCGTACCAGACCCTTAGAATGACATATGAATCTCTATAAAAATACCAGAGACATATTTAAGATCAGTTGAACCTAGTTTTGGTGTAAAACCCTAATTTGGACCTAAAATACCAAGTATATGGTGTACATATATTAATGATGATTAATTTCTTTAAATCAGGTGTTGACCAGATTATCTAGATGATCATGGATATGTGAGGAATATCTGAACTCAGGTACGTGGATATAATTATATGACTAGATTTGCTGGATGTTAAATATATGTACCTGCTTGTTTGTACTAGAAATACATTGTTGGATGTAGATCTATATGTATTGTCATTTCCGCCTTGAACAATAAGAACACTAAAGAAAGAAAATAAAATGTAGTTACTGATGGTTCATTAATCTCCCTATTAGAGAGGGAAAGTATTAATGTTGACTAGCACCTCCCTAATGGTACAAGGTACGCGGGGATAGGGCCCAATAATTTATGTTTGTGCTAAGTCCACCATAGTAATACATGTCCATTGAAATATGGTTAATAACTTGGGTTTACCTGATTTTCCACCATTAAATAATGTTTCTTTCTCTCTTTTTTCTTTTTCAAGTATTATCAATATGCCAGCATAGTATACCTTTTAATTCCACGTACCAACTTTTGTTGATATTTTTGTTTCTCGTATTTTCTAGGTCCAGAGCTAGAATGGGATAAAAGAATAGAATGTGAGCAAGTTGTCCATGTTACCTATTGTGTTAAGATCCTGATTAGCATACATGTTCATAGACTTATGTAAAATTTTCTATTCAATATGTAAATGTAAATCATTTTGTAAAAATTCATGTTGTAAATATACATGTTGAATGTTGAGAAATGTTATGGTTGTATGTTCATGTATGCGTATTATGCTTCCGCATCGCTCTCTGATATGATTGGATGGTGTTTTCGGATTCTGACATCTCATTCCCAATAGGGTATGGAGAATCTAAAATCCGGGGACGTCATAGTATCCTACATGAAAATTAACCCAACACTTCATCCAACAATGTCATACCACATGAATGAACAACCTGAAATTGATACTTCAATCAAGTGATTTCATAGGCACTAAGCGCTCATAGCTTGCTCAAATCACAATTCAACCAAATCATTCACAAACACAAGAGAGGTGATTCACATGTAAGACGTCAAGAATTGATACCATTTAGCACTAAACAATGATAATTCACTTGCATTTGTCATAGGTCATCATTTTTAATCCAAAAAGTAGAGATCGGGTTGAAACACATTTTTAATCAAATTTGGGCAAAATGGACCAAAATGGTGCCAAGTTTCCTTCAATCACATCTAAGCCTACATTATTGAACTAATATCATCTAATCTAGCTACTTAGGTCTCTCACTTAGGCTTAGGGAGATTGATTAGGATGTAGTAAGATGGGGAGGCAACCTAGGGATCCAAGATTTGGACCTAGGGGCAAATCCCAAAATTCGACCTAGGGGCAAATCCCAAAATTCACATTATAAATTTCAAGAGCTACATTGATGAAGCTGGTATTGATCTTCATGATGAGGATTCGATTAGTATTCAAGGTCTTTATTCTCTTAAGATCAAAGATGCTTGGAATGTCATTAGAGGCAATAAGACTTGCCCTGCCTGGGCCAATTGGATTTGGAAATTTGACCATCCAAGAGTTATGATTATCAATGCTTGGAAGATTTTCTTAGGCAAGCTTCCAACCCGTGATTATCTTCAGAAGGTGGGTATTCATCTAGCCCCTCACTGCTATCTTTGTGAGAGTGATTCTGAAAGTATTGGTCATGTTTTCTTCAATTGCAATTTTGCTGCTACAACATGGAGACATGGGGTGAGTGCTGGGTACATTTATAATGCCCCGAACTGTCCTGAAGATTGTCTGAAGATGAAGAAGAAAAAGCAGCAGCTGATGTGTCTTGCTACTCTGTTCTTCATATGGAAGGAGAGAAATTTCAGAATCTTCAAGAGTTCATCTGTTGTTAATAAGAGATGCTGGGAAAGCATAGTTGAGATAGTTTCTTTGTATGATTGATTGTTGGGTTCATTTATAATGCCCTGATTTGTCCTGAGGACTGTCTGAAGATGAAGATGGAAAAGCAGCAGCCGTCGTGTTTGCTTCTCTGTTCTTCATATGGAAGGAGAGAATTTTCAGATTCTTCAAGAGTTCGTCTGCTGATGTTAATAGATGCTGGGGAAGCATAGCTGAGATAGTGTTTTTCTTTGTTCATTTGTATAGATGTTTTTACTCTCTTTCCCTCTTCTATTCCTGTACATAAGAACTCTTTTCCTATCAAATAAAGAGTAAGGCACTTACAGAGCAAAAAAAAAAGCAATTTACCTAAATTCCTATGTGATTTCACACACAAACCAACAAAAAATTCATGGATAATGAGATATAAATAGAACATAATCATTAAAAAATGGAATTACAAAGTTTACATATTATTTCCCCCCAACATGGTATCAAAGTAACATTTTACACCCCAAACAGCCCACCCAAAGGGGCCTAGCTACTCATGGAAATGGAAAATACAAAAAGAAAGGATAAAGAGGTAGAAGAAGCCATGGAGCTTGGTATAGATGAAGGAATCCTCCACTTCAGCTATTGCAGGGCATCCTCCTCTCTCCTCCAAGGTGTAGGGACATGGAATGATGGTGGAAATGGGTGGAAATGGAAGGAAAGTAGGGTTTTGATGGTGGAAATGGTGAAATGGAGGGGATTATGGAGGTGGAAATGAAGTGAAATGGAGGAAGAACGAAATGGAGTGGTAGGAGTGAGATAGGGGTGGCCAACCTCATGCTAGAGCTACCACTTAGGTATATATAGGTGTGGGGGAAGCACTAGGTCAAGTGGGGATAGTATGGGGAAAATAGTAGAAAAAGTAGTTGGGTTTTGTGAGTAGCACAGCCGTGGTGGTTCACCACGGTCGTGGTGGGTAGGGGTGAGCACGATCGTGGCGGTCACCATGGGTCGTGTCAAATAAAATGTCAAAATCATAGGTTGATGGTCAATTATGTATTGAGGCTGGCACAGCCGTGGTCGAGTGAGGGTAGCACGGTCGTGGTGGTCCCCACGGCTGTGGTGACTCGAAATGTTGAGGTCATTCTCTGCTCCATGACCATTCTGCCTCTACTGTAGCATGGTCGTGCTGGGTAGCATGGACGTTCTGGGTTAGTTCACCATGGCCGTGGTGATTCTAGCTTCACTTGGTGATGACTTTATTGATTTACAAGTGAGCTAGCACAGTGATTCTGTGGTACCACGACTGTGCTGGGTTCTGAATCAGCACTTTGACTTTATTCTTTGGATTTTCTTGGACATCTTTGCTTCAACAGATCTTTGGCCACTAGGGGTAGGTTGAGGGGGCACCAGGCTTCACTTTGGGTCTCTCCAAGGGTGGAGAGACCCTAGGATCACTCCTTCTCTCTCTCTCTTCCATCAAGCGTGGCCCAAATGCCTGATAAACATGCAAACAATGTCCATATGTTCATTTTACATAAATATGCATATTAGGGGAAATAACATGTAATCTAACAGGTATAGATGTGATTGAAATGCAAAATGACACAAGTTGAAGCCCTAAAATAGGGTTGAATCAGTGCACATGTTCACATTTTCTTGGTTGCAAGGGAACTCATATTATGACTCAAGGATGGTCTCATATTCATGAAATTAGAATAAGGAATCACCACCATGAAAGAATCTTCGGAGCTACTTTGAAGCTAGAGGAACATCTTGGTATGCTTGGAAGAAGAACCCACTCCTAGTGATGCACCATAACAATCATCCTGTCTACTGAGGATGACATTGGAAGTAGAGTCTATCATACCTCTAAAAATACCTAGGTGCCTCATCTATGTGAAGGATCATGGAGGGCCATGCAAATTTGATACTAGTGTGTTCTACTACTGTAATGACTCAATTCACATCAAATCCTCATGCTCATTTCCTATGTAGAAGAGAAGAGTTGGAGCCCACCATCTAAAAGAGAAGATAGGATATTTGCAATGAATGTGGATAAATGGGATGAACAACGTAAGGGTTAAGTAGTGATCATCATACCTTTATAAATTCTAGATATATAGTGACCTAGAAACCATAAATTTTATATATGGACAACTCTCTATGTAAAAGCCAAGGCAATATATTTTTTACAACCTAGTATACAAAAAACCCTAAGGTGGGTAGTGACATGAAAATTTTAAGCACAATAATTTCATAAGATGGTTATGATTGCAACATATTCAAAATCCTATTCTTAATTAAATCAAAGTCATTGATGAAGTTTTTGTTGGTTGTATGCCTTAAGAGATAGTCATGTGAAGATTTCAATGAGATATATTGTACTTGATTTGATTAGTAATAAAGGCATTTCTTATTGTTATGTTTATTTCAATATGAGATAATGATTAGACATTAAAACTTTCTAAGAATGTATTCCTCTATGACACATGACTTAGTGTTGAGGATATCAACATGAGACCATGTGTATGCTAAGAGTACTCATTCTTGTATAAGTCCCTAGTTAGATATTCTTGTGGAGATCGATAAAAATCTAATACATAATAGTAGTATGTATGTTGATTGATGACTACATCTTATTGGTCATGATATTTTATATCAAGTCAAGCACATAGGTATTTATTAATAAAAAGTGTACCATACATACCCACTTTGAGTATGATACATGGAAGAAAGAAATGATAGCCAAAATCATATATCAATATGATAGTGTTGATTGTTGTCCTTAGACATGAAGCCTCTATAATGATCACATGATGTCCAATGTACTTCCAAACGTGACTTTGAATAAGGGTTGACATGCAAGTAGTGTTTGGGTGCACTGTGACTCATGTTAATTATCGTGAGTGACATTGATAAATTTTGTCCCTCTTATTGAAGTGATATCTCAACCACTTGATAAGAGAGACTATAAAATGTTTGTCCATGCTCATGTGAGTCAATAAATGGTATTGAGTTTGCATATATCTCAACAAGCTACGTCTTATTAAGGGAAAAAGGTTGAACACTAAGACAGTGATGCTATGCCCCCAATTCAATTTGGATATGAAATACAAAGGGATTATACAATACTTATAACACTGGTCACAAAATAAGGTTGAAGATGTTCTCCAACTTATCTAATTACTTGTGTGGTAATAATGTATTGTTGGATACAACCAATTTCTTATGAAAACACCATCGGTTGTAGACATCACTACTAGCACAATGTGGAGCCTATAGGGTCACATATGTAGGATATACATGGAGAAGTAGTATAATTGTGAATACAAGACAAATTGGTTTCTAAAAGGTTTAGGTAATCAATTCGAGTTATCCTACACTATTTGGAAGCCAAATAATCATTTGATTATAGTTTAGTCAATCAACTAGACATGATCAACCAAGACGCCTGATTGGACAAGATCAACCCAATCAATCGATTCGACAAGATCAATCAATCATGTGATCAATTCCAAAACATGTTTGATGATGTCAAGCTGATCGACTGGACTGGCTAGTCAATCTATTAGATGTTCGTGACTGGTCCCAATCATTGGACTTTTTCTTCATAGTTTCTTTAAAAAACACCATTCTTTATCATCACTATTTAAAGAGGCATGACATCCAAGGTTTTAGTTATACACTTTGACACGTGAAGCCTAGCCATCATTACACCGAGGGGGAGAGAGAGACAAGAACATAGAGTGTGATGCTAGCATGTTGCCAAGTAAAGGTTGATCCACCCTTCTGGATCAAGAAATGTGATGAGAAGTTCCCCATCATCAATCTGGATTATGTAGAGACACAATCATCATGTGACTGGTAGGGAGGATGTCATCAAAGATTGTCCATGCAATGCCATAAGCAATGCATATCACCACAAAAAGATATCATTGAACTTGCTCCATGACAAGGTATATCTCGTATGCACCCCCTTCTTGGGATTGATGAGATCTTCTTGCGGAATGGAAGATTTTTGTTACTTCTATTGCATTTGACACCTCCATTACCCCATAGTGGTATTAGACAGATGTAAATCTATAATGCATTAGGATTTTTAAATTGATATGATGATATTTGGTCTTATATCATTTTTATTGTTGCATGTGATGCAAACACGGAAAATGTTAATATACAAATCTTGTTATTTACATATAGTCAAAGATATAAATTTTAAATATGGCAGATGGGGTCAAATATGAAAAAATGTGATTATTCCTAGTACATAGATGTAATATACCACATATGGACATTTCCCCTGCATATCCCTTCTTATTTACGTAGATGTCAAAAATTAATTTATAGGGAACATACCTGATGAAAGATGCAATTTTGAATATGGATATATGTGTATGATATGATACACTTATAAATCATACATGACATTTTTGTATATGTGCTTGTTTGGTGTATGTTTGCATGGTTATGGCCAAATATTTCATTATATGTGTGCATGTTTTGGATGATGAATGGATCTTTTTATTGAAGTATTTATGTTGCATCTGACCCACATCTCTTTTTTTCATATGTAATTGTTTCTATTCCTTCTTAGTTTCCCTCAAATAAAACCCAAACTTTCTACATACCATGTAACATTACATATGAATAGAATTAGTTGTGAAGGATTTGGCATGACAAGGAACCTTTAAGATCTAACTCCAAGGAGAATCCATGGATTTGTTCAACATGATGCATGAAAAATTCATGATCACATGGGAGTTCATAGGTTGGGGATGCATAGAACCTATGTTTTTATACTACACACACTCAATTTATTCTTATTTCCTTTCTATTCTGATTTCCTATTCCAAGTGTTGTTTCTACCCCACCTAGATCTAGGTGTTTAGAGGAAGATGGCTCAAGCGGAGCATGTATCGGGATGCTGAACTTTGAGGAATAGCTTGAAATGGTAAGGTTGTTAAATCAAGGTCAATTGACTCAAGGTTTGAACTGACTATACCGTTGTTTTTATGATGACTAGCCATTCCACTTATTTGTGTCTAATGCTTCTACTTGAGTGATTTTGGATTAGGTATAGACACACTTCAAATACCCTAACTTGCACATCCTATCTTGGAGAAAAGACAAGTCAAAATCAATTCAAGTGCACTTTTGTCGAATATGATGTAAATCATTAAATCATGTTGTAAATCACTTATAATTATTTTATGACTTGTAATTAATCTTAGAAAAAATCAGGAGCATTTAAATCAAATATTTAAGCACTTTATAGGCATTTCCCAAAATTCATTACAGGGTGTTAATCAGTCGATATACAAACTTGACCGATCCCTTGATGGATTTTGAGAATGTCCAGGTTTGGTTGAGATTCCTATACATAGAACTCGACCAATCCCTGCACTCGAAAAAACTAATTTAAGTGATCAGTCTAGTTCCATCCAGGATAAACTTGACCGATTGTTCAAATCTGCTTTGTCAAATAGTGCATTCGGTGAAGTTTTCCAAAAGTAAACACGATCGATCGCACTGTACGGAAAAGTACATAAAAGTATTTCTAGCCGTTGGAATATTGCAAAACTTGAAAAAATATCCATGGAAACATCCCTAATGGCTAGTATTCATCCTTAAGTGTTTCCAAAGGCTAGTGGGCATCCTCAACTATAAATAGGACCCCTTGGGCTTCATCCCATAGTTAGCCAAGCACTATGAAGGTCCTTATTCTATAGTTGAGTGATCCTACCACATCCTCTCTCTCTAAGCTTAATCACTTGTTATATCCATTAGAGTGAGTAGGATATTTGTAAGAGATCTAGTCATACAAGTATATCTTGTGAGGCTATCACTTCCACCACCTCCCAATCTTTCATTTCCACCATGGAGATGAAGAGAAAGGTTCTCTCTCTTGGATAGGAGGGTGAAAAAGTTCAAGGATGAAGACTTGGTGCAAGAAGTGTGTAAGTCCTTGGTGAAGGAAGAAGACTCCTTGAACAAGTGGGTAAGTCGTTGGTGGAAGCTTCTCCTTGTCAAAGGTGAAGTTAAAAGCTAAAGATCCTAGAAGACTGGGTAATTCCTTCAAGGACAAAGACTTGGTGCAAGAGTGGGTAAGTCCTTGGTGAAGGCATAAGACTTCTTGTACAAGTGAGTTAGTCCTTTGTAAGGTTGAAGACTCTTTATATTGGATAGCTAAGTCCTTTGGTAGGTTGTTGGCCCCCTTGTCTTAAAAGGGAAGGCTGGCTATCCTTGTCTCAAAAAAGGAAGGTCATATGTTGTAACTCTTATAAGTGAATATAAGGAGGAGACATGTTTTAAAAATCCAAGAGGTTGACCTCTCTAGGTAGTGGACTGACAATCTCCTAGTTTAGAGATTGGAACCACTCTAAATATCTTGTGTTCTTGTGCTTGTTTCATTCTCTCTCATCCTTTCTATGCATGTTTAGTTTCACTCAGATTCCTAATCAACAACCTTGTAATATATCTTGAAGGTCTAATGATTTTTTTCAATGCATTTTAGCTCTATTCACCTTTAAAGAAAGTTACCTTGAATGCAAGAGCCACCAACATTCTGTATGCCTCCATGTCCCCCATCGAGTTCAATCGGATTTCCTCTTGTGAGACAACCTATGTGATATGGATAAAGCTAAGTGTCACTTATGAGGGGACAAAGCAAGTGAAAGAAAGCAAAGTCTACATGCTCAAAGGCCTCCTTGAAAATTTCAAGATGGGAAAGAAGGAGAAGATAGTTGATATGTACTCAAGGATCAACACCATTGTGAATGGTCTTATCATTCTAGGTCATCCTATGCATAGAGGAGAGATCAACTCAAAGATCCTTAGAACTCTCCCCAAGAGGTGGGAATCCAACTTTACTTCCATTGAAGAAGCAAAGTCTTTTGGTGATATTCTTATTGAAGAGCTCATAGTAAATCTACCAGCTCATGAAGTAAAACTTGACAAGCAAGAGGAAGAAGAAAGACAAGAGGAGAACGAGCTCATGAGAATGAAGAAGGATGAAATTAAAACACAAATTGAGTCTATTATTGGTCAAGCTTATCCATCCTCTCAAGTTGAACTCCCAGGGTAGACTTTACAAAGGCAAGTCATCCTCCTTCACACAGTGCTTCAAGTGTGGAAAGAAGGGCCACTTCAAGGAAGATTGTTGACAAGGCAAAAAGACCCATCATCAAAAGAGAAGATAAGATAAGTACAATAAGAAAGAGAAATGACACAAAATCTCAAGTGACTCCTCCAACTCAAGCTCAAGTGACTCCTCCAACTCAAGCTCAAGTGAAGAATCAAGTGGACAATCTAGCTCAAGCTCTAGTGATGAAGGAGAATGTCATTTTGCTCTTATGGCATCAACAAGTGAAGACTCAAATGAGGTAAATGTAAATTCTTTAGATAAAGAATCTTTAATTTCTATTCTTCATGCTACTCATACATGTAACATCCCTGACCTGGGTTATGAGTCAACCCTAGGTGTTTTGCCTAAATATGTAATTAAATCTTTGTGATTAACTCTGAGCATGTAATTAAGTTTCTCAGAAACGTATATTTCAGTATTTGCTCCTTTTTATTTAAAGTTGTAGCATTGTTTTGATATACAGGGACCTATGTGAAATTTACCCAGTTGAAAGGGTTAGCTTGCAACTTGCACATGATGAGATGTTCCTCTGATGTTGAGACATCATGAGAATCTCTTTGGCAAAGTTTGAGGGATTTCCCAAGCTAGAGCACCAAGGTGCAGCTGTGGAAGCAATCCCAGGGCTTGAAACCCTAATTTGGGGTAAAATGCAATTTACCCAAATAAAGGGATGCAATTTGTAAAGAATGTCATCTAAAGTATCTTTTTAGACTCTTGTCATCATTTAGAGAATAAATGATGAGGAATTCACCTCAATTGAGTTATCAAGTTAAGAAATAGGCTTTGTGATTGAATAATCAGGGTATATGTGCAATATCCCTTTCAGTATGAACTTTATTATTAGATTGTTCTTCCTTGCCTTCTTTCCTATAACTTAAGATAAGGTTTGTCCTTAGAATAAAGAGGAAGGGACGAGCAAGTAATAAAGGAAGGACTTAGTTGGAATTAATGGACAACTTATGAACTAATGTTGAAGATCCTACCCCATGTATATAAGCTCTCCTTCCCTTAGTTGCAAGGGAACTCACCCTTCGTTCCCTTACTGTTTCATTTCACCAAAGACGACCAAGGACTGCCTTGGAGCTAAGGAGGACGACCAAGGGGTGCAAGGTAGGTCTAAACCCCTCTTCTTGCCTAATTCCATGGTTAGAATTCGAATTCAAGGTCATCTTCATGGCTAACTCTTGAAACCCTACCTTTCTAGCCGTCTCTTTTCATCCTTCCTTGGAGTTTTCACCTTGGCCAACCTGTGGGAACTCAAGGACGCCATTAGAGCTTGGAGCTCAAGAAGCAAGCTTTAGGCGGGTTTTATAACTCTAAACCCATGCTTTACTATGTGCATCTTTATATGCGTTTTGATGATAGCTCTTAGTGTTTCCCTACTTTTCCCTGCTATTTTGCAAGCAAAACCGTGGGATATCTGTACTGTTCTTGAGCTAGGAGATGAAGACGTGACTTCCAAGAAAAACCCACCGCTTTGCTTTTCCTTAAACGGTCCTAACAGTTTTCTCTCTCGGACTCAAGACCGCGAGGTGAGCAAACGGTCTCGAGACCGCGACAGGGCAAACGGTCTCAAGACCGTTTGGCCCCGTTGACCGAGCGTGGACCGTATAAGAAATCTGTTCCTAATTATATAGGCTAATTACCCTCAAAATTTGGGAGACTAACTCCAAAGGAATCGGGAGATATGACCTTTTTAAGTCACAACTTTAAATGAATTAATTGCTGATTTTCAAACGGTCTGAAATTGCCTTTTTGGGCAAACGGTCTCAAGACCGTGTAAGGTCGTTGACTAAGCGTTGAACGTATGAGATTACTGTTAAAAATTATGTTAATTAACAACTCACCAAGTTTTATGGTCTAATTCCAAACGGGCTAAGAGTTGAAGGGTGAATACTAGGGCTAACCCTAGGTAAAAATCAGTACTGAAATTATGATGACCTAATTAGGGTTTTTAGGGTTGATTGACCTAAACGGTCTCAAGACCGTTTGGGGGTCACCAAACGGTCTCAAGACCGCGAGGGCAATCAACCAAGACCATTTGGAGGTCTGGGGTCAAGATTTGTTGACCAATTGAAGGTACTTTTATACCAAGTTACATTGCAATTAAATATTGACATGATCATCAACTCAATGGGTCAGACCTTGATGAATTTGCACTAGAATCCAAAAATTGGATGGGCAAACGTTCTCAAGACCATTTGGAACTCATCCAAACGGTCTCAAGACCGAGAGGACAATCACCCAAGACCGTTTGAAGGTCTAGGGTTGAGTAATTTGACCAATTGAGGACCCAATTGCAAATAAGTTATCAATTAAGCATAATCTTGATTAACCTAATCCATAAGTGGTCAACATAGCTTTGACCATTTGAGGGCTTCAACATGGGTTGACATTATCGGTTGCATCTTTGAGTCTTGTTGAAGGACCAAGCGGCTGAGACCATGAGAGCCTCGCGGTCTCAAGACCGTGAGAGGGCTCGCGGTCTCAAGACCGTGAGAGGGCTCGCGGTCTCAAGATCGTGAGGGGGCTCACGGTCTCAAGACCGTGAGAGGGCTCGTGGTCTCAAGATCGTGAGGGGGCTCACGGTCTCAAGACCGAGAGGAGGCTCGCAGTCTCAAGACCGCGAAGGGCCTCGCGGTCCTGAGGTCAAAGAAGGGCAAACGGTCTTCATGACCCTCGCGGTCTCAACTCAAATTGGTCTTCGCGGTCTCAACATTAATTGGAACCAATGGGAGGCTTCGCGGTCTTGAACCCTTAAAGAGGCTCGCGGTCTTGAAGCCTAAGGGGGCTTGCGGTCTTGGAGCTAGAAGGAGGCTCGCGGTCTTGGAAAGTCAAAATGGACAAACGGTCTACACTTTCAACCAATCTCAACCCAATTGATGATTAATGATTGAAATCAATCAATGTGATTCAAGGTTGACCTCATTCAATCATTTGATGATGTAAATGGTTAAATGTTGCCCAAATCAAACCCTAATGATAATCTAGGATAGTAAGGGGTTATTTGACTAAGGTTTTTGACCACGATAATGATCAATGGGGTGAATTACCAACATACCCCTGAAAGGTCAATTGAGTTATACCTTGCTCAATTCAAACTCTAATTACATGAGAATGATGTTTTTAGTCATAATGATTCTATCCAACTTGATCTAGTCTAATGATATCATCAACCATTAGTATGATGAAAGAGAGAGTACCCTAGAGAGAGAAAATAACTCTAATCACTTAATGGTGATGTTCTTGGCTATGTTAGCCTATGATGACTCAACCCAACCTGTTTTAGAGTGATGTTGACATCACCTAACCTTATGATGAGAGAGAAAGTACTTCTAGAGAGAGAAAGTACTTCTAGAGAGAGAAAGTACCCTTTTTAAAAGGAAACTCAATTGAAGCATCCCCAATACACAGAAATGAGCATAATTAGGGTATGATTCACCTGTGTGAGATCATAGAAACCCTAATTATGATAAATGATGAACCTTTAACTAATCTAAGAGCATCAATGAAGATGTTACTCATACATGATGATGTTATGAGTTTAATTCACCTTAATGTGAATAGTAAACCCTAATTCAAGGGTAATGGCATGCTTTTGAGTATTAAACTCTATTTGATATGAATTAGAGATTTAACTCTTATGAAAAGAGTAGGAAGTACATTCCTTATTGTTGTATTATCTTTATCAGATGTATTAACCATGCAGGTTCTGATATGAAGGTAATCATATCCAGGTATGGATGTTGATGTTATATTCATTGAAGGCATGTTGTTAGCCTTATGAATAAGTAAAGTAATCTGATGCCTTGCCAGTGGCATCCTATGCTGATACTGGGCTATGAGAGCCATAAATACCATCAAGGTCATGCCTTAGAGATGACTTGTGATGAGGATAATGAGAACTGATGATTGATATGAGTTAGGCCTGTTACATTTAGTATTTTTCTTTTATAGCTGCTATGCTATTGTTATTGTTTGCAGAACAATGTATGCTGTTAAAGAATACTGAATGTACCTAACTAATCAAGTATAATGTAGAGCCCTGATCATAGATCCATCATTGTCAGAAATTAAATGATGGTGAAACAGGTTTTCCTCAGGGAACTCCTGGAGCACATACTTTTGAGTATGTGGGGTACATGGATGTGTAGAACCTTACATCCTAGTGTAGGAAAGTGATGTAGATGTGTAATCCATCCATACTTCACTATAGTTCCATACCGTATCAGTGGTAGGTAAACATGAAACCTCCTGATGATGAAGAAAGCACAGATATCCGTATCAGTGGTAGGTAAATATGAAACCTCCTGATGACGAAGAGAGTACAGAACGCCACTGTGACTCTAGAATAGCGAAGGACCAGTTTACCCTGGTGAGCTATAGTAGTAGAGACACGAGATGTCCTACAAGTGATCCTATTACTGACTGAGGAAGGTGAAGGTCATGAGAATCCGGCTCTCTTAATGACCTATGTATGATACTGATGCGGCTTCTCAGCGATCAGTTGGAGTATGAGTGGTAAGCCTCATCTCCACAGGGCATAATGTTGTTTGTAAAACATAATCAACCATGTAGTATAACTTGTTAGAGATGACTCCAAGTTAGTTGATTGATGTTACATTGCAATAATGTTGATATTCTCCATATCTTCTAAATTGTAGAGATCTTGTTATACCTGCAACTGTTATAGAATGCTTTGAAGGCTTTACTGTTTAAAATAATCTTTGATGTTATAATAAAGCTTCTGGCGAAGAGTTATAACTCTCGCTGGGACAATTATATATAATTGTCTCACCCCGTAGGCTTCAACTTTTTAGGTGGACGTCAGAGACGAAGGAACCAGCCTACAGGTGACCAGTCTCAGCAGCAGCAGCACCAGGGGCAGCAGTAATCTCAGGTGGAGATTTGTCCTGCCATGTGGTGTAGTTAGAGTCAGTCCTATGTGTCCTCTGTACTCTCAGGTCTTGGAGTCTTGTGTTATGTGATCTTGAGATTTTGTATCTTGATGTATATAATTACTCAAGAAGTAATTATCCTGAGATGTAAACAGTTACCTCTCTTTATGAAAGGAGCTTTTATGGATACAAGTTCTTATCTCGAAAAGTTTTAATTTCCCGTGATTTTTGTCTTCCGCTGATTACCGATTCGCTTCCGCTAAATTTTAATCGTGTTTATGTTATGGTTTGGAGATCAGAGCCCACAATACAACTCTTAAGTCTTCTAAAAAAAACTTGCTAAAATTGTTGATAATTTGCATGTACAAATAGATGATCTTGAACATGCTAATATTTGGTTTCTAGATGAAAATAATGCTTATATTAGTCAAGTAACTCTCTTAAGCTTGAAAATGCCATTTTGCTTGATAAGATTAGATTTCTAGAAGCTCAACCTTTTATGCCTAGTGCTAATGAAGAGCATAGAAATGGTGTCAATTCTCACATGCTAGATATTGTTGCTCTTAAAATTGAAAATGAGGATAAAGATTTTTTTTGCAAGTATTATAATATGGAAATGTTATTTATCTTTCTAAGATTACTTTTCTTGAAAATGAGAATGCTTCCTTGCTTGCTAAAATCAATGTTCTTCAATCTTGTTCTAGTTCTACTAGTAGAGAATAGTGTTGCTGCTCTTCATATTGAGAAAGATTCTTATATGACCAAAGATCTTTACTTAGAAATCAATCTTTTTCATGCTATATATGATATCAATCATTTGTCTTATATTATTGCTTCTCTTATGCATGATAATCATAGTTTGATATCTTCCATGCAAAGATTCTTAGATGATAAAATGGATCTTAATCAAATCCTAGATCGTACTACCAATCAAATGAGTAGAGATGGTCTTGGACTTGATTGTAGACAAAGGAATAACAAATATAAAGGACCTTCAATTTTCAATGAAGAATAATCTAGTTTCAAGGCTAGGATATCATGTAATGATTGCAATGAAATTGGTCATATTCTACTTATTGCCCTTTTAGGAAAGCACCCAAGAGAAATTGGACTTGGGCTGCTAAGCTAACTGTGATAACCTGACTTTTTCTCATTCCTCTGTTATGATCTTTTACTCTCATCAAGTGTCATATTGCTCAACTTTATGTCAATTCCACAGTGAAATGTGGTGATTCCCCAATTTGGTTAAACTGATGACCAATTTTTCAATATGTGACTTTAACTGGAGAAATGAAATAAGAGCCAAACTTTAATTTATAACCATCTTGTAGTTAATATTTAAACTTTTCAATATGATTTTTTTTCTCCGTATTGTACCTTAAGTGGTCGAGCTCTCAATTTTGAATCCAATAGCACAAAAATCACCCCAATCTGAGCTTGGAATCCAAATTTATGGCCTTTGAAATATGACTTGAATCCAGAACCACACCTTTATAATGACCTCTAATCATAGTAGAAGATCACTAAACATGTAATTAACCAACATCAAACCTAACTTGTCCAAAACCCTAAAATGGAAGTAATTATTGTTAGTGATTAGAATCTAATACATGTATGAAATCTTGTGTTAATCAGGTGTGATTTGTTGCTAGACGACTAAGGATATGTTAGGTTATGAAAACTCTAAACCAGGTACGGGCTTTAAATAGTTATTTGACTATGGCTTTCTTACTTGTAATGTGATTCATATATATGCTTATTTACTTGCTCAAATATTGCCATGTAGGATTATAGTATTGTACTTGATGTTTGTCTCCTATCGTTGTTTTATAACTTGCAAACATAATGTAGAAACTCCATTATACAAACCTCATGCACCTACCTGAAGTTTTAGGGTAAGGACGTGAGGATGGGCGTCCTACTTGAGTTATCAAGATAGGGCGGATCGTTGATAAAAGGGGTTAGCTAATCTTGAGCACCCTCTTAGACTCTTCCAATTAGAAGTTGTCCATAAAAGGCCTTACAAATACATGATATTGATGAATGCATAAAATGATGGTATAATTAGAGTGAAATGAAATAAAACATGGGCTCTCATTTTGTTAAATACTTAACTTGTTTATTTATTTTGCTACCTATATAAATCTTTTCAAATTATGCAAAGATTATGTATATGTATCTTTTAACCCTGTACTTAACACCTCGTGTGCTTGACCTGCCTTGTTTCACATATTTTATAGGTTCAAGGATGGCTAGAAGTTGATGGGATTGGTGAGCTATGTCAGGTGTATTTGTTGTAGATCCCTAGTATCTGTGAGCAGGCTGATAAAATTATACTCTTGAATATGTAATTGAAATCGTATAATAAAATAATGTTTCTTAATATATCTTATTAATTGTTGAGATTATGTCGGTGATTTTATCTTACTAGTTGTTCATGTATGCTAAGCTTTAGGCTTCCACATTCACACTTTGATTGTATCATGCTAGGGACGGACGCCTAGGTCCTATCGCCACTGACTTTGTAATCATTTGGGAGTTAGGATTTGGGTAATAAATGATTCTGTGACAGATGGTGTCAGAGCATGAACAATAACTACACCAAACATTGCTCACATGGAACACAAACTAAACTCACATTACATCTCAACCTGTAAACCTAATGAATTGTCCTATATGGACTAAGATGACTTAGCCTCTAGGTTAGAACCTAGATGTTCTAGAACTAGGTGTAGACTTGTGTAAACCCTAGTACCTTTCTTTTCTCCTCCTTGTGTCCTGTAGTATGGGATGTAGGTTCAGGAGGGTGAGAAAAGGGAGATCTTATTATCAACCTAGACATATGTTCTGGGCATGTGCTTAGGGTAACTACACAGGTGTGCACCATGCTCTTGCTATTTTTGTAGGTTTCATATCACTAGGTTGCCTAATGAGTGTGGTAACTCATTTTGGTTTTTGTTTTATTCGAATGGAGTATGGTGGTTTTCATCATATGTTTCAACGTTGGAGAAAACCTATTTCAAGTATTAGTATATGTACATATGAAAAATGTTTCCACACACAGAAAGGCAGTGACTATCCATGTTACCTAAGAGAAAAAGTTGTAACATCAAGTCTAGATGAGAGTGTTTAGATGATAGTTGTAGTATCTAGAGTTGTCTAGAGACATGATAAAGGTTGGACTAGTGAATAGCCTAGATAACCTAAGATGATGATGATGATGGTGGTGGTGATGATGATGACGATGATGATGATGACGACGATGGTGATGTTGATGTGGTGCTATGAGATGATTCAAGAATGTTTGACGTTATGAATGAGTTTGACCATGCAAACCTAGCTAATTTGGCACCATGGACGGGATATGTGACTTGGTTGATGTGTTAAGCACAACCAATGGGTTGGCATGCTTGTTTGTGCCTAGTCTTGTACGTGTTGAGATATGATTTGAGACCAATATATGCCTCAATATCTTTATAAAGGAGGACCTCTAGCATGGGACATATGAAAAGGGTGACCTCTTGTCATGAGTCAAGATGCCACGGGAGAAGGGCAGAGTACCTAAACTCCAAAATATGTGAAATGTTGAAAAATATGCACGATGAAATATATGATGACTAGTCCCTAGCTAGAATACTTCTAAGTATATGAGTTGAGTCACCTAGTTTGTGGTTCCCTCGATAATGTTGAACCCTAGATTTCTTATGAAAAGACCTAACCCGAGAGAAAGGGGCAATGTGATTATGATGATTTGCTATATATGTGAGGGAGATGTCCTAAGACCCTAAGATGATGTACATGACATGGGATCCCCACGATGAGTCTCATACTCGGGTTTGTTGTTTGATGTAAATTAAATGTAGTGGTTTCTCTTGTTGGGTATGTTGGGTAAAAGTTCAGTTTGGGTATATGTTGGTGGTTAGCATGTTTTTCCTTGACATAGGTAGGTCTTAACTTGAGTGGCTTGAGCTTATGGAGCTCCTTCTAGATGTAAGTGAGATAATTACAAAACCACTATGTTGATGATAATGTTGTCCCTCACATGGTGAATGATACATGAAATATCTCATTTATGTGAAGAAATCAATATATATATATATGATAATCCACTCTCATAAGCTAGATCTAGTATGAAATCATACCATACATGAAAGACGTAGCTTTTAAATCATGAACTTGATATGATGACACCCGAAGGACTCAGCTTAAATAATCAAGAGTAACATGCCTAATATCATATCCAAATGGAAAATGATTAACTCGATATGACTATGCTCTTGGGGTCATAACTTGAATAAACATGATGAATAAATTGCTTAATTTCAGATCCAAAATGAGAAATGATGAACCTAATTGAGGATAGTTGATAGAATTATGAAGGAAGACTAAAACCTACATGAAATCTAGTAGAAATATGAAATAAACATAGAATGATAGTCTCGTTTAAAAAGTCACGATGATAAACATGTTTGCTTGAGAATTGGCTAATGTAGGTCTTTGATAACATGCCTTGGGATTGTATGAGTATATGAACGAAACCCTAAATGGAACCCTAATGTTAGGATTGTGTCACAACATGATAACAACATCTAGTAATATCTATATTATGGGGAGGAGGATAGCCTTGATAATAACAACATAGTATGTACCCCATGATTGGAGATTCATTGAAGCTTAGTATGGTTCCCTAAACACAATGAATATGTTGACTTTCACTCTTGACTATGATCTTGGATGAAATTTTGAGGATGAAATTTCTTTTAAGGAAGGAAGGATATGACAACCTGAATTTTTATCACTCCATCATTACAATATCTCGCTCTCATCAAGTGTCATATTGCTCAACTTGATGTCAATTCCATAGTGTCATGTGGTGATGCCCCAATTTGGTTAAACTGATGACCGATTTTTCAATATGTGACTTTAATTGGAGAAATGAAATAAGAGCCACACTTTAGTTAAAGCCACCTTGTACTTAAGATTGAACCTCTTCAATATAATATTTTTTCTCCGTATTATACTTCAAGTGGTATAGCTCTCAATTTTGAATCTAATAGCACAAAATCGCCCCAATTTGAGCTAGGAATATGAAGTTATGGCCTTTGGAAGATGACATGAATCTTGAACCAAACCTTTATGAGGACCTCTAGATCAGTAAAAGATCACTAAACATGTAATTAACCAACCTCGAATCTAACTTGGACACACCCTAAAATGGAAGTAATTAGGGTTAATGATGAAAATCTAATACATGTATGCAATCTCCTGTTAATTAGGTGTGGCTTGTTGCTTGATGATCAAGGATATGTTAGGTTATGAAAACTCTGAACCAGGTACAAGCTTTAAATAGTTATATGACTATGGATTTCTTGCTTGTAATGTGATTCATGTGTATGATTGTTTACTTGCTCAAATATTGCCATGTAGTATTCTAGTATTGTACTCGATGTTGTCTCCTATAGTTGTTTTATAACTTGCAAACATAATATAGAAACTCCATTATACAAACCTCATGTACCTTCCTGAAGTTTTGGGGTAAGGACATGGGGATGGGTTTCCTACTTGAGTTATCAAGATAGGGCAGATCATTGATGGGTTAGCTAATCTTGAGCACCCCCTTAGACTCTTCTAGTGAGAAGTTGTCCATAAAAGGCCTTACGAATACATGATATTGATGAATGCACGAAATGATAGAATAATTGGGTGAAATGATGTAAAATATGGGCTCTCATTTTGCTAAATACTTAATTTATTTATTTCTTATTCTTTACATGTGAAAATCTTTTCAAATTATGCAAAACTTATGTATATGTATCTTTTAGACCTATAGTCAACACCTTGTGTGCTTGACCCGCATTGTTTCATGTATTTTAGAGGTTCAAAGATGGATAGAATTTGATGGGCTTGGTGATCTATGTCAGGTGTACTTGTTGTCGATCCCTAGTATCCATGAGCGGACTGATAAAATTGTACTCTTGAATATGTAATTGGAATCTTGTAATAAAATAATGTTGCTTAATATATTTTGTTGATTGTTGAGATTAAGTAGGTGCTTTTATCTTGTTAGTTTTTCATGTATGTTAAGATTTATGCTACCGCATTTACACATTGATAATACCATCTAGGGATGGAATCCTAGGTCCTATCGCCATTGACTTTGTAGTCATTTGGAGTTAGGATTTGGGTAACAAACAGTTCTATGACACTAACCCCTCCAAACCCAAAAATATGATTGGGAACCATTTCATCTTTCTTCTTGTAGGTAAAGTACAATTGGATTGACATGAGCTATTGATAGTGACTTCTCAATCCACATGACAGAAGAAAGGTGAGATGTGTATGGGGTGACAACAAGTGGAAAAGGAATGTTAAGAATAGAGGTAAAGGTTTTCTTGCTCATATCCAATCCTAACTTGTTTTTGTCAAGTTAGTGTGAAATATGCATATGGTTTTTGAGTCAAAAGTGGTATTTTGTGCTTCTCTTCACACTCTTGCTCAAAAATTATTTCTAAGGCTTTTATATTGCATTACTAACTTGCTTACACATGTTTGGATATGTCTTATATTTTTAGCATGCCTCTAAATATGTTTTTATGAAATATATGTGCTTCTTGACAGTAGCGGTATCGGTTGAGTTTGACCTGGTGACAACTCGATCAACAAGCATCAATGGGTGTTTCCAACAACTATTGTCGATCGAATTGCCAAAACAAAGAACTCGAACGACAACTTTGTGTACATAATATACAATTGGCTTTTTGGATGAAAATTTCCCTCTCAACTATATTTTCTCAGCCAATAGCCCTATTATTTGGCACACCCATGGTAGATTTACATATGAATATTTCCCTGCTTTAAATTACTTATCTTTCTTACAACTCTATCCTTTTAGTTGCTATATTTTGGTATCCAACAAGTGGTAACCTCATATCTTGCAATTAACTATCCTGAATTGTTATGCAAGTTTTGATGAAGATCTCTTTGGATCTCTTAGTTGTTTCTTAAAATGTTGCCGTTGTTCTCTAACTTGCTTCATTATCTAGTTTTAAATCTTGTTTTGATACAACCTTGAGGTTTTTAGTGGTAATAATTTTTTGGTAATGATGCATATATGCTAGTGAGTTATTTCCTTTCTTTCTTTTGAAACTACATATCTTCTTATTTAGATATATCTCTACATCTACTCATAGCTTTATCTTTAACTTGTGCATCTCTTGCTATGTTGTAGATCCTACTAGTAGTCCTAACTTGTAGTAGTAGTAATTCATATACATGTAGTTCTAGCCTTGCTTATCTTTTTCAACAAGTGGTATTCAACTATATGATATTCTTGTATCATGTTTCTTTCTTACTCAAGTTTGTTCCTTAACTTGCATATCTACTATCTTGAGTTGCTTGTATAGCATTGTCATGCAGGATATATAGAGCTAAATTGTATGTAGAAATTGGAGCATCCTTGGAATTTATGCATATTTTGCTCCGGTGTCAGATTTAATGCAAGATTAGTATTTTTATACAAAAAGTCCTTCTGAGCAAGACTCGTCACTTTTCCATGAGCCCTGACGCCTTTTGGGAAAACTCCCTTATCTTGAGGGTCAAAATTGCAATTCATTATTTTTTCTACAACACTTTATCTTGCCTCGATCTTAGTCTAGAATTACATCTAGGGTTGTTCGAATGCATATCTTAATTTTCTTTACATACTATGCTTGGACAAGCTGTTACTTTTGCTGTTCTACTCTCCTTTCTAACTTTTTATATCTCCTTTTTCTAACATGTTTCCTTTTAGCTCTTCAAACTCCTACTTTTTGAAATGATAAAGGGGGAGAAGTCATGTCTTATGTGAGATAGGGAGAAGGCATGTGTGCATATAAAGCATGTCTTATGTAAAGGGGAGAAGACATATCTGTAGAACATACATAAGTAGAAGACATAGATTCTATATATGTTATGAAAGCTAACCATGCAGGAGAAATAACATCAATTGAGGGGGAGTATGAGAACTCCATGAGAATCAATTGAGGGGGAGCATATGAACTCAATTCTATTGAAAACCCTAGGTTTATCCAAAGGTATTAATTTACTTAAAAGCTTTCAATACATTTATGGAATGACTTGTCATCCTCAAAAATGGGGAGAATGTTGAATCAAGGTCAATTGACTCAAGGTCCAAATTGATTAAACCCTTGTTTTGATGATAACTAACCATTCCACTTATTTGTGTCTAATGCTTCTACTTGAGTGATTTTAGATTAGGTATAGACACACTCCAAATGCCCTAACTTGCACATCCTAACTTGGATAAAAGACAAGTCAAAATCAATGCAAGTGCACTTTTGTGGAATATGATCAAAATCCATTAGAATCATGTTGTAAATCACTTGTATAGATTGTATGACTTGTAATTAAGCTTAGAAAAAATCACGATCACTTAAATTGAATGTTTAAGCACTTTAAAGCCATTTTCTAAAATTCATTACAAGGTGTTAATAGGTCGAGATACAAACTAAACTGATCCCTTGATGGATTTTGAGAATTTCCAGGTTTGGTCGACTTTCCTATGCATAGAACTCGACCGATCCCTACTCTGGACTAAACTAATTTAAGTGATCGATCGAGTTTCATCTAGGATAAACTCGACTGATTTTTGAAATCTACTTTGTTGATTATTGCATTGGGTTGAGTTTCCCAAAAGTAAACTCTACCGATCACACTATATAGAAAAGTAAAGAAAAGTGTTCCTAGACGTTGAAATATTGCAAAACTCAAAAAAATATCCATTACAACATCCCAAACAGCTAGCATTCATCCTTAAGTGTTCTCGAAGGCTGGTGGGCATCCCCAACTATAAATAGGATCCCTTAGGCTTCATCCTATGGTTATTAAAGCACTATGAAGGTCCCTATTCTAAGGTTGAGTGATCCTACAACCTTTACCTCTCTCTCTAAGCTTAATAACTTGCTACATCCATGAGAGTGAGTAGGATATTTGTAAGAGAGCTAGTACTACAAGTATATCTCGTGAGGCTCTCACTTCCACCACATCCCAATCTCTCATTTCCACCATGAAGATGAAGATGAAGGTTCTCTCTCTTGGCTAAGAGAGGTGAAGATGTTGAAGGCTGAAGACTTGGCATAAGAAGTGGGTAAATCCTTGGTGAAGGCAGAAGACTCCTTGCTCAAGTGGGTCAGTCCTTGGTGCAAGCTTCTCCTTGGCAAAGGTGAAGTCAAAGGATGAAGATCCAAGAAGAGTGGGTAGTTCCTTCAAGGCCAAAGACTTGGTGCAACAGTGGGTAAGTCCTTTGTGAAGGAAAAATACTTCTTGTACAAATTTGTAAGTCCTTGGTAAGGTTAAAGACTCATTGTATTGGATAGGTAAGTCCTTTGATAGATTTTTGGCTCCCTTATCCTCAAAGGAAAGGCTGAGTATCCTTGTCCTGGAAAAGAAGGTTATATGTTGTGACTCTTATAAGTGAATATAAGGAGGGAGACATGTTTTAGAAATCCTAGAGGTTGACCTCTCTAGGTAGTGGTCTGACAATCTTCTAGTTTGGAGATTGGAACCGCTCTACATAGCTTGTGTTCTTGTGTTTGTTTCAATCTCTCTCATCCTTGCTATGTATGTTTAGTTGCACTCAAATTACTAATTAACAACCTTGTCTTATAATATATCTTGAAGGTCTAATGAATTTTGTTTATGTGCATTTTAACTATGTTCACCCCCCTTAGAGAAAATCACCCATCCTAAGATCCAACAAATGGTATCAGAGTGGGTCTTCTCCAAGCATACTTCCACAAGTAGGAGAAGTTGGGTGATTATCAAGGTGGGGGATACCTCGTAAACATTCCAATCTTTGATGGGAGCATTTTCCTTTATTGGAAAAGAAGGCTACAATTTACATCCAAGGATCAAGTCTTGAGCTATGGCAAATAGTGAACCATCCATACAAGCTACCGAAGACAAAGATAGAAGAATTGCATGAAGCTACTTTGAAGAAAGATAACTTGAATGCAAGAGCCATCAACATTATCTATACCTCCATATCCCCCTCTGAATTCAACCAGATTTCTCTGGTGAGACAGCCTATGAGATATGGAGAAAGCTATGTGTCACTGATGAGGGGACAAAGCAAGTGAAGGAAAGCAAAGTCTACATGCTCAAAGGCCTCCTTGAAAACTTCAATATGGGAAAGAAGGAGAGGATATCCAAGATGTACTCATGGATCAACACCATTGTGAATGGTCTTGCCATTCTAGGTCATCCTATATATAGAGGAGAGATCAAATCAAAGATCCTTAGAACTCTCCCCAAGAGGTATGTATCTAAGGTGACTTCTATTGAATAAGCAAAGTCTCTTGGATATATTCCTATTGAAGATCTCATAGGAAATCTACAAGCTCATGAAGTCAATCTTGATAAGTAAGAGGAAGAAGAAAGAGACGAAGAGAAAGGGCTCAAGAGAATGAAGAAGTATGAAATTAAAGCACAAATTGAGGCTATTGTTGGACAAGCTTCTTCATCCTCTAAAGTTGAAGAAGATGTCATGTACTCCAAGGGTAGACTCTACAAAGGCAAGTCATCCTCCTTCACCCGATGCTTCAAGTGTGGAAAGAAGGATCACTTCAAGGAAGATTATCCACAAGGTAAGAAGACTTATCATCGTAAGAGAAGAAAAGAGAAGTGCAAGATGAAGGATAAATGGAACAAAAGATCAAGTGATTCCTCCAACTCAATATCAAGTGACTCCTCCAACTCAATCTCAAGTGAAGAATCAAATGGATGATCTAGCTCAAGATCTAGTGATGAAGGAGAATGTCATTTTGCTCTTATGGCATCAACAAGTGAAGACTCAAATGAGGTAAATATAAACTCTTTAGATGAAGAATCTTTAATTGCTATTATTCATGCTACTCATGCCTCTCTTAAGTCATCTAAAAAGAAAAAGAAAAAGCTTGATATTATTGTTGATTATTTGCATGTAGAAATAGATGCTGTTGAACATGCTAATATTTGCTTGCTAGATGAAAACAATGCTTATATTAGTCAAGTAGACTCTCTTAAACTTGAAAATGCTAGTTTGCTTGATAATATTAGATTTCTAGAAGCTCAACCTTTTACGCGTAGTGCTGATGAAAATCATAGAAATGTTGTTAATTCTCTCATGCTTGATATTGATGTTATTAAAATTGAAAATGAGGACAAAGATTTTGTTTTGTAAGGATTAGAATCTGAAAATGGTGTTTATCTTTCTAGAATTTCTTTGCTTCAAAATGAGAATGCTTCCTTGCTTGCTAAAATAAATTTTCTTGAATCTTGTTCTAGTTCTACTAGTAGAGAGAATAGTGTTTCTTCTCTTCATATTGAGAAAGATTGTTATATGACCATAGATCTTTTCTTATAAACTGATATTGTGTATGCTAGAGATGATATTAATTATTTGCCTTATACTATTGCTTCTCTTATGCATGATAATCATAGTTTGAGATCTTCTATGCAAAGATTCTTAGATGATAAAAGGGATCTTAATCAAATCCTAAATCATACTACCAAGCAAATGGGTAGAGATGGTCTTGGACTTGATTATAGCCAAAGGAACAACAAATATAAAGGACCTTCAATTTTCAATGAAAAATCCTATAGTTCCAAGGCTAGGAGATCGTGTAATTATTGCAATGATATTGATTATTATTCTACTTATTACCCTTTTAGGAAAGCACCCAAGAGAAATAGGACTTGGGTTGCTAAGCTAACCCCTCCGGACCCAAAAATATGATCAGGGACCATTCATCTTTCTTATTATAGGTCAAGTACAATTGGATTGACATGAGCTATTGATTTGCAAATTGACTTCTCAATCCACATGAAGGAAGAAAGGTGAGATGTGTATGGGCTGGAAACAATTGGAAAAGGAATTGTAAGAATAGAGGTAAAGGTTTTCTTTCTCATGTCCAATCCTCACTTGTTTCTATCAAATTGTGTGCACTATGCATATGGTTTTTGAGTCAAAAGTGCTATTTTGTGATTCTCTTCACACTGTTGCCCAAAAACTGTTTCTAATGCTTTCATAGTGCATTACTAACTTTCTTACACATGTTTGGATATGCATGCCTCTAAATATATTTTTAATGAAATATATGTGATTCTTGACAATATCGGTCGAGTTTGACCTGGTGACAACTTGACTGACAAGCACCAATGGGGGTTTCCAACAATTGTTGTTGGTCGAATTGTCAAAACACAGAACTCGACCGACAACACTATGCACAGAATATACAGTTGGCTTTTTGGATGAGAATTTCTCTCTCAATTAGATTAACTCAACCAATAGCCCTATTCTTTGGCACTCCCTTGGTAGCTTTACATATGCATATTACCCTACTTTGAATTTCTTATCTTTCTTACAACTCTATCTTTTTAATTGCTATATTTTGGTATCACACGAGTGGTATCCTCATATCTTGCAATTACCTATCTTGAGTTGTTATGTAGGTTTTGATGATGATCTCTTTGGATCTCTTGGTTGTGTCTTAAAATGCTTCCGTTGTGCTCTAACTTGCTACATATATCTAGTCGTAAATATTTTTTTGATATAACCTTGAGGTTTTCGGTAGTAATCATTTTTTGGTAATGATGCATATATGCCGGTGAGTTGTATCCTTTCTTGCTTCTGAAATTGCATATCTTCTTTTTTGGATATATCTCTACATCTATTCATAGCTTTCTCTTTAACTTGTGCATCTATTTCTATGCTATAGATCCTACTAGTAGTCCTAACTTGTGATAATATCTACTCGTAGTTCATATACATGTAGTTCTAGCCTTTTTCTTATCTTTTTCATCAAGTGCTATTTAACTATATGCTACAATTGTATCATGTTTCTTTCTTACTCAAGCTTGTTCCTTAACTTGCATATCTACTATATTGAGTTTCTTGAATAGCATTGTGATGCAGGATATATAGAGCTACATTGTATGTAGAAATTGGAGCATCATTGAAATTTATGCAGATTTTGCTCTAGTGTCAGATTTTGATGCAAGACTAGTGTTTTTTAATGCAGAAAATGCCTTTTGAGCAAGACTCATCACTTTGCCATGAGCCCTGATGCCTTTTGGGCAAATTCCGTCATCTTGAGGGTCAAAATAGTGATTCATTATTTTTTTTGCAGCACTTTATATTGCCTTGATCTTTTACTAGAATTATATCTAGGGTTGTTTGAATGCATATCTTAATTTTCTTTACATACTATGCTTGGACAAGCCCCTAGTTTTTCTCTTGTACTCTTCTTTTTAACTTTTTGTATCTCCTTTTTCTAACATGTTTCTTTTTAGCTCTTCAAACCCCTACTTTTTGAAATGACAAAGGGGACGAAGGCATGTCTTATGATAGATAGGGAGAAGGCATGTGTGAGGAGAAATCATGTCTTATGTTAAGGGGAGAAGACATATATGTAGAACATATATGAGTAGAAGACATAAATATTATAAATGTTATGAAAGCTAACCTTGCTAGAGAAATAGCATCAATTGATGGGGAGTATGAGGACTCCATAAGCATCAATTGAGGGGGAGCATATGAACTCAATTATATTGAAACCCCTAAGTTTCTCCAAAGGTATGGTTTTATTTAAAATCTTTCAATACATTTATGGAATGGTTTGTCATCTTCAATAAGGGGGAGAATGTTGAATAAAGGTCAATTGACTCAAGGTCTAAATTGACTAAACACATGTTTTGATGATGAATAACCATTCCATTTATTTGTGTCTAATGCTTCTGCTTGAGTGATTTCAAATTAGGTGTAGACACACTCCAAATGCCAACTTGCGCATCCTAACTTGGGGAAAGGACAACTCAAAATAAATGCAAGTGTACTTTTGTGGAATATGATGTAAATCCATTAGAATCATGTTATAAATCACTCTTAATGATTGTATGACTTGTAATTAAGCTTAGAAAAAATAAGGAGCACTTAAATCGAATATTTATTCACTTTGAAGGCATTTTCCAAAATTCATTACATGGTGCCAATCAATCGAGATACGAACTTGGCGGATCCCTTGATGGATTTTGAGAATGTCCAGGTTTGGTCGATTTTCCTATACACAGAAATCGAACGATCCCGACATTGGACAAAATTGATTTAAGGGATCGGTCGAGTTTCATCCAGGATAAACTCGACCAATTTTAAATATCTGCTTTGTCGAATAGTGCATTTGGTCGAGTTTCCCAAAAGTAAACTTGACTGATTGCACTGTACGAAAAAGTGAAACAAAAGTGTTTCTAGCCATTAGAATGTTGCAAAACCCTAACAAATATCCCTTGCAACATACCAAATAGCAAGTATTCATCCTTAAGTATTCCCAAAGGCTAGTGGGCATCCATAATTATAAATAAGGCCCTTTGGTCTTCATCCAATAGTTAGCCAAGCACTATGAAGGTCCCTAATCTATAGTTGAGTGATCCTACATCCTCCTCTCTCTCTAAGATTAATCACTTGATGCGAGTAGGAGATTTGTAAGATAGCTAGTCCTACAAGTATATCTTGTGAGGCTCTCACTTTCACCACCTCCCAATCTCTCATTTCCACCATGAAGATGAAGTTGAAGGTTCTCTCTATTAGCTAAGAGAGGTGAAGAAGTTCAAGGTTGAAGACTTGGTGCAAGAAGTGGGTAAGTCCTTGGTGAAGGTAGAAGACTCATTGCTCAAGCGGGTACGTCCTTGGTGGAAGATTCTCCTTGATAAAGGTGAAGTCAAAGTCTAAAAATCTAAGAAGAGTGGGTAATTCCTTCAAGGCTGAAGACTTGGTGCAAGAGTGGGTAAGTCCTTAATGAAGGCATAAGACTTATTGTACAAGTGGGTAAGTCCTTGGTAAGGTTGAAGACTCTTTGTATTGGATAGGTAAGTCCTTTGGTAGGTTTTTGGCTCCCTTATCCTCAAAGGGGAGGTTGGATATCCTTGTCCCGAAAAAGGAAGGTCATATGTTGTAACTCTTCTAAGTGAATATAAGGAGGGAGACATGTTTTATAAATCCTAGAGGTTGACCTCTCTAGGTAATGGACTGACAATATCCTAGTTTGGAGATGTGAACCACTCTACATAGCTTGTGTTCTTGTGCTTGTTTCAATCTCTCACATCCTTGCTTTGTATGTTTAGTTGCACTCAAATTCTTAATTAGCAACATTATCTTTTAATATATATTGAAGGTGTAATGGATTTTGTTTAAGTGAATTTTAGCTCTATTCACCCCCTCTAGAGAAAATCACTATCCTAAGATCCAACAAAGGTTTCCCTATGCAAATAGTCCTTTTGTATAGCTACATTTGTAGATATTCATGTATGTCATGACACCCTTAGTGGGAGAGGAATAATGTAAATGGCTTATTTCTGAGTGAACATGCTACTTGTAATTTTTTGACTACCATATATTCAATTTGCTTGAATGACACCAGCCTGAACACTAGAAGAGGAATTGTCCTCGCTACTTGGAGGAACTAAGGAAGAAGAAGGAGGGGATGGAGATCTCCACTTCAGGTACATATGTTATTGAGATAAATTTATCTACTTCTTCATCTAGGATACTAGATACCAGATGTGGATCTCACATATATTCGAATATGCAAGATCTAAAAAGAAGTAAGCCTTTATGAAAGGGCAAGGTCAGACTGCACTTCACAAATGGAGCAAGAGTTGTTGCCACTACAGTCAGCACTTATAATTTATCTCTACCCACTGGGCTTGTAATAGGGTTAATGAAATTCTATTTTATATGCCATTAATAGAAACAATTTTTCCAAAACTTGTATGGACAAGGATGGATATGAATATCATATAAAGAATGGTCAATGTTCTATTTTAAAATATGAGATTTTTTTATAGCAGTGCCCCATGTCTTATGGTCTTTATTTGCTAGATCTAAAGACAAACGTTGATAATGTAAATACCAAAAGATTAAAACTAGATAACTCAAACAATCAATACCCGTGTCATTGTCATCTATAGCACATAAATGAGAAATGCATTTCTAGGATCCATGATGATGTTTATCTAGAATATTTTGGTTAATGAACCATTAGAAACATGCAAGTCTTATTTATTGAGCAACATGACAATAGCACCTCTCACTAGATGTAGTGGGAGAGTGAGTATCCATTAAGGGCTTGCACATATTAATGTATGTAAACCTTTTTAGAATAAATGCTAGAGGTAGTCACTTGTACCTCATTATATTTACTGATAATCTCAGTAGCTATGGTAATAGGTATTTAGTGAAATACAAATATAAACCCCTTGGAAGTATTCAAGGAGATCATGAACGAAGTACATAACTAGCTTGGTAAAAGTATTAAGACACCTTTATATGATCGATGTTGAAATATTATAAAGGCAAAAGTTTGAGGACCTCTTGGAGAGACTGTGATAGTATATCACAATGAACTCTACATGAAACGTAATGATGTATCATCAAGAAAGAATCACACCCTGTTAACTCATGGTGTTTGGATAATCTTCCAATTTCCTTTTTGGGCACATGCTTTACACTAAAATAATGTACTATCTAAAGGGTTCAAAAGACACCATATGAGACACGACATGTCCCAATATGTCTTTTATAGGATTAGTGATGAAAGATTATATAAGAAAATAGTTTCTTATAAAGTCTTTATCAATAAATCACATAAATGTAATTTTGTTGAATACTAATTTTATCCCAATCCAACAACAAAAGTGTTTGTTTACAGGATGGATGAATTCCAAAGGAATCAATGGGAGTAAAGTAGAACTCAAAAAATTTGAGACCAACAAGAAGAAATTGAACCTAAAGAGGTACAATAGGATTAAGGACAATCACAAATTGTTGTGGAATCTCAAGTTCCTCATGTAAAACAAAACTTGTAGATCTAGTGGAACATGCCTTGAGGTTGAAAAACTATGATATCTTATGGCTCAAGAAGGCAATGAGTTGATCATTGATGACCAGTCAACAATCTACCAAGGAGATACCGAGGGACCAAAATCTGAAAAATGGCTTGAGGCCATGGGATCAAAGATGGACTCTATGTACACCAACAAGACATGACCTTGGTGGATCCACCTAAATGGGTACAACCCACAAGTTGCATTTGGGTCTTCAAGGAGAGGATCGACATGGATAGTAGTGTACAAACCTATAAGAGCGGATTAGTTGCAAAAGGTTTCAAACAAGTTCAAGGTGTTGAACATGATGAAATCTTTTCACCAGTTGACATGGTTAAATCCATCAGGATCATGCTTGCCATTTCAACTTACTATGACTATGAGATTTGACATATGGATGTTAAAACCACATTCCTTTACAGGAATAATAACGAGGATGTGTGTGTGACACATCATAAAGGTATTATAATATTAATGCAAATAAAGTATGTAAGCTACATAGATCAATCTTGGATTGAAGCAAGCATCTCAGAACTAGAATCTTTGATTTGAGAGGATAGTAAAAGAGTTTCACTTTAGTCAAAATGAAGATGAAATTTGTGATTACAATAATTTAGCGGGAGCATGTTTATGTTTCACATATTGATGGGGAATAACATCCTGGTAAGGAAAGTACCTCCTCTACGAAGGATTTAGGCAAAACATCTTTTGTGATAGGAATTGAGATATATAGAGATAGATCTGGAAATCTTCTTGACCTAAATAAGAACATATACATTGGCAAGATGCTAAAGGGGTTGAACATGCATGACTTAATGAGAGAAGATCTATCCATATATCATGGGATTGGTCTCTCGAGAGCCCATTGTTCTAATCCTTGAGAAGAATGGGAAAACATGAGTAGATGCCATATGCATTCACAATTGAATCTATCATATATGCAATGTAATGCACTCATCCTGTCATCTTGTACATATTGGACATGACGAGATGATATCAGTCAAATTCCAGTGAAGATCATTGGAATACCATAAAGACCATCCTTGAGTACTTGAGAAGCACTATGGACCAGCTCCTTGATTATGGTAATGAGAAGGAGTTGTGTGTAAAGAGTTACATTGATGCAAGCTTCTAAAATGACAAGTAAAATTAATGATCACAATCTAAATTAGTGTTTTACTATAAAATGAAACTGTGAGTTGGAAAAGTTCTGAGAAAGAAACCGTTGTTTAATTATATATTAGAATCTGAGTACCTTGCTATTCTGAGAACAACAGAGGAAACTGTATAGATAAATAAGTTCATGTAGATGAACTTGTGGGAGGTTCCAACCATTGATGACACCATAGAAATATTGTGACAACAAAGCAACTACTAGATATGCAAGGAATCTCGGATGGCATACTATGACATTTCCATCTCATACAAGAAGTCATATAGTGAGCAGATGTGAAACTTGCAAAATGCCAACTAGAAGAACACATTGCTAGCCTGCTATAAAATCTCTTGCATAGTAGAAACGTGATGGTCATATTAAGATCACTTGGAATAAGATTCATGGGTGATTGGATCTAAGTGCAAGTGGGAGTCTATTGGTCTGTATGCCTAGAGAGCCAATCATATGATGATTATAATGGCATATCTTGTAGATGATTTGATTAATAATAAAGGAAATCTTCCTATTTTTTATGTTTTACTCAGTTATGAGATAATGATGTAACATAATAAATGTCTAAAAAATGATATTACTCAATGACATATGTGTTAAAATTGAGGACATGAACAAATGAGATCATATGAATGTTAAGAGTATATACATTCTTATTATATCCCTAGTCTGTTGTTATTGTGGAAGGTTGATAGACAACAATAACACATCAGACTAGAGTGTGTGTTGGTTGATGACAAAATCTCATTAAGTTATGATATGTGATATCAAAACAAACACATAGATACTTACTAGAGAATATTGTATCAGACTGACTCACCTTGAGAGTGATGCATGGAAGCCATGATTGATAGTCAAAATCATCCCTCATAATTATGGTGGTGATTGTAGTTCTTAGACTTGAAATCATACACTCTCACATGTCATTTGAGGAACTTTGACATCAGCTACTGTGACCTTGAATAGGGGTTGCCATAAAGGTGGTGCTCGGGTGCATTGTGATACATGGTGATGATTGTGAGTGATGTAGATGGATTTGTCCCACCTACAAGAGTATGATATCCAGGCCACTTGATAAGCAAGACTGAGAAATTCATGTCCATGCTCATGTGAGTCAACATATGATAGTGGGCTTACATATATCTCAGACAGTCTGCTTTAACTTAAGGAACATGGATTGAACGTTGAAGGGGATGAGGATTCCATGCCTTGAGTTCAATATGGATAACAATGACAAAGGAACTATACAATCACTACACACCAATCATAGATTGTAGGTTGAAATTGTTCTTCAACTTTCTGATTACTTGGGTAGAAATGATGTCTTGCTAGATACCAATCATTGTTTGTGATGTCATAAATCAATTATGTACATTCACTACCAATGTAACTTGGAACCTATAGGGTCACACACATAAGATACACTTAGAATAGGAATTTATTAATGAATGTAGTTTAGGATGATAACTAAATTTTTACGTATTCAATTTAAACAACAATCACTAAAAATTGAGTGAGTAGACTGTGAATCGACCAATTCAAGTGTTGAACTGATCGAATCAAGTGTCAGGTCAATTGAACCAACATTGTCAATCATATCCATTAGACGACCAGTTCAACAAGTGAACCGATTGGCTCATGTCTGTGAACTGAAAGGTTCAAGTTGTGAACCAACCGTTTGGTTGATCAATTCAATTGGATGAAGGATTTAATGTAATGGTGTGCATTAATCATATATTAATTACCAATGAAATTACAATTGGGAAGCATAGTGAAATGGCATATTCAAGAGTTGAACCGATTGACTCACATGTCAACTGATCACTTCAGCTGTGAACTGACTGGTTCACCATTCATAGGTTACAAAAATTCATGAAATTCCATCCCCTTTGACTCCCTCTCAAGCTAGAACTCCTGACCCTGACCCTCCTATAAATAGAGGGGTAGTCAAGACTGTCAAGAGAAACAACAATACACTCAGATAATTGTTGTATTTTCACAGTTGTGGTAATGTGACAACCCAAAAAAGTCCTTCCCGTCAAAGGGAGGGATAGTAAGGGAGAGACAATTGGGAATGTAAGTTAGTGCTAGCACACTGACTAGAAGGGACAACTCCTTCTTTTCTATTCAACTAGAATGATTGGAGTTCCCGGTGGTCCCTGTGGACTACTACAAAGGTGAGGAGGCTGTCGCCACCCACTGAGGAGAACACAGACAACCGTTGTCTATGGTGATGAACCAGGAAGCCACTGTGCTACTGTCTAGGTGCAACTTGAAGAAAGTGGCACACTATGCAAGAGATTGTCAATGAACTTGGTCCAGGACCAGGTATAAACCTTGCAACCCTCCTTCTCATTACGTAGTTGTTGATGCTAGCTACTGATCAAAGGGGAATATGACAGTTAAATTTTATTTCCATTTTCGTATTTGATGCCATATTTCCCTACAGTTATATGAATGTGATACATATTTGAAAGGGAGATAATATTTATTCACTATCTACCCTTTAAATCTATAATCCTTCAATATTTGATGAACTTATCTCTAATTTAGTCTATATAAATATCACCACAAATGGTCTATTGAATTTGTGAGGAATTTATGTTTCTAAAAGGAAATGGGAAATTTGCAAGATAGGTGAAGAGTGGGAATGAACAGAAAAATGATTAAGCCCAATTTTCAATGATGGAGGGATTTTATTTTATGGTTGTAGTACATAGGAAATTGGGTCATCTTAGTTCAATATGGTGGACTTTGGTGTCAACTTTACAAAGTTCCATTATTATATCTTGATGTAGGTTGTATGCAAGAGATATATTTAATCAAATAGGCATTATATTCTATGATATGTGTCTTGATGTCCTATCTCGTCTAAGTGATGTGTCCAACCAAATTGGGTTTAGGTGGTTGACTATGTTCTTTCTTGTTCCAACATTCTTTTGAATAACCAATGTTGAGTTAAATACAATATCGATTGTTAGTGTTATTTGTTTTTGTATATGCTTGGATGTTGTGTAATCTAGTCATATAGGTGTCATGTCATGGTGGACTTCATGTGCATACACATCTTCATTTACCAGATTTTTGTACAATAAAACTTTATGAACTTGTAGTATATGTCATTATATAGAATTTAACATTTTGTCCTTATAGTTGATGTTTCAGGAGAACTCTCAAAATAATCTCTCTGATGATATACAAATGAATGACTCAGTCAAATTGAATTGGTATACTTCTATGAGTTGTTGATATCTCTTCTTTGTTACATTGTCAATCTTCTTGTTGAAAAATTTGTAGCATGCAGCGATGAATATAAAATCCAAGGTCCCTAAATTCATATTCTTATAGATGGGAAAAGTGTAGTGCTTGACCAAGTCCATCATGGATATGAACACATGAAAAAAAACATTTAGACTTAGGAGGATAGAGAAAGAGTCATGTGTGACAATGTGTGAACCTCTTTACATAAATGTTCAATATAAGGTTCTAGAAGTGGGTTATGGTGCTAAAAATTATGAATATTACGTATTTAATATTCAAATGTAGTTGAAGCACCACTTTCCAACTTTGTCACAATATTGAGATCCACATGAGATCTAGCACACCCATTCTCAATGTTGGAGGTGATAAAAAGAATCAGGTGCACCCACTCAATCTCTACATGCTATGAAATGAATTGCAATGAAAACAAAATGGTGTGTAAATGTTGTCCATTCTAATAACAATCTGTCAATATTAAAGACCACCAAGAGTTGTCGCAATAGACATTTGAGAGTTGTGATCTCACCACATAACCTAATTTACACTATAGGCCTTGTGTTTCACCTTGCAAGACAACACTATTATTTTTCTTTTTGAGAGAAAATAGGTCGATATCATTACTCATAAGCCATACACCGTCTAGAAATGTGAACTATGGCTCAGAAAGAATAATCAAATATCAAGAATAAGACCAAGAGACATCCAAAAGTCATATTGGAATGAGAATGAAACACTTCTGCATTGATCTCTAAAACACACAACTGACTCGAGCAACTTTTTAGATAGGATTCCTTCAACTTGAGTGTGTATCAGTGGTAGTTAGACTGCAAATGTGAAAAAATCTAGTCTGAAAAAGCCCACACAAGTATAGCCACACAAGAGAGCAACAAAATCCAAATGTGAAAAAATGAGACCTAACAACAACTAGGTATTCCTAGCTCTCACGGGCGAGATGACTACCCAAATAGAGAAGCATGGCGACTAACAACTTTAGCAATTGTGATGCCCATTTCCATACAAAGAGAGATCACTTAAAACAAAATGCAATTAACCACTAACCCGCAGATCACATGAAAACACTGGAAATTAAAACCATTTTCGTTAAGCTGCCAAATAGCAAAAACCTTTACATACGAGTCCTTTCATGTCACAAGGCATTTACCATGGGTGTCATCAAACTGTTATAAGAAAACTTGTTCCAACCATTTACATATACATATCCACATATATCCATACATGAAAAGGGCATACAAGCCAAAACATGTATTGAAGCACTTCTACAAAATATCCCCAAAGACCTGAGTGTACAGGGACAACTCTAGGACTCTAGCGTCAAAAGGTCATCCAACAACACTTCCAACCTTGTCAGCTACTATTTTTCTTGCTGGTCCTCAACCTCGACTGCACAATCTCTACCTCCTCGTGCACATCCACCTAAAAAGATGTGAGAAACCCACAGAGTGAGATTCCAAATCTCAGCGGGAGATATAACTCTCCACCAACTCTATCATAGCACATGTAATAAAGCAAGCAGTAAAGTTACAAACATGATAAGAAGATAGTCATTATTAACAGAATAAGCAATTACTATTAGATTATGAAACATATTAACATTATAAAAGGAATATGAAGAACATGTATATTCACTATCAACAATATTGTACAAATTCAAGCAAAGTCTCATCTAATGTTTTTGTATTTGATCCTATACAAGTATACTACATGGCTGTTTACATATAATAAATTATACCGTGAGGATTTGAGTCGTACCACCAAATCCAACCGAACACTACTAAGTCAAAATCGATGCCATACAAGGTCTAGTGGAAGAGCTAAAATCCATGACCTCATCCTCTCGGTCAATATGAGTGAACTTGCAATGATATCATCAGTCAAATTGCTACCAATGACATATAGTCCAGCTGTACGAACCTAGCCCACCTTGATACAGGTCATGGCGCTAGTGAAACTGAGCTACGACCCACAGTCGCACTCCTCCCAGGGTATGGCCCGCATCCATTCCTATATCACATATCACTGAGCTACAGCCTGAAGCCGCCTCCTACCAGGGTATGGCCCACATCCAATCATGTATCACATATCCTGGACGTAAGGGGATATTTTTCCTCACTCCCACATATTAAAAATATGCGCTCCAAGTTAAACTCATTTCACCATTCAAAAAATGCTGACATTGAATGGATCTATGGCACAGGGCACACTACATGATTAGGTTCCACTTGATTAGTTAGGTCATTTAAGTACCTTTTAACATCAATCAAGTTAAAACGTATAAACTTTAAACAAGTTCTATAGATAAGGGCATAATACATTACCAAAAAATATTTGAGCATATAAGGTGTGATCTCATTACATTATCACTTGATGCTTGTCATTCACCATATTTTTCATCACAAGGACCACATACTTTGAGATAGCAACCCCTCATCTCATTGCGGATAAAATTATCACCTCATAATAAGCAATAAACCATCATTAGGTCATAAGACCCATTTACCTCCTCTTTCTATGATACCAACATCTCACATGCCTCATAAGGCCCATTCAATTATATCATAAAAACCATAGTTCTTATATAGTTATGCTTATCAACTTGTGACACCTACATTGTTAGAGACTTATAACAAGAAAGATAATACTTCATCATTACTACCATCTCATAAAGCCTCATGTCATTCACACTACGTCATTAGGGTTAGTTCTCTTTAATCAATTAGGGTTTACAAGGTTGGATCAACAATTAACCTCAACTATAGAGTATGTTATGAGATTAAAGGTTATAGAAAAAATCACTCTTGTTGCTCATACAAACACCTTGTAGGGTATTCTTTCATACTATATAACCCCATCATTAACATGATGTATCATGACTACCATTACAAGGTATCAGTTTCATATGGCTAGAGGGATCCTGGTTTCATCATTCACATGTGTTGACCTGACCACACTAAGGTGTGTCAGGCAAGTTCATGTAGGGATATCGGGTTAGACCTCAAGGTGTTAGGTTAGCTACACTCAAGTTGTATCGGTTTAACATCATTCGAAGCATGTCGAGTTAACTACATCTAAGGTGTATCAATTTAGCATCAGTCCAATCATGTTGGGTTAATACTTGAAATTGAGTGTCGACTTGTCACCACCATAACATGTAAAATACCTCTATGCAAGGCACAAGGGGTTAACCCCCCCCCCCCCCAAGGTGTGTTAGTTTAACTCTACTTGAAAGTGTGTCGGGTTAGACATCATCATGTCGACCTCTTACTCAACTAAGGGCATCTCAGTTTGGCACTTCAAGGCATACCTGCTCATAAGATATCTTCCTAGTGTAATGATCACATGACATGTCGGGCTAGCACCCTCAACATATCGGTTTGTCTCCCCTAGAGTGTGTATCAGGTTGACACCCTCAACTTATCCCAGCTAGAGTACAACATTCCCATCATCTTGTCATCTTGGTTTAACAATAGCCCATGGTGTCAGATTGACAACCCATATTGGTTTCACAACAATTATCGGCTAAGGATATCAGTTCAGTCATCTTCAAGCTCAAGCATGTTGTCCACCATACAACATTTTTATAAGAGAAGCATCAACATGTCCACGGCCAAGAAGAACAAGGTCTAATCAGCCATCTAGACTTCCCTAATCAAGGAGCTCTCAATACTAACATCTTACTAACATGATAGGGGAAAACTCAAAGAAGATAAAATACCAAGCGCAACATATGGGTAAAGTGAATAATAGAGAGGTTAGGAGTTATATAACCCACCTCAAAGATCGCCACCAAGATATGAGATCCAAGGTCTAGCTTCAAGTTCACGAGCTCAAGGTTGAAGATGACCCACCAAACTTGATCACCACTACACCTCCAAGGAAGAAGACGAGACCAAGGTTAAGATGGCTCAAGATGAAAAGGAGATATCCATGATCCTTGGCAGAGAAGAAGAAGAGAGCTAGGAAACATAACTTACCAAGGTAGAGGATGAAATATGATCAAGGAACACCACAAGCTTGGAACTCATATCTCAAGCTCCAAGAGAACCTCTCTCGCTCCTAAATCTTCTCAAGGTCATCCACCAAGAAGGAGATAAAGCAAGAACAACCAAAAGGATTCTCTTGCATGGAGAGAAAGAAGACTATATACTAGGGGGAAGACAGAGGGGTCATTGGAAAGGTGTCATCACCTTAGAAGCCTAGGTGACACTTGTCCATGAAAAAGGGGTCACATGCAAAAACATGTAAAACATGGTGATATGATCTAGGCTAGATCTTGGCCTCTTGGTCTCCTACCAAGATCATTGTGGACTCTGATCTCCAAAACACGAAATAAACTTAGCGGAAACAATTCGATTAACGGCGGAATACGAAAAATCATGAAAAATTAAAAACTTTTCGAGGAAAGATCTTGAAAACGAGAGACTCCATTCATAAAAGTATGATAAACAGTTTACATCTTTGTTATGTCACTTCTTGAGTGATCATATACAACCATGTACAAAAACCTCAAGACTCCAAAATTCAAAATCTCAGATCATCTATCTCCAAGGACCTGAGTGTACAGAGACGACATAAAACTTTCTATCTAACTGACTGGACAACCAGGGTATCCACCTGAGGCTCACTACTGCCCCTGATACTGCTGCTGCTCCTGGTAATGCTCTCCTGCAGCCTGGTTCCTTCGTCCTTGACGACCACCTAAAAGGTTGAAGTCTACGGGGTGAGACAATTACAAATAATTGTCCCAGTGAGAGTTATAACTCTTCGCCAGAAGTTTGCTAGAAAAAGGGAAACTACATAAGCAAGGTAGTTTATCCTGCAAAAGCGGACTTAAGAGTAGATAAAGCAACATTTACTTATAAGCAGAAATTATGAAGAACGTGCAAGATAAATATATGACTGAAACATTATATTTAATGTAGTACCAAACATTGTTTCTCATGGTTCAACCTAAGCAGATATGCTACGCGACTGATTACATTTTACATACAACATTATGCCCTGTGGAGATGAGGTATACCGCTCATACTCCAACCGACCACTGCTAAGTTGCCTCGATATCATACCAAGTCATCGAAAGAGCCGGATTCTCATGACCTCATCTTCCTCAGTCAAGTTGAGGCTCAACATGTAGGACATCTAGTGTCTCTGCTACTATATCTCACCAGGGTATTCTGGTCCTTCGCTATTAGAGTCACAGTGGAATCATGTACTCTCTTCACCATCGAAAGATTTCATGTTTATCTTCATCGATGCAACATAACAGATTCCTCGGGTGATTAGTAATACATCAACCCGGCATAAACACATAGTGTAGTGCTGATGGATTATGATACATCTACATCAACCCCTACACTAGGACGTAAGGATATGCGTGTCCATAACCCCCACATACTCAAAAGTATGCGCTCCAGGAGTTCCCTTAGGAAAACCTGTTTCACCATCATTTAACACCTAACAATGATGGATCTATGATCAGGGATCTACATGATATGGTTATACTTGATTAGTTAGGTACATTTCAGTATTATTTTATAATCAAGTAGGTTTCCAAGCAATTAATTACCAAACACAGTAATGGCAGAAGAACATTACATGTATCAAGTTTAGTTCACATCAACTATCAATAGGATGTCAATTCATCACAGGTCATCTAGTTAGCATGACCTTGATGTTACTCATGGCTCTTACAGTCCATCATTCTCATTTGTGCCACATAACTTAGGCATTCATAACATATATCACTGTTCACAAAGCCCAAAACATGCCTTTGATGATTATAGTGTCATAACCCTCACCAGGTCATGATTACCTCTTATAAGAACCTGCATAGTCAATTCAACTGATAACAATAGACAATTTATCTCCAGGACAACAATTTATAAAGCAGAAAAACATTCATTGCATCATCCTCAATTAGGGTTTACTATTCATTCAACATGTCACAACCCTAGAATTAGGGTTTACTATTCACTTCATAGTGAATTGGACTCATGGCATTACCATGTCTGAGATTATCATCCTTGATACCTTCAAATTAGGTTAGGATTCATCAATTATCATAATTAGGGTTTTCATGATCTCACATAGATGGATCGTACCCTAATCATACACGTTCAAGTACATTGAGAGTACTTTATTTGAATTTCAATTATATAAGGGACCTTCTCTCCCCTCTTACTAATGGATGGTGATTACTTCCCTCTAGATTAAGTTAGGTCAAGTCACATTTGATTAACATAGGCTAATTCACCACTATCAAGTCATTAGGGTTTGGATGATCAAGTATATCATCTACTTGAACCCTTCAAGGGCACATTGGTAATGTACACCTTTAATTACCACATGGTTCAATGTATTAATCACTTATCTCCTTAGTGTCTTAGGGTACCATTAGGGTTTAGATTAGACCACCATTGGACCAATTACACCTTCAAACGATTAAGCAAAAACAGCCCTAAAAGTCTCCAAACGGTTTCACCCCTCAACCTCCAAACAGTCTTGAGACCGTTTGGGGGCATTGACCGTTTGGGCACTTTGACCTCCAAGACCGCATGGTCACCAAGACCGCATGGATGCGTTGACCATTTGGATGTGTTGACTTTGAAACCATTTTAAATGAAATGACCTTGAGATCGATTGGATCCAAACGACCTTGAGATCGTTTGAGCCCAAACGGTCTTGAGACCATTTGGTCCAAATGGGCCCAAAACCGCATGGACCTCAAAAGTGCATCCAAGGTTGTAATTGATTAGGGTTTTCCATGTTGAAGCCTTCAATTGGCCACATCCTCACTAATAACTTGTCAATTGAGTTAATTAGGGTTATCCTTAACTAATTGGACGTTCAAATGACCCTCAATTGCTAACCAATTGGGGTTGAAACCGATTGAATTAGGGTTTATCAGCAATTAACCATCAACATTGATAATCATGGGGTCTAACTGAAGTTGAACCTATCAATTGGCACTCAATTGGGCCCAAACTTGGCCCAAACGGTCTTGAGACCGTTTGGAAACCCCCCAAACGGTCTTGAGACCGTTTTCCCAAAGTTTCACCAAAAACTAGGTCAAGTTGATGCGGGTTGAACCCTAATTAGGTCTAAAATCAGCACTTTTATTCAATTCATCAACCTACTGTGATTGGACCTTCAATTGATCAAATTACCATAACCCTAGACCTCCAAACGGTCTTGGGTTGTCACCAAACGGTATTGAGACCGTTTGAGTGAACCCCCAAATGGTCTTGAGATTGTTTGGGCCCTTCAACCCAAAGTTCACCAAAAGTGGTCATTGAAAACAGCAATTTCAATCGATTAGGGTTTAGAGGGTTGAGGTGCCTTCAACTTGTGATTGGTTTGCAATTAGGTTTCAATTCTTTGGAGGTGTTAAATTCAACATGTGTACAACAGACCTCCAAATTGTCTTCCCTTGGTCAACCCTACCAAACGGTCTTGAGACCGTTTGATTCCAAACGGTCTTGCAAGACCGCATGAAATCAAACGGTTGTGAGACCGTTTGATTTCAAACGGTTTGCAAACCGTTTAGACCAAATGGTCCAAGGTCGTTTGGTAAAGTTACCTAGGTATTCATGAAAAATGTCTTCAACCTCAAGACAGGTCAGTTTCTCCATGGTTTTGCTTACAAGAAGGCAAGGAAGGTTGGGGAAGAAGAAGAACTAACTACTACAAGTAAGAACAAGTATATGCATTAAGAAAGCTAAAGGTTTAGAGATATAAAACCCGCCTTATGGTCATTCCTAGAGTTCCAAGATTTCAAGCTCTCAAGTCTTTAATGGAACTTTGAGCTCCGCTGGTCGGTCAAAGTCCTTCTTCCAAGAAAGGTTGGGGAAGATCGGCTAGAACAAGAAACCTAAGTGAGATAACCATAAAACCAACCTTGTAATTCACTTTCCTCCATGAAACCGAGCTAGAAGATGGTCTCTTCTTACCTTGGAACAAGTTGGTCGTCTCCTCTAGCTCCCAAGCTCTGCCTTAGATGGACCAAACAAGGTGGCAAAAGAAAGAATGATGGGGGTACGTTCACTTGTTTGCAAGGAGGGGAGTTTATATAGCTTGGACTAATTCCATCATAAGGACCTCTAGTTTTCTCCATTTCTCATCTAGGTCCCTCCTTTCTTCCTTGAACGTCCCTCTCCCTTTTCTAGATGAAAAACTTATTAAAACAAAGGTCCAAAGGCAAGGAAAGTCATCTTATCATTAAGGTGCACATATATAAGGGTTTCCCTTACTTATAACTTGGGGATTTTAATACAAGGGTTGTTTATCTTATCTGATTAATTAATTGAAGCGCCCCCTTCATCATTTCTACTCTAAATGATGTCAAGAGTCACACAAGATACTCTAGAAGATGTATTTTACAAGTTGCATTCCATATTTTGGGTAAATTGCACTCTACACCAAAATTAGGGTTTCCAACACAAGGATTGCTCCACAAGCTGCATCTTGATGCCCAAGCTTGGACAATCCATCATACCTCATCATATTCATCCATATTATGTCTCATCATCAGAGGAACACCTCAACATGTGAAAATTGCAAGTTAACCCTTCTAACTGGGTAATTTGCACATAGGTCCCTGCATAACAAAACATTACTAAAACATTGTTTAAAGAGGACAGAAAAGAGAATGTATGTTCCTCAGGAACTTAATTACATGCCAGGGGTTAATCACAAGTGTTTAATTACATATTTAAGCAAAACTCCTAGGGTTAACTTGTAACCCAGGTCAGGGATGTTACAAACATGACCTCACTAACCCGATATGCCATATCCCCACACACACCCAAACTGATATGCACCCTTCCAACTCATCCAAACCGAGATGCATCTCCTCCCATACACTCACCAACCCAAGATGCTTCCCCACGCATACTCTTAAGCCGATACACACCCTCCCCAAGGCTCCCTAACCCAAGATAACACATCTAGGTGCAAAACACACCTCAGTCATGCGTTATAAGCATCACCAAGGATGCTACCACACAACCAAGACCCAAACAAGGCTCCCATCCCTCTCTCTCCTTTGGATGATGCCAAGAAAGAGAAGGGACACTCTAGAGGTGGAAAATTTTCACATTAGCCCCTACCCTAGGTGAATTGCAATTTGCACCAAAACCACACCACAAAACACAAACATCATCCAAACAAACTCAAACATGAAACTTAAGCTTTCTACATGCCCTAATTACATATCAGATGATTAGAGAAAGGCTCTAAGTAACATACTTAGGCAAAACAAATAGATTTATCCCAAAATGTGGGTCAGGGTCCTTACATGCCATAAACCCCTAACAAGGATTTTGCCCCCAAAATCCAAAGAGAAAAGAGAGGGGTACTTCCTCCTCATCTCTTCTTTATGATCCCACGTGGCTTCCTCTACACCACGATGATGCAAAAGAACCTTCACCAACATGAGATCCTTCCTCTTCAGCTTCTTCACTCTCTGATCAAGGATCAACATTGGAACTTCCACATAGGTCATATCCTCATCAAGCTTTACCTCCACAGGCTGCAACACTAACTTTGTATCCAGATGAACATACTCACATAAAACATTGGATGTAACCTGTGCAACTTAGGTGGCAACTCCAACCTATAGGCCACCTTTCTAACACGTGCCACCACTAGGTAAGGTCCCATAAACCTAGGATCTAGCTTACCCTTCTTCCCAAACCTCAGAACATATTTCTAAGGAGAGACTTTCAAATATACCTTATCTCCCACTTAGAACTCCAAGGGTCTACAACGGTTATCTGCATACGACTTCTGTATGTCTTGTGCTGTCTTCAACTATTGCTGGATTGCCTTGAGCTTCTTTGTCATCTGTTGTACAAGCTTAGGATCAAGAAGTTGATACTCACCTGTCTCATACAAACACAACGGAAATCTACAATGCCTCCCATACAACGCCTCATAATGTGCCATGTCAATGCTACTTTGATAGCTGTTGTTGTAGGCGAGCTCTATCAATCTAAGGTGTGTGTCACAACTTCTTGAAAACTAAAGAACACATGCTCTCAACAGATCCTCTAAGGTCTAAATGTTCCTCTCAGATTGACCACCTATCTACGGATGGAAAGCAATGCTATACTTTATCTGTGGACCCAAAGATGTGTGTAGTCGCTCCCAAAAGTGACTTGTGAACTGAGGACCTCTATCAGACACGATAGTTGTTGCAACATCATGCAAATGCACTATCTCATCCACATAGCTCTGGGCAAGCTTATCTACTGTGAACGTCATCTTCTCGGGAAGGAAATGTGCTGACTTGGTCAATTTGTCAACGATCACCCAGATGGAATCTAGATAGACCAACCATAAAGTCTATAGTCACATGATCCCATTTCCACTATGGTATAGGCAACGGTTGCAACGTCCTTGTAGGCTTCTGATGCACAACTTTAACCTACTGACATACAACACATCTTACAACAAACTCAGCCACGTCCTTCTACAAGCCTGGCCACCAATACATATCCTTCATATTATGATACATCTTGGTGCTACCTTGGTACATAGCGTACATGGATGAGTGAGCCTTTTCCAATACCATCTTTCTTAGATCCTCAGCATCAAGAACCATAACTCTTCCATGGTAACAAATTGTCCCATCGTCTAACTCGTGGAAGCCATCATGCTTCTAATGTGCGTCGTTGTACACGCAACAATCACTAGGAAAAGTCCTAGAGTTTAACCTTCTAACCCAGTTGTCAACTTGTTGTGAACAGCAAGTCAACTTAGTATAGATAGGTATCGATCCAAGGGACAGCGGAAAAGAAAAGTTGAAATCCAAATCCAATCGCAAGTACAAGAATTAAATTCCGATTTGAGAGAGTTGTTAATACTAAGAACAAAAATAAAAGTGCTGAAATAAAGTTTAACAAATCAAGAAATAAAGATCTGGGGTCTGGAAGATCGCCACCAAAACCGCGTTCCTATTCAACTAATCAAATTCTAAACTCCAAGGATCAAATCAGGACCTTGTGACTACATGTCCTTATGGACAAACTCACAAGGGTCAGACTTCCCATGAACCCGTTGGTCCCGGTGTTCACAGATCATTGTCCAACCGTCCAACATGCCATTATCTACGGTCATACAAAAAAGCATGTGAATTCAAACTGGAATTCAAACCCAAGGCTCAGGTGGTCGCGTCACCAAGGATTATAACAAGAATAATATTAAATTGACAAAAAGATGATAATCACAATTAAGAGACTATTGTTTTATTCTTACAGAGATCCACAGTCATAGCACTCAATAAGAATATATCAGATCATCCAAATAACCACAAAGAAACAGAGAGAAGACATTTTTTCGATGGAGGAATATAATTGATTATATTGAATAGAACCGGGCTAAGGGGCTACTTCCATTCCCCAGAGAGACTTACTTAGACATAACAAGATCAGAAGAAATGCAAACTAAAATGAGATCCAATATTATACAAGATGTGGTCTACAACTAAAAATTGGATGAAATGGAATGAAGAATAGAATGCTTTTACAAGTGAAGAGTCCCTCCTTTTATAGGAGGGGGAGGGGGTAGGCTGCCCTCAAAAGAGGGGGGGGAAATAGAGGGAGACCAATTTTTGAATTTTCTGAATCTGGTCAAATCGAAAGTTAGTTGTCTTTAATTATCTTGACCATGTAACTCCCTTTAATGCAGATTTTCGCAGAAGTGATTTCGAACATATTTCTCTCCCGTTAAAAGCACAAAAGCGGTCCAAATAATAGGATTTTATTTTAGGAAATTAAATTCCCTTTCCAATGAATACTTGTGCACTCAATTTGGAGTTCGAATGCAAGCGTTATGTCAGTTTTGGTGGAGAGTATATATGAATTTCAGGACTGCTGTAAATTGTGTAATTTTCCTACAAAACCCAAGAAAATAGAATTAAAACTCCAATTAAAGAGAAAAATATAAAATATAACAATTAATTATTAAACTAAGAGAATAAATAATAAAATAATCCTAAACAAATATCAAAAATATATAAATAAAAGGGATAAATATACATTCATCAAAATACCCCGGACTTGAATCTTTGTTTGTCCTCAAATAAATAAAATCACAAATTATTCTAATTTATACTAACAACATGTATATCCTCACCCTTGTAACATCACTTTATTCCTTACCTCCAAATTTGGCCAAACAACCCAATCTCCTAAAACCACAAAACACAAAATTCTATATTCCCTATTAAAAACAAATATCATATCTTGGTTCAAAATCAAGATTTTGTCGAAAAACATGCTTCATCTTACTTTTGCTTTGACACTCTCATTTTTATAAATATTTTTTTTAGTTGTTGCACAAGAACAAGATGAAATTAGGTGACGTGAAAACAAAGAAGGAAGTGATGATTTTTTTTATCCCTCCTCTATTCGACTTGGGATTTAAATTTGTGGAGTTGTGGCTACATTGGTCACAAATTTTTTAATGTGCACTTTTGGCATCTTTTGATGGTATGCCCCTTTGTGGGGTATGGAATTTTTTATATGGGAAGCATGCCACCCCAGACTTAATTTTTGTCTGGTGGTGATTCTTTGCTTCTCTTTTTTTTTAGAAAGAAAATAAGGGGGAAATAAAAGGTGTCCTTGTGCTTATAACTTCATACATTTTTTTTTAAAGTGTCATTACATCAGAAAGAACATTCATGTCAATCACATTATACAAGATTTATATCAAGTTAATCAATAGTTTAAAAATAGAGAAAATTTGTGTTTGGTTTTGATTGATTCCATACGGCTTACCAACTTTTCCAAAGAGTGATGCTATTTGGGATCCTAGGTGACATGGTGGTTTCAGACATGGCAATTTGTAACAATTTTTACAAAAGATTTACTAAATCAAAGGGGTACAATGATAAACATTTATTCATATTAGCCGACTAGATAAAGGCCATTTTACAACAAAAGAAATAAAAACATGGCCGACTAGATAATGGCCATGAACAAAGTAACTATATGCAAAACAAAAAAAAGGTAGAAATAATGCAAGAATAAAAAAGATGAGGGGTTGGAATAGAAACATACCACCCACCTCCACCCCAGACTTAGATTGTTGCTCGTCTCGAGCAAAATCAAAACCCGAGATGGAGGGAAGAGAAGAGTGAGGATTTCTAGGTGGCCCATGTAGCTCAAAAAAGTGTCCAGTTGAAGGGGATGTGTATGAGGGTTGGGACCTTTATCTGAGGAGCTTCATAATGTACCCTATGATAGGGTAATTGTAGAAGCTCAGTGGGGTGCTCATATTTTCTTTGACCTCGCATTCCCTCCAATCATATCCATAGATCTTCCTTCGATAACAAGGGAAGTGTTGAAGATGGATGTGGATAAGGGGAGGTTGATGGGTACCCGACTAGTAATGCCAGTAGAGCATGATGAACTGAGTCGGGTGGAGGGTTTGGTTCAGGTTTTCCACCATCATGATGACCTGCATATGGGAGAATTGATGCTAATACAAAAAATTTAAAATCATTTACAAAAGTATTTTGTTTCTCCTTAAAATTAATTCCATCAACATTGGGTTTGGTAAGTTTCATTGTTGATGTAACATATGTCTCTAATTTTTTTGTACAAGGGTTCTCCAAGTATTTAGGAGGGATGATGATGTCTTCCTTGCAAACAATAGAAGGGGATGTGTGGGCTTCTTCCAATGGTGGTATCTCCCCTTCTAGATCAGCCATGTGTGGGATGAAAATTGGTTGTGATGGCTCGGGAAGAATCATAAAGGGGGTTAGATTCTCATTATCCAAAATAGACTCAAAAGAAGGGTATTGGTCTATGGTATCATTCAGATTTATGTTGAGGATGGGAGGAGTTGTTGGATCTTCATAATGACTCTCCTTCTTTGACATTTCATATTCAAGTAAAAGAGTCTCTAAAGGAAAGATAGGGATACCAACGTCCTCATCACACACAAAATACAGCTCTATAGTTTGTGCTATTTCTTCAAAATCTGACATATATGACACAAAATAAGGATCATCATCATCGTCATCATCATGATGAACCATCTTGGGTTGCTCAAGCTCTATAGGGGGAGTTTGTGATTGATTCTCTAGTAAGGTGGTTAACATGGATTGATTGGATTCAAGTTTTACTTGTCCTTCTGCTGCCATCTTTTCTAGGGCCTTAAGTCTCTCTTCCAGTTCAAGATTAATTTTCATTCACCATAGGATTTATACACCCCACAATTTTGGTCATCCTCGCCACACTCCACATAGTTTCCTTGGTCATAGTACTCCTCATATTGTTTTGGGTGGCATTGCTCCTCATAATAATCTCCAGAAGATGGTGGATTGTAATTTTCATTGCGTCCATCTTGGTAGGAAGATTCAATATTATAAGGTGTCACCAAATCATGAGGAAACATATTTGAACAATCTATATTTTGGGTTTGGGCTTCTAGCAGGGCAGTTAAGAAGGCTTGGTTGGCTTTTAGTTTTGTTTCTCCTTCTAATGTTATCTTCTCTAGGGCCCTAAGTCTCTCTTCTTGTTGAAGATTACATTGGGTTTCATAAACATGCTCATAACCCCCAAGGTTTTGTTGGTTACACACCACAAATTTTGTTGATCATATCCCCCATTAGAATATATAGCAAGGTTCCCCATAATGGTTCTCAGAAAAATGTGGATTCACATTGTACCCACCAGGATGAAAGGGCTCGCAATTAAAAGGGGTGCTATTATAATCATGGGGTAGAGTCAGACAGGCAAGAGATGTGTGGTGGTAAAAACCACAATAATAATATTGTGGGGGATATTGGGATGTCCATTCTATTTGAAAAGAAAAGTTTCTGAAAGATATGTCAATCAACGAACGAGAGAAGAAAGATTACGAGATAAAAGGTTAGTCAAAATTACAAAGAGAACTAAAAATTATAAATCTAAGAAATTATAAAATAACTAAAATTATAAAAAAAACATAACTAGAAAGTAGTACTGCTAGAATGGAAACTCAGCGGAAAGAGGAGATACACTTCCAGAATTGTGCTCGGAAGGCAAAAAGAAATTACAAAAATCTAAAAGAAATTATAAAAAAGACTAAAGTTATGAAAGTTAGAGAATATGAACAAGGATTATACAAGATATACAGACAACCAGATCTGAAAAACAACAGTGTCATTCCTGGCAACGGTGCCAAATTGATGTGTGTCGTTGTACACACAACAATCACTAGGAAAAGTCCTAGAGTTTAACCTTCTAACCCGGTTGTCAACTTGTTGTGAACAACAAGTCAACTTAGTATAGATAGGTATCGATCCAAGGGACGGCGGAAAAGAAAAGTTGAAATCCTAATCCGATCGCAAGTACAAGAATTAAATCCCGATTTGAGAGAGTTGTTAATACTAAGAACAAAAATAAAAGTACTGAAATAAAGTTTAACAAATCAAGAAATAAAGATCTGGGGTCCGGAAGATCGCCACCAAAATCATGTTCCTATTCAAATAATCAAATTCTAAACTCCAAGGATCAAATCACGACCTTGTGACTATATGTCCTTACGGACAAACTCACAAAGGTCAGACTTCCTGTGAACCCGTTGGTCCCGGTGTTCATAGATCATTGCCAAACCGTCCAACATGTCATTATCCACGGTCATATCAAAAAGCATGTGAATTCAAACCGACATTCAAACCCAAGGCTCAGGTGGTCATGTCACCAAGGATTATAACAAGAATAAGATTAAATAGACGAAAAGATGATAATCGCAATTAAGGGACTATTGTTTCATTCTTACAGAGATCCACGATCATATCACTCCATAAGAATATATCAGATCATCCAAATAACCACAAAGAAATAGAGAGAATACATTTGTTCGATGGAGGAATATAATTGATTATATTGAATAGAACCAGGCTAAGGAGCTACTTCCATTCCCCAGAGAGATTTACTCAGACATAACAAGACCAGAAGAAATGCAAACTAAAATGAGATCCAACATTATACAAGATGTGGTCTACAACTAAAAATTGGATGAAATGGAATGAAGAATGGAATGCTTTTACAAGTGAAGAGTCACTCCTTTTATAGGAGGGGGAGGGGGTAGGCTGCCCTCAAAAGATGGGGAAAAATAGAGGGAGACTAAATTTTGAATTTTCCAGATCTGGACAAATCGAAAGTTGGTTGTCTTTAATTATCTTGACTATGTAACTCCCTTTAATGTAGATTCTCGCAGCAGTGATTTAGAACGTATTTCTCTCCCGTTAAAAGCACAAAAGTGGTCTAAATAATAGGATTTTATTTTAGTAAATTAAATTCCCTTTCCAATGAATACTTGTGCACTCAATTTGGAGTTCGAATGCAAGAGTTATGTTACTTTTGGTGGAGGGTATATATAAATTTCAGGACTGCTGCAAATTGTGTAATTTTCCTACAAAACCCAAGAAAATAGAATTAAAACTCCAATTAAAGAGAAAAATCTAAAATAAAACAAATAATTATTAAATTAAGAGAATAAATAATAAAATAATCCTAAACAAATATCAAAAATATATAAATAAAAGGGATAAATATACATTTATCAACTTCTCATTGCCAAACTCTGATTTAATCTATTGTATTACAATCAGTCTGTTGTACCACTTTGATCTAATGTCTTAGTGTGGGCTTCACCTATAAATGTGCCAAAAAACCTACTAGCAAGGAAATTTTCAACTTAACATTCATCTGACATAAGGAGACCAACATGTCTAGCTTGTGGTACACCAAAAAACTCAATTGGGCTCTATCCATAGGCGAAGACGAAGACTTTATACTCAATGCATCTACCACAACATTTGTATTCCATGGATGATAATCAATCACATAATTGTAGTCTTTAATTAACTCTATCTAGCGATGTTGTCTCATATTCAACTTCTATTGTGAAAAGATGTACTGCAGGTTCTTGTGATCTGTGAAGATCTGACACTTCTCCCCATATAGATAGGGCCTCCAAATATTCAAAGCATGAACTACAATAGCTAACTCCACATCATGGGTTTGGGTAATTCTCCTCATATTTCCTAAGTTGTCAAGAAGCAAAAGAAACCACTTGCTTGTCCTGCATCAAAATACAACCCAATCCATTCCTGGACGCATCACATAAGACTATGTATCCTTTCCCTTGATCTGACAAGACCAGATTCAGTGCACTTGTCAAATTCTCATTTAATATCTAAAAAGCATGTTGACATATGTCATCCTAGACAAACATCACATCCTTCCTTATCAACTTTGTTAGAGGGAAAGCAATAGCGCTGAAGTCTTTGATGAACCTCCTATAATAGCATGCCAAACCTAGAAAACTGCACACTTTTGTCTGCTCTTTGGCGGCTCCCACTCAGTCACTGACTCCAACTTGGGATCCACACGTACTCCCTTGAAATATATGACATGCCCTAGAAAAGATACCTCCTTTAACCAGAACTGGCACGTGCTAAACTTGGCATAAAGCTAATGTAGTATCAGCACGGTCGATGCCTGACAAAGATCTTGTTCATGTTGCTGATTGTCATGGCTGTATATCAGGATGTTTTCTATGAAGACCACCACAAACTAATCAAGAAATATCCAGAACACTCTATTCATCAAGTCCATGAATGATGTTGGTACATTGGTCAGCCCAAACGGCATAACCACAAACTCATAGTGACCATACCTCATCGTAAAAGCCAACATAGGTATGTCATCCTCCTTGATCCTCAACTGGTGATATCTTGATCTCAGGTCTATCTTTGAGAGCACTGTTGTGCCACACAACTGATCAAACATGGAATCTATCCTCAGAAAGGGATACGTATTCTTTATCGTCACTTGTTCAGCTGTATGTAGTCTATGCACAACCTCATAGACCCATCCTTCTTCTTTTCAAACAGTATTGAAGCACCCCATGGTGACGTACTCGACCCGATGAAACCTTTTCAAGTAGTTCTTGCAACTATCTCTTCAACTCTACCATCTCAGCTGGAGCCATCCTGTACGGTATATGGGCTATCAGTTACGTTTTAGGGATCAGATTGATCTTAAAATCAATTTCTTGGGGTGGGGGGATACCTGGAAAACTTCTCAGGAAACACATCCTTGAACTCTCTAACAATTGGCTCCTCCTGAATACTAGGAATCCTTACCTAAGTATCCAATACATGTGCCAAGAACGCCTCGCAATCCTATCTCAAAAACTTCCCTGCCACCATGGCCGATACCAGACACGTTTGAAGAATCTTCCTGTCTCCTTTGAAGATCCACATCTCGCCACCATATACAAATGTCGCCTGCTTGAAACTACAATAATCCAAGACCACTATGTACTTCTCCAAAGTATCCATTCCAAGGATTACATCGAACCCATGCATGTCGAGTGGTATGAGATTCACTTGAATGTTGTGCCCTGAAAAGGAGAGGACACAGGAAGGACACACCTCCTACAACATTGTAGAACCAACTATTGGGTTTTTAACAACAAGCTATTCCTCTTAAGATTAACAGGAAAAAGACAACTGTCAAGCACTTCGCTAGTGACAAAAGAGTGTGTTGCACCCGGGTCTACCAAAACAGATACAAAAAAAGAAGAAGACAAATCAGAATAAAATAAATCTATCTAACTTGTCACTACTCGTGGGTTGACTACTGCCTCCGGTTGACTCATAGCATAGAATCTAGCTGTTGCATGTTGTCTCCCCCATCCTTTGCTTCCTTGAGAAGACGATCTGACCTGTGACGCTTGACCATGTCCTCGTCCTCTTGCACCGTTGTTCTATTGTCTCTAAGAGCCCTGTTGGCTCTACCTCGATTGTTGGGTCACTTCATCGTCCCTCACTAGACACTCCCACTTCAGATGTCCTATCTGCCCATACTTGTAGCAAACTCGTGTCTCAAACTACGGCCTAGTAGGTCCCGTCACCAACACTAATGTTGTGCGATGAGCTCCAGTAGGTGGAATGCTACAACCTCTACCTTTACTAGGCGACCACTACGTCGAAGCACTAAACTTTTGCGACACTGGCGGTGCAAAAAAATTGGCTTCTTAAAGCCTTCTGACAAATGCCCCTGGAACTGTTTCGACCTCTTCCTGGCACGTATCTCCCGTCTCTCTATCATAGATTGCTCTATCCTACGAACTGACTCCACAAATGTGGCAAATATTTCTCGATTCTCCAAATCAGCTTCCGGGGTAGACAACTCAGCATTCAAACCCTTCTCAAAATGGAAAATTCACTCATCCTCCATAGAACCCATGTGAGGACAAAACTGAAGAAGCTCCATAAACTTAGCCTTGTACTCATTAATAGACATAGGTCCCTTCCAGATCCACTCAAACTGGTTGATCTTCTCATCCATATAAGTCCATGGAAAGTACTAACTGATAAACTTACGTCAGAACTCTTCCAACCTATAGCCTCTCCCAGCCTCTCCTCCTCCTCTATGACCCACCAGTGGCCATCACTCCCCTTTAAAAGCTACACCACATGCTTCACCTTATCCGCTCTGGGGATACTAAGGATCTTAAAGGCTTTCTCAAGCTCTGTAAGCCATAGATCGACATCTGCTGGATCAACTGTCCTAGCATATTCCAGATCTCCAACCCGACGAAGCCGCTCAAAAGTCTTCCCAGTACCCAAAGATTCATTATGGGGAACCAACACCCTAGGCTGAGGTGCAGACATCCTGTTCGCCATATGAATCATAGTACCCATGAACCGCCCAAAAAGAGATTGAAAGGAAGGATTTTCAAGCATGGTTGGGTCAAATTGGGGACCCTTACACACTTGATCTTCTCATGCAAGATTCCTTGAAACCACCACCTAGTGCAGCAACACTGCTTTCAGCAGCATGTTCTTCGTGTTCTCTAGACATCTTTAAGCTTTCCCTTCTTCTTTTGCATAAGTAAAAGTCACTATAAGATAGACTGGAGGACACAAGAATAGATACAAACCCTAATCCTAGGTCCCTATAGACTTAGCGAACCTAAATCTCTGAGACCAACCAATTGTGATGCCCCGCTCCGCACCAAGTGAGATTACTAAAAAAAATGTGATTAACCACTAACCCATGGATCACAGGAAGACACTGGAAATTAAAGCCATTTTTGTTAAGCTATCAAATAGTAAAAACCTTTACATATGAGTCCTTTCATGTCACAAGGCACTTACCATGGGTGTCATCCACCTGTTATAAGAAAACATGTTCCAAACATTTATATATACATATCCACATATTTCCATAAATGAAAAGGTCATACAAGCCAAAACATGTATCGAAGCACGTCTACAAAACATCCCCAATGACCTTAGTGTACAGGGACAACTCTAGGACTCTAACATCAAAAGGTCATGAAGTAGCACTTCCAACATTGTCAGCTACTGTCTTTCTTACTACTTCTCAACCTCGGCTGCATGATCTCTACCTCCTCAGGCACGTCCACCTAAAAAGATGTGGGAAACCAATGGGGTGAGATTCCAAATCTTAGTGGGAGATATAACTCTCCACCAACTCTATTATAGAACATGTAATAAAGCAAGCAGTAAAGTTACAACCATGATAAGCAGGTAATCATTATTAACAGAATAAGCTATTACTATTAGATTATGAAACATCTTAACATTATAAAAGGAATATTAAGAACATGTATATTTACTATCAACAATACTGTACAAAATCAAGCAAGGCCTCATCCAATGTTTCTATATTTGATCCTATACAAGTATACTACACGACTATTTATGTATTTTATTATGCCTTGAGGATTTGAGTCATACCACCCAAATCCAACCAACCACTGCTAAGTCAAAACCGATGCCATACATGGTCTAGTAGAAGATCCGAAATCCATGACATCACCCCCTCAGTCAGTACGAGTGAACCTTCAATGGAATCATCAGTCAGACTACTACCAGCGACATATAGTCCAACTGTACAAACCTCACCCGCTTTAGTACAGGTCACGGTGCTAGTGAAATTGAGCTACGGCTCACAACCACACTCCTCCCAAGGTATGGCCCGCAGCCAATCCTATATCACATATCACTGAGCTACGACCCAAAGCCACACTCCTACTAGGGTATGGCCCACAACCAATCCTATATCACATATCCTAGATGTAAGGGGATATTCGTCCTCACCCCCGTATATTAAAAAATATGTGCTCTGAGTTAAACTCATTTCACCATTCAATAAATTTTGACACTGAATGGATCTATGGTGCAGGGCAAGCTACATGATTAGGTTCCACTTGATTAGTTAGGCCATTTAACTACCATTTAGCATCAATCGAGTTACAACGTATAAACTATAAACAAGTTCTACAAAGATAAGGGAATAATACATTACCAGAAAGTATTTGAGCATATAAGGTGTGATCTCATTACATTATCACTTGATGCTTGTCATTCACCATATTTTTCATCACAAGGACCATATACTTTGAGGTAGCAACCCCTCATCTCATTGTTGAGAAAATTATCACCTCATAATAAGCAATAAACCATCATTAGGTCATAAGACCCATTTACCTCCTCTTTCTATGATACCAACATCTCACATGCCTCATAAGGCCCATTCAATCATATCATAAACACCATATCTCTTATCTAGCTATGCTTATCAACTTGTGACACCTGCATGGTTAAAGACTTATAACAAGAAAGATAATACTCCATCATTACTACCATCTCGTAAATACTCATGTCATTCAAACTACATCATTAGGGTTAGGGTTCTCTTTGACCAATTAGGGTTTATAGAGTTGGATCACAACTAACCTCAACTATAGAGTATGCTATGAGATTAAAGGTTATAGAAAATAACACTCCCTTGTTTCTCATACAAACACCTCATAGGGTATCCTATCATACCATATAAACCCATCATTAACATGATGTATCATGACTGCCATTACAAGGTATCGATTACATATGGCTAGAGGGACCCAAGTTTCATCATCTACATGTGTCGACCTGACCACACTAAAGTGTGTTGGGAAAGCTCATTTAGAGATATCGGGTTAGACCTCAAGGTGTCAGGTTAGCTACACTTGAGGTATATCGGTTTAGCATCAGGACAAGCATGTCGAGTTAACTACATCTAAGGTGTATCACTTTAGCATCAGTCTAAGTGTGTCGATTTAATACTTGACATTGAGTGTCGACTTGTCACCACCATAACATATTGACTACCTCTATGCAAGGCACAAGGGGTTAACCCTCCCCAAGGTGGGTCGGTTTAAACCTACTTGAAAGTGTGTCAGGTTAGACATCATCATGTCAGCCTCTTACTCGACCAAGGGCATCTCGGTTTGGCACTTCAAGGAAAACCTACTCACAAGATATCTTCCTGGTCTAAAGATCACATGACATGTCAGGCTAGCACCCTCAACGTATCAGTTTGGCTCCCCTAGAGTGTGTATCGGGTTGACACCCTCAACTTATCCCGGCTAGAGTACTACATGCCATCAGCTTGTAAGCCTGGTTTAATAATAGCCCATGGTGTTGAATTAGCAACCCATACTAGTTTCACAACAATTATCGTCTAAAGATATCAGTTTGGTCATCTTCAAGCTCAAGCAAGTCGACCACCATACAACATTTTTCTTAGAGAAACATCAATATGTCCATGGCCAAGAAGAACAAGGTCTGATCATCCATCTAGACTTCCCTAATCAAGGATCTCTCAAAACTAACATCTTACTAACATGATAGGGGAAAAAAAGATAAAATACCAAGCACAACATATGGGTAAAGTGAATAATAGTGAGGTTAGGAGTTATATAACCCACCTCAAAGATCACCACCAAGATCTAAGATCCAAGGTCAAGCTTCAAGCTCATGAGATCAAGGTTGAAGATAACCTACCAAACTTGATCACCAGTACACCTCCTAGGAAGAAGATAAGACCAAGGTTAAGATAGCTCGAGATGAAAAGGAGATATCCACGATCCAGGGTCGAGAAGAAGAAGAGAGCTAGAAACATAACTTACTAAGGTAGAAGATGAAAGATGATCAATGAACACCACAAGCTTGGAACTCGTCCCATAAGCTCCTAAGCTTCTCAAGGTCATCCACCAAGAAGGAGAGAAAGCAAGAATGACTAAAAGGATTCTCTTGCATGGAGAGAAAGAAGACTAAATACTAGGGGGGAGAGAGGGGTCATAGGAAAGGTGTCATCGCCTTAGGAGCCTAGGTGACACTTATCCACAAAAAAGGCGCCACTCGCAACAACATGCAAAACATGGTGATATGATCTAGGCTAGATCTCAGCCTCTTGGTCTCCTACCAAGATAACGGCCTCACTAACCTGATATTCCATATCCCCACACACACCCAAACCAATATGCACCCTTCCAACTCCTCCGAACCAAGATGCATATCCTCCCACACACTCACCAGCCCGAGATGCATCCCCATGCATACTCTTAAACTGATACACATCCTCTCCAAGGCTCCCTAACCCGAGATAACACATCTAGGTGCAAAACACACCTCACTCATGCATTCTAAACATCACCAAGGATGCTACCACACAACCAAGACCCAAATAAGGCACCCATACCTCTCTCTCTCCTCTTGATGATGCCAAGAGAGAGAAGGGACACTCTAGAGGTGGCAAATGTTCACATCAACCCCTACTATGGGTGAATTGCAATTTGCACCAAAACCACACCACAAAACACAAGCATCATAAAAACAAGCTCAAACATGAAACTTAAGCTTTCTACAGGACCTAATTACATCTCAGATGATTAGAGAAGGTTCTAAGAAACATACTTAGGCAAAACAAATAGGGTATTCCTATAACGTGGGTCAGGGTCCTTACAACAACTATCCCAAACTAGACCAGAAATGAGAAAAATATAAACACAGACAAAGAACCAGAGGACTAACAGAAGGAGAAGAGAAACTTTGAGTTTCTAAGCCCAAGGATGATGACATCTAAGATCACTGGGGCAACTCATCCATAGAGACTCGAAGACACCCCCAAAACCAGCAACACAACCTTCACATTCCACCACCACTGCAAGACAGAGAGAGAAGATGGTGATTGGGAAGGGAGTCATCAAAAATCCAAATCCAATTGACCACCAGCTAGGGGGAGTGGATCGGTGCTCAGTAGCCACCGAGGTCCCTCCCCCAAGCCACCGCCCATTCACTAATTGTATTTGCACTATTTTTCCAGAGTGGAACACAAATACGTTGATGGAAAGAGATGTATTCTAATGCTCGCAAGATAACATCAATGAATATTGTTGATTCATAACGTTAAAAGGACCTTAGTCAAATTATTTCAAATTTTATAACATAATCTCTAATATGAATTAAAAATAGGAAAACTCTATATCATTATTCAACTATATCTTTCATTTTGATATGTTACAAAATGATAGCACTGCATATAACTTACAAATTAGGTTGCACTATAGTAATCTTAGTAAACTAAATTTTATATATCTATATATCCACAAACATAATAGAAAATTTATAAATACCTTATGTCCCTTGTAAATATTTTCACCAATTGGATGATCTGTAAAATAATATGAAGTTATGCCACTACAACTTTGTCTACCCTACAATTTCCAATCTAAACAAAATGGCAAAACTACTCTTAATCATGGATATCTAACTTATAAAAATAGACATGAAAAACAATCGCATTCATATAGTTGTTATAGCTACCTAAGCACATTAACAACTCAATATGAGTCCAATACAATAATACCAATACATGACAATCAAGTTGAACCTAGAGTAAAGCATATCCTGAACGATCAAGATAATAATCACCACCTAGAAATAAATATTTGTAAACAAACTTTAAATTCATTATATCTTTTATTTAGATTCAGTTTGGATATTCCAAATATTACTTTATATCATGAACAAAGTCTATATGGTATAAGTATAAGATTTGTATATGTAGTGGCATTGATTTGTATTCTTGTATTTCTAGCTTAATAAGAGATTTAAGAAACAAGTATGATCATATGTTATATAGAAACATACTTGGTTTCATTAGATACAACTCAACTTTGTTGGGATAGACAGTGGTAGGTAAATACATTCCAAAGTATAACTATCAAACCCTTTGTTTTAGATCCATGTCTATTTCAAATTTAGGACCCTCAAGCGTTGAAGTTAATCAAGATTAGGATTGTGAGTGCTTCTCGGAGTTGTGTTAAATGATCATTCTCTGTTATAATGTGTGGAGACTCACTATAGATACACTATGAATATTGCATACCCTCTTACCTTAAACCCCTCAATTTTCCTTTATGGTCTACAGGCCTAAGTGGGTGCATGAGATGAACATGACTTCACATGTTACCATATGGAAGTGTGTGTCTAGAAAGAATTATCATGGTTTTATGGTACTCTCAAGTTGGCCTCATCCTTGTTTTATAGCCAATGGGTTGTAGTTGCCTATTTGACTTTCTTTGGCGCTAATAGTAAATGTACCTTCATCGCATAAATGCACCTTCACTGTCATGGGCTATTACAAACCATTTTGCTTTCCCTACACCCTAGTGGTTCTGATTTAGACCCTATGTTATATTTTTCCTTCTATCTTTGAATAAAATTGTTTTGAATAAGAAATGCCAAAAAATGGCTCATATTAATGGTTGTTTCGTTAGATATTGTTGTTGATACTTGCACACATTTAAGTCCATCAAAATTTTGACCCATTCGTGGTTCTAAGGAGATGTAACCAATCATAATATTTTTAGCATGCGTACTCTCCTTATGTAGTAGTGATTAACAAATTTGGCCTTCATTTTCTCAATAACATAACTAAGAAGAAATGAAAGCAAGTCACTTTATAGTTGTCGGTTGTATTTGGAAGAACGGAGAAGATGAGCAATGACACATTCTAAGTTTAGATATGTAAAATAGCACTTGAATTCAAGTAGGTCATGGAAATTGCGGTTGTCGGTTGTATATTCAAGAGGCAACAGAAATGAAATGAAAATTCAAGATACATGTGCTCAAAATACCAGTGCAAAGCTTAGAAGCCGGAGAAGCTGCGGCTTGCAGGCAGCGCCATCAATAAAGAATGCGAGCCTCATTGATTTCCTCCTCGTGGACGCCGTCAGTGTATCCCATCTCGCTAACAACTTGAGGAGTTGTTACTTACAATAAATTGTGAAAATGAAAATAAGGGAAAAACCCCACCACCACTCCTCATCCTCCTTCGCAGTCTCCCAAGACAAAAAGCCACTTCGTCTCGCACCCCTAACCATCCCATGTCATCCCACTACATATCAGCCCCGCTCCCAAACACTGCCGCGCCATCCGCCGGCGTCGGCCTGGGATACGGCATAGCCATTGCAGTCGGCATCCTCGTGCTTGTCTCAACAATACTCCTCGCCTCCTACCTCTGCGTCCGAGCAAAGGGCGGCGACAACCGCGCCACCGACCAATCCCATTCGCCTCCCTCAACAGCCTCCTCCCCGCCCCTTCCGGCAACCGTCATTGCCCTGGGCCTCGACGAGCCCACCATCAACTCCTACCCCAAGTTCGTCTACAACGGCGGCGGCCCCAATCCGGAGCCCTGCCCGATCTGTCTATCCGAGTACCGCCGCGGCGAGGCCATCAGGGCAATGCCGGAGTGTGCGCACCGCTTCCACGCCGACTGCGTAGACGAGTGGCTCCGCGTCAGCGCCACCTTCGCAGTCTCCCACCACCACTCCTCATCCTCCTTCGCAGTCTCCCAAGACAAAAAGCCACTTCGTCTCGCACCCCTAACCATCCCATGTCATCCCACTACATATCAGCCCCGCTCCCAAACACTGCCGCGCCATCCGCCGGCGTCGGCCTGGGATACGGCATAGCCATTGCAGTCGGCATCCTCGTGCTTGTCTCAACAATACTCCTCGCCTCCTACCTCTGCGTCCGAGCAAAGGGCGGCGACAACCGCGCCACCGACCAATCCCATTCGCCTCCCTCAACAGCCTCCTCCCCGCCCCTTCCGGCAACCGTCATTGCCCTGGGCCTCGACGAGCCCACCATCAACTCCTACCCCAAGTTCGTCTACAACGGCGGCGGCCCCAATCCGGAGCCCTGCCCGATCTGTCTATCCGAGTACCGCCGCGGCGAGGCCATCAGGGCAATGCCGGAGTGTGCGCACCGCTTCCACGCCGACTGCGTAGACGAGTGGCTCCGCGTCAGCGCCACCTGCCCGCTCTGCCGCAGCTCCCCCGTCCCGTCTGCTGCAGCCACGCCCCTCGCCACGCCGCTGTCGGAGCTCGTCCCTCTCGCCCTGCACGCTAGGTGAGCCAGCTGCCGACCACCCGAAACGAACGGAACAGCCGCTCCGGAAGCTACTCATTTAATTCTTCGGTGGTTGGCCCTGCCTTAAATGCAGGAGCGTGGACTGCGCGTCACTGGGCTCCTGCCGGTGCGAATCTAGCTGGAGGATTACTTGAGACTGCGTGGGAAAGTAGTGCTGGAGCATTATTTTTATAGCTAATATTGCTCTGGCCTTTCTTTTTGTGCGGAAACATGTAAGCGTGCAAACTAAGATGAAACTGTTTAAACATCGGTTCTTTTGTCCAGAAGAATGTCACATGCATTATTGAGAGCACTGGAATGATTGATATAAATGACAAAGTTTCGTCCATTCTTACTCCAAAGCCCAAAGTACCATAATCAAACCTGTTTCGACTTGACACGGATATGATTCCCTAGGTCGCATTTTTCCTACTCATATACAAAGGTAATCAAATTTGGATTGAATCGAAGGGTCTAGAAATCCCATTAATGGTTTAATAATTCTTCAACATGCTAAAATATCAATTGTATACAAGTAGACCATAATATTTTGCCGGTCTAACAATCTTTAGCAAGTTGAAATATTTCTAGTATAGAAGACTACAACGCTTCAATTCAAAGTATTCCCGCGATGAGATTCATTTGATAATTCCTACAAAGTGAATTCACCACCTTAAGATTAAGTACAAGAATCGAGAGATTGAACTACTTGGTATATTTTCTTTTTGGTCAACCAGATATCTTCAATACAATGAAATCGTGTAACAATTAGATTTTCTATTAGGGAACATATACTTTTTGATGTGTGTGACATGTGTAGAGTTATTCAAATTAGTTACGGTGATATCACTAGCCAAACTTTATGGAAGATGTCTCAATTTTATGAATGCGTCGTGGTTCTTTTTTGCCAAATATATACCTAATAACACAACTACATAAATTCTTGTGAATAGTGCATCCATTGAGCATAGATAGATCTACTCCAAAGTTGAATTTCTTTCTTGAATTAGCTCACTTTTCTAACATGTCATACAATAATGTTGGTAATTCAGTTACCTTCATTAGTCATGTGTACTCCACAAATCAATATGTTGCAATCCTTCCACCCACATTTTCCCAGGTCACCTCAGTGATAAGTGGATCTCAAATAAAACAAGACTTTTTTCTCTTATCACCATCTCTATTACATTACTAGATTATAAACCTAAATCAAAACAAAGATTTTTGGTTTGATTTGGTTTGATATGTAGATGTATTTTAACCAAATTAGCATTTTTTTTGGGAGTAGGAGACAAAACACTCATCTCAAACTAAAATTACTTCATGCACTAATAGATCAACTTTATTGAACTTAGTTATATCGTTAGAAAAGACATTATGCAACTACTAACACAATTACAAAATAATTCTTCCTTCTTGTCAGAGAATACATATTATCGGTTACTACTTAATAAACTTGCAATCTATTTATAAGGGATATAGCAAAAATCATCAAATAAAAAATAGTAGACCATAAAAACTGAGTTTTTTTATCCTAGATATATAGGAGTGCAACTAGAGTAGTATATGACCAAAAGATTCATCTCATATTACAAAGTAAGTTTTATAGAACATCTATATTATTACCAGGTAGTTCCTCAGTGGTCTTAATCCCCGATATGATTTCATATGATAACTTCATCTTGTTGGAACCACAATCACATCTATAGATCATGCTTATGCCCACATATCCCAATCCAAGATAACGACTAATCTAACCCCTCATAGTGAAGTGTTTGAAGATCAAATCACAATGGCAAATACTGTAAGGGGTTATGGATGGGGTTTTGGTACACACATTGGTTCATGACGAAAACACACTTATTATGGAAGGTTAGGCCTTGTTGAGGATGTGTGTTACGACCCCACCTCCCGATAACCCCCAATTAAGGGAGACCGAGAGGTCGAAGCCGCACTCATGACTTCCAGATCAAAGGTTTGACAATTAACCAAGAATAATTATCAAATTTTAACATACTATACTGAAAGTTGTAAGAAAATAAATTTTTGCATACCTTTTTGAAAACTTGGATCTCTAAACTTCTATCCACTTAAGGATTCTATTCTAACTAATCCTCCTTGTATTTTTCTTCATGTATTTCACAATATGACAATTTACTATTTGTCCTTTTGGCTTGTACCTAAAACGCCGACAAACAAAACGTCAGTCAGCCGAAGCTGGTATGTGGGGGAAACAATAATGTTCAACTATGTTAACAATATAATCACTCAATTAATCATTTAACAATAAAGATTACGTTTTAAGCCAAACTACTCAATCCATACCTATCCACAAATCTGTGTTGTCCCTGTAAGGACTTATATGGTACCTCTGTAAAGGTAGAGGCGCATGGCACCATCCAAAGGTAGCCCAATATCTAACTCACTGTGACTTGATGAACCTACCCTCTAGGCAGCCATATACTAAGTCATTCATGACCTGATGGACCTACCCTCTAGGTAGCCATATACCAGGTCAGCCATTACGACATAGAGGGGACCAGGATCTGAGCTAGAAGGCAGATACATTATGTGATAGTCATAGTCACATTATAATGGCAATATGAACATCCAAACAGTTTAGTTGCATTCAATGGGAATAAACATCCGGGAAACCATCAGAAAACTAAGTGGTTATTCATAATTAACCACATACCTGATTTGATGAGTCATGCAGATTATTTAACACATACTTCATGTATATACAATCAAGCCAATCAACAGATCCAAGCAAGTAATCACATAATTCCTGAAAAGAATATGTACCCTTTTTATTACACACTTTATCAAGAATCTACTTTATTGATTTAGACTCTCTTTCTCGGGTTTCTAATCCGCATTAAGGTTTCATTAATATTCATTAGGGTTTCTTAGATCAATTTCTCAAACTTTATCTTTTTTAAGTTAACAAACCCTAAAATATCCTTTTCTATTTTTATGAACCTTAATTGCTCAACTATTCATTTTAATAGTCTTTTATACCTAAATTGACTTAGGATCATCACATCCCTATATATCCATGGATTTGAACAATTAAACCAATTAAAATACATATTCATCTAAATTAGGGTTTTCAAGCTCATTTATGCATAATCATGCACGAAACCCTAACTTAAGCCAATTATATAAAAAGATCATCTTTTTAGATCATATTCTCACTTTTATTAACAACAGGTTAATATCAACTTGAGTTACATCATTAAGTCCATTTATCATCAAATCTAAGGGTTTTTCCTTAATTAAATCATTAAAGATGATAACTTTATGCACTTTTCACATTTCAAGCATATTTATGCATATAAACTCCAAATTAGACTAGTCACGTGCAAAGTTATTCTTTTTTGAATATTATGTACCTTTTTACATTTAACATGTTAACATCAACCCTAAAGATCCATTAAACCCTATTAAACACATTAATCATATCAAAATAGGGTTTCTTAATCTTTAATTAATCAAAGATGATAATTTACACTACTTTTTAAACTATGATCAGATTCAGGCTATAAAACTATTTTTAATGGGTTCCTTGCATTTTTCTGATCAAAATACATATATAACTTGTTCTAATCGGAGTTACCAATCTTTAATTACGAATTTAACAAGATTTCACTTACCCAGCCAATCAGGATGCGCCACGTCACTTATCCCATGCAAGCGCTCGATTGAGTTTATAACCAATTTACGATATTACCCTCACTTGAGTGGCTTGCTCCTTACCACGTGGAGGGGCAGAAACATCAAAAGGAGCCCGATCGTCTTCAACCTTGCACCCGCGACCTGCTGCCGCTGCAGCAGCGATCCGACGCGGCTCTGCCGCCCTCCCGGACCCCGACGGTTACCAGGGCGGCACCCTTAGCTCCGCCATGCCCCCGCACAGGCGAGGATGCTGCTGAGACGTTGCCATGATGACCAGCAGGAGCTTTCCAGCTCTATAGCACGCAGAGGTCCCATGGCCCTCCTGTAGGTGGTGCACACAAGCTAGGGCACCAGGCTGATGGTTGCACTCAGCTGCGACATTGTGGGAGTATCGTGCTTCTATAGAACTCCAGGTTAGGGTTTCTTGTTGCCCCTGGTCTCACTACCCTATAGTTAGGGTTTCAAACGTGAAGAAGCAATGGGGAAGAGAGAGGGAGATGCAAAATCCCTGTATAACTCAATCCTGGGGGTCTACCCCCTTTATATAGAGGGTACTCATGCCCACGAAAGTTTGCCCACAAAGAAAACAAAGTTTTTCCTAAAAGGAAAAGGATTCCTTTATCAAGAAGCTAGTTCTCTCTCTTCCTCTTCATATTCCTTTTTCTTTTGATATTCCTTATCTCATGGACACTTAGAAATGCAAGAATTATTTCTTTCTCTCTTCTTTACTTGCCTTATAATCAAAGGTCACAAAATCATGTTTCCTTTTAATAGAAAATACCACCTTTTGAAAAACAACACAAAATTCATTAATAATGTATCACATTATTCTTTTATTTTGAAATTTTGGCATTCTCTCTTTCTTTCCTCTTTATTGGGACTCCTTGGATCCCAAGACATTCTCTTATTTCGAAATTCTTTTTATTAGATACTTATTATCCTTCTAGATGCATCATTATGCATTATTTCACAATATCTTGTTTATTTCTCATTCAAATATTTCTTTTTGAGGATTTCTTTTTATTTCTCTTTTATTTTCCTCATTGGCATTCCTTTTAATATTAGCAACCTCATGGATATGAAATTTCACCAAGAAATCTCATTTATGCCTCTTTCCACTTATTTTCCACATATTATCATTATTTTCAATTTAATTCTTAATAAAGAAATACTTAATTAATCCTTCCTTTTTTCCATTGATTTCTTTTTGCAACTTTGGACTCCTTGGAACCCAAGGAACCCAAGAGGCACGAAATCCTCTTTGGATGTGCCTTCTAGAGGTTTCTACATATTTCTTTTATTAAAAAATCAATCATTTATTTACTAATTGAATTTCCTTGTTATTTCCTTGTTATTGGGTCCAATAGCCAATAAAGCCCACAACACAAACATCAAGGATATTGTAAACAAAATCCATTTATTTGAAGCAAATTATATCATTATTTGTTCAAATATCTTTAATATGAGAAATTACATTTCTCACCAAATAACCCAAAATTTGGGGTTGTAACATCCTTCCCCTCTTATAGGAATTTTGTCCTCAAAATTTTATCAAGCAAACAAACAAATCAGGATAAGACTTTTCCATGTCCATCTTTCGCCCCTATGTGGCTTTACCGTACTCATGGCGCTTCCACAGAACCTTTATTATCACATATTCTTTTCCCTGAGTTCTTTCATCCTGACGTCTATAAACTGCACAGGTGACTCAGGCCATGTCAGCCTCCTTTGGGGCTCATTAGGTTCATTGCTCAGCACATGGTCGGGGTACCTCACATAGTGCTCTAAATTGGATACATGGAACCCATCACATATTATTTTATCCCGAGGGGTAAGGTCAAACTTAACCTTCTCCACCAAACCATGTCAAAAGAACCCATACATCGGGGACTCAGCTCTCTTAGTTATAACTTAGAGGGGTCGGATTTTCATGTCACATATTCCCACAGTGAACTTCATGTCAGTCTACTTTGCATCTGCTCACGACTCTCATCGTCTTTAGGCTCCTTTCAGCCCTTGCACAATCAAAGTGGCTTCACGCACTGTGGTCCCTTTTTTAACCATCATGTGGTCCTTTTCTAACCATCATGTGGTCCTTCTCACCAACATCACCTTACTGAAGTGGTGACCGACACAACCTCCCTTACAGAGCTTCTTATAAAACCCGATACTGGCTATGGTGGTCATTGTCACATCTTTCATAGAACAAGAACTGTCTCTAGATATCACCCTGAACGAGCACACATGCCCTCATCAGACCCTTTAGTCTGGATCATACTAACCATAGTTAGGGGTGATAAACTATACTATCATTGAGTTCATCATGTACCTACTTCCACTTTATGGAGGTGAACCTCTAGGTCAAACTCAAGATCCTTTGAACTCACATCGTGGTGTAGTTGGACCATCTCTCTCCTGGATAGTTCAACCAGATCTGTCCCTTAACAGAACTCTTTCTTTCTCATGTCATCTAGGTAAGGTGACTTACCATAACCCATATTGCATCTCGACCTTCCTTGGTCCCGGGGAGACCTATCACAACATCCATGGGGTTGAGCTCCCATTCCCTCTAAGGGACTCTTTTGTCCTCTATATCGATACACTGGGTTATTGGGGTTCGTTCTTTACCTCCTGGCTTGCATGGCCATAAACCACATGCAACTTCATCTTAAGCATCCAAAGTGCTATTGCCATTTTCCACGGTGTATGGTGATATTCAATCATGATTCTTTCAAGATCGATTCCTCCGAAACCCTAAACCACTCTAGTCGGGGTTTCATCATCTTCTTTTCCAAAGAAGTGCACTTGAGGTTCTACCACCATCCTTTCATTGCATCAAGGACTAGACTGACTAACCAAACAACCATTAACTTTTCAACATATCTTGTTACATCTAAGTGTTATCTAAAAACACCTCCTTTCCAAACTTAGGGTTAGCCAAACAATCTTTTCTAGCTTCTAGTCAAACAAGTCAGATGTAGCTCAACCAGAGCATCCATTACCACTTCACATCCTTAGGTATTAGGTAACATTGAAGACATACACTTCCATGTATTTCACTTATCATCTCACCTCAAACTCTATGTCTATCTTCATTAAGAACACTCTCTCTGCTTTCATCATCATGGTGATCAAACTCAACCTGGTATAACTTGTAAATTTCACTTAGCTCGGGATAAAAAAACATCCTCATAAGGTGACTACCTCATTCCTCTTAGTGTTTACAAACCATCCATGTATCATTCACTTTACCAGGGTAGGTTATCTTCTCTATCCCCATTCCTTGTGGTAACGTTCCAACCTACATCATCTCTTATCCTTGGTGTATGGCATGCGTAATGTCCTATCTCTCACCCCCATAACAAGAGGAAATAAGCATTTGGCTACAATCCAAATACAGAGTTCTTCCTGTTCCAAGAGTAGAGATGGTACATCCCACCTTGCCAATACACCTTTTACATCTAAGTTGAAATGTGCCACATATGCCTCAACATCACATTGATCTCGATATCAAAGTTACTCCCATGGAAAAATGGTTTCTAACCTACTTGGGTCACCTCACAATCCTTGGTCATCTCCTCTAGGTCTATAGGACGCCGGCACCTTAGGGGTCATCCCTCTTCCCTCATGCATCAAGAGAGTGCCCTACTCATCTGCCCTTTGGGTCCCATGAGTTCATGAAGGTGATCAATCTCCTAACCCATGGTCCTCAAACAATGATAGTTGTTACCTCCCGCCCCTATGGTCATGTGCAACTGGGGAATTAGGCAACTCCTACTGTCATCGGTCTTATCCCTACCTGACCCTAGGATAGACTTAGGATTCACCATTATAGTACATGTTCACTTAGAACCTTACCCAAGTCTCCATCATCTCTCTTTCTGCATTCATGGGCTGGCTTTCATCCTTTCATAGGGATCATGGCAACCTGCCTACCTTGGTCAAGCCCCATACCGGTTACCTCCATGGTAACACATTCATAAGCAATTAGGGATGGATATCTATGGGTCTACAGGTTCATTCTCATACCATGTACTTTTCCACTTAGCTTCTCAAGATCATATGAGACCTTTTTAGGTTACCTTAAACCTAGAAAACTAATATACACCCTACCAAAAGGGTCCCTCTCCCAGGATGGGAGGAAAACTATCTCTTGACAACAAGGTCACAAAAGCTATTAGGTCTAGGGTTTACATCCACATGAGCTTACTTAACCCTAGCAAGCTATTAAGGTATAGAAAAACACCTACCGAACCATGCTAGGTCATGCTTGTCCGCTTTCTTTCATGCTGGATCAAGATCATGCCTTCCTTTATCATCATCCTAGCTGTGAGGGGTCCATCAACCACACCTTAAACTTAAGGGGCTTCCTCTTTTCCTCTATACATGAGGAGTACCATGCTCGAAACTATAGCAACTTAATTCTCGTCATGAGCATTAGGAATACCACTTCCCCTCTTAGGTCAGGAACCCTAGGTTCACTTTTAGATGTCCAACTACATGCTCTGTCTCTTAACTACGAACCAAGCATGCAAAAGGCATAACATGCACTCCTTGTCATCCTTCCACTCGAGCAACACTTAGAGTTGGGTCCTTCTTAAGGACAACTGACAAGGTACAAGGCCTCATAATCTGCTACTAAACTTTTCTAGGTCTAAGGAACTCTTCTTCCCACCTCAGAAGGTAAACACTTATACCGTAGGCACATAGGTACCAGATGCTTCAAAGGCAACCAAGATATCATCAACTTTCAGGGATCGATCATGAGGCAACCATTATCATCCATTGTTCAGGGTTTTAGGCTTCCAACCTTCTTGCTGGGTTTCCAGCTCTCTCTAGAGCTAACTCCACATCCAACCTCACCATTAGAGGTCCTTTCTTCATGAAGGATCATCCTCAAAAGCACGCTCTACATGGGTGAAGCCTAGGTTCGAACTTATAGTTGCTCAAGATCATCCATAACCCTTTATACTCCATCATAATTCCTTATCCAGGGTTTTATCCTACTGTCAGCACTATGACGTGCCCTAGGTGCCAGCTATGCCCTACTTGCACAAGCCCATAGGGTTTCTATGGTCCTTCACTAACATCATCATCTAAGGAGATATCCTTTACCCTAACATGCACGACCCTTCCCAGGGTTGGGTTGCCAAAGGTGCTAGGTCACCCATGGATCATATGGCATCCCAAAGGCATGTCCTTTCAAACACCTGGTCCAACTCATCTCTCTCTAACCTTCACTTAGGGTTAGGGTTAGCATCATCCTCAAAGGATGTGCCAGGTCTTTACTTGCAACGGAGATCTCTATCTCCAAAACTAACTTATCCTCCTGACAAGAAGGTCTAGCCTCAGGTCTCTTCTGAGGACATGTCAACTTATGTCGTATGACCTAAGCATGTATCTATTCTTTAGTTTGCGCTTAATCTATTAAGCTTATGTCCATGACATCTTATTTACATGCTTTTCATTAATTTGATGGAGGATTCCTTAGACCTTATTAACCTTACCCATACCTCAAGAGGGTGAGGAGAAGAAAGAAAAACCCTAATCCTTTAGGTCCTTATCAGAATTTTGTGATGAGAAGGGATGAATAAGATGAGAAGTCCTAAAGGTATCTTATTTCGATTCATACCCTAAGACTTCGGCCAGGCAGTCACACGGGTCCGGGAGTCCTCATATTCCGACTAGCGGTGCGGAGGAAAATATTGCCAGCCCCCGGTCGTGATCCTTTTCTAGACACCTCCGCCTTTCGGATAATCCTCTAATAACTCCCTTGGGTTCTATGGAGTTTGTAAAATTTTGTAATTATTAATGGTTAACTGAGGAACCCAAGCTCTGATACCAAATTTTATGACCCCACCTCCTGATAACCCCCAATTAAGGGAGAACGAGAGGTCGAAGCCGCACCCATGACTTCCAGATCAAAGGTTCGGAAATTAACCAAGAATAATTATCAAATTTTAACATACTATACTGAAAGCTGTAAGAAAATAAATTTTTGCATACCTTTTTGAAAACTTGGATCTCTAAACTTCTATCCACTTAAGGATTCTATTCTAACTAATCCTCCTTGTATTTTTCTTCATGTATTTCACAATATGATGATTTACTGTTTGTCCTTTTGGCTTGTACCTAAAACACCGACAAACAAAACGTCGGTCAACCGAAGCTGGTATGTGGGGGAAACAATAATGTTCAACTATGTTAACAATATAATCACTCAATTAATCATTTAACAATCAAGATTATGTTTTAAGCCAAACTACTCAATCCATACCTATCCACAACTCTGTGTTGTCCCTGTAAGGACTTATATGGTACCTCTGTAAAGGTAGAGTCGCATGGCACCACCCAAAGGTAGCCCAATATCTAACTCACTGTGACTTGATGGACCTACCCTCTAGGCAGCCATATACTAAGTCATTCATGACCTGATGGACCTACCCTCTAGGTAGCCATATACCAGGTCAGCCATTACGACACAGAGGGGACCAGGATCTGAGCTAGAAGGCAGATACATTATGTGATAGTCATAGTCACTTTATAATGGCAATATGAACATCCAAACAGTTTAGTTGCATTCAATGCGAATAAACATCCGGGAAACCATTGGAAAACTAAGCGGTTACTCATAATTAACCACATACCTGATTTGATGAGTCATGCAGATTATTTAACACATACTTCATGTATATACAATCAAGCCAATCAACAGATCCAAGCAAGTAATCACATAATTCCTAAAAAGAATATGTACCCTTTTTATTACACACTTTATCAAGAATCTACTTTATTGATTTGGATTCTCTATCTAGGGTTTCTAATCCGCATTAAGGTTTCATTAATATTCATTAGGGTTTCTTAGATCAATTTCTCAAACTTTATCCTTTTTAAGTTAACAAACCCTAAAATATCTTTTTCCATTTTTATGAACCTTAATTGCTCAACTATTCATTTTAATAGTCTTTTATACCTAAATTGACTTAGGATCATCACATCCCTATATATCCATAGATTTGAACAATTAAACCAATTAAAATACATATTCATCTAAATTAGGGTTTTCAAGCTTATTAATGCATAATCATGCACGAAACCCTAAGTTAAGCCAATTATATAAAAAGATCATCTTTTTAGATCATATTCTCACTTTTATTAACAACAGGTTAATATCAACTTGAGTTACATCATTAAGTCCATTTATCATCAAATCTAAGGGTTTTTCCTTAATTAAATCATCAAAGATGATAACTTTATGCACTTTTCACATTTCAAGCATATTTATGCATATAAACTCCAAATTAGACTAGTCACGTGCAAAGTTATTCCTTTTTGAACATTATGTACCTTTTTACATTTAACAGGTTAACATCAACCCTAAAGATCCATTAAACCCTATTAAACACATTAATCATATCAAAAAAGGGTTTCTTAATCTTTAATTAATCAAAGATGATAATTTACACTACTTTTTGAACTATGATCAGATTCAGGCTATAAAACTATTTTTAATGGGTTCCTTGCATTTTTCTGATCAAAATACATATGTAACTTGTTCTAATCGGAGTTACCAATCTTTAATTACGAATTTAACAAGATTTCACTTACCCGGCTAATCAGGATGCGCCACGTCACTTATCCCATGCAAGCGCTCGGTTGAGTTTATAACCAATTTACAATATTACCCTCACTTGAGTGGCTCACTCCTTACCACGCGGAGGGGCAGAAACGTCAAAAGGAGCCCGATCGTCTTCAACCTTGCACCTGCGACATGCTGCCGCTGCAGCAGCGATCCGATGCGGCTCTGCCGCCCTCCCGGACCCCGAAGGCTACCAGGGTGGCACCCTTAGCTCCGCCATGCCCCCGTGTAGGCGAGGACGCTGCTGAGACGTCGCCATGACGACCAGCAGGAGCTTTCTAGCTCTATAGCACGCAGAGGTCCCATGGCCCTCCTGTAGGTGGTGCGCACAAACTAGGGCACCGGGCTGATGGTTGCACTCAGCTGTGACATCGTGGGAGTATCGTGCTTCTACAGAACTCCAGGTTAGGGCTTCTTATTGCCCCTGGTCGCACTACCCTATAGTTAGGGTTTCAAACGTGAAGAAGCAATGGGGAAGAGAGAGGGAGATGCAAAATCCCTTTATAACTCGATCTTGGGGGGTCTACCCCCTTTATATAGAGGGTACTCATGCCCACAAAAGTTTGCCCACAAAGAAAACAAAGTTTTTCCTAAAAGGAAAAGGATTCCTTTATCAAGAAGCTAGTTCTCTCTCTTCCTCTTCATATTCCTTTTTCTTTTGATATTTCTTATCTCATGGACACTTAGAAAAGCAAGAATTATTTCTTTCTCTCTTCTTTACTTGCCTTTTAATCAAAGGTCACGAAATCATGTTTCCTTTTAATAGAAAATACCACCTTTTGAAAAACAACACCAAATTCATTAATAATGTATCACATTATTCTTTTATTTTGAAAATTTGGCATTCTCTCTTTCTTTCCTCTTTATTGGGACTCCTTGGATCCCAAGACATTCTATTATTTCGAAATTCTTTTTATTAGATACTTATTATCCTTCTAGATGCATCATTATGCATTATTTCACAATATCTTGTTTATTTCTCATTCAAATATCTCTTTTTGAGGATTTCTTTTTATTTCTCTTTTATTTTCCTCATTAGCATTCCTTTTAATATTATCAACCTCATGGATACGAAATTTCACCAAGAAATCTCATTTATGCCTCTTTCCAGTTATTTTCCACATATTATCATTATTTTCAATTTATTTCTTAATAAATAAATACTTAATTAATCCTTCCTTTTTTCCATTGCTTTCTTTTTGCAACTTTGGACTCCTTGGAACCCAAGGAACCCAAGAGGCACGAAATCCTCTTTGGATGTGCCTTCTAGAGGTTTCTACATGTTTCTTTTCTTAAAAATTCAATCATCTATTTACTAATTGAATTTACTTGTTATTGGGCCCAATAGCCAATAAAGCCCACAACACAAACATCAAGGATATTGTAAACAAAATCCATTTATTTGAAGCAAATTGTATCATTATTTGTTCAAATATCTTTAATATGAGAAATTACATTTCTCACCAAATAACCCAAAATTTGGGGTTGTAACAATGTGTGTCATTCTAAAATGGGTACCCTTCTCATTTTTAGACAAGGATGAAATAGGGGTTGTGCACCTGTTTCTCAAGATTCTACACCAACCATTATATAATGTCCTCTGGAAACCGATGTGACCTCTAATCTGAGTAGACATCCACACATGTCGTGTTGAAAAAGGAGGAGCATGAACGTGTTATTCAAACTACTCACAAATATGGTGACTTTCCTCTTCACAAAAAGATGGAAGCATCCTCCCCTAATTGGCATATTTTTTACCCACCCACTTTGACACCTTAGTCCATCTGACTGCTCACCAAAGTAACATAATATCCTCTATGATTGCTTCTAGTTCTAGTTGGATAATGGATTCTGGAGCTATCCAACACATGACTGGTATGCCACATTTCCTTACCTCTTTCAACTCTTTCATTTCATATTCCACTTTCAACTTGGTAAGTTAAAAAGGTCACCAAGTATGTCATTGTTCCTTTTTCATCCAAACTTAAAACTATCTGATGTTCACTTTGTTCTTGATTTTCTATGTAAAATTATTCAATGGATAAACTTGTCGATTCTCTTTGTTGTTTTGGAACTTTAGGATTGGATGGTTTTCTTCTATGAGACTAGCAGAATTGGATGAAAATTTGCAAGGGGTGTACTTTGGTGATCTTTACTACCTCCACTACCTCATACCAGTGCTCTTCTTGAAGCCTCTCCTCTCCAATTACATCTTTGATTTGGCAACCCTTCACTACACACACTCAAGATCTTAGATAAAACTTCTTCTAATTGTTCATCTATGTTATGTGATGCATGTCAGACGGGAAAATGTCATAAATGTATCTCCCATCTTGTGTTATTAGAAAATCTTTTCAATTTTTTGATTTAGTATGTAGTGATGTACATGGCCTTTTTGTACAAGTTATACCGATTTAAAATATTTTCTTATGTTTGTGGATGGTTTTTATCAAATGGATTGGCTTTATCTTCTTTAAACACATGATAAAGTCTTTCCCCACATCTATTCTTTTCATAATATGATTATTGTTTAGTTTTATATGCCCATTAAGATCATGTGCACCAGTAATGTCCTTGAATACACCCTATGAGCAATTTCTTTTTTTTTCAAGATATGGGAATCATCAATCAACATTTCTATGCTTGTTCTCCAAAACAAAATATATTCCAGAGAATAAAATCATCATCTTCTTGATACTACACTCTCTCTTACCATTCATGCAAATTTTGCCAAAAATCTTTGGGTGATGCAATCCTCACAACATGTTTTTTAATCATTGACAACCATTAATAGTTCTCAAAAAGTGGGTTCCTTTTTTCATTTTGTATCTGCATGACAAATTATTTTCCTTACCACCTCAAGTTTTTGGATATGTTGCATTTCTTCACAATTTTTACCCTAACGATGACAGGCTATTCCCTATGGAATAAAAATATTTTTCTTGGGATACCCCTTTGTTGATTGCCAAGGGAAAGTGAGTTTTAGATAATTTAATTGACTCAACTCGTCAATCACCTGCAAGTATACTGGATCAATTGTAATCGAGGTCAAACCACATGTAGCTAGGCTAGCTAGATGCAAGAATGTTACTTTTCTACAATCTAGGTCAGATGCAATTAAAAAGGTTGGTTGGGATCAATTTAATTCTGAAAATAAATAAAAGGAAAGAGTAACACAAGTCACTTGTAGAAAGATTGAAATCAGATTATGAGTATCTTGGGTATGGGATTTCACCTCCATATCATAACCCAATGTAAAACTAAAAATTTCAACGGTCTTAGTTAGTCTTCTAAAGTAGGTTGATCACATAATATATCTCCGAATGATATAAGATAGATCTACCCTCGTATAGCATTCCCATGCATATATATGGATTCAAACTACAACCTAAAACCTTCATCTCAATCCCATCCATTCTCATGGTCAAGGATATATTGTCAAAATAATTATTCCCTACCCCTTAATAAATCTTTCCAGAAATAATAAGAGGCATAACACATGCAAACATGATGGCCAACCATGCATACAAGGAAATATACACTGTAATTTGTTTTGAAATAGAAAATTTACTCATATCAAATATGAAATTTGAATCACATTGAGTTATGACGTGGGATATACTCTCCCACATCCAAGAAATGGATTTTACTCACTCATGGTGAGGGAATACAAGACAAATGATGAATAATTGAAATAAACATGATAAAAGAGAGAGGAACAAAAAATGGATCTGTGGGAGTAAAGAACATATGAACATCTCCATCTAAGAGATGGAGATCCATCCTGAAAATGCTTCTTGCTTCAGCAACCTTCTCTTTTCAGCTTTGGGAAGGAATGAAGAAGAGAAATGGGGTTAGGGTGGATTCTCTCATGAGGAACCCTAGATTTCTCTCCCATAACGCCTCTCCAGAGCCATGACCTCATCCTCAGTCTCTAACCGCTCTAAATGACATGTGGTACACTTCCTAAGGGAAGTGGTTCATTATATCTAACAAAAATGAGCAATTGCTCTTTTACAAATTGCAAAAAAGTAAACATGACATGTCGTGTTTGGCTCCCACATGCCTGTCAGATTTGTTTATTTGAATAAGTCGGGCCACAGTCACAAATAACATGGTGTGTGATACCACCACATGCCGTAAGGCAAACTTTCTGTTGAATTCTGGCTTCGTTGGGTCACGTCGTGTCTTGGGGACACATGTCGTGACTAAAGTTTATTCAAGGGATGTCTGACTGAGAGTCACACACCATGCTTGCAATCCACACAACGTAAGGTAGCTTTTCTGTTGAGTTTTGAGCTCCAAGCCTTAGGACTACTCTGAAAATTCCAAAAGATTGGATGTTGGGAATTTTTGTTTGATTCTGAATGGAATGTGATGTACATGTATTTCAAATTATGACATGAGTAAGCTCAAAAAGAAACAAACATCTTAGCATTAGTTGAAGTAGAAATGTGGCTAAATTGAGTAAAATGTGCAACTAAAATGGTATGAAAATATGATATGATTGGAGCACATCAAATCCCCCTAAGCTTGAACCATTGCCTGTCCTCAAGCAAAAAGAACAGGATAAAATGGCTATAATAGGCAGATCTCAAAATGGCAATTTTTCATCATTTAGATGTGTGACTGAACATGAAGTCAATTATAACTCTCAAGATAAGATTTTATGTCCTAATAGATATTCAATTTTCTTTGAAAGAATCAATTAGAGAGAAAATAGTAAAAATAAGATGACATAGCCAAAAATATAATGATTTACCACAAAGCTCACTAAAATGAAAATATCTATCTTCCTACAATGACATTGTTATTTCGAGAGAAAAAATTCAATCAGATTTTAGTGTATGGTACTCAGTTGCTATAGGCTTACGCAAATGTGGAATACCATTTGGGGATTAATTTCCCTCTTTCAGACGTTATCCCCAACCTTCATTGGGTTGGTGAAAATGTTGGTGACTTAGCCATCTTTTGTGGGGTTTTAATTTTTAACTAAAGATCAAAATTCCCCTTTTGTGTGATTTGGGCTCCTCTTTGGAACCACACAGTCCTATGCTATCCACCCTTCATTATTTAAAACACATAGGAAGATTTTCATTTTGTAAAGATTTTCAAGTACATTAGTGAATAATGCATTATAAGATTGGCAAAATCATCTTTATCATAATTGAAAGCTCTAAATTTGAAAAATTCAAGACATTTGAATGATTACATGGTTTAAGATCATGAGTGAGAGAATTATAATCATGTTTAGCCAAACACCTAAATATGGAGATGAATAGCCACAATTTTCAAAAATATTCAATTGGTATGATTTATGCCCAAATTTTTTATCACATAGCCATGTTCATTATGTAATCAGGTGGTTCAAGAAGTAGGATGAATTGATCAAAACTTTTTACTCAATGTGTATGCAACGATGTGAGAAGAAATACCAAACATGCAAGCAACTCCTAAATGACATAAGCAAATGACTAAAAGCAAATGACATGAAAAGTAAAACTAAAACTACCAACCGGTTGTACCCCCCAAGCTTGAATTTTGCAGTGTCCTCACTGCTCATAACAAACTCAAGATATGTGCAACGGGAACCTTAGGTGCATCATAATGATGGGTTAAAAATCCCCTGGGGAGGCTGGAGATGCTCTGAGAAGAGGGTGGGATCGCTGATGTACACGGAGGATGGTCTTTCAGGCGAAGGTGGTTGTGGAGGATATCCATAATGACCCTGAGAGATGTGCCAAGAATCCATTTTGGTCACCATGGCGTGGATGTCAGTGACATTCTGGGACAATCCAGTATATTGTTGATAGAGTTGAGAGATGCAAGCGTCCTGATCATCAAATCTATGTTGAACATATCCATATAATTGCCTCATGTTTGGGTACCTCCAAGTGTAGTCTGTCTGTGTTCCTATGGAAGGAGGTGGTGGAATATTATCCCTAGAAAAGGAAGACTTGGCTTGTTCACATGTAGAAAGTCCCTCATTCTAAAAATACTTTCAATTTTCTTTATCTTTGAGAGTAGTGAGGGTAGGATTGGGAAACTGAATGATAGATGACTTCTTGTGAACCTTGTGGAAGAGTTTTTCATTCTTATCCTTTCCTAACAGGCCAGCAAAGAGGATACAATTGCAATCAACATATTCCCCTCCATCCAGTCAACATCCAAGGCAATAGAAAGTTTCGTGATAATTCCTCCTATCATGATATCGCCTTTTGTTTCCTTATGAATCTTTACAACTCACAACATGAAATGGTACCTGATGTTCACATCATAATTATTCACCATGGCCCATAGGAAAAAAAATCGAGTTTACCCACTACACCTTGTGTTTCCTTTCTTGCGAAAACACATGTGCTGAGATCGCCGTGAACATATTAAAATATCAGGTTTCAAACACGAGACACCTTAGCTTTAGCAGGATCATAAAAGGTCTCCTTAGTGATTTAACTCCAGAAGGAGAAATCGTCAAATTATTCTAGAATGATAATAGTGTCGTTATAAATAAATTCAAGCAAGTCGCAAAATCGTTTGAATTTTAGCTTGAAAGGTGTGTTCATCAAACGAGAAAAAATCAACATATGGTTCATGATTATCAGGCGGGTCTTCTGCCACTTTTGAGAGTTGTGAGAAATTCATAAGTCAAGTGGGGATAAGTGGAAATACAATTGAAACAATAGAAACCCAAATCGAAAAAGTCCATATACTCTTTAGCCTTATGCCTAGCCTTTCCGTATCATTATCATGCGTGGGAGGCAAGTGGCGGTAAATGATTTCCTCCTCTACATTTAGTGTAAAGTGCACCAGAGAGATGTAGGGAGCACCAGAGGATGATGTCTTGGGTCTGGACGGGAGCGCTTTGCAAAAATCTTTGTTCTAGGCATATTTGAGTTGTTGGATGAATCCACACGATGTAAGGAGGTGGGCACATGGCGTGTTGATGTTGTTCTTCAACGTTGTGTTAAGAGTGACATGGCATGGAAGAGACTCACACGATGTAAGGACCGTCGATAATCCTCAACCTGCACTGAGACGGACACACTGTAATAAAGGATCTGCTACAACGTGTTGCGATTGTCGTTCTGTAGTTAAGGTCTGAAAGTGAAGGTGGAAGGGGGATATCTGGCTGCTTGCTTCTTCGTAGCTGGGACCTCTTGCGGATGACCTTGGCTTGAGGGAGCAACGACGGTTGGTGATGATGGAGATCGAAAATGGGTTTAATGATGGTGACATCGTGGCTTGTATGTTGGCTGATCTGCGGGCTAGTAGCCATGGAGAATGGTGGTAGTGGTGCTGGAGTCAGCAGTGGAGACAAAATCTGGAATGATGAAGGGTTCGGAGGATGCGGTTGTTGTGCCTGTTGGTGGTGACAGTCACCGATGCTGGCTTCTAAAAGGGTGGCTACGTAGTAGCTATGCTGGAGTCCATGACGTAGAGGCTGAGATGGTAGTACTATGGCCTGTGGTGGGGGCGAGCGACGGCATAGCGAAAGGCTACAGCGTGCGGTGTCAGAGTCATGAGGTTGACAAGGAGGCAGTTGCTGGCTTGAGTGAAAAAGAAATGAACTGATTTTTATGGTTCAAATAGTTGACTCGTGCCTCCCCACGACGTAAGGCGTAGCTAACATGGCGTAAGAGAGGCGATTACTGGCCCTAATTCTACGCATGTTACACGTCGTAATCAGCAAAATCTATCAAAAAAATTGGTTTACCATCTCAAACATCACACGTCGTAATTGTCCGCCACATGGCGTAAGATGAGTTTGTTGTAAAATTCTACCAATTTTCTCCTGAAATCTACACGGCGTAAAAGACGACTAACACGATGTATGTCGAGTTTACTAGGAATTTGGTCATTTTCTGCCTGAAATCCACAGTTTGAGGAATGACTTACTCATCGTAATGTGCTATTTCTGTGAAGTTCTATGAACTTGGGAAATTTCCTACACGTCGTGTAGGCTGGCCCACATGGCGTGTTGCATGATTCTTGCACAACTTTGTCTCTTTGTTCTTTTTAGCAGAAACAACCATCACATACAAAAATACTAATGAGTACTTGATGTTTACACATAAATGCACTAGTCTAGCACCATGAGGTCTTATTGGGAAGTTCACAACTAACTAGGTAAAACTAAAAGAAAAAAAAGAAAAAAAAATCTAGATGTGGGGATGTCTCCCACAAAGGTATTCCGTTTAGAGTCCAAAAGTAGACTTGATTCTTTGTCCACAAGATTCAGTAAGGGAGCATGAGGCTCCCAGTTCTATCCTCTCTCCTTCAGTTAGAGCTTGCAACATTGGCCATTGATCTTGAATGTGGACTACATTCCTTATAGCTCTACCGTCCTATTGGGACAAAACTTCAAGACCAAGAAGGGCCTAGACCACTTGGATCTAAGCTTTCCTAGAAATAACTTCAATCTCAAATTGAACAACAATACTTGATATCCTTCAACAAAGTCTATTTTCTTGATCTTCTTTTCATGTTGTGCCTTGGTCCGCTCCTTATAGATTTTCACATTTTCATATGTGTTTAGTCTGAGCTCTTCCAACTCTTGGAGTTGCAGCAACTATTTCTCACCAATGTTCTTAATATCAAAGTTGAGGAATTTAATTTCCTAAAGTACTTTATGCTCCAACTCAAAAGGAAGATGGCAAGATTTTCCATAAATGAGCTTGAACGGTGTGTTACCAATGGTTGTTTTGTATATAGTTCGGAATGCCCATAAAGCATCATCTATCTTGAGTGTCCAATCCTTCCTTTAGCTTGAAACCATCTTCTCAAGGATGTTCTTCAACTGTCTATTGGACGCTTTAACTTTTCCAGTTGTCTAAGGATGATATGGAGTTGAAATGTTATGTGTTAGTCCATATGTGGTGAGAGGTGATTGAATTGCTTCTCGCTGAAGTGTGTCCCTTCATATGAGATAACGGCTCTGGGTACTCCAAAACATGGAAAATAACTTTTTGGAATAGCTTGAGCACCGACTTGTCACCAGGAGCTTGGGTAGGAATGGCATCTACCCATTTCAACACGTAATAACAAGAAACAAGTATGTATTTGTAACCACGAGAGGATGGAAAGGGGCCCATGTAGTTGACACTCCATACATAAAATACTTGAATCTCTAAGATAGAGTTGAGGGGCATTTCATCTCGCCTGGAAATCCCTCCAGTTTTTTGACATTGAACACATCTCTTGAAATAAGCATATACATCCTCAAATAAGGTTGGCCAGTAGAATCATCCTGAAGGATTTTTGTGGTTGTTTTCTCTCCCCTCAAAATGACCTCCGCAGGAAGAAGAGTGATAGCCAAAAATGATGCTTGGAATCTCATCCTCAGCTACACACTGAAAAATCAATTCATCGGTTCCTTGTTTAAACAATATTGGATCTTCCCAATAGTAGAATTTGACATCATGTAGGAATTTTTTCTTTTATTGGTAAGTAAGATCAGGTGGAAGATGTCTTGTGGTAAGAAAATTTGCTATACTAGCAAACTAGGGTGCTTGCATTACATCAATGGCATAGAGTCTTTCAACGGGCATGTAACAATCAATAGGAATTGTGTCCTTTGCATCCTGGTCACTCTAGATAGGTGATCAACGACATTTTTTTTAGTCCACTTCTTTTCCTTTATCTTGAGATCAAATTCTTGGAGCAGCAATATCCAACAAATTAGACATGGTTGGCATCCTTCTTGTTCAAAAAGTACTTGATGGGTGCATAGTCGGTGTAGACCGCAACTTTGGATCCCACTAGATGCTGACAAATTTTTTTAAGGCATATCCTATGTCTAGAATCTCCTTCTCGATTGAGGCATAGTTTATCTGGGCCTGATCAAGTGTCTTGTTGGCATCGTGGATAGCATGTAGCTTGTTGTCTTTTCTTTGGCCAAGGACTGCGTTGATGGCATTGTGAAGCCCTGACGAGCCACAAGTGAGATTACTCAAACCCAAACTGTGGAAATAAAGTTAAACATCTAGGTTAGCATAAAACACATGAAATTAAAACTAATTCCAAATAAACATAAAAGTTGCAACATTTGCATATGAGTCCACAAAAGCCACCTGTATTGAATATTGCCTACCTAAAACATTATACAAGATACTATTCACTGGCTCTCAAGACACACCCTGTGTTACACATGATAGCATGTTCATATACATATATGCTATATATCTCTATAAAACAACGGGCATAAAACAAAATCCTCATGTCGGCACATATAAAAAAACCTACCCAAGGACCTGAGTGTATAGGGACGACACATAGGACTCTACATCTATACACAAGCAATGTGTCCAACCTTTCTAGAACTATTGGACCTCTTGCTGCTCAGCACCAACGACACGATCTTTGTTGCCTCATGCTCAACCACCTAATAGATGTGGAAACCCACAGAGTGAGACCAAACATCCCAATGAGAGATATAACTCCCCGCTAACATCTATTAAAGCATAGATAAATAAATAGGTAGATAAAATACAAGTAGGATGAGCATATTTAGATAAATGATATGGAATCAGCAGATAAAATAGATTAAACAAGGCTAGGAAACTACCACTAAGAAGTAGAACAATTAATAATCTAAGAAGGAATATGAAGAACATGTATAATAGTTGACTTCTCATACCATCTTATAATTCAAGAAATCAGTAAAAGATAAGGAAAAGTGCTCAACCAATGTTCTTTGTATTTAGCCTTATGCAAATATGCTACATGTATGTGTTACATATTTTATAGTTTCCCCAAGGATTTGAGTCGTACCACCCAAATCCAACTGACCACTGCTAAGTCAAAATCGATGTCATACAAGGTCAAATGGAATAGCTAAAATATACAACCTCTCCACACCTCTTGGTCAGCACAAGATAAAACACCGCAGAGACATATGAGTCAACTGCAAAAGGTGACATATAGTCAACAGAAGGATCATCTCACGCATGGTCGTCCATATATAAACACATAGCCCACCTTGGTACAAGTAACATTGCTAGAAGAATAGGCTCACACATTGTTGTTCTTAAAAGGAGTGGCTCACACATGGCCATCCATACCACAAGGAGATCGGCTCATGCATGGTCGTCTCACACAACCTATAATTGTGGACTCAAGGAATTACTCAACATGCACCCCCGCATATTCAAAAATATGTGCCCCGAGTTATACTTTTTTCACCAATCCAATAATTAGAGCTGATAGTGGAAAGGATCAATGGCACATGGCACCTACTGATTAGGGTTCCACTTGATTAGTTAGCCAATTGGGTGACTTTTAGCATCAATCAAGTTACAATGTATAAATCCAAAACACATTCTACAAAGATAAGGGGTATAGTACAACTCCAAAAGATATAAAATGTATAAAGTGCGAACATGTCACACCATCACTGTGATGACCCGATAAAAAATCAAGCCATCACCAGTAATAATCGCGAAATAATCATTATCAACGGAATTAACAAAAATACTAAGATTTACAACTATTTTGCACATAGATCCTCTTCCATGAAACTTTACAAAAAGAACCAAAACTTTATATACATGTAGTTCATATTGTACATACATTGTATTATCTCATCTCGAGGATGACAAGTACCAGTTGCTTACCTCAAACATATACAACGACAACATAAAACCTTGAGGTAATCAAACCAAAATGTCAATTCGTTCGTAAAAACCACTAAGAACTATCTCCCAAGGACCTGAGCATACAAAGACGACACATAGACTTCTCTCTACAAGACACGACAGACAATGTACTCAACCTAAGCTACTACTGTTGTCCCTGCTGACGTGGTCCTTCCTCTACAGTTCGATTTCTATTCCCTCATCCACGTCCACCTAAAAATTATGGATCCCACGGGGTGAGACTATTGTTCCAGTGAGAGATATAACTCTCTGCCAACAATATTATTATCACAAAAAAACAGTACAAAATTGAGCAGAGGATACTTTATGGAATTAGTAGGTATATTTATAGTATAAAGCAATAACATTGATAACATAGTTCAACTACTGATAATAGAGTTATAAATCATCTATTTGCTTTATGAAGAACATGTATAACATCTATCTACTAAGATGTATAAAAGTAATGAGGCATCAAGCAATGTTTTCCGTATTCGATCCTAAAGCAAATACACTACACAGTTGATTACATGTTCACATTCACACTTATGCTTAGAGGAGATGAGGTATACCGCTCATGCTCCAACTGACCATGACTACGTTAAGCATCGGTACCATACAAGGTCAGTGGTAGAGCCGGCTATCAAGACCTCACCTCTCTCAGTCAGTACAAGATAACTAGCATGACATCTTGTGTCAACTACAATTAGCTTGTTGAGGTATAGAGACATATTCACTATATAGTTACAGCTGCAGCATGTACTCTCTTTGGGAGAAGACCACTAAGCTTTCTCAAATCATTTTTTTATCAGGAAGACGACTAAGCGATCCTAGTTTCATCAAGAAGACCACTGAGCAACCTAGTGTAGTTGGGGAGTCCACTGAGCACCCATGTTTAGTTGGGGAGTCCACTAAGCACCCCGGTATAATAATTACATATTCAAAAATATGTATACCGAGTTAAACTTGTTTCACCATTCAACAAATCCTGACACTGAATGGATCTATGGTCTGGGAAACTACATGATAACATTTAACTTGATTAATTAAGTGTATTAAAATATCTTTTAGCATCAATCAAGTTGTAAGCAAGAATCATATCAGATTCTTTAAAGAAAGATATAATACGTTTATCAAGTACTTTCATGATTCTTTGGAACACATATATCACTTAGAATCTCAATCTCTTATCATTATCATGTTTTCTAAATCTGGGTATTCAAACCCTTAATTCATCATTGAGTATTGTCACCACTTAGCATGTAACCATTACCTCTAGGTCATCAGATCAAGGTATTAATTCACATAGTTCACAAAGCTCATTAAATCTATATTATATTAACATCATAGCTCTTACTTAGTTATGCTCATCAACTCATGACACCTGCAAGGTTAGTATATCATGCTAACAACAATATCAAATACATGTCATAACCATGCAATGCAAATGAGATATATTCCTCCCATTATTTAGGGTTTAGGGTTTCCCTTCATCAACCAATTAGGGTTTCAAACCATCTCATCATCCATTCTTAGGGATATGATTTACCTTTATTAACCAATTAGGGTTTCAAGATTACATCACAAAATATTAAACCTGAATTCATACTCCATTCATAATAGGAGTATCAACATATACTTAACACATGGTTCATTTTCAATATAAATTTCTCTCTCATCCTTACTAGGATGTTAATTGGACCACTCTTTTATCAAATTAACTCAATTCTCCTTTTGAGGTTCATTAGTTCACCATTATAAAATTGTAATAAACTCATCACCTTTTAATGTTGTATTTAATCTAACACATAACATATATCACTTAATCAAATACATTGGATTGAAGCATACCTACCATATCGGGCATCATGGTGTATATATGCTATCATATTGTGTTTGAGATACAGCCTTCACATTATATCATGTATTCATATCGGGCATGTGGTGTAACCACATCCGCATATCGTGTTTAGGGTGTATCCCTTAACACCATAATGTGTATCCATCTTAGGTTGGTTTTCACTTAGTTCTTATCATCTCAAGTTAACCTCATATCGTGTATGAGCTAGATGCTTGACTTCATGTTGGGTATAAGGGATCTACTTACTTCCATATTGTGAACAAGGTATGCACCATATCGTGCATGGGGTATATTCCTCATCATGGTATTATTTTAGTAGTCGATATACCATGCCATATTGGTTTACCATGTTGGGTTCTCATATCGGGTTCCTATATTGGGTCTTCATATCGTATTAGCATATTGGCTAACATATGGAGTTAGTATAGCGGGAAAACCATTATGAACATATTCTTTCATTCCTTTCCAAGAATTAGTTGTATCATATGATTGAATAACAAGCTAGGTATCTAGTTGAGCTCTTCAACCCATCACAAAGTGATAGGGGTATGTCGGGTTTCAAAGGAATATCGAATTTCACTTCTTCATCTAGGGTTTTAACCATATCGGGTAGAGTGTACCATATCGTGCATGGGGTATGAACTTGACCTCATATTGTTCACAAGGTACAAGTAGGTACTACTCCTATCATCCATGAGATATCACTCATATCATTCATGCGTTATCACCTATCTCCATATCGGGTTACTACTCATATTGGGTTCCATTTTGGGTTTTAAGGTACTTGAACCCCATATCATGTTGTGCCATGATGATGTCATAATCATCAACCTCAAGACCTTTATATTTCTATTCTATTTCATGGACAACAGTCCTAACAAATTATTGGAACTCAAAGGAACATCAATTGATTCATAAGAACTCGAAATTGAAAGTAGTTTAACAAGTTCAACAATATTGAAAGTGAATAATAACATAGTTGAGTTCAAGTTATATAACCCACCTCTATAGCAACTTCCAAGCTTCAAGCTCCAACTCTTCACGTTCCCAAAGTTGAAGATGAGCTTATCCAAAGTCCAAGGCTTGAGCTCCTTAACACTTGCACAATATCTTCACTCCTTGTGGCCGATATCACCTTAATAGGTTGATATCACCTTGCTTGGTCGATAGCTCCATATAATGTTGGGCAAGTTTACTTTACTTATAATTTTGACATAATAAAATTACACTTCATTGTGGATTTTGAGTTCTTAGTCTGATACCAAGCTCTTAAAACTCGACATTACTAACTCATGCACGATACTAGGGTAGTATGCAAGATATATAAGGGAAAGATGGTAACAAGATTCTAAAATTCTACTAATAGGTGAAGAGAATGGTATTTATACTTGTGGTTTATAAAAAAGAGTGTAAGAGGTGCCATTACCTTAAGCTACTAAGTGCCACATGGTCATGCATGGATTGACACATGTAATTTTCATGCATCCCATCTTTATTTTTCCATGCAAAAATAAAACTTGAGGATAAAGCAATGGATAAGGGTCGGGCTCCTTGGTTAGCTTCTAGGGCAAGTTACTTCCACTCACATTATTATTATATTCAACACAATCTTTTCCAAAAAAAGTTGCAAACTGATACATATAACTTTCTTGAAGTGCTTAGCTCGTCATTGGCAAAGACAAGAGTCAAAAAACCGATAGGAGGCTCCCTCTATGGCTCCTTTGGCCGATAGGGACTCCTATTTCAAGTCGACAACTTGTTATGACTCATACAAGGGCTTTGACTTAGTCTTTTCATCACCCAGAATGTTATCTCTCCAAGATGAATCCAACATGGTGTCTCCTTCTTTCTCTCTCCTCTAGATAACACTAGGAAGGATTAGAGACACTCTAGGAGAGGTAATTTACACATCAAACCTCCATTTTATAAATTTACAATTTGTACCATAATTGATGCACAAAGCACTTAGCATTATTCACACAAATTCTCACTTAGAATTTAGGCTTTCCAAAAGCCACTACTTAGTATCATTCTCTCTCTTATGATGTTAGAACACTTAGGGTACACTCAATATGTGACATTTTTCAATATAACCCCTCATCTTGGGTAAATTACACTTTACACTCAGACTATCATATAATGCTCAAACAATTTGCAAATAAGCTCAAACTTGAAAATAAACTTCACAAAGAGCCTTAATTACTTTCCAAAAGATCATAACAAGTTTTTAAGTAACTTACTTAAGCAAAACTTCTAGGGTTAAGCCATAACCCAGGTCAGGGATGTTACAATTATCAACCCCTAAAAAGGATTTTGTCCCCAAAATCTCAAGAGAAAAGAGAAGGGTACTTCCTCCTCATCTATTCCTCTAACTCCCATGTGTCTTCTTCAATGCAACAATGATGCCAGAGAACTTTCACAAGAACTATGTCTTTCTTCTTCAACTTCTTGACTCTTTTGTCAAGAATCATCATAGGACCTTCCACATAGGATGTATCTTCATTCAATTCTACCTCTACAGGTTGCAACACCATTTCTGTATCAGGATGACACTTTCTCAGCATAGATACACGAAACACTGGATGTAGTCGATGTATCTTAGGTGGCAATTCCAACCTATAAGCTACCTTTCCCATCCATGCTGCCACTGGGTAAGGTCCCATAAATCTAGGAGCTAACTTACCCTTCTTCCCAAATCTGAGAACACCTTTCCAAGGAGAGACCTTGAGATACACTTTGTATTCAACTTGGAACTCTAAAGGTCTACGACGTTTATCGGCATAAGACTTATGTCTATCTTGTGCAGCCTTCAATTGTTGTTGTATTACTTTAATCTTTTCAGTTGTTTGTTGCACTAACTCAGGACCCAAAAGTTGGTATTCTCCTGTCTCAAACCAGTATAAGGGAGATCTACAATGTCTACCATATAACATTTCATATGATTCCATGTCAATACTAGTCTAATAACTATTTTTGTAGGCAAACTCTATTAAGCTTAAGTGTAAGTCCAAACTTCCCACAAACGACAGAACACATGCCCTAAGAAAGTCCTCCAAAGTTTGTATAGTCCTTTCAGACTGCCCATCTGACTAAGGGTGAAAAGTTGTACTAAACTTCAACTGCGTATCCAAGGCTTTATGTAGTCATTCCCAAAAATGACTTGTGAACTGGGGACCTCTATGAGACACAATCATAGTTGGAACTCTGTGCAACCGCACTATCTCATCTATGTAGATCTGTGCAAGTTTTTTAGCAGTATAGGTTGTTTTGACAGGAAGAAAATGTGTTGTCTTAGTCAACCTATCAACTATCACCCAAATGAAATCATGACTTTTGTCTGTTCTAGGTAGGCCGACCACAAAGTCCATCGTCACATGATCCCATTTCCACTGAGGTATATGTAGGGGTTGCAATGTTCCTGTAGGCTTCTGGTGTTCTACTTTGACTAGCTGACACATCAGACACTACACAAAAAACTCAGCTACATCCTTCTTCAAACTGGGCCACCAATACATATCTTTTAAGTTATGATACATTTTGGGACTCCCTGGATACATTGCATACATAGATGAGTGAGCTTCTTCCATAATTAACTTTCTTAAGTTATAGGCATCAAGAACTACCATCCTACCATGGTAATAGACTATCCCATCCTCTGACTCATGGAAACTGTCCCATTTCTCACTGCCCAACTCTGACCTAACCTACTGAATCACAATATCAGCCTATTGTGCCTCTTTAATCTGTTCTTTCAGAGTAGGTTTCACATGCATCTCAGCTAACAATCCTTCTAACAAAGATACTTCTAACTGCACATTCATTTGTCTCAAAGAGACAAGCATATCTCGCTTACAGTACATAAAAGAATTCAATTGTGTTGTATATGTGGGCAGAGAGGAGGATTTTCTACTTAGTGCCTCTGCCACTACATTGGCTTTCCCTGGATGATAATCAATTGTACAATCGTAGTCCTTGATTAATTCCATCCAACAACATTATCTCATATTGAACTTGTGCTGTGAGAAAATGTATTTTAAGTTTCTATGGTCTGTGAAAATCTAACATGTTTCTCCATAGAGATAATGCCTCTAGATTTTCAATGTGTGAACCACTACAGCTAATTCTAGATCATGCGTCAGATAATTCTCCTCATGTTACTTAAGCGGTCGAGAAGTAAAAGAAACTACATGATCACTCTACATAAGTACACAACCTAGACCATTCTTAGAAGCGTCACAAAAAACAACATATCTCTTTCCTTGCTCAGGTAGAACTAATATAGGTGTACTAGTCAACCTTTCTTTCAACAACTGGAAAGAATGTTGACACTTGTCATTCCAAATAAAAGAAACTTCCTTCCTGGTCAACATGGTTAGGGGTAATGCTATAGAAATGAAATCTCTGATGAACCTTCTGTAGTAACCTGCCAAACCTAGGAAACTACAAACCTCAGTCGGTGTCTTGGGTTGTTTCCACTCCATAACAGACTCTACTTTCTTGGGATCAACACGAATACCTGAAGCAGATATAATGTGTCCAAGAAAAGACACTTTGACAACCCGAATTTGCACTTGCTAAACTTAGCATATAACTTGTGATGTCTCAATAAAGTCAAGGCTTGACGAAGGTGTTGTTCATGTTGTTGACCGTCTCTACTGTATATTAGGATGTTGTCTATGAAAACTACTACAAACTGATCAATGAATGGCCGGAATATCTATTCATCAACTCCATGAATGCAGTTGGTGCATTAGTTAGTCCAAATGACATAACTATAAACTCATAATGACCATACCTCATCCTAAAGCTGACTTAGGTATGTCACTCTCCTTGATACGTAATTGATGATATCCTGATCTCAGATCTATCTTAGAGAAAACCGTTGCACCACGAAACTGGTCAAACATGTCATCTATCCTTGGCAGAGGATATTTGTTCTTAATAGTCACCTTGTTAAGTCATCTATAGTCTATGCATAATCTCATAGACCCATCTTTCTTTTTAACAAAAAGAACTGGAGCACTGCAAGGTGAAGTACTCGGTCGAATGAAACATTTTCTAAGTAACTCATGTAACTGTATCTTGAGTTCTGCCATCTCAACTGGCACCATCCTATAAGGTGTTTGGGCTATGGGTTGCGTACCCAAAATTACATTAATCTCGAAATCAATCTCTCGGGGTGGAGGAACATCTGGAAATTCCTCGGGAAACACATCCTCGAATTCCCTGACAATAGGAACTTCACAAAGACAAGGACTATGTACTCTGGTATCTACCACATGTGCCAAGAATGTGAATCATCCTTGTCGCATCAACCTCTCTACTACCATTGGTGATACTAGATAGGTTGGAAGAATCTTTCTATCTCCCTAAAAGACCCATGTCTTATCATTGTGTGTAAACATAGCTTGCTTGGAACCACAATCCAAGACGACCTTATACTTCTCTAGGGTATCCATCCCAAAAATTACATCAAACCCATGCATTTCAAGTGGTATAAGATCCACTTGAATGTTGTGTTCTGAAAAAGAAAGAACATAGGGAGAGCATACCTCCCACAACACCACAGATCCAACTAATGGCATTTCTAATAACAGATTATCCATTCTACGATTGACTGTCATATTATAGTCATGAATCACTTCTCGAGTGATAAAGGAATGCATAGCACCCAGATCAATCAAAACATATGCGAAGCAAGATGAAGACATATCAGAATGAAAAAATTCCATCTGACCTATCACGACTCGTGGGTTAACCACTGCCTCGGCTGATTCATAGCATAGAATCTCACTATTTCCTGTTGCCGACCTCGTACTCTATTGGCTGGTGCAGATGATCCTTCTTGGGACGCTTGTCCACGTTCTCGTGTGCCACTACTGAAGTGTTGTCTTTGTGAGCCTTGTTGACTCTGCCTCAGTGGTTGGGTTACTTCTATGTCTCTAACTGGACAATCCTTTATCATATGTCATGTATGCCTACACCTGTAGCACACTCTGTCCTCCCATTGCAACCTAGGTTGTCATGTCACTGACATTGATGCTGATCTATGGGCTCCACTTGGTGGAAAACTATGGCCTCTACCTATGTTGGACGTCCACTGTGTCTGAGGACTAAACCTATGTGGTTCTACTAGTGCAGTGTACCTTGGTTTCTTAAAACTGCCAGACCTCTGACCTTGGAACTATGCAGGTACTTTCCTACTATTTGCCTCACATTTTTCAGTCATGGACCTCTCTATCCACCTAACTGACTCCACAAAGGTGGCAAACCTCTCTCTATTCTCTAGAGCAGATACAGGTGTGGTTAATTTAGTGTTCAATCCCTTCTCGAAATGCTAAATTCTCTCCTCATCTATGGTAGCCATGTGTGGACAAAACTATAGAAGCTCCATAAACTTAGCTTCATACTCGCTAACCTTCATCGTTCCCTGTCTAATCTGCTCAAACTGCGAGATCTTATCATCTAGATAGGTCTTAGGAAAGTATCTACTAACAAACTCTCTTCGGATTTCCTGCCATCCGACCTCAACACCAGTTCTTTTCTCTTGTTTGATGCCCCACCAATGTCTAGCGCTTCCTTCCAGAAGGTACACAACATGCTTAACTTTATCAGCCTCTGAAATATCAAGAATCCTAAAGGATTTCTCTATCTCGGTAAGCCATGAATCTGTATCTATTGGGTCAGCTGTGCCAGCATATTCACTGGCTCCTACCCGACACAACCGTTCAAAGGTCTTAACAGATCCATGTCCCTCACTGGGAACTAGTATTCTAGGGGCTGGTGCTGGTATCTGGTCAACCATATGCATCATTATATTCATGATCTGCCCAAAAAGAGCATGGAAGGATGGGTTTTATAGCAAAGCTTGGTCAAGTTGGGGATTCTCAAGCACTGGTTCTTCTCTAACCTGATCCCTTGCACCACCTCCGGGTGCAGCAACACTACTCTCAGCAGCATGTTCTTCGTGCGCTCCAGCCATCTTTTAGTTTTACTTCTTCTCATGTATGAGGAGAAGTCACTATAAGATAAACTAGAGGACACTACAACAGACTCAAAAAACTTAATCCTATATCTCTGTAGACTCAGCGAACCTTAGGCTCTGATACCAAAACTTTGTGATGACCCGATAACAAATCAAGACATCACCAGTAATAATTGCAGAATAATCATAAGCAACGGAATTAACAAAAATCACTAAGATTTAAAAATATTTTGCACATAGATCCTCTTCCATTGAACTTTTACAAAAAGAACCAAAACTTTATATACATGTGGTTCATATCGTACATACATTTACCGTCTCATCTCGAGGATGACAAGTACTAGTTGCTTTACTCAAACATATACAACAGCAACATAAAACCTCAAGGTAATCAAACCAAAATCTCAAGTCATTCTAAGAACCACTAAGAACTATCTCCCAAGGACCTGAGAGTACAAAGACGACACATAGGACTTCTATCTACAAGATACGATATATAATGTACTCAACCTGAGCTACTACTATTGTCCCTACTGATGTGGTCCTTCCTCTGTAGTCCGATTTCTATTCCCTCATCCGTGTCCACTGAAAAATTGTGGATTCCATAGGGTGAGACTATTGTCCCAACGAGAGATATAACTCTATGCCAACAATATTATTATCACTGAAAATAGTATAAAACTAAGTAGAGGATACTTTATGCAATTAGTAGGTATATTTACATTGTAAAGCAATAATATTGATAACATAGTTCAACTACTCATAACAGAGTTATAAATCATCTATTTTCTTTATGAAGAACATGTATAACATCTATCTACTAAGATGTATAAAAGTAATTAGGCATCAACCAATGTTTTCCATATTTGATCCTTAAGCAAATATGCCACACGGATGATTACATGTTCACATTCACACTTATGCCTAGAGGAGATGAGGTATACCGCTCATGCTCCAACCGACCACAACTACGTTAAGCATCGGTACCATACAAGGTCAGTGGCAGAGCCGATTGTCAAGACCTCACCTGTCTCAGTCAGTACGAGATAACTGGAAGGACGTCTTGTGTCAACTACAATTAACTTGTCAGGGTATAGTGACATCTTCGCTATAGAGTTACATTCGCAGCATGTACTCTCTTCGGGAGAAGTCCACTCAGCTTTCCTGGATTTTTTTTTATCAGGAAGACCACTAAGTGATCCTGGTTTCATCAGGAAGACCACTGAGCAACCTGGTGTAGTTGGGGAGTCCACTAAGCACCCGTGTTTAGTTGGAGAGTCCACTGAGCACCCCGGTTTAATAATTACATATTAAAAAATATGTATACCCAGTTAAACTCATTTCACCATTCAGAAAATCCTGACACTAAATGGATCTATGGTCTGGGCAACTACATGATATCATTTAACTTGATTAATTAAGAATATTAAAATATCTTTTAGCATCAATCAAGTTGCAAGCAAGAATTATATTAGATTCTTCAAAGAAAGATATAATATGTTTATCAAGTACTTTCATGATTCTTTGGAACACATATATCACTTAGAATCTCAATCTCTTATCATTATCATGTTTTCTAAATCTGGGTATTCAAACCCTTAATTCATCACTGAGTGTTTTCACCATTTAGCAAGTAACCATTACCTCTAGGTCATCAGACATAGGTATTAATTCACATAGTTCACAAAGCTCATTAAATCTTTATTATATAAACAACATAGCTCTTACTTAGCTATGCTCATCACCTCATGATACCTGCAAGGTTATTATATCATGCTAACAACAATATCAAATACATTTCATAACCATGCAATGCAAACGAGATATATTCCTCCCATTATTTAGGGTTTAGGGTTTCCCTTCATCAACCGATTAGGGTTTCAAACCATCTCATCATCCATTATTAGGGTTATGATTTACCTTTATTAACCAAATAAGGGTTTCAAGATTACATCAAAAAAGATTAAACCCAAATTCATACTCCAATCATAATAGGAGTATCAACATATACTTATCACATGGTTGATTTTCAATATAAGTTTCTCTCTCATCCTTACTAGGATGTTAATTGGACCACTATTTTATCAAATTAACTCAATTTTCCTTTTGAGGTTCATTAGTTCACCAATATGAAATTGTAATAAACTCATCACCTTTTAATGTTGTATTTAATCTAACACACAACATATATCACTTAATCAAATACACTAGATTGAAGCATACCTACCATATCAGGCATCATGGGGTATATATGTTATCATATTGTGTTTGAGATACAACCTTCACATTATATCGTGTATTCATATCAGGCATGTGGTGTAACCACATCCTCATATCGTGCTTAGGGTGTATCCCTTAACACTATAACGTGTATCCATCTTGGGTTGGTTGTCACTTAGTTCTTATCATCTCAAGTTAACCTCATATTGTGTATGAGCTAGATGCTTGACTTCATATTGGGTATAAGGGATCTACTTGCTGCCATATCGTGCACAAGGTATGCACCATATTGTGAATGGGATATATGCCTCATCATGGTATCATTTTAGTAGTCAATATACCATGCCATATCAGTTTACCATGATGGGTTCTCATATCGGGTTCCTGTAGTGGGTCTTCATATCGTGTTAGAATATTGGCTAACATATGGAGTTAGTATATCGGGCAAACCATTATGCTCATATTCTTTCATTCCTTTCCAAGAATCAGTTGTATCATATGATTGAATAACAAGCTAGGTATCTAGTTAAGCTCTTCAACCCATTACAAAGTGATAGGGGTTTGTCGGGTTTCAAAGGCATATCAGATTTCACTTCTTCATCTAGGGTTTTAACCATATCAGGTAGAGTGTACCATATCGTGCATAGGGCATGAATTTGACCTCATATCATTCACAAGGTACAAGTAGGTACTACTCCTATCATCCATGAGATATCACTCATATTGTTCATGTGGTATCACCCATCTCCATATCGGGTTACTCCTCAGTTTTAAGGTACTTCAACCCCATATCGGGTTGTGCCATGATGATGTCATCATCATCAACCTCAAGACCTTTGTCTTGCTATTCTAGTTCATGGACAACAGTCCTAACAACTTATTGGAACTCAAAGGAACATTAATTGATTCGTAAGAACTTGAAATTGAAAGTAGTTCAACAAGTTCAACAATATTGAAAGTGAATAATAACATAGTTGGGTTCAAGTTATATAACCCGCCTCTATAGAAACTTCCAAGCTTAAAGATCCAACTCGTCACATTCCCAAAGTTGAAGATGAGTTTATCCAAAGTTCAAGGCTTGAGCTCCTTAACACTTGCACGATATCTTCACTCCTTGTGGCCGGTATCACCTTGCTAGGTTGATATCACCTTGCTTGGATGATATCCTCTCTCTTAGGACGATACCAAGCTCTTAAAACTTGACACTCCTCACTCTGCACAATACTAGGGGTAGTATGCATGATATCTAAGGGAAATATGGTAACAAGATTCGAAAATTCTACTAATATGTGAAGAGAATGGTATTTATACTTGTGGTTTATGAAAAAGAGTGTAAGAGGTGTTATTACCTTAAGCTACTAAGTGCCACATGGCCATGCATGGATTGACACATGTAATTTGCATGCATCCCATCTTTATCTTTCCATGCAAAAATAAAACTTGAGGATAAAGCAAAGGATAAGGGTCGGGCTCCTTGGTTATCTTCTAGGGCAAGTTACTTCCACTCACATTATTATTATATTCAACACAATCTTTTCCAAAGAAAAGTTGCAAACCGATACATATAATTTCCTTGAAGTGATTAGCCCGTCATGGTCAAAGACAAGAGTCAACATTCTGATAGGATACTCCCTCTATGGCTCCTTTGGCTGATAGGGACTCCTATTTCAAGTCTACAACTTGTTATGACTTATACAAGGGATTTAACTTAGTCTTTTCATCACCCAGAATGTTATCTCTCCAAGATGAATCTAACATGGTGTCTCCTTCTTTCTCTCTCCTATAGATAACACTAGGAATGAGTAGAGACACTCTAGGAGAGGTAATTTACACATCAACCCTCCATTTTAGAAAATTTACAATTTGTACCATATTTGATGCACAAAGCACTTAGCATTATTCACACAAATTCTCACTTAGAATTTAGGCTTTCCACAAGCCACCACTTAGTATCATTCTCTCTCTTATGATGTTAGAACACTTAGGGTACATTCAATATGTGACATTTTGCAATATAACCCCTCATTTTGGGTAAATTGCACTTTACACTCAAACGATCATATAATGCTCAAACAGTTTGCAAATAAGCTAAAACTTGAAAATAAACTTCACAAAGAGACTTAATTACTTTTCAAAAGATCTGAACAAGTTTGTAAGTAACTTAATTAAGCAAAACTTCTAGGGTTAAGCCATAACCCATGTCAGGGATGTTACAATCACCACATGATACTTGTAGCACTACCATTCATAAGGACATCACCAAATGTCACATCACTATGGGATATAAATCCCTCAATCATAACAATTGAGAATATCACCTCACAATGGGCATTAAGCCATCACCAGATCATTAGACCCATCACATTAGTATGATGACACCATGTCTCATCATGACTCATAGCCATTTCCCCTATGTCACATGATCATCATTACAATAGTCACAATTATGATATTCAAAACCATACCACCTGCAAGGTTAGGGATTTATAAATAAGAGAGAGAAAAGTAAATACAGTGCATTACTCATCATTAGGGTTAGGATTACCATTCATATATGAATAGGGTTTTGGTAGCTATGTTCTATCACTAAACCCTAGGTATGACATATTCCAACATCTTAGAACATCTTAGGATTAAGGAACATGCTTAGAGTTTATTAGGCATCCAATCAAACCGCACCATACATGGGTCGTTACTTAGTGTTTGTGCCTATGTATCAATCATATGATTGTGTATATATGTTAGTTATTCACTATATAAGATTGTCACAACCATGAACATAAGTGGTGTCATGACCACCATCCAAGAAGGTGTCACGCTCACGGCACAAGGGGTCTTGACCACCATGCTTCATGGTGTATCAACCACAACAACATATGGTCATGCCTATGACCAAAGGCAAGGCATTCCAGCCATCAACAACATGTCACGAACACCCTTAAAACTAGGGTTTCGACCACTAAAAAAAACCCTATGTCATGACCTTATCTGAAAGAAGCATCTCGACCGGAACTAAAATGATGTCTTGACCCACATAGATATAAGTTTCATGACCATCATAGGGTAGGATGTCATGACCGTAACTAGGTCATATGTCTCGACCAAAACCTCACATACCAAGGTGTCATGACCCAAAGCAAAACAAGATGTAGTGACTATTATTGGTCTAGATACCATCAAGGCATGGAGCCATCATCAAACCAAGAGTAACCAAGGTTGAAAAATAAGCAAACCACAACCAAAATAGAATATAAAAGTAAGAAAAATCACCATCCTCAAGAAGGAAAACATCACCCAAAAATTCGATTATCAAAACCCTAACACAAGTGTCATGAAATCACCAAGAAAGATCCTCATGTAAGAGAGAGAAAACTAAGTTTAACACTTCTAGAATAGAACCTAAACTCCCTAGAACATTAAGAAATGTAAGAATCATGCATGCGAGCAAAACCAAGGTCAAAAGGTGAAAGGAAACCACCATTCACAATAATCACCAAAAAATCAGGTACCAAAACTAGGGTTTTGGATTTCTTTCAAACCAAGCATGGTTTTAGCATCAAACTATTTCTAGACCTTAGCATCATACACTAGTGGGTTAAGGGAATGTTTTAAAGAGAAAGTAGTAACTAGAATGTATATAAGAGTGCAATTAATAGAGAGGGTTGAGTGTTATATAACCCACCTTAAGGAAGATCACTCCAAGGATTAAAAGCTCCAAGAACACAATCACCAAGGGGAAAAGAAGCTCCACCAAAGCTCCACTCTCATCCACAAAGTGGCTTAAGAAAGAGAAGACATCATGTTCAAAGACGGCACAAGGAAAAGGGCAAGAAAGAACCCTAGGTTGATCCAAAGAAAGAAGGGGAAAGAGAGGAGAAACTCCCTCTCACATGGGAGTTACTGTGACACCCTTTGTCACATAAAGCGAGATTACTCAAAATAAAGCACAAAATTATAACTAATAGCAACAATACCACAAAGTAGAATAATTTAAAACTGATCTCGTTATAAGATCTCAAACTGAACAACTCACAATTGAAGCTATAAATTGAATTCCACTTGTATTTCAATTCATATCAAAAAGTATTACACACTATTTTTCACTGGCTAACTAGCCACAACTTGTCACATATAAACATATGCTAAAGTATACAAATCATGTCTATACTACCATAACATGAAGCCAAAATCTCTAATTGATGTGCAACATTTACAAAACACCCCTAAGGACATGATTGTACAGGGATGACACATAGGACTCTATTGTTAGACACTAGTAGCATATTCATGATTCAACAGTTACAGCTTCACTTGTTATCAGTTTCAGCCACACGAACTCTATCTCAACATGCACATCCACCTAAAAAGATGTGGAACCCACAAGGTGGGACCAAACTTCCCAGTAAGAGATATAACTCTCCATCACCATCTATTATAAGCACATATAACTAAAATAGGAAAATTATACTATTATTTGATAAGCAGATTCAGCTCAATATTATAAGCATGGCAATTATCATAGTTTAACCAATTAGGGAATCTATACTAAACAGTAGATCATCTTATGCCTTAAGAAGGAATATGAAAAAAATGTATACTTGTTATAAACTAAACAGTATAAGAAACACAACAAGGGGGTCATCCAATATTAGTTGTATATGACCCGAAGCAATAACACTTCATGGCTTTGTTACATATTTAATTATTATGCCCTGAGGATTTGAGGCATACCACTCAAATCTAACTAGCCACTATGAAGTCAAAATCATTACTATATAAGATCAATGGAAGATCCAGACTCCATGATCATCACCAACATTACTCAGCCAGCATGAGTCTGCAACACAGTGACATATAGTCAAACTACAAAGACAACAACTTATAGCTGCAAATATAGTCCTAAATCTATGGTCCTATAAAACAACTAGCCTACCTTGGTACATGGCACATCGCTAGAGAACAGGCTCACGCATGGCCGTTCTATAATAAAACATCATCTCAGTATTTCAACAGTTTAAGGATATAGGGAGATTACCTCCACTAATACCCCTCATATTCAACAATATGCACCCTGAGTTTCCCGTAGGAGTTACTCGTTTCACCATCCAGCTATATGCTGACATGAGGATGGATCTATGGTACAGGGCAACTACATGATTAAAAATTTCACTTTATTAGTTATGTCAATTGGGTGAATTAAGGCTCCATCATACAAGAGGACATACAAAACCCTAATTCAATCTAGCAAGCACAACTATGAAACAACTTTAGAAGATATACAATGTATTAAGTATGAACTTGTCACATCAGCTCAGGACAACATTGTATCACTGCCTTAAACAAGGCCATCAGCAACACCATTTGTTAACACTACCATATCAAGTTGATCACTACCATTGTATCATTGGGGATATTAATCCCTTATCACATCACTGGATGATATAACCTCATACTGGGAATTAAACCTTCACTAGGTCATAAGACCAATCACATTATTCATGTGACTCATGATTGTCTCATCTAGCCTTATCAGGCATATAAGCATCACTTGCATTATAACCATCATTAGCTATGATAACCATCACATCATGCCTCTTCAGGAATATAACATCACCTATATCACATCACATATACACCATAGCAATCAGTAGCTATGATTATCATCTTTTTTGCAAAATTAGCATTATACAAATAGAGAGAGAATAATCATGGTTATCTTATCATATTAAACACTTTAAGCAATGTAAACAATGCATCATATGTCCCCGTAATTTAGAGTTAGGGATTCATGGTTAACCATATAGGGTTCCATGGCACTATATAATTATCAGTCTCTAGTATCATTATATACCATAGGGTTGGAGTGTGTTAGGGTTAAGCACTATAACTATTACTAAGTGTGCACATTCACATATTTACAATTCTATTGCACTTCATCAAAACTCATGGCCATCAACTAATATCATTTATTTATATTCTTGGTATGCGCAAGATATGACACTCAATTGACCACCAAGATAGAACTTATTCAAGTAGGAGAGTGAAAGTACATTCACTTGTTATTCATTCATGCACATTTAACAAATATATCTTACTCTAGGATTAGAGTTAGGGTTCACCCACATAGCCATTTAGAGTTTACATCATGATTATTGCACCAAACCCTAATTGAGTCACTCCCCATCTTCTTAGAGTGCATTAGGGTTAAAGAACATGTTTAGGTTTTAACATCACTAGCTGATCATGTGTTGATCAAGATATCTACAACACCAAGTATCATCATTATTTACATATGTAAGTGTACCATCTTATAATGTCTTGCATGTGTCACAACCATGTTTCATATGAATATATCAACCATGCACCAACATGGTATTGAGACCTACTATCAACAAGGTGGCTCATCATTACATAATTCTTGTATTATTTCTTCTCCCAAGATCATTAACAATTTCACATCACCATGGAATGCAAATCCCTCAATTTGTGCACAAGGCACTTGTTAAGTCTTTAAACCAATTCATATAAATTCTTGCACATCAATACCAAAATGTGCCTTAATATTTCTCATAATTACCACTCTACATTACATAGGGCCAACATAGTATTCTCATAACTATGCCATTCATCACCCCTACAAATTAGTGTTACACAAGTAGGGGAGAGAAAGCACAATTACTTATTAGTCACTTTCAATCAAACGAGCATATTCATCACGTTATTGTCATATTAGGGTTAAAATTTATGTGTAACAAATTAGGGTTTCATAACAGCCCTCGGCCACTAACCCTAATTACATCACCTCACATATAATTGGAGATTGCTAGGGTTCAACACTTAATATTGATGACTAAGCATTGATAAGAATATCACCATGTGTAAATCATTATCATGAGTTGTGGGCAATAGAAAAATATATATAGTGACATGCTCTATGTGTCATCCATACATATACATAAGAGTGTCAACATGGTTCAGCAATGAGGTGTCGCGACCTGACCATGTATGGCATGTTACGATCAAAATACAACCCATGTGTCACAATTGAGACTCATCCCAAGGCCTAGACTTATCATTACATCTGGTTACAACTGGAACACCATCAAAAATAATGTCACAATCGCGACACAAGAAGACACTAGCATGGCGTTATGACCGCGACACCATATCCATGCAAAGCTACATCATGACTGTGGCACTAGGGACATAACACTACATTGTGACCACAACAAAGTGTGTCGGGACCATTGCTTTCTAGGTGCATTATGACCATCTAGCATGGCGTCAAGACCAAACCATACAACATGTCATTTTCTTCTTTACAAACCATGTGTTATGACCCAACCTAAGCATGTCTCAACTGCAACTAATCTAACCTCGACATTTTACAACCTGCACACTAGCTAATAAGCGTAGCTACCATCAAACTTAGTCATCTTGGCTGCAGCGACAACCAACAATCAAATATGACCCTGCAACAATACTGGTCACGACCCAACCAATAGGTAGAGACTAGTCTAAGGTTAAGTGGTGTGTTGCAACCGAAACACCCTACCAAGGTGTCAACTGCAATAGAAGCCCAGGGGTTGGTCTCAACCACCTTCAACACCCATAGTAGATCTAAACTAAGATCAAAACATGTGATCAACCAAGAACACCAAGCATCACAGGAAGAGAGTCACCATATTCTTGAGTGTTCCACAAACCCGCACCATAAAGATGAAGATCATCAAAAAGAGATGTTTTAAGGGGGGGAAATGAGATCCTTATGCACATATAATATGATCAAAACTTTCTATTTGTTAAACTTAATGAATTTATAAAACAAGTAGTAAGATCATATTCAAATATGCATATAATAGAGATAGGAAAAGTTATAAAACCCGCTTGATTTTGGTGAGGAACAACCTCCTAAGAATCAAACTTCAAGACCTCCATCTGAACTCCAAAACTTCATCCAAAGGAAACACCTCTAGGAAGAAGAAAAGTCCATGATCAGAAGGAGGCTCAGAGAAAAGAAAATAGATTTTGGCCAAACCAAAAAGAAAAGATCATATTTCACTCAAGTTCACCATGATAACCCTAGCTTAAGTTCTTTGTAAGAAAGAGATCTTTAAGAACAAATACCATGGATGATCCACAGCCAAAGAGGAAGAAGAAGATGAAGAGTCCCAGAAGAAAATGTGATCTAGAAGGAAAGATCACTTTACTAAGAGACGATTCACCAAGATTCACCACCAAAAGCTAACCCTAGCACAAGATCTTCAATCATGCGGCAAATATTGGCCACCCAAATATCAAGTTCTGACCTTCCTTGCTCCTCAAGCTCCAAGGGTGGTCCAAAGGAAGAATATAGAGTTGTAGGTTGGAAAAAAATCTTGATTGTGAGAGGATGGTTTATATACCCAAAAGGAGGAGAGAAGTAAAGATCTTTGAGGTGTCAACACCATATCTCACAAAGGGACACATGCCCTCCAAAGAGATAACCTTTCCTTAACTCGCATGCAAATATCCATGGTCATGTTTATCTAGCTACTATGTCATGACCTACTAGGTCGGTTGCCTTCTTGTTATGATCGCAACACCATCTTCATCAACTTGTCTCAGGTTGAGACACTTCAAGGTTAAACCCTAGGTCACATGTGCATGCTCGAGTCGTTTAAAAGGCAAGATGTTTCGACCCACCCCTCACAAGGTTGTCACATTTGCGACAATGAATCCAAGCATGGTCTCGGTCACGACCCTCACTATAGGTGGTGTAGAGGTTATAACATCAAACCCTAAGTCAAACACTAAGTAACCATGAAAACCCTAGAAACCCTAATATCACATGATGATGTCGCACAATCATCCATGATTCAAACAAAGCACCCCATACCATATTCTTCTCTCTCTCAAGATGCTAAAGTACAAGAAACACTTTCTGCATGTGTCACTTTGCAAGATAACTCTCATTTATGGGTGAATTGCAAACTAGTCCAAAGCATGCACATTTGTTACCAGAATGAAAATTACAAGCATGTCACATAATATAATACCCTCTCAAGAGCTTCAGTTAAGGTTTAAGCATCTCATTATACAAAGAAATTATAGTTGAGCACAAAGCTAGGTCAGGGGTCTTACAGTTGCCTTGTCAAAAATGGCCTATTACCCTGGTGATGAGGATCTCTCTTCTCAAGAACATCCATCATGTCAAAACATAGACTAAGGATAAGGAAAGAGAAGAATGTGGGGTAGGGAATCCAAGGAAAACGTTGTAAAGGAAAGGCACATACTTACCAAGGTAGAAGATGACCAAGGATCACTACGAGCACCACACGCAAGGGAAGTCTGGCCACCGAGAGCTCCAAAACAAATCTTCCTGCTCCTCAAGGCTCCAAGGACGACCAAGAAAAAAGGGAGGAAGAAGATGGCTGAAAAGGGTCACTTGTATGGAGAGGAAAGGGGTTATATAGCAAAATAGGAGAGAAGTAGGGTGAGGATGAGGTGTCAAAACCCTAAGGCACCAAAGGGACACTTGTCCACCCAAGAAACCAACATGCAAACACCTTAACCACACATGCACGAGATGGTGATACACTCTATGTTGGGTATTGACCACTTGGGTCACCCAACATGGTTGGTGTCACAACCCATCAAGGAACACCATTCACTAGCCGTGACAAGGCACCAACATGAACTGATCGAGACAAAAGATCACCACACACACTCCCTAGGTCGAGACACCTTACACAAACACAACTGTCTCGACTCAAGACCATCTCAGTCATGAACACCACACCTAAAGAACATGTATCGACCGTGAAATCCACAAAACATGCCCTAGGTCACAACCTAGGTCGAGACAACCCACAAGGTACACATAGGTCGAGACACACCAAACCTTAGAAAACCCTAATTACCACTAAGGGGGCCACCACTCATCCAAGGTGAAAATAAGGCACCCACCTCTTTATATCTCCTCAAGATAATGTCAAGAAAGATAAGGAACACTTTAGAAGTGAAAAATTGCACATTCACCTTTTTACTTTGGGTAAACTGCAATTTTCACCAAAATAAGCACAAAAAACACAAACAACATCCAAACCAGTTCAAACTTGAAACTTAAGCTCTCCAAAAGCCCTAACTATATCTCAAAAGATTAGAGAAAGGTTCTAAGCATCATCATTAAGAAAATAAAGCATTCCCAAGCAATAATCTAGGTTAGATGCCTTACAACGATAATACCCTAACAAGGATTTCGCACCTGAAATCCTATGCAAAGAGAGACGGGTACTTCTTCTGCATCTCTTCCTCAAGCTCCCACGTGGCTTATTCTACGCCATGGTGATGCCACAGAACCTTCATTAAAATGATGTCCTTCTTTTTTAAATTCTTCACTCTTCTATCAAGGATCAACACGGGACCTTCCACAGAGGACACATGCTCATCGAGCTCCACTTCCACAGGCTACAAAACTAACTCTGTATCAGGGTGGCACTTCCTCAACATAGACACATGGAACATTGGGTGCAACCTATGCAACTCAGGTGGAAACTCCAACTTGTAAACCACCTTCCCAACACGTTCCACCATAGGGTAAGTTCCCATATACCTAGGAGCCAACTTACCCTTCTTTCTAAACCTCAAAACACCCTTCCAATGGGAGACCTTGAGATACACTTTGTCTCCCACTTGGAACTCCAAGGGTCTACATCATTTATCTACATACAAATTTTGTATGTCATGTGCTTCCTTCAACTGTTGTTGATTCACTTTGATCTTTTCAATCATCTACTACACAAGCTCAGGACCAAGAATCTTATACTCACCGGTCCATACCAACACAACGGTGACCTACAAACTTCTCTTGTATGATGCCTCATAGGGTTCCATGTTGATTCTCTGCTGATAACTGTTATTATAAGTAAACTCTATCAAACTAAGGTGGTTGTCCCAACTACCCAGCAACTACAAGACACAATCTCTCAACAGATCATCCAAGGTCTGTATTGTCCTCTTAGACTATCCATCTTTCTGCAGGTGGAAAGCAATTTTGAACCTCAACTGCATACCCAAAGTTGTGTGCAAGAGCTCCTAAAAGTGACTCATAAATTAAGGACCTCTATATGGCACTATGGTAGTTGAGACTCCATGCAAACAGGTGATCTCATCAACATAAACATGGGTGAGCTTCTCTGTCATATATGTTGTCTTCACAAGAAGGAAATGTGTTGACTTGGTCAACCTATCAACAATCACTAAATAGAATCATGGCCCTTGGTTGTCCTAGGAAAACCAACCACAAAGTCCATCGTCACATGATCCCATTTCCACTCTAGTATAGGAAATATTTTTTATGTCCATGTAGGCTTCTAATGTTCTAATTTAACCTACTGACACACTATACACTTGGCCACAAACTCAACCATATCACGCTTCAAGAAGACTACCAATACAGATCTTTAAGGTTATGGTACATCTTGGTGCTACCTGGGTGCATAGCATACATTGAAGAGTGAGTCTCTTCCAAAACCATCTTCCTCAAATTGTCAACACCAGGCACCACTACTCTATTGTGGTAACACACCATCCCATCATCTATCTTGTAGAAGCCATCACACTTCTCGCTGCTGAACTCTAATCGTATCTGTTGTATCACAGTATCTCTTGATGTGCATCATGAATCTATTGCCTCAATGTAGGCTTCACTTGCAATTGTGCCAATAGCCTGGCTAACCAGGAAACTTCTAGCTTCACATTCATGTGATGTAAGGAGACCAACATGTCTCACTTATGGCACACCAAGGAATACAATTGTGCTTTGTCTACAGAATATGACAAAGAAGACTTCCTACTCAAAGAATCTACCATGACATTTGCCTTTTCTAGATGATAGTCAATTATGTAGTCATGGTCTTTTATTAACTCTATTCAGCGTCTCTACCGAGTGTTCAGCTCCTGCTGTAAAAAGATGTACTTTAGGTTCTTATGACCTGTGAAGATATGACACTTCTCATCGTAATGGTAGTGCCTCCATATCTGCAAGGCATGAACCACTGCAGCTAGCTCCACATCATGGGTTGGGTAGTTCTCCTCTTATTTCTTAAGTTGTGTGAAGCAAAAGAAATCACGTTCTTGTCCTACATCGGCACACAACCCAAACTGTTTCTCAGCGCATCACAGAAGACTATGTATCCCTTCCCTTGCTTTGGTAGAACTAAAATGGGTACACTAGTCAATTTTTCCTTTAATGATTGGAAAGTGCACTGACACCTATCATCCCAGATGAAAGGCACATATTTCCTTGTCAGCTTCATTAGGGGTAACACCACTGAACTAAAATTCTTGACAAACCTCATGTAGTATCCTACCAAACCCAGAAAATTGCAAACTTTTGTCGACATCTTTGGCTGCTCCCACTCTATCATGGATTCAACCTTCTTGGGGTCAACACAAACACCCTCAATAGATATCACATGTCCTAGAAAGGACACGTCTTTCAGCCAAAACTCGTACTTGTTGAACTTGGCATACAACTAATGTTGCCTCAACACGGTCAACGCCTGACAAAGATGTTGTTCATGATGCTCACTCTCCCTAGATATAATTTATAAATACCACCATGAACTGGTCCAGATAAGGTTTAAACACCATGTTCATCAGATCCATAAATGTTGTTAGTGCATTGGTTATCCCAAATGACATAACCACAAAATCATAATGACCATGCCTTGTCCTAAAAGATGACTTTTGTATGTCATCCACCTTGATCCACAACTAGTGATGCCCTAATCTCAGGTCAATCTTAGAAAACATTGTAGCACCTCATAGATGATCTAACAAGTCATCAATTTGTGGCAAGGGATACTTGTTCTTTATCATCACCTTGTTCAATTGTTTGCAGTCTATGCACAGCCTCATGGATCTATCTTTCTTCTTCATAAATAGCATTGGAGCATCCCATGGTGACGTATTCGGTCTGATGAAACCCTTCTCAAGTAGCATTTACAATTGTCTCTTCAACTTTGCCATCTCAGTTGGTGTCATCATGTATGGTGCCTGGGCTATCGGATGGGTGCCCATGACTAGATTAATCTCAAAATCAATCTCTCGGGGTGGGGGAACGCCTGGGAACTCCTCTGGAAACTTGTCCTCCAACTCACAGACCACTGGCCCCTCCTGAATACTAGGACTCCTTACTTTAGTATCCATCACATGTTCTAAAAATGCCTCGCAACCCTGCCTCATCAGCTTCTCTGCCACCATTGCTGACACCAGGTACGTCAGAAGAATCTTCATATCTCCTTGAAAGATCCAAACATCATTTCCATCCTGAAATGTCGCCACCTTAGCACTACAATCCAAGACCGCCTGATACTTCTCCATGGTATCCATTCTAAGGATCACACTGAATCCATGAATGTCAAGTGGCAGGATATCCACTTGAATGTTATGTCCTAAAAAATAAAGGACACACCTACTGCAACTCTGCATAACTGACCGATGGGGTTTCTAAACAATTACTATCACATCTACATCTAACACACAAAGAGCTACTAGAAATCACCTCACGAGTGATAAAAGAGTGGGTCGCACCTGAATCAACCAAAATAGATATAAAGCAAGAAGAATACAAATCAAAATAAACTAACTCTAGCTGACATGTCACTACTTGTGGGTTGACCAATCCTTCCTACTAACTCATGGCATAGAATCTATTCGTCGTCGGATGACGTCCCCATCCTCTATTGGCATGTCCTGAAGAACCAACATGCGATGACTGTCCACATCCATGTCCTCCTCCACTATTGTACTGTTGTTTCTGCGAGCCCTGCTGACTCTGCCTAGGATATTGGGTAACCTCATCATCCTTCCATGGAACAAAATTTATTGGTATGCCTGACCTGACCACACTTGTAGTACGTTCTGCTTTCATACCATGGCCTTGACAACCCAATCACTAATACTAACATTGTGCTAGGGGCTCCTGCCAGTGAAAAGTTGTGGCCTCTGCCTTTAGTGGGTGACCACTGAGTTTGTACACTGGACCTCAACATGGCTGGCGGTGTAGAAAACCTAGGCTTCTTATAGCCTCTTGACGATTTCCCTTGATATTGTGTATGCCTCTTCTTGCCACTCTTCTCCTGTTTCTCAACCATTGATCATTCAATCCTCCTTATAGACTCCACAAAAATGGCAAACTTATCAAAATTATCCTGAGCAGCCATTGGGGTAGACAACTCAGCATTCAACCACTTCTCAAAATGTCTAATCCTCTCCTCATCCGTCGCTACCATATGAGGATAGAACCTCAACAACTCCATGAATCTGGCATCATATTCATTGATTGTCATGGGTCGTTGTTTGATCTTCTCGAACTGAGAGATCTTTCGATCAAGATAGGTACATAGAAAGTACTTTCTCACAAACTCTCATCTAAACTCCTCCCAACTGATATCAACACATGGTCGTTTCTCCTCCTCAATTACCCACCAATGGCCAACACTTCCCTTCATAAGGTACACTACGTGCTTCACCTCATCAGCTCGGGGATGCTAAGGATCTTAAAGGCCTTCTCCAGCTCCATCAACCAAAGATCCACATCTTCTAGATCTATTGTACCAACATACTCCATAGCTCCAACATGCCTCAACCTCTCGAAGGTCTTCCCAGTGCCCAAGGACTTTGCATGGGGAACAACTGCCCTAGGCTGGGGGGTAGGCATTTTTTCTGCCATGTGTATCATTGTCGCCATGTATTATCCAAAGATGGACTGGAAAGCTGGATTTATCATCATGGTCGGGTCAAACTGGGGCACTTTAGGTGCCCTCCCATCCACAACATGCCTCCCTACACCTCCACCTGGTGCAACAACACCATTCTCAATAACGTGTTCTTCATGTTCTCTATCCATCTTTTCAACTCTTCTTCTTCTTTTGCATAAGCAAAAGTGACCATAAGATAAATTGGAGGACACTAGAACAAATACAACCCTAGTCCTATGCCCCTGTAGACTCAGCAAACCTAAAGCTCTAATACCAACCAAACTGTGATGCCCCGACGCGCCACAAGTGAGATTCTCAAAACCAAACTATGGGAATAAAACTAAACATCCAGGTTACCATTAAACACAGGAAATTAAAACTTATTCCATATAACCATAAGAGTTGCAACATATTGCATACAAGTCCACAAAATCCACATGTATTGCATATCACCTGCCCAAAACGTTATGTAAGATATTGTTCAATGGCTCTCAAGCCACACCTTGTTATACATGATAACCTATTCATATACATATATGGCATCTCTACACAACAACGGGCATAAAGCCAAAACCTCATATCTGTACATACAAAAAAACCTCCCCAAGGACATGAGTGTACAGGGATGACACATAGGGCTCTACATCTATACACAAGCATTGTGTCCAACCTTTCTGCAACTACTAGTCCTCTTGCTGCTCAACACCAATGACACAGTCTCTACTGCCTCATGCTCGACCACGTAAAAGATGTGGAAACCCACGGGGTGAGACCAAACATCCCAGCGAGAGATATAACTCTCCGCCAACATATATTAAAGTACAGATAACTAAACAGATAGATAACATAATAAGCAGGATGAGAAAATTTAGTTAAATTATATGGAATCAACAGACAAAGTAGATGAAACAAGGCTAGGAAGTTACCACTGAGCAGTAGAACAATTAATAATCTATGAAGGAATATGAAGAACATGTATAACATGTATAACAATTGACTTCTCTTACCATCTTATAATTCAAAAAATCAGTAAAAGGATAAGAGCTCAACCAATGTTTTTTGTATTTGACCTTATGCAACTATGCTACAAGCCTATGTTAAAGCTTTTATAATTTCCCCAAGGATTTGAGCCGTACCACCCAAATCCAACTGACCACTGCTAAATCGAAATTAGTTTCATACAAGGTCAAATGTAAGAGTCGGAATCCACAACCTCTCCATACCTCTTGGTCAGTACAAGAGAAAACACTGTAGAGACAAATCATCTACTACAAAAGATGACATATAGTCAATAGCAGGATCGGCTCACGCATGGTTGTCCATATATAAACACCTAACCCACCTTTGTACTGGTAACGACACTAGAAGAATAGGCTCACGCATGGCCGTTCTTAAAAGAAGGAGTATATCATGCATGGTAATCCATATCACAAGGAGATAGGCTCATGAATGGCTGTATCACACAACCTATGATTGTGGATGCAAGGAATTATTCAACTTGCACCCCCACATATTCAAAAATATGCGCTCTGAGTTATACTTATTTCACCAATCCAGAAATTAGAGCTAAATTGGAAAGGATCTACGACACAAAGCACCTACATGATTAGGGTTCCACTTGATTAGTTAGCCAATTGGGTGACTTTTAGCATCAATCAAGTTACAACTTATAAATCCAAAACATGTTCTACAAAGATAAGGGATATAGTACAAATCCAAAAGATATAAAATGTATAAGGTGTGAACATGTCACACCATCACCACATGATACTTGTAGTACTGCCATTCATAAGGCCATCACCAAATGCCACGTCACTATGGGATATAAATCCCTCAATCATAACACTTGAGAATATCACCTCATAATAGGCATTAAGCCATCATTAGGTCATAGGACCCATCACATTAGTATGACCTCATCATGTCTCATCATGACATAGACATTTCCCCGGTGTCACATGATCACCATCACAATATTCACAATTATGATATTCAAAACCATCCCACATGCAAGGTTAGGGATTTATAAACAAGAGAGAGAAAAGTAAATACAGTGCATTACTCATCATTAGGGTTAGGATTACCATTCATAGTTGATTAGGGTTTTTATCTATGTTCTATTCCTAAACCCTAGGTATGACATCTACCAAAATCTTGGAACATCTTAGGATTAAGGAACATGCTTAGAGTTGATTAGGCTTCCAACCAAACAACACCATACATAGGTCGTTACTTAGTGTTCATGCTTATGTATCAAGAAGCCATTCACTATATAGGACTGTCGCTACCATGAACATAAGTGGTGTCATGACCACCTTCCAAGCAGGTGTCGTGCCCATGGCACAAAGGGGTCTTGACCACCATGCTACATGGTGTCTTGACCTGACAACATATGGTCATGCACATGACCAAAGGCAAGGCATTCTAGCCATCAACAACATGTCTCGGCCACCCTTGAAACTAGGGTTTTGACCACTCAAAAAAACCTATGTTGTGACCTTATCTAAAAGAAGAATCTTGACCAGAACTAAGCAGATGTCTTGACCTACATAGAGATAAGTGTCATGACCATCATAGGGTAGGATGTCACAACTGTAACCAGGTCATATGTCTCGACCAAAACCTCACATAACAAGGTGTCGTGTCCCAAAGCAAAACAAGATGTAGTGATAATTATTAGTCAAGCTACCATCAAGGCATGAAGCCATCATCAAACCAAGAGTAACTTAGGTTGAAATAGAAATAAACCACAGTCAAAATAGAAGAGAACAGTAAGAAAAACCACCATCCTCAAGAAATAAAACATCACTCAAAATTTTGTTTATCAAAACCCTAACACTAGTGTTATGAAATCATCATGAAAGGGGCCTCATGCAAGAGAGAGAAAACTATGTTTAACACTTCTAGAATAGAACCTGAACTCAATGGAACATTCAGAAACTTAATCATCATGAATGTGAAAAAAACTAAGGTCAAAAGGTGAAAGAAAACCACCATTCACAATAATCACCAAAAAATCGGGTACCAAAACTAGGGTTTCAGATTTCTTTCAAACCAAGCATGGTGTTAGCATCAAACAAGTTTTGGAGCTTAGCATCAACCCCTAGTAGGTTAAGAGAATATTTTAGAAAGAAAACAGTAAGTAGCATGTATATAAGAGTGCAATTAATAGAGAGGGTTGAGTGTTATATAAACCTCCTTAAGGAAGATCACTCCAAGGATTGCAAGCTCCAAGCACACGATCACCAAGGGGAAAAGAAGATCCACCAAAGATCCACTCTCAGCCAAAAAGCACCTCAAGAAGGAGAAGACATCATGGTCAAATATGGAACAAGGAAAAGGGCAAGAAAGAACCCTAGGCTTATCCATAGAAAGAAGGGGAAAATAGAGGAGAAACTCCCTCTCACTTGGGTGTTGCCTTGTAAAAACATGGCCTATTACCCTACTGATGAGGGGTTCTCTTCTCAAGAATGACCATCATGTCAAAACATAGAATAAGGATAAGGAAAGAGAAGAATATGGGGTAGGGAATCCAAGGAAAATGTAGCATAGGAAAGGTATATACTTACCATGGTAGAAGATGACATAGGATCACCACGAGCACCACATTCAAGGGAAGTTTGGCCACCGAGAGCTCCAAAATAGATCTTCTTTCTTCTTCATGCTACAAGGATGACCAAGAAGAAGGGAGGAAGAAGATGGCTGAAAAGGGTCACTTTCATGGAGAGGTAAAGGGTTATATAGAAAAAGAGGAGGGAAGTAGGGTGAGGATGATGTGTCAACACCCTAAGGCACCAATGGGACATGTGTCCACCTAAGAAACCAACATGCAAACACCTTAGACATACATGCATGGGATGGTGATACACTCTATGTTGGGTCTCAACCAATTGGGTCACCCAACATGGTCGTTGTCATGACCCATCAAGGAACACAATCCACTGGCCACGACAGGGAACCAACATCAACTAGTCAAGACAAAAGATTACCATGCACACTCCCTAGGTCGAGACACCCTACACAAATGCAATTGTTTCAATTTAAGATCATATCAGTCATGACCACCACACCTAGAGAAGGTATATCGACTGAAAAAGCCACAAAAAATGTCCTAGGTTACGACCTAGGTCGAGACAACCCACAAGGTACACATAGGTCGAGACACACCAAACCTTAGAAAACCCTAATCACCACTAAGTGTGCCACCCCCCATCCAAGGTGAAAACAAGGAACCCACCTCTTTCTCTCTCCTCAATATTTTGTCAAGAAAGAGAAGGAACACTCTAGAAGTGACAAATTTCACATTCACCTCATTACTTTGGGTAAATTGCAATTTGCACCAAACAAACACAAAAAATACAAACAACATCCAAACCAGTTCAAACTTGAAACTTAAGCTCTCCAGAAGACCTAACTATATCTGAAAGGATTAGGGAAATGTTCTAAGCATCATCATTAAGCAAATAAAGCATGTCCAAGCACTAATCTAGGTTACAAGCCTTACATGTGTAGTCACTAGCATCACACATCGGCTCGAACGATGCATCTCAATCTGGTGGCTGAATTATGGGAGTTGAGATGAGTGCATCCTTGAGTTTTTTGAAAGAGTCCTTTCATTCTTCATCAAAAATAAATTCAACATCTTTGGAAAACAATGATCATAGGGGTTTGGCAATTTTTGAAAATTCCTTGATGAACCTTCTATAGAACCATGCATGTCCAAGAAAACTTCTGACATCCTTGACATTTGATGGAGTTGAAATTTTCTCTATTGTTTCCACTTTAGCCCTACCAACCTCAATACCTTTGTTAGAAATCATGTGTCCTAGTACCACCCCAAATTATAACATAGAATGTCTCTTCTCCCAGCTTAGTACTAGGTTAAACGTTTTGTAGTGCTCAAGGTTTTAGATAAATTAGACTAGCAATCATCGAAAGAGTTCATGTAGACATTAAAATCATCCATAAAAACTTCCATAGAGAGTTCGGTAAAACTCAAGAAAATAGCCATTATGCAATGCTGAAATGTAGCAAGAGCATTGCAAAGACCAAAAGGCATGTTTCTATATGCATAGGTGCCATAAGTGCATGTAAAGGTCATCTTTTCCTGATTTGGCAGATAAATCAATATTTGAAAAAAACCAGAATATTTGTCTAGATAGTAGAAATAAGAATGATTGGCTAATATCTTTTTTTTGGTCAGTGAATGGCTAATCTCTCTAGCATTAAATTGATAAAATGCAACGGGAAGTGGTCTTTACGGGTGGCTTTGTTTAGTGTCATGTATTCCATACATGTGCCATCCTATGGCAACATGGGTCTGAATTAGTTCATCATTGTCCCCTTTCATGACAGTTGCACCCCGTTTTTGGGTACTATGTGAATAGCACTCACCCAGAGGCTATCATTAGTAGGATAATTGATCCCTACATCTTTCAACTTGAAAATTTCTTTTTTAACAATCTCAAGCATATTTAAATTTAAATGCATAGGAGGTTATACACAAGGTTTAGTGTCTTCCTCTATATTAATTCTATGCATGCAAATGAAGGGGTTGATGTCTTTCCAATCATCGACCGAATAACTGATTATTTCCTATAAACGGAATTCATTTAGCAATTTGATTTCTTGTTCATTGGTCAAAGTAGAATTTTTGATAACATGAGATGTAGAATTAGGGTCAAGAAAAGCATACCTTAGCCCCAGTGCAAGGGGTTTGAGTTCTACCTTGCTATCCTTAGCGGGCTTGATACAATCATCCTTCAATGATGAAATGACTTCATAAGGTGAATGCGGGTTGGGATTAGAAAAAACATCTAAATCTTGAGTAGCCTTGGTGGTGTTCAATTTGTTCTCCTCACAATAATCAACAAAAATATCTAAAATGTCTCCATCTTGTTTGGAGCTTTCATTGTGTCTAGAATAGAGAACTCCATTATCTCCCCTCCTACTCTAAGAGTGATCTTGCTTTCACGTACTTAAACTATGCAATCAGTTGTGCAGAGGAAGGGTCTTCCAAAGAAAATATGATTGGATGGAACCTCATTCATATCAATCACAAGGGATGAAAAACTTCCCCACTTGAACATGCACATCTTCAACAATTCTTATTGGATACTTGATGTGATCTGCCAATTGAATGGCCATCTTGGTTGGTTTCAAGTCTCCAATATCAAGTTGCTCCCAAACTATAAATGGAATAAGGATTATGCTAGCTCCAAGGTCAACTAAACCCATATCAAATGTTGTGTCACCAATCCTTCATGGCAATGTGAAAGCACCTTGATCATTAAGTTTCTCTAATAATCTATTTTAAATGATGGGACCCATCCTTTTAGATAGAATGACGGTTCCCACTGATCTATCCTCCTCCTCTTGGTTAAGAGGTATTTCAGGAACGTTACATAGGTAGGCATTTCGACAATAACCTCTACTAAAGGAAGATTGACATACAATTTGTTGAGAATGTCCATAAACCTATGAAATTTTCCCTCTTCTTTCTGGCATGCAAACCTTTGAGGAAATGGGGCAGTAGGCTTGTAAGATGGTTTCTCTTTAGTTGTACCTTTCTTCCTTTGATTTTTCTCAGCATCATCTTCTTTATCACCTTCAACTTTCTTCTCATCTACTAGAGAGGGTCTTTCAACAATGTTCCCACTCCTCAAGGTAATGGACTTACATTCACAGGGGTTCATCTCCGGTTGACTTGGCAATGAACTGGAATAGGCTCTTTGATTTGCTAGAGCTTGTTGGGCAATCTAATTTTCTAGAAACTTCGCATGAGTAGCAATGTCGTCTACTTTAGAAGAAAGTTTAGTGATATCATCTTTCAAGAGTAACCCATGTGCATGTAACTCATCAACTTGATGAATATGTGTTGAAACAAAAGTCTCAAGAATGGTTTCCAAAGTTGACGTAGGTTGAGGGAGATTGTAATTTATGTTGTTGTTGAATCCCAGCGGTTTGTTATTGTTTATGGGTTGGCAATTGCTTGCTTGATGTTGTTGATTATGGCATTGGTTCTACTGATGTTGATTTGGTTTCTAGTTTTGAGGATTGTTGCTCCTGTAAGAGAAATTCAGGTGATCTCTCCATCCTGGATTATAGATGTTGGAGTAGGGATTGTAGATCGGCTTGTTAGGAAAACTTCCTACTGCATTAGCTTGCTCTGGTGTCTCTCCAACATTTGTGTGTGGAGAAAAACAAGAAGAAGAGTCATGCTTGGGGACTCCATATGCTTCACACACTTTCTCAGCTGCTTGCACAAAGTGTGTAGTCAGCTTTTCAAACTACTGTGACAATGCATCTAACTTGGTTGCATTTAGATCAATTGCATCAACTGTATGTTTCCCACTTGACTTCTCAATAGTGTCGCTTGATGAGTAGGGTTGGCTGGTTTTTTCAAAACTCCACTAACAATGATTGAGTGTCATATCCTCTATAATGTCATATGCCTCTCTATAGGATTTGTTCATAAATGCACTATCTGCAGCGACATCCATAGTCATACGGGTGTTGTAGAATAACCTAATGTAGAAAGTTTGTAGCAACAACCAATTGGTCAAACTATGGTGAGGAAAAAGGTGTTGTGGGTCCTTAAATCTCTCCCACGTTGTATAAAGTGTTTCACCTTCCTGTTTCTTGAAGTTGGTGAGTTGGATCCTCAGTTGAGCAGTCTTGCTAGGAGGAAAATACTTAGTAAGAAAAGCATTCAACAACTCATCCCGACTCTTAATGGATCACTTGGGTAAAGAGGAGAGTCATGCCTTGGCTCGGTCCTGCAGAGTAAACATAAACAAGAGTAGGCGTACTCCTTTAGTTGGAACATCGTTGATATTAAAGGTGTTCATATACTGTAGAAACTCGGCTATGTGAAGATTCAGATCTTCCATAGGAGTTCCTCCAAATCAATTTTTCCATGTCATCTACATAATGGTGGGGCTGATATAGAAGTTGCTAGCCTTAATAGTTGGATGACCAATGGCTCCACAAATGTTGATGGAAGCCGATACAGAAAATTCCTTAAGCGGGTGGTTGTCCTCCATCTCTGGTTCTTGATGGTGATTGGGTGAATGCGGCAATGATGGTTGTGATTCCTATTTGTTGTTGTCACCCTTCTTTGCTCTTATTTGGTTGAGAAATGTGCATTCGGTCTCTAGATCTAGATAGATAGACTGCTCAAGACCCCTCTTAGAATGACACATGCAACCTGGAAAGAACAAAGTTAAGTGAGAACAAAAAAACAAAAAGATATCACAAATATATACAATGGAAAATAATGACCTAGTCTTGAATACTAGTTAACGTTTTTACTCTAACTAAAATTATTGTAACTCCCTGACAATGCCACCAAAAACTTGTTGATTTCCAAGGCAAGTGAGTTTTAGATAATTTAATTGTCTCAACTCATCCATCACTCGTAAGTATACATGATAAATTGTAGTTGAGGTTGAACCATAGGGAGCTAGGATAGCTAGATGCAAGAACATTAATTTTCTACAATCTAGGTCAGATGCAATTAAAAAGGTTGGTTTGGATCAATTTAATTCTGAAACAAATAAAAGGAAAGAGTAACACAAGTCACTTGGATAAAGATTGAAATCATATTATGAGGATGTTGGATATGGGATTTCACCTCCATATCATGACCCAATGTGAAACTACAAATTTCAACGATATTATAAAATCTTATAAGGTAGGTTGATCACATATAATACATCTATCGATGATATAAGATAGTTCTATCCTTGTAAACCATTCCCGTGCATATATCCAGATTCAAACTACAACCTAAAACCTTCAGCTCAATCCCAGCCATTCCCATGGTCAAGGACATGTTGTCAAAATGATTATTCCCTAGCCCTTAATAAATCTTTCCAAAAATAATAAGATCCATAACACATGCAAACATGATGGCCAACCATGCATACAAGGAAATAAACACCATACTTCATTTTGAAACAGAAGATTTACTCATATCAAATATGAAATTCGAGCCACATTGAGTTATGACGTGGGAGATACTCCCCCACATCTAAGAAATGGAATTTACTCACTCATGGTGAGGGAATACATGCACAAATGATAAATCATTGAAATAAACATGAGAAAAGAGATAGGAATGACAAATGGATCTGTGGGAGTGAAGAATAGATGAAGATCTCCCTCCATAAGATGGAGATTCATCTCTTAAAGCGCTCCTCACTTCAACAACCTTCTCTTTTCAACTTTGGGAAGGAACAAAGAAGAGAAATGGGGTTAGGGATGGATTATTTCCCAAGAACCCTAGCGTTATCCCCTATAATGCCTCTCCAGAGCTCTGGCTTTTTCCTTGGTCTCTAACTCCAAATGACGTGTGGTATGCTTCCCAAGGAAAGTGGTCTGTTATATATAACGAAATGAGCAATCATTCTTTTACAAATTGTAGAAAAAAATGTGACACACTGTGTTTGGCTCCCAAACACTGTGTCATATCTATTTATCTGAATAAGTGGGGCCATGATCGCATGTAACATGATGTGTGATACCACCACACGTTGTAAGGCAAACTTTCTGTCAAAATCTAGCTTTGTTGGGTCGCGCTGTGTCTTAGGGACATATGTCATGAATGAAATTGATTCAAGGGATGCATGACTGAGAGTCACACATTGTGTTCACGATCCACATGGTGTAAGGCATGTTTTCTATTGAGTTTTGAGCTCCAAGCCTTGAGGCTACTCTAAAAACACCAAAAGATTGGATTTCGGGCATTTTTCTTTGATTGTGAATGGAATGTGATGTACTTACAGTTCAAATCATGACATGAGTAAGCTCAACAAGAAACAAACATCTTAGCATGAATTGTAGCAGAAATGTGGCTAAATTGAGTGAAATGTGCAACTAAAATGGTATGAAAATTTGATATGATTTGAGCACATTACCCTTCTCTCAAAAAAGGTATAAATTCCTTGATCCTAAATTGGTCATATTTATGTATCTTCTGATGTAATTTTTCAAAAGGATGACATGTTTGTCACTTTGTTTCCTTCATCTTCTGCACCCAAACATGACTTGGTTTTACTTCCTAAACCTCTTTCTCCAATCACATTATCAAAAACCCAAGAATCCGATAGGTGCATGGAAGTTGATCTCCAACCAACAACCCCACATTTGTTTAGTTCAACCTAACTTACTAGTCATGCTCCATAAAGGTAAATGCTCCTACACCATGAAAATCTAATTTCCAGCACTTGTTCTTGTCTTGCCTCTCTTCAATGGATTCTTATTTTGCCACTTTTTGGATAGTACATTTACTCCCAAACATCCAACAAATGGATTGAAACACCCTAGGTGGAAGTTTGTTGTGTTGGAAGAGATGTGAGCTCTAAATGAAAATCATACATGGAATCTGGTTGATCAACCACCTAGAAAAAATGTTGTTAGATTTTGTTGGGTGTTCTTAGTCGAGCATCATTCTAATGTCTCAATCAAGGAAGTGAAGATGTGACTAGTCGCTAAGGGTTTTACTCAAACCTTTAGAGTATATTTTTAGGATACATTTTTCTTGTGACTGATTGCTTCGGTTTGTATTCTTATTAGTTTGGAATTTCATTTTGACTGGACACTCTTTTAGTTAGATATAAGAATGATTTCTTACATGGGGATCTTATATAAGAGGTATATATGCAACAACCTCTTGAAATTTTTGATGAAGGGGTGCCTTTCTGAAAAATGTGTTGCCTTAGACAATCTTCATATGGACTTAAGTAATATTTGAGACGTTGGTTCAATTAAACTCAACATTGTTCTTAGGAATCTAGGTTTGAACGATCAACCACAGATCACTTACTATTCTCATAAAAATCCTCAAAAGGGCACATTCTCCTTGCTATCTACATTGAAGATATTATGAACACAAGCAGTGACAAGATCTATAGTAGCAAACTAAAACAGTCTCTACAAGTCCACCTCAATACAAAGATTTGGCAATCTTGAGACACTTCCTTGGGATAGAAGTTCTTCACTCCTCCACCATGATCAGCTTACCGTGGAGGCACTATGTATTAGACCAACTTCAAGAGATTTGACAAATTCTAGACCTATCTCCACTCCCATGGATTATCATACAAGGCTCCTATCAAGGAGGAGTTCTTTTTGGATACAGAATAGTATTGTCAGGTAGGTGGAAAGTATATTTATTTAACAATTGTTCAACCTGACATAACTATGTCTTTGGAGTTGTCAGTCAGCATGCATACGAGTGTGCCTTCCAACAAAGCATTTAATGAATTATTTTCTACCTAAGTAGCACCCTAGAAAGAGGACTATTCTATAAATAGCCTAAAGATAAAGTTCATTACTATTTTTGATATGTGAATGAAGGTTGGGAGGGAGATGCCTTAGATTGACGATCAACCTTTATTTTTTGTGTTATGTTAGGAAACCATCCAATGGCATGGTGAAACATAAATTAATCAGTTGTGGCATGTTCTAGCATTAAAGTTGAGTATTGTGCAATGTCCCACTCAGTTGTGATCTATAGTGGGTTCAATCCATTATGAGTGAGTTTGGAACACTCTGTTCAAAATTTAGCTCTCCTATATTGTGACAATCAGGTTATTGTCTACATTGCCAATAATCCAGTGTTTCATGAGTATACAAAATACATTGAAGTATATTTCCATTTTGCTACGCGAACTGGTCAAATTGAAAACTTGGTCAAAACAAAAAAGATTATGACTCCTCATATATTGACCATTGATCAAATGTTGATGACTTGACCAAACTGCTTCCTCCATCATTGTTTTACTATTTGGGTGCCATGTTGGGAGTACATTAAGTCTATTATCCTGGTTGAGGGGGAGTGTCATCATAAGTGGTTTATTTGCTAATTGGGATTTGTCACATTGATTCTGTAGTTCATGTTATTATGTAAGTACACTTAAGTGAGGATCCATTTACCCACTTAAGTATACCTACATATCCTTGGACTCCTATATATAGGAGATATATAACCTCTTTACAAACAACTGAGAATATGAGCATAGTTGTTGCAACTATGTTGTTAGAATGATGAACGAAATGATCAAATTTCTTGAGTCAGGATTAGGATGAATATTGATAGATTCACTAGCATAGACAATTAGACAACCACTAGATGTTATAGAATAATATCACCTAAAACTACCCTTATAACACTAGTCCATGAGTCAAAGTTAACCTTGGGTCTAAAATGTTATTCAAAAGGGTAACTTAGAAAGATAACAGAGACATGGTGTGTTTATACAAGAGGTTTATACCTAGTACTAGTTTTTCAGCACATGTTATGATTTTATTATGCACTCAAGGTAAGTGGGGCATGCACATTGAATGTTATTATTTTTATGATTAATCTACACATATTCTTATAAAGTAACTTAGATATTAAGTTATTTTCAAACATATGGTCATTCATATTATTTCACATCGAATCATGCTTTTAATAATTTATTTTTATTCTAATTAAGTCATGTTGTCAGAACTTCACATTTAAGATATTGGATGTTTAAGTGACTTTCAGATACTTTATTTTTTATTTAGTTTCATTTATGTTCTCAAGTCTTTAGATTCATACTTCAGATTGTATTTGATATAATAGATAATTAAGTCATCCTGTTATATCATAACTCTAGACTATGATTTATCTAGATAATAAGAATACCAAATTTCATATTCAAGTTACGAATACTATTAGTAATCAATTGTTAGATTCAGATACATATTTTGAATTCAGATTCAATCTCATTTATTTAATAATTGAGATATAGATACAAATATAGTTTTAGTTCATTGAAGTAATTTAGAAAACTAGATGATAAAATTATACGATAAGTCCTCACCAGTGGTCTTGCGACATACAGAGGATACTATCTGCCAACAAAGGGTGCATCACGTAGTAAAGGACATTTTAGTATCAATAGAAGGTGTCTCGTGCCATTGAGGACGGTTTGCTATCTACAAACGGCACATCACACCATAGAGAAAATTTTGTCTCAACAGAGGGCACTACATACCACAGTTAGATATACATTGTAAATAAACGACATTGTATTGAGTAGAAGTTTGCCCTTTTTAGTTTTCAATGTTAATATTCAAGTATAGTATATTCATTTTTTTTATTAGAAATTCAATGTCACTTTAACACATATCTAATTTGTGCATGATTAAGGAGGAGACATCAGCACATACCGAGTTGTATGAGGTTTAGTCAAGACATACTGCATCTACAACTTTTAAAAAGTTTTCTTAGTGGACCTCTATATACACAATTCAAGAGACTAAGATATGTTTGTGGGTTCTACATCATATATTTGACTTTTCTCATAAAGATCAATGTAACAAAATCTTTGTTCTAAGAATGTATGAGATGATTATTTTCAAATTTATTTGTAATGATTTTTTTGTTATTATTGTAATGTGTATTATGTTTGTTAACTCTTAGGAGAAAATTGAATGTGTGCTTATGCTCAGTGGCGTAGCCACGTTCAGGCAAAAAGGGGCACATGCCCTACCCAACTGCCAAAAAATAATGTACCGCCTCAATTTACTTAAGGAAAGATAGTTATAAATGGAAGTTGTACGGTCCCGGTGCCCTACTCTATCTTGGTGCGGCATTACTTAGTAAAGTTTTAGTCCGTTCCGCATAACCACAACTAGTCAATGCAAATATACCAATAGACATTAAACATGATTGGCATCTTCTTAGAAAATGTTATGAAGCAAATTAATGTTAGCAAATAGACGAGATAAGGCCATGCTTTTTACTACCACGGTTTTCAAGAAATTGAAGCATCTGTCATAGTTACCCTAAATCCAATGAAGCCACACAACTTCCCTGATCGTCGTTCCTTTTTTTTTTTGAAATATTTTCATTTTGGTCATGATTCAAATGGATATAATATAAAGCTCACCAAATGGTTAGAGAAAATAACATATTAACCAACATAGAATGAAGGTGTACGTGCACAAACTTATTTTTTTTCTTCATAAATTGATAGTGCCATTATTTTCAATTATTAGTGTTACACGTATCTTTTTCTTTGAAACAACCTTGGCCTATATATAAAACAAATAATGAGAAAAATACAAGTTAGAAAAATACATATAAGATTATAAAGGCATCAATGAATATATTTCAGACAAAACTATAGAAACACTAAGCAACTAAAAGTTTGCATGTATGAGTTCAATGATAGTTATGTATTCAAAGGAGATGACATTTTGGCAACAGTAACAATTTGATATCTAGTCATACCTTTATATGTTGTAAACTACAACTGAAATAGATTTCACTAACATTGTTGTGTATTGATATGAAGGAGTCACGGCTCAATGGTTCCTTTCTACGAATTGTAAATGTTATGATTGTATTCGAGCTTAATTGGTAAACTAGGGTTTACTAGGATGATTATATGCTTAATTAGATTGATCATTTCTTAAATCTAATTAATGATGATAATTCAATTATGATGCTTTAAACCTAATAAGAACGTTAAGTGTTCTATTGTTTGAGAAATTAGGGTTTGAGAAATATAAACCCTAGTTAGCTGAAATTAGGGTTTTGATGGTACATGAGTATGGAATTTGATCAAGATAGTAGTACGGTAAATAATTTATCATATATTCTATAAAATTTGGATTTAATTGAAATTTTTATATAATATGTATAAATAAATCGTGCATTTCAGTAAAAAAATTCATAATTTTTTAATATTCTTTGAAAGTCATTCTCGGTCAAGATATACTTCAACCGACCATGTTGACAGAATGTTGTTTAGCAGTATATTGTTTGATTTTTATTTATTTATTGGTAACTCCAAATGATCTTAAATTTTAACTGGAGATCTTAAACTCTATCATAAAATTTATGTAAAATTTTCCTATTTCTTAATGCATTTAGACCTTATCAGTAGACGAATTACAGTAACTGATATTTCTACAGAATTTTGGATAGTAGTGCACTATTCGGTTTTTAGTTATTTAATGGGAGTTTGGAATGATCTCAAACTTAAACTAAATCTTATTAACAACAATATACACAACATAATAAATTATTATAATTTTTGGAGAAGGTTTGATCTCCGAAATACATGAATTACAGAAACCTTTTTATGACAGAAAAATATGCTGAAATAAGAAAACGTTTAGTGAGGGGTCAAAGTGCAATTGACCCAAGCAGATCAATTGCTCTATATGATCAACCTAACACACAAGGATATCTCATAATTCATGGTTCAATCCAGAGAAACGAAATCCTAGAGAGAGGGAGAGTTAGGGTTTGAGAGGAGAAACTGACCTAGGGTTTTGCGGTCCGATGAATGATGAAATCATATAAGTTTAGCTTCTTTGGATATAGTTTCATGGTGAATCTTCTCTCACATGTCAAAATTCTATCCCTCCTCTGATCTGACCCAAAATGGTATCAAAACTTCCCCTTTTCTCACTCTTTCTTCATAATTCCTCATTTCTAGGGTATCTGAGTTGAAAGGAAGGAAAATTGAGTGAATTGCTAGGGATTGATATAAATTTGAGATTTTCATATATCGGATACATTTTTGAGGTGTTTTCACACCTTAGGGTGAGTGGGAACTTCCTTTAAACAGTATATTGCACAAAAATTAGTTAATTCATCTATAATCTTTAATTGCTAGTATGCGACTACAAACCCTGAATTGTCTATTTGTTCTAAGTTGTTGCAAAATGATATGAAATGGATTCTTCCTTTGTTTGGATGAAGTTCATATGATAAAATCATATTATAAATGTATACAATACATCCTAATGAGAAATCCCTAAGTATTCACAGAGGTTATAAGAGTAAACTGAAATATAGGGAATTTGTCTATGACTGAAATTTGTTGTATAAGTAAATAGAGAAAATTGCTTATCCAGATCCCCTTGGTTATGAATGATTATTTATCTAAATTCATAATACATATATGTCAGATAATATCTTGGATTTCATTCAAAGTGAATAGTATTTGTTTGATATCTCAGTAAAGAGGGTGAAACCCTAGATGCGAGGAAAGTTGGATATTTGCAAATAGATATCGTGAAATCTATTTGAAGTGAATTTCTTGACATGATAGACTTTATTTATTCAACGTTATTATTGATGCATGATATCCTAGTTAATGGCATGGAAACCCAAATTCAAATCAGTTCCAAGGTTTCATACATATATTGATTTTATATAATTTGTTGATAGTAGTCTTTATTCAATGAATGTTTATGTCGCATGAAATCTTTATGGGAGCCATGTGAATAAGTTGTTGCCTAGTGAGAGGTGAAAAGATGTGTGATGGCCTTGTGAGCCATGAGAATACTTGTACAACCAGTGAAATGAATACCTTGGTCTAAGGACCTAGAGGTAATGGTTACCTATTACAGAGGTAATAATGCTATGTGATGATCTAAGGGTTTAAATACCCAGATCCAATAATCATGATAATGATGTGAAGGGATGAGAATTCCCGGTAATGTGATAAGGGATTGAGATCCCATGTATCATGTGTTTTAAAGATTTGAAAAGTATGTGACAGATGTATTACACCTTTCTTTGTAGCATTTGTGGTGATTAAATGAAACCCTAAGGGTAGCGTGTTTAATGAATCAAGTATTGTGATATCAATGTTCTCAGTTATTATTAATAATTCTTGTCATGATAAGTAATTAACTCTTAATTGAGTTATGAGATGCACAACTCAAGATTTGGGTTGATATGCATGATTCTAGAGTGTATGTGCCAAGTGGACATGAAATCTATTTATTTAAGAATTTTAGTCTGCCTGCATGTATAGTATGTTGATTACTCAGTATATTACAGTGTTTTGAATATACTTCTCTGCCAAGTTTAGAATGATATACATGTTGTATTATAACTTCAAATAAGTAGATGTGACACCATAGAGATATTAGAGTCAAGTATAAGTAAGAGAAGGGTATAATGTAGACAGAGCTGTCTAGGAATAATAAAATAATAGACTTCGGAGCCCTAAACACCATAGAACCCCTATGTGAGGTCTGCGCCTTAGGGGTGAAATGACCTAACCCTAGCAGCGTCTAGTATACGGGGGTTGGAACATGCTATCAGGTGGCACGGGGGACGAAGCCCTAGTGGAAGTCTCCTTAAATTATAGTTTGTAGTGTCCAACATCAATCAGAAGTCCTGGTGGCACTAGAGTACAGAAAAACCAAGAGGTGGCTTGACTCTCCACCTGTGTGCTCAGGTTAGAGGAGGAGTCCATTTTAGGCCAAAGAGCCATTTCCCTATTGCAGACCAAGAGAGTAGTCAGACTTAGCATTTCCCAGGTGTATCCGCTAAGTCATTTACGGTGTGATCGTACTGCACTACGAGTCTTCATATGTAGAGTACACTGTATATGATCAGGGTATAATAAAATGAATGAGAGGTCAAACAAGTGTGTACAGTTATTCAATTATTCTTTGTATGTTTTTGAATTATTAGTTCTCTTTATGATCAATCAAGCATTTCATATATTGATTCACTCTTATAGATATCTAGAGTATCTTGCCATATTTATGATTGTCAATTATTAGACTCTTTAAAGCTTACTGCTATTATAATTGATATCAGTTGCTCAAAAGTATATATGTAATTATATCAGTGCTTTAGACTATTTCTTTGAAGTACTCATTCATTGAGCGAGTAAGCTCATCCTTCTACTCAAATTTTTTAGGGAAATCACATGGACTTGAAGAATATATCATTGCATCAGAGTAGATCTGTCACAAGAGTTAAGTCTGAGTATAGTTCAATTCAGTCGGTCCCTGTCACTCTAGGTCCTTATATAGATGTGAGAGAGTTGTAAATGATGTTTTGTATGTTTGTTTCCTTAATAAGAGAGAATGCAAATGATTGTCATGTCGTATGTACATAAAAGTGTGAGAAACATAATGAATGTATGGATGTGTATCATTAATGTTGAGATTACATTAGAGAAGTAAAAGTTTGATTCTCTTGTAAAGTTAGTTTATGTGGTTCAATACGAGAAAACAAAGAGTTTGAAAAAGAAGAAAAAGTTAAGGGTGATCTTTTTATTACGTTAAATCCTCAATTTATCCCTAATCTCATGATTAGTGGTAATTGTGAGATTGAGGTGTAACAACTTGGTATCAGATCTTAGGTTGAGTTGTCAGGGACCATTAAGTTAGTAAGTTAGAGTCATTAGTGTGGTAGATAGGAGATGTTATGATGTTAGCTCTGGGGATTTGAGTATTTGGATATCCTGGCCCGGTATCTGAGTACTTGGATCAACCAGTATCAAGCTACTCTGACTATTCTTTCATGTATACCCTGGCCAGGTATACAGTGAAAGGATGGGCTAGAGAGGAACCCTAGAAATATTAGGGTTAGAAACAAGATAAGTAACATGAATTAAGAGAATAAATATAAAATGAGATAGAACTTTCATTTCATATTGTTGTTTTATTTGAGATGAATAGAAAATCTCTTATATGTTTGAATTCAGATATTCAATATTTTGAAATATATATGGGTCTTTAAGATTTGATGTACACTATGTAGTTGTAGCATTTATTGATTACATTCTTTGTATCAAGTAGACTAGAAATGATCTTTGAATGAGCTTTCCTAAGTGGATATTCTTTCCACATGTTTGAGATTAATAGGAGTTAGTTAATCTTGAGCATCTCTTGGCTTCAGGACAGAAGGTTTGGCCTGGTCCGCCTGGCAGGGTGCGTTACTAGGATCTAATGACTCATATTGAAAATATAATAAGAGGAGACACCGGATAAATTAGACTCACATCATAGTGATAATGTACATATAATAAGATGTTGAAATATATGGGAAAGATTAGAATAGCTAAGAATCAGTTGGAACTGATATCTGAGATCCAACTTTGAGGCCTCATATGAGAAACCCTTAATTTGGAATAAAGGAACATGACATAAGGTTCTGATTAAGTTTAATTATTAGTATTATATGAACACTAAATATGAAATATGGAAAAGATATGAGAAAAGTATGTAAGGACCAACATAGTATGAATCAATCATGAGGAATGGATTATATAATCGAGTACAATGTTTTTATGTACTCCAAAGCAAAAGGAAAATAGAAGAAAAGAGCTAAGTATACAATAAGTACATAGAAGTGAAGAGTCTTAAGAAGAGTTAAAGTGAAGAGAACTAGATGAGCATGTAAATCATAAAACTAGGATAAGAAACTTAGTTGAAACAAAGAGAAATGTTGGAAATAATGATCTTGATTAAGGAATGAGGGTTATGATATAATTGAGAGCATGGAATGTATACCTTTATTAATAAGTTTAATACATTCATTCTTAATGCCTTTGGATTCTTAGTCTCTATAGAACAACAAACTAGTTTCTAAAAGAAGAACAAAAGTGTAGTTAAATAAATTATTAAGTCATACAAAGGTAGACTATATTCAGGAAGGAAAAAGTTGATTGAAAGAGAAACTATGTTTTACCTATGCATGAGCCATTTGATTTAAAATAAAGGATATGTAATGTATGAAACATGAGTTGAAACTAGTAGAGAGATTATTGATTTAGAATTTCAACTTTACATTATTAGAAGGATAAAAAGAAATATATGCAACATGGTATACATGATCATACACCTAAAAGAAGCAACATGATCATAAGAGAAAACTAGAAGTTAAAGATGACATGTAGAATAGCAGTATATGGTAAGGGGATTATAGAAAGTAAGGAAGGGTTTGAAACATAATGGAGTAATATAGATTATAAAAGAAAGAGGTTGTGAGATTCAAGAAAGTGATAATTAGTCAAGTATCCTTGTTTATAACTAATTAAACCTACATATGAGAAATGTATTAATGAATGTTTGAAGATAAGAATTCTAAATCTCATAATCATCTTCTCTTTCATATCTTCCTTAATTAGAGTAATGTGGGAATGAAGTGATAAGAAAATTAATCATATATGATGCATAACCACCATGGTAGAGGCATCTAGTGAATGTAATAATGACATACAATATGATGATGAAACCCTAGCAGGGTAAATTGAGAATGTAATCTATCTAAATGGCCAAGTAAGAGAAAGGAAATTCAATTGATAAGATAAAGAAGACTTTAGTAAAACTTGTGAGATCCAAAGTTTGACTTTCAAATTAAGGGAGCAAAGTCACACACAATAACATCATGCTACTCATAAGGACCAAACCCTAGAATGTTTAGAGTTGTAGAAGTTCAAGGGTTGTCCCTAGTGATTTGACCTTGAATACTAGCATCTCAATAAAATAAGATCATGTGATTTGCACTATGAGAAGTAAACTAGCACTGATAGTAATCCTAGCTAATCTGAAAGGTTGATGAACAATATGAAAATGGCTCGGAGCAAAGAGTAAGATATAAATTTGAAATGTAACAAGTATGTTTTGAACAAAAGGAGAAATACAATATGAGTGAAGTGTGATATGAAATAAATTCTTGCAGTGATAGCAAGAATAATGAATAATCTATTCATACCTTGTATGTTTCAATTTTAGGGATGTTTAATCTACATGATTAAAATGAGAAGGATAAGTAGCAAAAAGTAAGTAGTAGTGAATGAGGAGAGAGATAAGAGAAAACAATGGCTTTTAGTGATATGTGAATTTGTTTTTAGAAGTATAATTTGTTGAAGGTATATTAAGGGATGTAAACTGGTTCTACGTATGATTTTAGTGTACATGTACAAGCAATATGTTAATTAAAGGTGTCTGATAGTTGTAGTCATTCATACCAGTAATCATCTTAGTATTGTACAACTGTGGTATGGTGATATGGGTCAAATAATGATGGAACAAATGAAGGGCCACCCTGAATAAGGTAGTCTTACCTATTCACTCATATGAATAGAAGGGATGATAACCATATTGTATTGATATGTAACCCTAATGAGGTATAGCTTGTTATACCTAGCTTTAATATAACTAAGTGATGGTAATTGGGTATGAATAGTCCTTGAATGACTAATACAATCATGGAGTACTCTGTTACTATTGTTGTAACATCCCTGACCTAGGTTATGAACTAACCCTAGGTTTTTTGCTTAATTATGTAGTTGTATACTTGTGATTATCTTTTGGTATGTAATTAAATCTTCTGAGGAACATATAATTCTATTTCTTCTCTTTTTGAACAATGTTGTAATATTATTTTGTAATATAGGGACTTATGTGCAAATTACCCAATTAAAAGGGGTTAACTTGCAAATTGCACATGTTAAGATGTTCCTTTGGTGTTGAGACATAATAAGAATGAATATTATGAAGTATGATGGATTCTCTAAGTTTGGGCACCAAGATGCAACTTGTGGAGCAATCCTTGTATTTAAAACCCTAGTTTTGGTGTAAAGTGCAATTTACCCAAAATATGGGGTGCAACTTGTAAAATACACCTTCTAGAGTATCTTTTATGACTCTTGGCATCATTTAGAGTAAGAATGATGAAGAGGGCACTTCAATTGAATAATCAAATAAGAACGATAACCCTTATAAATTAAATAATCAAGTTATAAGCCTAATAACCCTTCTATATGTGCAACTTAGTAAGAAGTTGGCTTTCTTCACCTTTAGACCTTGGGTTTAAGATGAGTTTTGCTTAAGTATGGAAGGGAGAAACGTGTCTTAGAATAAGGGAAGGACCTAGATGAGAAATGGAGAAACAAATTGTCCTTATGTTGGAATTTCACCCAAAGTATATATACACCTTTTCTCACTTAGAAAGGATCATTTCCTTCACTTCCCTTCTTATCCCCTTGCTTAGAATGACTTAGGAAAGAGCTATAGAGAAGAGGAGAATGGCCAAGCAGTTCTAGGTAAGCTTTGATCATCATCTTGCTTGAATTCATGGAGGAAATCATGTTGCAAGGTTGATTTGCTAGTTTTTCTTACTTAGTTCTTCTTTCTAGTCATCTTTTCCAACCATTTCTTGAAGAAGGAACCTTGGACGACCTGTGGAGCTCAAGACACCATTAATTCTTCGAAGCTTGGAGCTCTAGATCTGGTTCTAAGGTGGGTTTTATAACTCTAAACCCTTAAACTTTGTTATACGTCTTTCTTTCTTGCAAAAGTAGCTTGTTCTTCTTTCTCCCATCCTCCCTTGCTTTCTTGCAACCAAAACCATGAAGAACAGACCTGGATCTGGAGGTAGAAGAAGATGGGTGTGATTACCAATGCTACTTTAGCAAACGGTCTTGCTCCCCCCCCCTTGGCCAAACGGTTTGCAAAACCGTTTGGGGCAAACGGTTTGCAAAACCGTTTGAAGGGCAAACGGTTTCACAAGGTCGGTTGGAGAAAACGGTCTCCAAGACCGTTTGGTTGAGTTGAACAAGGGTTGACCGTTTGAGATTTATGTTCATAATTATGTTGGTTGATAACCCTCCAAATTTTAGGTATTAACTCCAAATAAATCGTGAGTTGAAGGCTAATCAATTAGGTAAACCTAATTGAATTAAGTGCTGATTTTCAACCTGATTAACTTGACCTTTTTGGGAAAACGGTTTCAAAACCGTTTGAGGGCATTGACCAAGCGTTGACCGTTTGATATTCCTGTTAATAATTATGTTAGTTAATAACCCACCAAATTTTATAGGTTAACTCCCAAGGAATCATGAGTTAAAGGCTAATCAATTAGGTAAACCTAATTGGATTAAGTGCTGATTTTCCAACCTGATTAACTTGAACTTTTTGGGCAAACGGTTTCAAAACCATTTGAGGGCGTTGACCAAGCGTTGACCGTTTGATATTACTGTTCATAATTATGTTGGTTAATAACTCACCAAATTTGATAGGTTAATTCCAAAGGAATCATGAGTTGAAGGCTAATCAATTAGGTAAACCCTAATTGGATTAAGTGCTGACTTTCAACTTGATTGATTTGACTTTTTGGGTTTTCTTGCCCAAACGGTTTCAAAACCGTTTGGGGATCACCCAAACGGTCTCAAGACCGTTTGGGGGTCACCCAAGACCGTTTTAAGGTCTAGGGTCAAGTATGGATATGTGTTTTAAGATCCAAAGATGTGGTATGAACCCTAATCGGCTAAGTGCTGATTTTGCAAGTGATGAGTTGATTGTTTTGGGTTGATTGGCCCAAACGGTTTCAAAACCATTTGGGGATCACCCAAACGGTCTCAAGACCATTTGGGGATCACCCAAGACTGTTTGGAGGTCTGGGGTTAAGTATAGTTGACCAATTGAAGGTCCAAAGGTACACAATTACAAAGCAATCAATTGTTGATTTGATGATCAACTCAATAGCTCAAACCCTAATGATTTTTCACTAGAATCCAAGGGTTGGGTGAGCCAAACGGTCTCAAGACCGTTTGGAACTCATCCAAACGGTCTTGAGGTCACCCAAGACCGTTTGGAGGTCTAGGGGTGAGTATGGTTAAGCAATTGATGATCCAATGATACTAAGTTGGAGTGTAATCAATTGTTGTTTTAGTGATCAATCCAATGATCCAAAGCTTAATTGGTTGACTTGGATTTTGATGATATGATGGGCAAACGGTCTCAAGACCGTTTGGAGGTCATCCAAACGATCCCAAGACCGTTTGGGGTCAGGTCATGTCCCAATTGAATGATGGTTCAATGGGTTCAAAATAATTAAACCCACATTGAAATATGTTGAAGGGTTATTGATTCCAAACCCTAATTCAATTGATTTAAACCCTAATTGATGGTCATTTGAGGGTCAATTGAGGGTAAAATCAGTTGAAGGTTGACCTATTAAACTCAATTGAGGTATGAGTATAGGTCCAATTGATGATTGGTTCCATGAATTCAATGATTGAAGTAATCAACATTGGAAACCCTAATTCAATTGGATACCTTATGTAATGGAGGTCCAATGTGATTGAATCTTTGGGGATTAAGATGATGAATGTTCTATTGATCCAATGATGATTAGTAATGACAAACAATGAAGGCACAAAGGTTGAAACCCTAATAGTACCTAAGTGACTAGTACCAATTAAAGGGAGAATTCTTAATTGTTTATAGGATTAATAGCTTGATACACTATGTTAACCATAGTAGTATGTACTTGATTGAAGGGTTGATGTGAACTAATCAAGTTGAAAGGGTGAAAGATTAGAATACATATATATAAATATGAATCATGTATTGATCTTCTGTAGCACGACCGTGCAAGGGAGCACGGCCGTGGTAACCATACTTCGCACAACCGTGCAAGGGAGCACGGCCACGGTAGCCTTACTTTGCACGACCGTGCAAGGTGGCACGGCCGTGGTGTCCTATAAAGAAATTGAAAAGTTTTGGTATTGTGCTAAGACTGTTATATATGCATGTCCTTAATTGTATTAGTCATGCAGGTTGATATTATGAGGTGATCATAGCCAGGTAAGAGTTATGTTGTCATATTCCTTGAAAACAATTATAAGCTTTTAGAGTAATGATATGTGAAAAGTATATACATTGCTTCAATCATGGTCATGTTTTTAGATGACTTGATGCTTATATGTCACTTGGTAGCAAGTGTTATGATAATCTGAGGGTTTGAATAACCATGTTCCTGAATCATATGATGAGATGGTTAAGAATTAATATCCATATGATAACTGATGTGAATTAAACTTGATACATTTAGTATTCTTCTTTTATAGTAGTGTTTTAATGATTAATGATTGATAACATTCTTGATGCTAAAAGAGTGCTAAAATGTACCTAAATAATCAAGTATAATCATATCATGTAGAGCCCTGATCATAGATCCATCATTGCCAGAAGCCAAATGATGGTGAAACATGTTTTCCTAAGGGAACTCCTGGATCACATACTTTTGAGTATGTGGGGGATTATGGACGCGAATATCCTTACGTCCTAGTGTAGGAATTGATGTAGATGTATCTTAAATCTATCAACCCTTCACTATATGTTTATTCCGGGATGATGTATCACTAATCTCCCGAGGGAATCTTTAATGCCACATCGATGAGAGATAAACAAGAGATCTTTCGATGACGAAGAGAGTACATAACGCCACTGTGACTCTAATAGCGAAGTGCCAGAATACCCTGGTAAGCTATTGTAGCAGAGACACGAGATGTCCTGCATGTTGATCCTCACACCGACTGAGGAAGATGAGGTCATAAGAATCCGACTCTTTTGATGACCTATGTATGATACCGATGCGACTTAGTAGTGATCGGTTGGGGTATGAGCGGTATACCTCATCTCCGCAGGGCATAATAATGATTGAAAATCATAATCAGCCGCGTAGCATAACTACTTAGGTTGAACTACGAGAAACAATGATTGATGTTACATTGTTTATAAATGTTCTAGTCAAGTAACTAGTATACAGGTTCTTCATATTCCTTATTGATATGATTGCTTAAGTAAATGTTGTCTTACTTAATACCAAATCTATTGTTGAATGCCTTAAAGATTATATCGCTTATGTTAATCCTTTATTGCTATAACAAAGCTTCTGGCGGAGAGTTATAACTCTCGGTGGGACAATTATTCAAATTGTCTCACCCCCGTGGGATTCGACTTTTTAGGTGGACGTCGAGGACGGAGGAACCAATCCGAGGGTGGGCAGTATCAGCAGCAGCAACACCAGGGGCAGCAGTGAATCTCAAGTGGAGATATTGAGTGCCAAGTCTTGTAGATAGTATGTCTTATGTCATCTTTGTACTCTCAGGTCCTAGGAGTCAGTAGGTCTGAAGTTTTTGGCTTAGTGCCTCGAGATTTTGTATCTTGCCTTCTTCAGATAATAAGGCAATGGATGTATGTAATCACAGAGATATAATGTCAAGCTATGATGTAAACTGTTTACCTTATTTTCTTATAAAGGAGTTATGGTTTAAAGTTCTTTTTCCAAAAAGTTTTAAAATTTAGTGATTTTTCATTATTCCGCTGCTAATAATTCGCTTCCGCATTAGTTAATCTCATTTTCCGCGACAGGTCATCTCAATTGTTGAAACCTTAGTATGCTATAACCAGATGGTTACACCTTGAATTATGTGTGGGTTCATATTTGAGAATAATATGGAATGTGATGGTAATTCTTCACCTTATGCATCCATGATCCAATGGGGATGTCGTGAGTAGTATTGTACAATTGTTGTTGAATCTAGTCTTTCAACTAAAGACTGTTTTGCTATTTGAGTAGCATAATAGTAAAAATTCAAAACAACATGGTGAACTCTCTTTTGCAACTTAGAGGTAATACATAACAATAGTACATATTGAGTCGTATGAATTGAGATAGTTGGATCGGATTATCAATGTTGAGGTAACACCTCAAGAATATGAAAATATTGAAATGGTTGTTTCTCTCTCTATCCTATGATTGATTGTGACATAGAGAATTCATTTGTTATCATTGAGTAGTCATGATTTAACATGTTGTGATTAGAAAAGAAATAAAGGACTTAATGTTGAAAACTGCATTCAAGTATGAAATACAAGAATATAATGACATGTAAAATTTCAGAAGCATAAAATAAACCTTGAAAGTACTTTTCTTGCACATTTATGTTTCGAGGACGAAATCTTTTAAAGGGGGGAAGAATTGTTATGACCGTATTCGAGCTTAATTGGTAAACTAGGGTTTACCTGGATGATTATATGCTTAATTGGATTGATCATTTATTAAATCTAATTAATGATGATAATTCAATTATGATGTTTTAAACCTAATAAGAACGTTAAGTGTTCTATTGTTTGAGAAATTAGGGTTTGAGAAATATAAACCCTAGTTGGCTGAAATTAGGGTTTTGATGGTACATTCGTATGGAATTTGATCAAGATAGTAGTGCGGTAAATAATTTATCATATTTCCTATGTAATTTGGATTTAATTGAAATATGGATATAATATGTATAACTCAATCATGCATTTCAGTGAAAAATTTCAGAATTTTTGGATGTTCTTTGAAAGTCATTCTCAGTCAAGATATACTTCAATCGACCATGCTCACAGAATGTTGTTCAGTAGTATATTATTTGATTTTTAATTATTTATAAGTAATGGCAAATGATCTGAAATTTTAACTGGATCTGAAACTCAATCATAGACAACATGTAAAATTTTAATAATTTTTGGATGCATTTAGACCTTATCAGTAGACAAATTACAATAACTGACATTTCTATAAAATTCTGGATAGCAGTGCACTATTCGATTTTTAATTATTTAATGGGAGCTTGAATGATCTCAAATTTTAACTGAAGCTTAGTAACTCAATTATACACAACAAGATAAATTATCATAATTTTTGGAGAAGGTTTGATCTCTAAAATACATGAATTATAGAAACCTTTTTATGATAGAAAAATCTACTGAAATAAGAAAAAGTTTAGTGAGGGGTCAAAGTGCAATTGACCCAAGCATCTCAATTGCTCTATATGATCAACCTAACACACAAGGAGCTCTCATAATTTGTGGTTCAATCTAGAGAAATGAAATCCTAGAGAGAGAGGGAGAGTTAGGGTTTGAGAGGAGAAAATGATGGAGATGCTGACCTAGGGTTTTGCAGTCCGAGGAATGATGAAATCATGTAAGTTTAGCTTCTTTGGATATATTTTCATGGTGAATCTTATCTCACGTGTCAAAATTACGTCCCTCCTCTGATTTGATCCAAAATGGTATCAAAACTTCCCCTTTTCTCACTCTTTCTTCATAATTCCTCATTTCTAGCGTTTCTGAGTTGAAAGGAAGAAGAATCGGGTGAATTGCTAGGGATTTGATATGGATTCGAGATTTTCAGATATGGGATATGTTTTTAAGGTGTTTTCACACCTTAGGGTGAGTTGGAACTTCCTTTAAATAGTACATTGCACAAAAATTGGTTAATTCATCCATAATCTTTAATTGCTAGTATGCGACTACAAACCCTGAATTGTCTATTTGTTCTAAGTTGTTGCAAAATGATATGAAATGGATTCTTCCTCTGTTTGGATGAAGTTGAGATGATAAAATCATATTAGAAATGTATACAATACATCCTAATGAGAATTCCCTAAGTATTCACAGAGGTTATAAGAGTAAACTGAAATATAGGGAATTTGTCTATGACTGAAATTTGTTGTATAAGTAAATAGAGAAAATTACTTATCTAGATCCCCTTGGTTATGAATGATTGTTTATCTAAATTCATAGTACATATATGTCAGATACTGTCTTGGATTTCGTTCAAAGTGAATAGTATTTGTTTGATATCTCAGTAAAGAGGGTGAAACCCTAGATGCGAGGAAAGTTGGATATTTGTGAATAGATATCGTGAAATCCATTTGAAGGGATTTTCTTGACATGATAGACTTTATTTATTCAATGTTATTATGATGCATGATATCCTAGTTAATGGCATGGAAACCCAAATTCAACTCAGTTCCAAGGTTTCATACATATATTGATTTTATATGATTTATTGATAGTAGTCTTTATTCAATGAATGTTTATGTCGTATGAAATCTTTATGGGAGTCATGTGAATAAGTTGTTGCCTAGTGAGAGGTGACAAGATGTGTGATGGCCTTGTGAGCCATGAGAATACTTGTACAACCAGTGAAATGAATACATTAGTCTAAGGACCTAGAGGTAATGGTTACCTGTTATAGAGGTAACGATGCTATGTGATGATCTAAGGGTTTGCATACCTAGATCTAGTAATCATGATAATGATGTGAAGGGATGAGAATTCCCAGTAATGTGATAAGGGATTGAGATCCCAGGTATCATGTGTTTTAAATATTTTAAAAGTACATGATAGATGTGTTACACCTTTCTTTGTAGCATTTGTGGTGATTAAATGAAACCCTAAGGGTAGGGTGTTCAATGAATCAAGTATTGTGATATCAATGTTCTCAGTTATTATTAATAATTCTTGTCATGATAAGTAATTAACTCTTAATTGAGTTATGGGATGCACAACTCAAGATTTGGGTTGATATGCACGATTCTAGTGTGTATGTGCCAAGTGGACATGGAATTTGTTTATTTAAGAATTTTAGTATGCCTACATGTATAGTATGTTGATTACTCAGTATATTACAATGTTTTGAATATACTACTCTGCTAAGTTTAGAATGATATACATGTTGTATTATAACTTCAAATAAGTAGACACAACACCATAAAGATACCAGAGTCAAGTATTAGTAAGAGAAGGGTACAATATTGAAAGAGCTTTCTAGGAATAATAAAATAATAGACTTAGGAGCCCTAAACACCGTATAACCCCTATGTGAGGTATGCACCTTAGGGGTGAAATGACCTAACCCTGGCAACGTCCAGTATACGGGGGTCGAAATGTGATGTCAGGTGGCACAGGGGATGAAGCCCTAGTGGAAGTCTCCTTAAATTATAGTTTGTAGTGTCCAACATCAACCAGAAGTCCTGGTGGCACTAGAGTACAGAAAAGCCAAGAGGTGGCTTGACTCTCTGCCTGTGTGCTCAGGTTAGAGGAGTCAAGTTTAGGCCAAAGAACCATTTCTCTGTTGCAGACCAGGAGAGTAGTCAGACTTAGTATTTCCCGGGTGTGTCCGCTAAGTCTTGTACGGTGTGATCGTAGTACACTACAAGTCTTCATATGTAGAGTACACTGCATATGATCAGGGCATAATAAAATGAATGAGAGGTTAAACAAGTGTGTACAGTTATTCAATTATCCTTTGTATGTTTCTGAATTATTAGTTCTCTTTATGATCAATCAAGCATTCCATATATTGATTCACTCTTATAGATATCTAGAGTATCCTGCTATATTTATGATTGTCAATTATTAGACTCTTTAAAGCTTATTGTTGTTATAATTGATATCAATTGCTCAAAAATATATATGTAATTATATCAGTGCTTTAGACTATTTCTTTGAAGTACTCATTCACTGAGCGAGTAGGCTCACCCCTCTACTCAAAATTTTTAGGGAAATCACATGGACATGAAGAATATATCATTGCATCAGAGTAGATCTGCCACAAGAGTTAAGTCTGAGTATAGTTAAGTTCAGTCAGTCCTTGTCACTCTAGGTCCTTGTATAGATGTGAGAGAGTTGTAAATGATGTTTTGTATCTTTGTTTCCTTAATAAGAGAGAATGCAAATGATTGTCATGTCGTATGTACATGAAAGTGTGAGAAACATAATGAATGTATGGATGTGTATCATTAATGTTGAGATTACATTAGAGAAATAAAAGTTTAATTCTCTTGTAAAGTTAGTTTATGTGGTTCAATGCGAGAAAACAAAGAGTTTGAAAAAGAAGAAAAAGTTAAGGGTGATCTTTGTATTACGTTAAATCCTCAATTTATACCCTAATCTCATGATTAGTTGTAATTGTGAAATCGGGGTGTAACAGTAAAAATATTATTTATGCAGTAAGAATAAAATCTTTATGAAATGATTTGTAACTTTCATATCAAATAATTGACAGTAACAATACAATAAGTACAATATGTTTTACCATCATACTTTAAACGCTATATTTTGGACTCATAAATAACATGTTAACATGATTTTTTTGTTCAAAAATATAAAATATTTTTAATTTTTAAATGAAGTGTTTTATATTTAGTGTTGAGCTATTAATTATATGGTGCCCCTCCTCATCAAAAATCCTGGCTTCACCATTGCTTATGCTTTGTCTGTAGGAATTGGGGTGCTACAGCAACATTGTGAGTCCACAACACAATTAAAAAAGTTGTTTAAGGCCAAAATAAAGTTTAAAAAGTATTAATAAAAAACTGAATCACATGCACCAAAGAGAACGGGTGTTTGTGTTAATATTTTGTCAAAACCCAATACTCAAACTAGCCCAATCAACCATAAACCTTCATATCCTAGGGAGACCACATTCTCTTTGGTCTTCATTGTTACTTCGTGGATTCATAACACTTGAAAATTGAACAATATGGGACTATAGGAGGCCACAAATTTTTGAAATAGAATGAGAAGGTCGCAGGAAATACAAAAAGTATGACCATAAATACTGCTCAAGGGAAAATGGTGATCCATGTAGCATGTGTCGAACCCTGAGTACCTTAGGGCCAGAGTTAGATGACGACGGTATGGACCTGTTGCCATTGGGGAATACAAAGGCAAGACATCGTGTTTTCCCTCGACTGTGTACAGTGTATCGCTTCCAAACATGCATACGTTAAGGGCAAAACAAGTTTAGGCATGAAATCGATAACAGGGATGACCATTTGGAGACCTCCCCCTGTCCAACCCCTACGTCTGTAACTTTACCTATATAAGATATCATTAACTTCGTCAAATGAATAACAAAAGGCCTAACATTTTAAATTTCAAAATTAAAATATGCTATTGTTCTAGGAATGTGGAATTATTACGATTTAGTTGACATGATGCCCGTCGGACATTCTTTCCAACGGCAGATATAGGTTCCAGAGACTGATGGTAGAGTTTAGGACCTTTTTGGTAAGGTGTGGTCGGATGAAAAAGTGTGTTTGATATATATTTTTACATTGCAAACTCACACAATTGAACCCTACTACTCCCAACCAAACTAGTTCTTAGCATCCGGCACCCCTATTGAGATGGTTGAATTGATAGTTCCCAGGCCAACAGTTTGAAATTTAAGTTATTTTTCCATTTGATCCCGCTTTGTCTTTGTTCTATCAAGCATGATTTCTACACTCGTTATTTCATCAAGTCGTCTTGATTTATGTTACTTCATTGATAAGTTCCACGCTTTTTATGGTACCGCCGCTTAGATCACCTTATTCAATTATGAATACCTATTCAAAGAACTGAATTCAAATAAGTGTTGAAGCAAAATTAACAAGAATGAAACCGTATACTTGTGCGTGAGTTGAAATGAGAAATCAGCCAATTCTTTGTTCTCAGTATAAAGCTTTGATGCATGTTTATTACTTAAATATGTGAGAATTGGATGTTTGCATCATGGATGATAAGTTGCAATAACAATTCCGTCTTAAGACATGTTTGGTTAGATGTAGTCGAAAGACAAACTACACATTCGATGTATATATTGATTACAATGTAAAAATGTTTTAAGTATAGTGTGTAACTAAGACGAGAAATACAAGGTATCTTTGAACGCTTCTTGCGTCCAATTCTACATATTTCATGCAAGTGTTTATTAACAGGTACTTGCTAGGAACTTCATGTTACATTCTCCTTTTCTTGGTATATGCACGAAAAGAAAGAAATGAACAGCCCGTATCTCGATTTATCACCAGAAGACGAGACTACAGCGTTCTCGTTCAACCAGTTTGACGGGCTACTTATATCCAAGCAGATAAGAATATTCTACATCCACTTATATTACTTATTGATCAACGGAGCATTCGCAGCCAAGAGAAGGCTAGGTTCAATACTACAAAATGCTAACACATGAAAATCGGTGTTCATCCGATTATTATTTTTACTGGATGGACGATATGTTAATGTAGCCAAGGGAAGGCTAAGTTCAATGCTACAAAATGCTGACACATGAAAATTGTTCCACTGTTTTGGCGACTATCTACCTGCATCCTCAGTTGGATCTCATCTTCTTTCAGGTAAAGTTAATAACTTAATATGTACAGAGCCTAGAGCTACAACTACAACAGCTGGAGTGGTTATGTGCCAATAAACCGTACAAGATGCAGCCATTGGGGCTTTTGAGTTCCTAAGCAGTCACTAAATGGGGTGAATTGCTTTTAAAAGGAAGCACACATGAATAGGTTATATACTTGACACTGTCCACCAGCACAACAACAAAGATACGGGAGATGGACTTCGGAGAGATCACCCCATCAACATCCCCGTCACCAACCTCTCGAGGATCGACCAGCACAGAAACAACCATGGACTTCGACGGCTTGGTATGCCCACTGAAAGCTTCTTTAGTATTGTTTTCATGAGATGGTACAGCTAGAGGAACAGGCTGCTGAGTGTATAAGATTCTCCGGCTCTTAATCTTCCCAGAACAAGGGGATTGCCCTGTTTGGTTATTTGTTGCATTCATCACGGAAGTTGCAGGAACAAAGGTACCTGAAGTAGGTGATGCATCAAATTGGAAAACTTCAGTGCACATGCCAGAGCTCAATATGGGCCCTGCAACAGCAAATTAGGTACCATCAGCCTCAATACACGTTGTCAACCAAATGCTAGAATAAGAAGCATGAGAATGTGATTGAAATCATCCTATAGTAAAAACCACATTCACTGAAGTAAACTTCATAATGTTAGACCAAAAACAACAGTACTGAACGTAAAACATCAAATATATTAATGGAAAATGAGAACTCCCGGAACAAAAGCAGTTTATATTACCTGAATAAATTCTTAAAACCATCTTTCCGGAAAACGAAAATTAACTGCGGAAAAGTTTAGCTTCGTTGACAAAGTTTCTCTAAAAGTTAAGTGGTAATACATTTATTATGCATACGGTCGTCCAATTGCACATCGGCAATTAAGATGAGTTATATAACCATGAACAATCATCTCGGACAGAAATCAGAGATCCATCTATAAACTGTTATTCTCCAGCTGGGATATTCATAACTATATATAATCATGAGTATGTATACCATGTAATTTATAGACCAAGGAGGCCAGATCTGAGTCTTAACAGAGTCTGAAAATGACATGGTTTACAACAATTTTAGATAAATTATTATGCAATCTATCACTTGCTTTTCCATTACATATCAACTCAACACAGCTCTCTTATCCAGCGCTTTTACTAAATCTAAATATATCAATAGTACTAGTCATGACTCATCATCAATTACCAGAACCCAGTGTAATCAAGTGATAACCAGGCCAAGAAGGGAACCTTGCCAATCAGATTGCGTATAAAATATTTTATTTCCTGATTATGGAAAGATTCCCCGATACAACATTTAAGTTGTCATTGTCGGTGGCGTCATCATCATCACCACAATAGTTCGGGGCTCAATTCCAAGTTTCCAAGTGTAATAAAGTGATAACCAGGCCAAGAAGGGAACCTTGCTAATCAGATTGCGTATAAAATATTTTATTTCCTGATTATGGAAAGATTCCCTGATACAACATTTAAGTTGTCATTGTCGGTGGTGTCATCATCATCACCACCATAGTTCGGGGCTCAATTCCAAGTTTCCAAGTTTAATGTCTGGGTCCACTGCCCAAAGCTCTAGTAGAGTTTCAAGAATGACGACTGGCCCCACAGATCACCACTAGCCTTAACTGCGCACTTTTTCCTCACGCACGCGCAAGCCAGGATAAACTTCTCGACCGGTCACCCATCCTAGTACTACTTCAAGCTAAACACGCTTAACTATGGAGTTCTTTAGTGATGGGCTCCCGCAAAAGGAGATGCACCTTGGTGATATGGGTGATCCAATCATTCCTTTTAAGATCATGTTATCCGAGGCCTGAAATCCTTGGACGTTACACCAAGTATGTTTGAGTTGCAGGAATATCCTTGTGTTCCATTCCACTCTGCTTAGGGTCATATTCTCACGAAGCTACTATGACGTGAGTTCGCTCCTATTAAATTTTTATATTATTCTGTACAGACTTTATTAAACTCCATAATGTTACTTATGCACTAGCCATCCCATTTGTGTACATGCCCAACCTATATAAAATGAGACTCTAAGAGCTCCTTATTACTACTAGACAATCCCACTTTTAATCTTATACAAGTCATTTTTAACACTGATCTTATCTTCCCACATATTGATCTTATCATTCGCATTTTCTCTACACCTCATCCTTTGACCACCTTGTTTTTTCATGACCAGGCATTCTCTGCCATACTCATGTATATCATTTGATTTGTCACATATTTATTAGACATACTTTTTGCCATTTTTTTAAATAGACTACAAAATAGAAATCTTATGTTCTCAACCTTTTTTCTAAAGGGAAGCTCTCAACTTATTTTATATGACAATATGATTTAATTGAAGAGTATGTTGTACATGATCTGTGCATTAGTCTTTTGACTCGAGTAAAACCTGAAGTTCTCACATTTCTTCATATTCATATCATGATATTGTAGTGGAAATGTACCATGCTAAATAACTCTTAATTCCCAGTAGTTGGCCCCTTACATTAAAAAAGAACAAAACTTCACCCAATCAAAATAACTTTGCTAAACAGTGGCCACCTATTTCACATACAATAAAATTAAAAAAAAAATATTGTGCTGCTTGATCAAATTATCACAACTGATACAATTTGTTTTTATATGATAAATTGTCAGGTCTACAGATTGTCGTATCCAGTATACCACAATGGCTAAAATAGCATCTCTATTCGTGGAAAAGATGATCTTCCCCTGATGCGATAAATCCTTAGCTAAAAAAGTGATGAAGATGAACCAAGCACACAAATAAATATGTATGTTTATCATTGACCAAGCGATGAAGTCATGAAACAAATAAAAGTTAAGGTGAATTAGTAAAACTGTATGGTACCAGTCCAATGGTTAAGCTTTTAATCTATTCTTAGAGTCTTGATTTGCTTAAAATATGCTACTGATGTTTCTATAGAAGCCCACTAACTTCATTTCATCACCACTTCAGCTGTTTTGTGCTGAAGATGGTAACTCCACGTGGTCCTAAAGGGTGTCATCTCAGTTGAGGAATGTTGTGAAAACACAAAGTCTCATATTTGTATAGCTAACAAGGAGTCCAGATATGCAGTAAGCACTGAAATAATGATAATGAGGGCACAAAAATATGCAATACCTTCGAGTCCTTCCCTAAACCACTCCTGTGTTGGCCTATCAGCAGGGATCGACTTCAGATTTTTCTTGTACATGTCCCTTGAACTATAAGGGAGAGCTTTATGGTTTATAGGTCTTCTGCTTCTGCCGGGGAGTCTTCGGGCGTCCTTAGCAACAGCTAGCGCTGATACCACACTTCCAGCAAGTGCCAGATCAGACTCTTTATTGTTTCCATCGCCAGAGATCACAGTCGTCTTGTACTGGTTCTTAGCTCCTGCTGATTTATGCGCCATTGCTTTCTCGCTAGCCAGAACCGAACTGATGATCAGGTTCCCGTCGATCTTCACAAGCTTGTCGTTCCTGGGCACATAGAGTGAGGCAACTAGTGGTTCACTGTTATTTGCCAACAAGGAGGGGCCTTGTGGCTGTTTTGTATCTGGATTATCACGTCGTAATTCTTTAGCTGGCCGCTTATTGTCAAGAGGAACCAAGGGATCGCCGTTTCTGTGGGGTAAATTCAACCCGTCGAAGTTGTCAGTAACTGTAAGAACCCTCCCTCTAGATGAGTCCAGAGCTCCATTCGTGGGGTAAATGCTGCTGCTACCACCTCCCATCCTGAGATTACCTCTGGGGACGAAAGCCCCAACGAGCAGCAAGAAAAGCATCATCCCCAGGAGGCTAACGCTGGCAACTTTCTTAGTCTTGCTCTCACCCTTCTTCCCTCCATCGGACGTTTTTCTCGTCTTAGTTGGTGGAGCAGCCTGCTGAGTCCTCAGCCTGGGGATCGGAACCAAAGGTACCTGCGCGCCAGGAGGCGGGCGGACTGCATAACCGGGGATCCATGGGTAAGGCATAGGCGCCATGTGTGGCATAGCAGGATAAACCCCCACCCCTGGTGGAGGCACAGGAGGATGAGGCGTAGTTGGATTAGAGCCCTGGCTCTTCCCATTGCCACCAACAGGCGCAGAGCCGAGCTGGTGCCTGAGCGTCGCGTTCTCTGCCATGATGTAAGAGATCTTGGAATTGAGGTCTGAGATGGTGGAATGCATGGCTCGCACCTTCTCCTCAAGCTCCTCGACGTACTGCTTCTTCCTCTGGCGCGACAGCTGCGCGCTCTCGCGGTTGCGCATGAGCCTCGCCCTGCGCTTGTCGTCGTCATCGCCGCCGCCGCTGGAGTGGAAGGCGTCCGCCGATGAGTCCGCCTCGTCTACGGCGGCAGCGAGGTCCGCAGCACGCCGGATCCTCGATCCGGCACGAGATTTCGTTTTCGGAGCCGCGGCGGCGTCGGACGAGTCCGCGTTGTTCTCGTCGGAATCATCCTCGGATGACTCCTTCTTACGCTTCAGCCCAGGCTTGTTCCCGTCTGACGACCCGTCCTCATCAGTGCCGCGACCCGCAGGGGTCGGCGGCGGCGGCTTCGTGGACGAGCCACCCGACTCAGGGGACTGCGCGGGGGAGTAATTGTCGCGGCGGTCGGGGGAGGAGTTGCCAGAACTATCGACGGCTCCAGCAGCAGGTGCCGACGACGAGGACGACGCGGCTGCCGCGTCGGAGCCCTGGGAGGAGGACAAGGCAGCCGGTGGTGGCGGGGGCGGCTGTTCCTCAGTGTCAGGGAAATCGAGGAGCTCGTCGATGCAGAATTCGACGTCGCCGTCGAAGTCGAGGTCGGCGAGTAGACCGCATTCCGGAGGGAAGTACGAGAGATCGGGATCGGGGTCGAGGTCGTGTGGATCATATCGGAACGGAGGGATGCCGAACGCGCAGCCGGCGGTGTGATCCATACCTAGCTAGGGTTTTGAGCGGGAATCCAGATCCCCTTTGATGCGGCCGGCGGCCCGAGGGGAAGACAAGGGAACGAGGAAGGCGAGACGAGGGGGTTTACTAACTACGTCCGGACGCGTGGCGTGGAAGACTAGTAGAGAGGGGAGCGTGCGCAAGTTGTGGTTGGAATGAACAAACAGTGCAGATGCAGCTTCCGGATCGGTGCGAGATGTGCTTCGTTTCGGGAAAGTTCGTCAGGTGGAGAGGGAAGACTTTTTCTAACAAGAAGTGGCCCGGGCCGAAGACTTAATCTCAGTCGCCGGTTTCTTTCTTTTTTCTGTCTTTTGCTTCACGTGTACTTCGGAGGCACGCGATCTGCTGCTGAAATGAATGCACGGGTCCGTATCACATGCTATCTTCCAGACTTCCACCATATGAGTTATTATGGACCATAACATTTGTTCGTTTTAAACAACATGCGCAACAATGGCTTACGGTTTGCATAATTTGTCATGATAGATAGATCCAGCTTGAATTTTGCGTTACCGTATCCATCTTCACTTTCCAACACATGGTCTAACATCAGTAAAAGCTTCCAAATCTATCTTTGATCTAAACAGTTCCTAGTTCCACGCCAATGCATGTCATTTTCATCAATCCCCAGTGCCCACCAATATTGTCCATTAATACTGAAATTTGGGTACCTTTTGGACTAGGCTATAATCCAGAAAGTAAATCAAGGATCCTAATTTTGGTTTATGGCACTATTAGGATGTCACATGCTGTGGTTAGTTGCATGGGGAACAAACAATGCCACAATCTACATCTACAATTATTTTGACCAACTTTAGGCGAAGTTGAAAACGCTAGTATCACTTATCTTTGGTCCTAAATACTCAGAAAGAAAATGACTCATAAACTTCAAAATCGTGGTATTGATTGAAGCCAGCATCAAATTTAGTCTAGATGATTAATATTAAAAATTGCTCTTTTATTCTTGAATTGGAAATTGTGTTCCAATTGAAATAAAAGAATATCCATGCTTGAATATGTTTCCCTCCTCAACCTCACACTCACCTCCATCATCTTGATGTCCCTATTGTTGTAGTTGTTTGCATTTGCATGTGCCTCGTGATGTAGAAACTATTACACTAGCTAATTCACATAGGCATAGATCTTCAAGTTTTTACCTAATCTAACGTGCAATAACAACCACCTGCAGGTAAACGGGTATTATTGTAGTATAGCTTTACGAACAATGTTAATTGAAACAACAAGCAAAAAATTAGACCAAATTATACAAGAAATGATTTTTACACTATAATAGAATTAACAAAAAACATATTTCACCACCACCGTCTACATAATCTATCCAATCATTACAACTTGCTCAATTACTACTACTTTTAACATGGGCATCACATTGTCTGGTGTTACTTTTATGGGGAACAAACAAGGCTAAAAATCACATCTACAATTATTTTGACCAAACTTAGGTGGAATTGAAAACCCAAGTATCACTTATCTTTGGTCCTATATCTGCCCAAAGAAATTGACTCCTAAACTTCAAAATCTTGGTATCGTTTGAAGCTAACATCAAATTTAGTCTAGAAAACTGATGCAAAAAATCACCCTATTATTTTGAAGCTAGAAATTACGTTCTTATTGAAATAAAAGAATATCCATGGATGAATATGTTTCCCTCCTCGACCTCACACTCACCTTCGTTGTCTTGTTACCCCTATTGTTATTATTGTTTGCACGTGCCCTCTCACCCTCGTTACATCTACTTCCATGCACTACAAATTATTATGTTAGTGTTTCTCATAGATCTCATGTTGTTGTGATAAGTTTCTTATGATTCATTGGTCTTTGTTGCTTTTTCTATTGATATTAGCATCATCATAATCCATCCACCCATGTTTCCCTTCCTACATGTTGCTATTATTGTGGTCACTATTGTTGCATATATTGGTGTCGTTACAATTGTATTTGCATTTTTTGAGTTCTTTATCCTGAGGGAATAGACTTAGATGAGTTTTATTTCCTTGATTTTCATTGTTGTGTTCAGTTGCATGGGTTTTTATCACTTGTATTGTATGGTTGTTGTTTTGCATTGTAATATAATTTGTCAGAATTATTGTTATTTAGTTTAGTATGTTTTATGGGCCTATATGTCTTGGCTCTTTAGGGTTAAGTTTGTTTTCCTTAGATTTGATTCCTTTCCTATATATAAGATAGGATTCTACCTTTTATCAATAAGAAATATCACATTAGTCTCCCATCTCATTTTAAATAGGGTACCACATCACCTTGGATGATATATATGATCTCTCATATGGTATTAGAGAAGCCTAGATTGATACATATAATCTCTCATACTATTTCTCTTCATTCTCTCTCTCCTCAGTTTGGGAACTTGTCACAAAGGAACATACTCACATGTTTAGTGTCCTCATATTCTATTAGTTGTTGTTCACTTTCATTGAGGCGGGGTGTGTGGGAGGTGGCCCAACTCCACATTAGTGAATTTGGAGATGAAAGCTCCAATCATTAATAGGTTTGTAAGCTCCATTCTTTAAAAGGTTTACAGTCATGTCTGTGAAGTTAGTGTAGAGGATCTTGTTGTCGTGGCCACTACTATAATCTCCATTCGCATGTCCTTTTTCAATGATGACAATGATAGTGACTATCAGATTTGACAACAACCCCTCCTTGTCTTTTAGGTTGCCTCTGTCACATGTTCTCTCATGTCTCACATGTGCCTATCTCTGTTTCTCTTAGGATCTTTAGTCATATTTAACTTTATGACCTAATCCATACCATAGTGGCTCCGCCCCAAAATCCCCAGATTTGTTGACTTAAGGGCTGGATAGATCTCCTTTTTGGGTCGCACAAACATCTATTTTTTTTCTATCTTGAACTATCGATTCGGTTCTTATAGCACATTGACTCACGTTATCAGCTATATGTATGACAAAATGACCACATGCTACTTTATAAAGCATCAATAAAAAGGGAAACTTTGCATTTTTTTTCTTCTCCTTCCTCCTCTTTGACAATTATTATTCACTCATACCACGCCTCATGTGTGGAGGTTTCCACGTGTAGGGGGTATTATCTCTTTTCCACACCAAGTACTCATTTGTTTCATATTTGGTGTGTAGGGGGGGTAGAGGAGAGACAGAATATGAAGATAAAGAGTCTGATAGATTATATATATATATATATATATACATATATATATATATATATATATATCAATCTAGGCTATTCTAATCTCCACTAAGCTTCTTGTTCTTCAGAACATCCCTCTTTCTAATATCTTTGTTGCGCTTCATTCCCACTATGCATCATGCTTGCAGTGCATCATTGATGTATCTTTTTTCCAATTACATTGTGCTTCTTCGATTTCCATGATATGCACGTAGGTTGGCTATCTACACTTCCTTATTCCAATTAGCTGTAACGTACTCAAATTTAGGTAATTATTTCCTTCTACTCCTTATTATTTAAATATTTTAATTATAACTCCTCTTATTAGATTGGAGTGCACTAGGATATTAATAATTTTTAAATATAAGAGTTTTAGCTAATAGCAAAATTATTTAAAGTCCTTTATACAAGAAATAGGGGAAATATACTAGTTTGGGGCTGGTCGTACAAAATTTTCAAATTGAGGCATTTAAGTTTAAAATAGTCTCCCATTTTTCAAGTGGATAGGTTGGGTTATGAGAGAGTTACACACAAATTTTGGTTAGTAAATAATACATGAATGCATTAATATGAAGAAAATACACTTTCCCTTAAAAGGTGTGTTTCACATACTAAAGTTTTTCAAAAGACACAGTGGACTTGAAAATTGGATTCTTTGGGTCCTTATTACCTTACTCACCAATTTTCACTTTATTTGGATGGTATTACTCATCAAATTTGAAAGACAAAGAAAAGAAATTGAAATGTGACCACTTTTTTTATTTTGATTTGGAAAACATTAATGTCACGCCACCTTGGCTAAGGTATGTGATACGCATCCACTATCAGATAGCAGTCTGATGGCATGCATGTTGTCATAAACCTTGCCCCTAAAAAAGGAAACATGTTATGGTTTTGCCCATGTTAGAATCATGATTTCTCTCTCCATAACGCATCATTTCTCTAAATTTCTTTGCCAACGTGTTATTTTTTCAATTCAGCATTTCAGCAGAGATCGATGTATTACTTGAGAATTTTTGTCAAGTATTTAAGATATGCCCAATTTTCATCTTGAGGCTTCTTGAACCACACCCTCACAGAAGCCCTAGGTGTGAACCCTATATACATTTGACCCCTCTTAGGGTTTCTCCTCATCACGACCAATCGTTCTCACAAGTCAATTTTCCCTCTAGTTTTGTGTTTGTCTAGTTCCAAGAAATTTTTCTCTTTAGCTTCCGGCCCACATTGTGGGTGTTTCTCCTTGCCCTTTTTCAATTACTCTGAAGTAAGAATCCTGAAGCTTTTCTCTTTGCTCGTGGCATGTCTCTTAGATGAAAGAAGGTGCCTACTAATTTCTCCCAAATTTGGCCACCACTGCTGCTTTTCTCTCATGGCCATGGCTTGGTCGAGCGAGGGAGAAGGAGTTTTAGGGGTGGTTTCTCTCTTTTTCCCCCACACCATTGATGCACTAAATAATTGTCATTTTCACAGGCTATTTTACAATGTATTGTGAGCACTTATTGTCCATTTGAATATTAATTATGTATGATTTATCATTAGTAGCATGTGATACTTAATTGCATCAAATATTCATTATTTTTACAGTTCATGATTGATTCATCATTATTTTGGAGATTATGTTCATTTTTGTCATATTTTAGGTGATTTTACAAGAAATTACACAACTCGATACTACCGACATACCTATTGGTGGTACCCACAGTGGACAAAAAGGAACAGGTTGAATTAAATTAACTCAGTACTACCAACATAAGAATCATTACTACCGACATCATAACAGGAGCATTCAGAATGAATGTCAGTACTACCAACGGTCAGCTCGGTAGTACCGACAGCTTACAATGGATTGAGACTAAATAAGGGCATCAATATTAATGACATCCTATCAATACTACTAACTTGGAGCGATCAAGCCAGATTAAAGATCATCGTTCATCTGACGGTTGGGACTTAATAATGCCCTGAGTTACCTCTATTGCTTAGGGGGAGTTCGTCCAGATCTAGGTAACATGCCATATTCAGTTGTACAATTAAGGAGAGCGGAGAAGAGAGAAAGGAGAGGAGAAAGCAACATTTCGAGTGGTTTGAACACTTTGGGTGGCCAGATTTGCAATTGGAAGATGGCAAATCACAACGTTTGTCAAAAGGAACCATCCATACTGTCTTTCTCCAAGGGTTTTTCCTTGTTCTTAATATTTTCATCATTCCTTTGTTCTTCTTCTATGTGTTAAGAAACTAAAATTATGAGGGTCTAATCCCCTCATTCCTTAGGACCCGAGAATAGCCCGATTTTACATTACAATTGACAATCATGAATTAATATTCGTATCTATCTTAATTTCTAGACATATTTCTACGAGAGCATCATGAATTATTTATGCTTGATCACCATAGGTAGTTGTTTACATTGTTAATTGCTTTGAGAGAGGGATTAAGGGTTGGAAAACTCATAGATTTACACATTTTATACCGCACCTCAAGAAAGGGCTTACGAGTGTGAAGAGAATAACCCAGATATTTCAATAAAGCACCTAACTAATAACACAATTTCTATGAGATGGGGTTATATTAGATTAAGTAATGAATTACACTGTGAGAGTGGGTAATTCTTGCTACAAGTCTCTTTATCCAGGGTTATGAGAAATTAATATTAATTAAATGGTGTTAATTGCAATCTGAACTGTGGAAAAACCACAATCCTAACGAATTCATTCCACTTGTAATCACAATCAGTAATCTTCATTTTAATTCTTGCAATTTAGTCCTATAATCAACCAAATCACTCATTTTCTTAGACCTAGCTGATTAGATCATTGTTAGTAGAGTTTTTAGATACACATTTTCCCCATGTTCGATATTCGGGCCTCTTTAGGCCTATACTACATTGATATGAGCACTTACATTTTTGACATGTAGTTTACGCACATCAAATTCTAGGTGTCGTTGTCAGGAAAAATGGTGTGTACAGCACTACGAGTCTTGTGATCGACCACTCTAGGCCATAAATTTTTATTTTCCTTTTACTATTTCTAAACTAAATTGCAAATATTTATTCAAACACTAGTATCTATTTCTTACACTGAATTTGTTAATTTCAGGTGCTAGTGCATGGTGCAGACAATAAACACTTATTACAGAGAGTCAACTCCAGGAAACTCTAGCATTAGCATAGAAGACCTTTGGCATAGAGCACAAGAGTATATTGACTATGTGGAGGACCTTGTTCCAACTCCACTACCACAAGAAACTCAACCTAAACCAGCAGAGATGGGTGACGCAGAAGAAGAAGAGCAGACCATCTGGGAGAAGATAAAGGTGTTGGCATATATGCCCATAGAGCCATCCCAAGCAATTGCATGGAGTCAGATATTAATTAATTAATTAATGTGATTGTTTGGTTTATAAATGAATTCCATAATATTTTAATTAATCCACAAGCATTTTAATTAACACAGTGTTTCTGTTTACCGATGGGTTTAGGAAACCCTACTTCCACTAGTACAGAAACATCGTTCAACGTCGCTTTTAGAGGCCTCGATTTTTTAGTAAAACCGACGTTGTTAACATTAAATGTTGGTTAATAAGGACATCCGATGTCTATATTTGAAGACCATCCAAACACGGGTATCACTTTTCATTCAGTGTCGGTTGAAGAAAAGAAGCCGATGCCTAAAGTAGCCCGCAAAATCTAATTTTTTCGAGCAAAAAAAAATTGCTCCAAAGTATCAGATACAATGTCGGTGTTTTACCTAATAACCGAAACTGAATGAAGATAAAATTTGTGCCAAAAGTTCCAATATGAGCGTCGGTTGTCTTAGCATAACTGACATTATAAGGGTGCGTGCGTCGTCCCCGCCAAAAAAATTAGGGTAAAGGAATGTCCAATTGGACGTCAGTTGTCTTGGATAACCTACGCTTAATAATAAAGGTGTCGGTTTTTATGGATAACTGACGCCTTCTAGTAACTTAATAGCCCCACAACAGCGGACTCTTCCCCTTTCTTCTGTTTCATCGATTGATTTTGCTGCTGCGTCACCGCCCGCCGCCTGTTGTTGCTGTTGTTGCTGCTGCTGCTACTCTCCTCACCGACGTCGCTGCTACTGCTACTCTCCTCGTCGGCCTTCTCATGCTCTCCTACTCGCCGGCCTTCTCCTGCTCGCCGGCCTTCTCCTGCTCACCGACCTTCTCCTGCCCGTGGTTCGTTGCTCCGACGCCTGCCTTCTCCTGCGTCGTGCTTCGTTGCTCCGGCACCTGCCCCTGCTCTCTTCTTCTCGCCCTGCTCTCCAAGCCGCTGCTCTCCTGCCCAGGTAGGCCACTACCCTTCTTCTTCCTCCACCTCTTCTTCCTCCTACTCCCTCTCCTTACCAAATGGCCATAAAAGTAAGGCCACGACCATGTGGGCTGGCCACGGTCGTGGCCATCCCACACGGTCGTGGCCTTACTTTTATCCATTTGGTAAGGAGGGAGCAGGAAGAAGAAGATACATTTGCAATTGTATACTAATGCCTGACCTAATTCTGTAAATTTTGATGCATGTTGAATTAAGATATTAAAACCCTAATACACATTTCACCATAATCTTGAATTAACTATATTGCTGAAATCTTGTGATCAATCTATTTAAGATATTAAAACCCTAATGTTAAACCTCTAATTTTATAGTGATGTGTCACCCTAACATCTACATGAATCCCTATTGTATGATGTAGATTGATGATAATGCACGAGCTAGTTTGAAATTTTGAAATCAATTATGAATCTTGCCCAATGGGAATGGATGCCAAGAAGATACACGCATGCCCGAATGATTGTGTATTATTTCAAAAGGACTATGTGGATTTGAAAGATTGTCCAAAATGTGGTGTGTCACGGTATAAATTGACGACTTCGGAAGAGTCCAAAACTAGTTCTTCTACCAAGGTGATGTGGTATCTACCTATAATATCACGATTTCAACGCTTATTTGTCAGTCTGATAGATGCGAAGAATTTGAGGTGGCATGCAGATGTTAAGAAAAATAATGATGGGATCCTACGACATGTGTCTGATTCCCCACAGTGGAAGAAGATTGATCTATTGTACCATGAATTTGGTGAAGAAGTCAGGAATCTAATACTTGGGCTTTGTACAGATGGGATGAATCCGTACGGGACATTGAGAAGCCAACATAGCACTTGGCTAGTCATGCTTGTTATATACAATCTTCCTCCCTGGTTGTGTATGAAAAATAAGTATGTAATGTTGTCTTTGTTGATATCGGGCCCTAAACAACCTAGAAATGATATCAATGTTTATCTTGAACCTCTGATTGATGACTTAAAGAAACTCTGGGGGTGAAGGTGTGATGACCTATGATGCTTCACGAAGAGAGACATTTCGTTTGCATGCTATGTTGTTTTGCACTATTAATGACTTTCCAGCATATGGGAATTTGTTTGGATATAGTGTCAAAGGAGCTAAAGTGTGTCCTATATGTGAAGAGAACACTGATTCAACAAGACTAAAACATGGCAGTAAGACTGTATATCTCAGTCATCGAAGGTTTCTTACAAAATTCCATCAATATCGTAGGAAGCACAAAGCATTCAATGGATTGAATGAGGAACGGAGTGCACCTATACCTATACCATGGGAGGTTGTTTATGAAAGAGTAAAAGACTTTGTCAATGAATTTGGTAAGAGATCACAATGTGCTATGGCCACACAGAGTGACAAATCTTTATTCAAGAAGAAGTCAATATTTTGGGATCTTCCTTATTGGAGTTCTTTGACAGTCAAACATTGTATCGATGTCATGCACGTTGAGAAAAATGTCTGTGATAGTGTCATTGGTACTTTGTTGAATATACCAGGTAAGACTAAAGATGGGATAAAATCCAGACTGGACCTACATAAAATGGGAATAAGGTCAGAATTAACAGAATTTTGTGAAATGGTAAATCGGAGAACATACTTACCTCCCGCTTGTTACACATTGTCTAGAAAGGAGAAGAAAGCTTTTTGTGAATGTTTGGTAAATGTTAAGGTGCTACAGGGTTACTCATCCAACATCCGTAGATTGGTATCAATGAAAGATCTGAAGTTGATAGGTCTTAAATCTCATGATTGTCACACTCTAATGCAACAAATATTGCCTGTGGCAATTTGATCTATATTGTCGAAGCATGTAAGGTTTGCAATCATCAGAATTTGTTTCTTTTTCAACAGTTTGTGCATCAAAGTTATTGACCCTGATACTCTCAATAATTTGCAAAGAGAAGTGGTTGTTACCCTATGTTAGATTGAGATGTATTTTCCTCTGTCATTCTTTGATATCATGGTACATCTTGTTGTCCACTTGACTAGGGAAGTGAAAATGTTGGGACCAGTTTTCTTGCATTGGATGTATCCCTTTGAACGATACATGAGCATTTTTAAAAGTGATGTTCGAAACCATTATCGTCCTGAAGGGAGTATTATTGAGGGTTATGTGGCGAGAGAGGTTATGGATTTTTGCAATGACTTTTTCAGTGGTAATGACACTCCTGGTAATGACAAGAATATTGAGGAGCAATTTGGCAAAGGAATTTTGGGATCACGGGTGAAAGTAATCAGCCGTGAGCAGTTACAACAAGGTCACTTGTATATTTTACACAACATGGACGAAGTAAGTGTTTATATTGAGGAATATACCAATTGCATCAAGAGACAATATCCTCGAGCCAATACAATGTGGCTTGCTAGAGAGCATAACAAGACATTTATTAAGTGGTTCGAAGATAAAGTCTTACATCAACTATCTCAAACACCAGATGATATTACGGAAACTATCAAATGCCTCACCTTTAAACTGAAATTGAATGCTATGTCTTATGAAGGGTATGACATTAATGGATTCACATATTACACAAAGCACCAAGATGATAAGAGTGTCATCCAAAATAGTGGGGTCACCCTTCAAGCGTCGATTATGTTTTTTGCAAGTGCAAAGGATAAGAGTCTACGTGAAGCTAAAATGTCATATTATAGTGTCATTGAAGACATATGGGAGTTTGACTACATAGATTTCAGAATTCCGCTCTTCAAATGTAATTGGGTTGATAACACCAAAGGAGTTATAGTGGATGAATTGGGTTTCACTTTAGTGAACTTTGAAAAGATTGGTGAGAAGGGTGAACCATTCATATTGGCATCACAGGCAAAACAAGTATTTTATATCGATGATCCTGCAAATGATAAATGGTCGGTTGTTCTTCATGGTAAAAGACAATTCATTGAAGATCCTATAGATGAAGAAGAGTACTATGATAAGTATGATGACTCCAGTCCATTCTCAGTTGGGTTGCCAACACCAGTAAATATTGAAGCTAATGATGACTTGTATGTGCGCAGAGATCACAATGAAGGATTGTTAATTGATAAAAAAATCATAATATTAGAGGCATGTTTATATTTTTTTATGTTTTATTTTTCTGAATGTGAACTTTACAATGTGAATTACTTTACAATGTGAATGTGAACTTTCAATGTGAATTTTACAATGTGAACTACTTTACAATGTGAATGTGAACTTTACAATGTGAGGTTTCCAATGTGAATTACTTTACAATGTGAATGTGAACTTTGCAATGTGAATTTTACAATGTGAATTACTTTACAATGTGAATGTGAACTTTACAATGTGAGCTTTACAATATGAATTACTTTACAATGTGAGCTTTACAATGTGAATGTGAACTTTCAGATGGCTGAGCACTCTCCTGATGACCATGCTGATGATTACCGTGAGGGTGAGGACATCAATGCGCCGCATCACAATGTAAGTTTTAAAAATATATATCATATATTTATATCTATATGTCCATTTCTAGTTATATTCTGTAAGTGTGTTTATTTTGTCAAATTTTAGGTTGGTGATGCAAATGTACCCTCTGAAGCACTTGAGGCACTTGATGAGCAACACCAAAAAGTTGACAAGAGAAGGGGCGTCACTATGATGAAAAAGTTAATAGCACAAAGGGGCAATGGACCCAAACTTTTTGTGGATTTTGATAATGCAGGAAATGCAATTGGAGTGAATCATAATTTGTTTGTTTCATATCTTGGGTATGTTATTTGTAGCCATTGCGGTTGTAAGATAGATTCTTGGCATAAAGTTCCTAAGGAGAAGAAAGACATAATATGGAAGGATTTATGTGTGATTTATTATTGATTACTAATTTGCAATTCTATTTGTTAGATTACTATTTTTTTGGATACTAGTTAATAGCAATTCTATTTTGCAGAATATATTTGAATTGGATGAAAAGCTGCATCGTAAATATGTGATGCAATGCTGTGGGAGAGTCCTAAGGAACTATAGGACAAATATCACGCGAGAATACATAAAATAAGGTGACAAGAGGAATAAGACAACCACATAACATTGGAACTTCTTGGACCAAGAAGAATGGGACACATTTGTTGCTTCAAGACAAACTGATGAATTCAAGGTATTAGGCGTCACCCCCAATTTAATTAAGATACGTTGTATTCACCTATTCAAGATTAACATTTAGTGTTACTAACCAAATCATTAATTTGCATACTAAATAGGCCCTCAGTGAGGCGCAAAAAGTAAGGCGTGCACTGAATGTGCATGACCACACAATGGGACCAAAGGGGTATGCATGCATTCACCAAAGACTATAGTCTGAGGCTACTGCTTAGTCTGCTGCTACTCAGGAGTCCTCTACTATAGGTAGCACACCTCTGCCTCGCCATGATGTCTGGATAGCTGGGAGGCAAAATAAGAAGGGAGAAATAAGGAAGCCTGCAACTGCTGAGGTGGCTATAAAAATGGTAAAATACAACTCTTACAGCAATCGTTTGAATATTGATTATTTGTGGTGTTTACTTAATTACAAATTTTTGCTTTGGAGATTAGCGGGAGCTGCACGAGCTGAGGAAACAAGGCAAGTTCATCCCTGAGGGCACAAGGGATGAATTGACAGTTGCTCTAGGTAACCCAGAGCATCCTGGATGTGTTAGGGTTGTAGGCGTTGGTGTGGGCATCAAAACATTCTTTGGGCCATCCCAGCGCAAACATGTCCCAAAAGTAGGACTTTCACAAGAAGAGGTAACCTATTCTTTCTTTATAATGTTACTATAAAAGAGAATTCAATAATCAGAAGCTAACATTTCTTTTATCCATGTATAGGTAGATAAGACGGTTGATAGGAAACTCAAAGAAGCACTGAGCAAGTGGCAGGCATCTCAGACTGCCACTCAACAGACAGTACCAATGGCGTCCCGCTCTACTCCTACTGTAGAGGTTGGGCGTAATCCTATAGACCCACCACCTAGCACATCCACTGTAAGTATTTTTATGACATAATAACTAGTCTTTTCAAGATGATATGTTTTCAAGATGATATGTATATATGTATATAACATTCTTCACAAAAAAAATTATAGGGGTTGAAGCCATGTCGTCTAAAAATTAAAGAATTTATCGTTGCAAAGGTGTCGGCTTACCCATCCCTACCAGGGGAAATGTTTCATGGGTCTCCATTACCAGCTGGTTGGGTTCGTGTGAGTCTGCTACATATATTCCCCAACTGGATGGATCTTCCATTGCCATATGTCCACCCAGATTGTGAAATGCTTGGTGAGGCAGAAGGCAGAGTGATATTGTGGCTAAAAGTGGATGTCCTCTATATTGAAACTGTATGGTAAATTTACATTATGTTAAATTGTTAGTGTGTGTATATGATGTCAGTTGATCTGAAATTATATATATATACAGGTTAAAAAGAAGACACCCAAAGCATCTAGGCCTCCACCTCCACCTCCTACATTACCAAGTTGGGTTCCACAGGACCTACCTATCCCGTTAGGTCCTAACTATAGGGGTATGGCAATATGGTTAGGCAAACATGATATAAATTGCCCTATAAATGTTTCTATAGATGTGGATGTTGCAGGTCAATCATACGAAAGCAACCTATTTATACAAGATATTTTGGAGTTGTTTCGATATGATTGGCTGAATACATCTGTGATAGAGCTATGGATAAGGTGAGATCTTCTTTATACATCCATATACCTTGTGTAGGATCTGGTGATCTGGTTTCTTATTTATTAATGCATGCGTAATACATGTTTTGTAGCTACTTAGACAAGATATGTGTAGATTTTTCATTTGAACATGTAGGATTTTTATTCCATCTTTGATTAGTCTAGTAGCTAAAGACCCTCCGTCTGTTCAACAATACTGCTGTGATGCTTTTACAAATTTTTCTCAAAATAAGAAGACGGTGATAATAGCTCCATTCAATGTGGAGTAAGTTTACTTTGCTTATAATTTGGACTTAAGAAAATTACATTTTTATTGTGGATTTTGAGTTATAAATTTTTAACCTTTTTACCTCTAGAGGTACACATTGGGAGTTACTAGTTATTGTCCCCGAGACGTTCACTGTCTATTATCTAGATCCTAAGAATTGAATTCAAAATATGGACACATAATGAAAATGGCATTATTCCGGTGAGAAATATTTCATTTTCATATCCGTTAACATATGTTATTACATTACTATTTATTTATGCAATGTATTGTGTTACATTAACATGTAGGGGTTTAGATGAGTTCAAAAAGGCTGGAAGAAAGGTCCCCAGGAAAAAGAACCAACAAATAATTTGGAAAATTATGGAAGTAAGTTCCCGACTGCAATGTATATATTATTTATGTGAACAGTGCTTAATTAGTTGTATTTTTTAATATTTTGTATGTTTCAATTTATAGTGTGCTACACAAGACAACAGATGGGCATGTGCATACTATATGATGTGATTTATGTACATGATTATCAAATATGCCACAGTGGATATCGATACCATTCTTGAGGTATTATATATAGTCTCATTAGATAATATGAAATATACCAATCTTATTTATATATTATTAATTATATATATACGTCATTTCTTTGCAGGTTTTTAAAACTGACCACAATACAGGAAAGGCCTTACCAGATGTACATGCTCCCTATACGACGAAAGAATTAAATGATGTAAGAGAATAATGGGCAACAACCATACAAGTAGTGGGGGTTTTAACATATAATTGGGATGTTGATAGTGAATAATGACTAAAAAATGATATTTTGTAAATGAATTTCTGAATTATAATATGTGTGAATGTTTCTACATGTCTGAATGTTTCTACATGTGTCTGAGTGAAAATGAATGAAACTATTGGTTGCTATATGAATGTTTCTACATGTGTGAATGTAAAAATGAATGGAACTACAGATTGTTACATGAATGTTTCTACATGTGTGAAAATCGAATGGAACTACAGGTTGCTAAATGTGTGAACATTTATGTTGTTAATTTTGCAAGTGTGTGGGTTGTTGTTGGCTGATATCAATGGATGTCGTAAAACCTACAGTTCATAACTGAACTGTAGGTTTCTCATCTTGTAACCAGCCACAGCAGGTCTGCAGACTGATAGAAAAAAACATAAAATAGGTGTCGGTTATTTGTATAAAACCGACGACAAATGGTTACAATGTCAGTTTCCCTACTAGTAACCGACGTCGATCTCCCTAATGAGGCCAGAAACCACGGCCATGCTGGCCAGCACGGTCGTGGCAGCGGGCCAGACACCACGGCCATGTTGGCCAGCATGGCTGTGACCGTGGGTGAGATGGCGTCGGTTATCACTAATAAACTGACGCCAATAGTGCCCCAGATGGTGCCCTTTCTGTGGTTCGAAGGTATATGGTGTCGGTTTCAAAGCTAATAACCGATGCCTATACCCCCCTACTGGCGTGTTTTCGGTGGCGTGTGAAGGGTTGTGGCATCAGTTTGAGAACCGACGCGTAACAGTTGGGCTTTTAGCGGCGCCCACATAGGTTTCACTTAAAAACTAACACTAAAGGCCTTAAATAACCGACACTAAAGGCCGGTTATGTACTAGTGTTCCCTTCGTATCCTATTTAAAGGAGCTTGATGGCCGATATCTATATAAGATATTGAGATAGGCTTTTCAGTTTATGCTCACGTACATAAACCCTAGCCGTCACTGTCCTTAGGAGAGAAAGAAGAGCAACGCGCCGCTAGCACGCCACCGCATAGACACGACTCCTTCCCGCTGGCTTAGGAAGCACGACATGGAGTTCCAGTCCATCTGTGTGGACAAAGTAGAGATGCAGACGCTGAGATGCCTGCATTCGGAGGACATCAACAACCATACATGTGCATTATGAGCAGTGTACATCACCACATGAAAAGAGCGCTGCCGGATCTTCCTATGACAGCAAATGGGAGAGAAGTTCTATCCGTGTAGGCTAGCATCGTTGCACACCATTGTGCAGCGGGACATCACCGAACTTGCTCCACGATAAGGTATATCCTGCAAGCATTCCTTCCGAATACGTTGTTGTCGACAAAATCATGTTTCAGGTTGAGTGGAATTTTTGTTGCTTCCATCGCGTATGTTTTCTCCACAAAACCCAACAAAAGGCATCATCTGTAACATCTCTATTGGGCCCGATAAAAATGCAGGCTATCAATGTGGGAAGCTACAAGATAGACCCTAACTTGGTGGCGTTGGTTAAGTCACAAGTATTCCATGGACACAACATAGAGGATCCTATGACACACATCAATAATTGTATCGAGAGTTGTGATATTGGTGAAGATTGATAGGGTTCCAACAACTGTCATTTACCTAAAATTGTTCCCTTCTTCATTGGAAGATAATGCAAAGTCATGGTTCCTTAAACTCCCACCCAAGTTAATAGAATCATGGGAGGGGATGATAGATGTTTTCTTTGAGTGCTATTTCCCACCCCAGAAGACAAATGAGTTGGTTAGAAAGATTTACAACTTCAAACAGTAGGCAGAAGAATCATATTCAGAAGCATGGGAGAGTAATCAAAACATGTTGAGGAAGGTTCCTCATCATGGGATCAATCTTTATGGCCCATCAAAGATCTTCTATTATGGACTGCATCAAGGAGAGAGGACCACACTCGATAGTGAAGGAATAAGATTCTTCCTCAACAACAAGCGATCCAGGTTTCACAAGATTCTGAAGAATATGGCTAAAAATCAGTCTTGGGGAAAAGAAAGAGAATGTTCAACAATCATTAAAAGTGTTGGAGAGTCTAAAGTCATTACATCATTAAATGAGAAGTTGGACCTTATTGCAAAGAAATTATATCAGAAGGATGGAAATTCCTCTGGAGGAGAGGAAGAAAATTCATGTATGTGCGGCAACAGAACTATAGGGGAAATGACTACTATTGGAGGAAGGATCCTAATAACTTTCAACAAGATTCAACCCAAGCACATCAAACCAAACCACAGTAGGTTGGTGCATAGCAACAGGATAGGGCCCCCAGTAAAATGGACTATGTTGAAGACATGCTAGGAAAGATGGTCAGTTAAAATGAAGTGATCATTGGCCAGACCCAAAGGGAATTTTAGAACCAAGGAGCACAGATTCACAATAAGAGAATCAGATCTCTCAGATAGTAGCAGAAGTGGTTTCCTTGAAGAAACCTATTCAACAAGGATTGTTGGGAAATACTGACATAACTTTTGGAACCATCAAGGGAGGGATGTGTGCTTCATAGTGGGAAGAAAGTGTTGAATGAACAAAAGACAATTCCAGAGGCAAGTGATAAGGTGTAGGGAAATAGGGTGACAAAATATGCAACAGAAACAAAAAAAAATTATAGCCATATTCCCCATAAACTAACAGATTGTGTCTACAACTATATAATGGAAATGATGGTTTTGAGGATATACCTGATCCTGGAACAAGTGCAGCGATATACTCCGTGTCGTTGTACATGTGAAACTATATTCTAGTTATTCCAGGACTTGTATGTGGCTCCTCCATGGACATCAAACCCAAACGTCATCATCTGCATCAGCTTCTCTCACCATAGACTGCTGGTTGACGTTGTCCTCCTTAGCGATGGGTAAAACCCACCTCGCCACTAGAGAAGTCCACACGGACTATTGGGAATTCCACCTTGTGCTACCATATCCAATGGGAAGGAGTTGTCCCCTCCTGTCAACTTACTAGTCACCGACATGTTCTCCCACAACTTATCTCAATTGTTCTCTCCCTTACTATCCCTCCCTTCAAAGGGTAGGACTTGCTTAGGCTCTCTATTGGTTACCACAACTAGAGAGGATAACAATTGTTAGAGCAACTAATTCTCAATTGTGTGTCTTAGGAAGCCTTCAATACCCCTCTATTTATAGTAGAGGCCAGGGTCAGTGTTCCCAAATGGCGTGGGAGTAGATGGGTCTAAAATCATGAATGTTTTAGAACCTGCAAACTACAAAATAGACATTTTGCATAGAGAAAGAAATGGTCTTCTCGATTAGCAAAATAGTTGATTCATGTAGTTTCCTAAGGGTAATGAAATTTTTAATTTGTTTCCAAATAATTCCCAACATTAATCCTTGTACCAATTGAATTGAATAACTAAAACAATTCAACTATTCTCATAATTCAAGAAAATCACCAAAAGCTTCAGTTGGCTTGACTGAAACAATCAGTTCACTAGGTGAATCGGTCGTCTCAACAATCTGAGGTGATCGGTTCACCCAGTAGCCAATCAGTTGGTGTCATGAGTCATGCAAAAATCATCCAATTCAATTTTCAATCAACCTGACGCTCCAATCAATCAGTCCAACACTTGAACTCGATGGTTCTGAGTCCAATCACTTGTTCTGTTGTTTAATTGAATACCTAAACACCTTTAGTGATAAATTTAAACATCAATCATGAATAAACTCCTTTAATTCAAGTGTATCCTATGTGTGTGACCCTATAGGTCCAGAATTATGTTAGCAGTGAATGTACATAACCAATTATGGAATCGCAAGCAAAGAGTGATGCATAGTCACACATCATTGCTATCCACGTAATTTGGAAAGTTGGAGAACAGCTTCAACCTACAATCTATGATTAGTGTTATAGTGATTGTATAGTTCCTTTGTCTATGATTACCAAATTAAACTCGAGGCATGGAATCGTCATCCTCCCAATGTTTTATCCATTTTCCTTGAACTAGAGAAAACTGTATGAGATGCATATGGGTTCACATATCACATATTGACACACATCAATAAGGTCATACATTTCTCAATCTCACTTATAAAGAGGCCTTGGATATCAATCTCCTGTAGGAGGGACGTGTTTCAAAAAAAAGGTTGCATGGACCGCATAAGTTGTAAGGACCTGACCTCCATTTTGGGCTTATCTTGTTTGCTTTGCCTAAACCTTGTGTTTAGTTGCTTGCTAATCACCTCTAGTGGTGATTAAGGTTGCTTGTGCTTTGTTGAGAGTTTGAGGTGCCACTTGCAATAACCCAAGTCTAGGGTTGATGAGCAAGTTTGTCACCTTGAGAGGCATTTCCATCTCTCCTTGCTTCCTCTAGAGTTGAGAGGAAGGGTTGGGTTCGTTGCTTGAGTTTCCTTGGGCTTGGTTGAGCCTTGTTGGGCCTTGTTTGGGCCTTGCCTTGCCTTGATGGACCTTGTATCGGGCAAGGATGTGTTTGGGAGCCTTGTGCCGGCCATGAGGCTGTGTCAGGTAAGAGAGTGTATCGCCCATGTGGTGTGTCAGCCTTTGACCATCCTTGACCTTTGGCTTCGTTTGTGTCACCACCCTTGTGGAGACTTGGTGCATGATGCTTGCATGTGGCAATTGCCTTGGACATGTGTATGGGGAAAAATAAGGAAGTTGCATTGCCCAGGGACAAGTGTCCCTAGGTGGGCGACACCTTTCCTTGTTTTCTCCTTCACCCTCTTCTATATATGCCTGTCCTTTCTCTTGCTTAAGATCCCTTTAGTTGGTGTTGCTTCCTTTCCTTCCTTGGTGGGCAACACATCTCCTTTGCAAGTTGGTAGTCGATCCTCCTCCTTCTCCTTGGAGTCTTATTCTTCCTCTAGTGGTGGCCGAGCCCTAGAGTGCCTTGTTCTTCTTCTTGTGGTGAGCATCTCCCCTCTTTCCTTAGCACCTTCTTCTTCTTCTTCTCTTTCTTGCTTGCTCTTCGGCCATGGTGGTTACAAGTTTTCTTTCTCTTCTTGAGGTGGCCGAAGGTGGTGCTTGAGCTTGGGAGCTTGGTTCTAGGAGCTTGGAGTTTACTTAAGGTGGGTTACATAACTCCTAACCCTAGCTATACTACTTTCTTTTCTTGTTGCATGTTATGTTTCACCTTGATCGGTCATGTATCTTGCTGGATATGCTTCTTGTTAGATATGTTTCTTGCCCTAGTTGGTATATTTGATCTTGTGGATATTTGTTCATATGGTTGGTGTGTTCTTGACCTTGGTGGCCGAACCATATGTATAGAGTTTCTTGGGAAACACTCCTTTCTCTCCATTTGGTCTTGAGAAGTGAGTTCGACTCTAGTGGTATAGGAAACACTCCTCTCTCTTGATTGTTGAGAGGTGAGTCAATACTCTAGTTTCTTGAGCAACACTCTTCTCTCACCATGGATTAGAGAGGTGAGCCTTGGTTGGATGTTGACCTAGTAGAGGTTGGGAGCTTGGCTGATATGGAAATGATCTATCATGTTGCCCGAGATATGTGATGGAGGTTGTGCAAAACCCCTCTCTCTTGATTGTTGAGAGGTGAGTCAACTCTCTTAATCTATTAGGGTTTGATGATAGTGATCTTGAGGTTAGTGATGACCAAGCTGAGATGAACCTTTGTGTCTTGCATGATACACCTTTGCGATGATGTTGCCCGACACCCCTCACCTTGGGTTTAGCTTTGCCCGTTATGGTCATGTTGAGTTTGGTTGGCTTTGTGCCCGATACGACCATCTTGATCTTGTTGGTGACCTTGGGCGATATGCCTTGATCGAGATGAACCTTACTCATTGTGGGTGTTATCCCCTTGGCCGATATGATACATAGTTGTTAAGTCTGTTTGGTGCCTTGGATGACACAAGTTGGGTTGGTCTTGAGCTGCTCGATATGTGTTGAGTGGTGGAACCCTAGTGCTTATCTTAGTGGTGGTTGATATAGTGTTTGTGATCTTGCTTGGATGATAGGTTTCCTTGTGGTTCCCTTGTATCTTTGGTGATGTATTCATGGGGGGCCTTATAGCATTAGCTTGGGCGTCACGTTCTTGGCCGTTGCAGTGGTGAGTTGGTTGCCTGATAGGAACCCTAACCTTAGATGGGTGATAGGGCCTTAGCCGTTATAATTAGATTCCCAATGCACATCTAGCTTGGGTCCATGGTTTGTCCTCTTAACCCAGTTGCACGTTACACTCCTTGATCTTGGTTGCACGACACACCATAGGTCTGGTTGCCCGATGCACTCTTGTGTTTGAGTTGGCTGACAGATGTGGCTAAGTGTCTTGGCCGACATGCCTTTTGTGAGGGTTGTCACCCTACCCGATACTGCCTGTGGTAGGGGCGCGCTACCCGTCACACTTTTAGCAAGGGTAACTAGTACCTTTAGTGAGGGTTATGCTTAACCTGGAAACCCTAGCTAGTAATGTGTTGTCTTGTAATCACACCTATGTTGTTGATATTATTTGGATGATGGGTTGTGAACCTGTGCTATGTTGATTCATTAAGATGATAAGAGGATTTCTAATAAATAAAGGCATAAGCGGATGCTCAAGATCTTATTACAATAATCTAATTTGTTTTCAATATACAACTGGATGCCTCATATAACAATGATGGTCGACATGTACATTTGCAATCCTTATAACATGATAATCAGTAAAATATATGTCTGGTGATTTTAAGTTATCTCTCTTAATGTGCATACTAACTATGCAGGTGTATCATGTAAATTCTTAGCCAGGTAAGAGCTATGAGGTATATGTGTTTGAATAACGCTGAATGATGTTAATTCTTGTTTATGAAATAACATGCATCACCAGTATGAGGAGATAGGTCTGAGGACCTAATGAGGATCGAGTGCCCAGTGAGGTGTTATCCTCTTAATGATGAGATGAGGGATTGTTATCCCAGGCGATGATGTAAGATGATGATGCCTTGAGAGGCAGTGGCTTCCTATGATGAGGGATTGAGATCCTAGGATAATGTGATGGTGGTAGTGATAATGTAAATTAATGCTATGTATGTTTTACAACTTGGTTGGCTCAACAACTCACTTAAAATATACTAATTAATTACAGTGAAACATACCATGTAGTTTGCCCTGGCCATAGATCCATCATCATCATCAGTAGCTGGTGATGGTGAAACGAGTTCTCCTATGGGTTAACCCAGAAGCACATATTGTTGAATATGTGTGGTTGCTCCTAGCCAAAAATGAGGACGATTCGTGTGCAACTTCGGTTGTAGACTCCAGAGCGCGGTTTTAGGCCAGTGGCTCAATATGTTAGAGCATGGTGAACATGCCCATGGCTCAGGATGTGTGATAAGAAGAGCATGATTGTGTTCATGGCTCAAAGCACGGTGATCCTGCCCATGGCTCAGTTTCACTAGCGTCGATACCTGTACTGAGGTGGGCTAGGTAGAGGGTAGCCTGACCCTATGGCTGAGGCCACTTAAGCATGAGTCTATGGTCCTTCTTATTTGCACTTGTGCACTGACCATGAGGTGGTGAGGTCGTGGAGTCTGGCTCTTCCTGTTATGACCCACGTTTCGTTTTACCAGTAAGTACCTTGGTTAGTGCATAATTGAACTAGTTATGTTGAGATGAGCACTTGCTTTTGTCAATAATGTTTTGAGCTTTGAGCTAGTGTTATTGTATCATTAGCTTGTTTTCTGGTCCTGAGGTTGAGGACAAGTTTGTGCTTAATCCGTTGCCGAAGAAATCATGCGAAACCGACCTACGAGTAAAAAGATATAAGCTTTTTAGTGTGCAGGGACCTATGTGTAATTTCGGAAAGTTTATGGGCAATTTACATCCGGCCCCCTGGGCGCCCTTCCTTATCCTTTCCTTCAGTTTTCCTTTTTAACTCTATTAACCGACTTTGGAATGAACGATAGTTCATTTCCTTCGGTTGCCGCTTGGGAAAAACAGAGAAGGAGAAAGGGAGAGAGAGAGCAAGCTAGAGGAGAAGCTAGGCAACCAAGCTCCTTCCTTCCCCGTTCTTCTTCGATTTCTTCATCTTCTCCAGCCAAATCAACCGGTTGCATCATCTTCTTCTTCTTCACCTTCTTCTTCCTCCTGCAGCCATGAAGAAGACGACCATGGAGATGGTCTAGGGAGCGAACGGTGCTTCCCCCTCCGTTCTTTCTTCTTGCCAAGTGCTTGCTAGGTCAATCCGAAGCTATAGAAGTGATTCAGGTAAGAATCGTCCACCGAATCGACCCCAATCGTCTCTTTTATTTCTGCAATTTCCGCCCTTACGCAGGTTGCACGGCGTGCAAATCCGTTTTGCACGGCGTGCAACATTGCAGATAGCTGATTTAGGGAATTCCGTTTCTGCGCAGGTGCACGGCGTGCAAAATCAGTTTGCACGGCGTGCAAAGTTACAGATAGCGAAACGAGTTTTAGCCAGGTGCACGGCGTGCAAATCAGTTTGCACGGCGTGCAAGGTCAGTTTGCACGGCGTGCAAAGTGACAGAAAAGTAGAACAGAAGTGCACGGAAGGTGCACGGCGTGCAGTCTGGGTGCACGGCGTGCACGCTGCTGTAAAGGGCAGAATTAGGCGTGTTTGTGGACGTTTTTCGGTGTATACGAACACACCGAAGTGGGTGAGTAGCAGTTCATTTAGAAATCATTATTTAACTCATTTTAAATGCTTATTTGCTTCAGTATCAGTTGATATGACTCCTGAACAGTGTAACATGTACTTTAGTATGATAAGTTCATTGGAACTTGAATTGCGTGATGTAAATGATGAAAAAGAGGAAATTCTATGTCTTACAGTTGCTATATGATATTTCTGTTTAAATGTTTATTTGTTAGTTTATTAATAGACCTAAGTGCCCTAACACCGTAGAACCCCTAAAGGAAGGTCTGTTGCTTAGGGGTGAAACTCGTGTCCAACATCAACCGGTTGAGTAATTCAGGTGGCACGAGGATAGAAAGAAAGGCAGTGTCTAACAATAATCGTGCGTGTGTCACGATGGCACTGGGGAAAACAAAAAGAAAACTTGGTTATCTAACACCATTCGTGCGTGTGTCACGAAGGTAGCCCTGTGACCCTCCGCTGGTGTACTCCGGTTAAAGGAGGAGTCGGGAGCACACGTGGTTGTGCATTGAGGCCGTAGAGCCTATGTTTCTGGCCGGAGAGCCAGGGGTCCTGTAGCAGAGCAGGGCTGGCGTCAGACTTAGCATTTCCCGGGTGTGTCGCTAAGTCTTGTACGGTGGGACCGTAGCATGAACTTGCTGCGGATCTTTATATGCAGAGTACACTGCATATATTTAGGGCATAATAATAAAATGGATAAATAATCGAGTAGGTTCACAGTAAATTTATATAACTGTTTATTTACCTAAAATACCTGTTAATGCTTAGAAGTGTGGTTATTGTCTGTATATTTGCTATGCTAATAGAACTGCCCTGCTTGAACGGTATATTTGTTTATTTCAGTTTATAAACCTGACGAGTTGTTTAATGATAGCTAAGTGAAATGTTATTCACTGAGCGAGTAGGCTCATACCTCTACTCAAAACATTTTCAGGTCAGCATCAGCATCAGGAATCAGAAGGATTGTTTCACCCTAACGCTTAGTCGATAGAAGGTTTGTTGTTAGTCTAGATAGAGGTCTCTTAGTCCATTCCCCTCGATCCTCGGGATAAGGTGTGAGTGAGAGAGAGAATGTGTACACAGATGTAAATTAATGTTAGGCTTTCTTTATAGTAATCAATGTATTATGTCGTAAACCTTGCTTGTATCTCTATCAGTTTAACTGAGAAGTTTCTGCAGTTTGTTTAGTTCTTGTTTACAGCTTAAACTTGATTATCAATTAAATGCCTTGGATTGTTTTAAAAGTGACGAATGGTTGTTTATGTGATAATCCCTCCGTCGCGCCCTAATCTCGTGATTTGTGGTTAGTGTGAGATCGGGGTGTGACAGCTTGGTATCAGAGCTTAGGTTTGAGTACGTAGTTACTCAGAGTCCAGGTCAGGGGACGATAAGAGACCAATAGGATTAAGGTTTAGGTGTCTTTCTTCTATCTATAGTTTTCTAACAGGAAATATTCTGTTATATCATTGCAGATGGCAGGAAGAGGCTTTGATCGCGATGATCAGGCCGAGAGCCATGTTGGCCCTGATCCTTTGTACTTGGGACCAGGTGGTGGTGACCACGTGGATGAAGCATCCCGGATGTACAGGATGTTTCTGGAAACCAAAGAAAAGTACAAGGTTGATAGGCGAGGTTCTTCTTCTACCAACAGTAAAGATCTGATGCGATCTTATGAGCTTGTAAAGAAGCTTGGTGGCACGGAGTTTAGTGGCACTACAGATCCAGCAGAGGCTAATGAATGGTTTAGACAGATAGAGAAGGTCTTTCATCTGATGGAGCTTTCAGAAGAGAAAAAGATTAATCATGCAGTCTATCCTTTGACAGGCGATGCAGAGTTGTGGTGGCGTGGTGTGGAAGAAAAGAAGAGAGGTACAAAGCTTTCCTGACAGGATTTCTCTGAGGAGTTTCATCTCAAATTCTATCCACCCACTTTTCTTAATGTGAAAATCAGGCAGTTACAGAATATTAAGCAGGGGAACATGACAGTTACAGAATATGAAGCGTTTTTCACACGGTTGGCAAACTTCTGTCCACAGCTTGTTCCTGATAACATAGAGAGATGTAAAAGGTTTCAGGAAGGACTAAGGCCAGAGATTCGGCATACAGTTTCTGCTACTAGTAGGAGGAACAGAGAGAACTTTGGTGAGTTTGTTGAGGCTGCTAGACAGGTTGAAGAATCAGTGAATGCTGACAAGGTGCCTGAGTCTAAGAAAAGATCTGCAGACTTCAGTAGAGGGCAATCCAGTAGTGGATACAAAGGTGGAGGTAGAGGTTTCTTTTCTAAGCTTGGGCGTGGCCTTGGTTGTTTCGGCAGGCAGAGATCTGAGGATGTCACTACTTCTAGAGGCAGAGGAGGATACAACCCAGGAAGATGGGGCAGTGCTGATAGTGGACAGTCTTCTGGGTCGTCAATGTCAGTGACAGGTCCTCAGAGGCAAGAGATACCACCATGTGACAAATGCGGAAGGCCACATACTGGTCAGTGTTGGGGTGCAAATTCTCGAGGTTGTTTTATCTGTGGACAAGTAGGACATTTCAAAAAGGAGTGTCCTCAGCTTCGACAAACAGCATCGCAAGCTTTCCAACCTCAATACCATGATGTTCCAAGTTCTTCTGTGGCTTCTGGATCTAGAGGTGGTGGAGTGTCTAGTGGCAGGAGTGGTCAGAGAGGACAGCGTGGTAGAGGGAGAGCTTCAGCACGTTTCTTCTCTTTGACACCTCAGGAAGGTATAATTTCTTCACAAGTTGTTACAGGAGAGATGCTTTTGTTTAATAGTATACCAGTTTCAGTTTTGATAGATCCGGGAGCTACTCATTCTTTTATACGACGTTCTTTAGTTGATGAACTTAATCTGTTAACTCGAGAGTTGGTAGATGAGTTAGTGTTGAGGGTTCCACTAGGTGGACCAACTGTTTTATCTGAGTTCTGTCCCGGATGCTTGTTATCTTTTAGAGGTTTCACCTTTGCTACTAATCTCATACCCTTGGATGTAAATACCTTTCAAGTCATCTTGGGTATGGATTGTCTTGAAACATATCGAGTGCAACTCGATTGTTGGAAGAAGGAAGCTACCTTTCAACTAGGGGAATTTTCTTGTGTGTTTACTGGAGACAGGAAAGTTCTGCCTACGTGCATAATATCAGCTGTTGTAGCTGATAAGATGTTACAGAAAGGATGTGAAGCGTTCCTTGCTCATGTGGTGGACACCAGAGCAGAGAAGAGCACCGCCAGTGTTTATGATGTGCCCGTGGTTTGTGAGTTTTCTGATGTTTTTCCAGAAGATTTGCCAGGCCTACCTCCTGTCAGAGATTTGGATTTTGAAATTCAGATATATCCAGGTAGTCATCCAGTAGCACTGCCAGCCTATAGGATGACACCTGCAGAGTTGAAGGAACTCAAAGTGCAGTTGCAGGAATTGCTAGATAAGGGTTTCATTAGACCCAGTTCTTCACCATGGGGTGCTCCAGTCCTGTTTGTTAAGAAAAAGGATGGTACCATGCGTCTCTGTATAGATTACAGGCAACTGAACAAGATCACTATAAAGAACAAGTATCCATTGCCGAGAATAGATGATCTGTTTGATCAGTTGCGTGGAGCGACGATCTTTTCTAAAATTGATTTGAGATCTGGATATCATCAGCTCAGAATAAAGGCTTCTGATATTCCCAAAACAGCTTTCAGAACCAGGTATGGGCATTATGAGTTTTTGGTCATGTCGTTTGGACTGACCAATGCCCCAGCAGCCTTTATGGATATGATGAACCGGATTTTCAAACCGTTCCTAGATCAGTTTATTGTAGTCTTTATAGATGATATTCTGATCTATTCCGGAGACGATGAACAGCACGAACAACACCTGAGAGTAGTGTTGCAGTTGTTGAGACAACACCAGTTGTTTGCTAAATTCAGCAAATGCGAGTTCTGGTTGGCTGAGGTAGCATTTCTTGGACATGTTATCTCGAGAGGTGGAGTTAGTGTTGACCCTAAGAAAGTTGATTCTGTACTTCAGTGGGAATAGCCTAAGACTCCTACTGAGATCAGAAGTTTCTTGGGATTAGCAGGTTATTACAGAAGGTTCATACAGAACTTCAGTGCGTTAGCATCACCTTTGACACGCTTGACGAGGAAGGATGCACTGTTTGTTTGGTCTGATAACTGTGAGAAGAGTTTCCAGATTTTGAAAAGGAAGTTGACCACAACGCCAGTGTTAGTGTTGCCTGAGGCAGATAAAGGTTATACAGTGTTCTGTGATGCTTCCAGGAGAGGTTTGGGCTGTGTACTAATGCAAGAAGGCAAAGTTGTGGCTTACGCATCTAGACAGCTTAAGAAGAATGAAGAGAATTACCCTGTTCATGATTTGGAATTAGCTGCTATAGTTCATGCTCTTAAGACATGGCATCACTACTTGTATGGTGAGACATGTCAGGTGTTTACAGACCATAAGAGCCTGAAATATATCTTCACTCAGAGAGACTTGAATTTGAGACAGCACAGATGGCTTGAGCTGATTAAAGACTATGATGTGACAATCGATTACCATCCTGGTAAGGCGAATGTTGTAGCTGATGCTTTGAGTAGAAAGTCAAGTTCAACAGCTGATGCATTTTCTATGGCATGTTTCAAGAGGGACTTGCTTGTAGATATGCAAAAATTGAACTTGGACTTGGATGTGACTGGACAAAGTGGGTTGATTGCTCAGATGCAAGTCAGACCTACTTTTTATAATCAGATTAAGGAATTACAGCAGAGTGATGATGAGTTGTGGCAAATCATGCAGGATATGTCAGAAGGTAAGAGAACAGAGTTCAAGTTTTCTGATGAAGGCGTGTTGTATCTTCATGATAGGTTATGTGTACCTGGAAACAGTGAGCTGAAAGAGCAGATTCTTGAGGAAGCGCATACTTCTATGTATGCTATGCATCCAGGTAACACAAAGATGTACAGGAACCTCAAGGAGCTGTACTGGTGGTCTGGTATGAAAAAGGATGTGGCTGAATACGTGGCTAGGTGCGGGGTGTGTCAGCAGGTTAAGGCTGAGCATTAGAAACCTGCTGGTACTTTGCAGTCGCTTCCTATACCAGAATGGAAATGGGAACACATCACGATGGATTTTGTGGTAGGATTACCTAGGACGCAGAAGGGTTCAGACTCGATATGGGTGATTGTGGATAGACTAACTAAGTCTGCTCACTTTCTTCCTGTCAAGTCAACCTTTGATGTTCCGAAGCTGGCCAAGATATATGTGGACGAGGTAATCAGATTACATGGGATTCCAGTCTCCATTATTTCTGACAGAGATCCTAAGTTTACATCTAGATTCTGGAATCAGTTACATCGTGCATTGGGCACAAAGCAGAGGTTCAGTACAATGTTTCACCCGCAGACAGATGGTCAATCTGAGAGGACCATTCAGACTCTTGAAGACATGCTGAGAGCATGCGTTCTGCAGTTCAGAGGTAACTGGGAAGAACACTTAAGCCTCATGGAGTTTGCATATAATAATAGTTACCATTCTAGCCTTGGAATGGCTCCATATGAAGCTCTTTATGGCAGGAAGTGTAGATCGCCAGTTTGTTGGTACGAGGTGGGTGAGAAAGAAATTCTTGGACCTGAGCTAGTTGATGTAACTACAGAAAAGATATCTGTAATCAGGGATCAGTTAAAAGTTGCTCAGGACAGACAGAAAAGTTATGCAGAAAGACGACGTCGACCTCTTGAGTTCGAGGTTGGTGATGAGGTTTATTTGAAGGTTTCACCGTGGAAGGGAGTGCTGAGGTTTGGCAGGAGGGGTAAGTTGACCCCTAGGTATATGGGTCCATATCCTATTGTTGAGAGGATTGGACCTGCAGCTTACAGGTTGGATTTGCCGTCTGAGTTGGCAAATCTTCATGATGTCTTCCACGTGTCTATGCTGAAAAATGTCATCCCGGTACAGAAAAGATTGTAGATCCAGAACCGGCGCAGCTTAGAACAGATGTGTCCTATGTAGAAGGACCAGTGCAGATAGTTGATCACCAGATCAAAAAGCTTAAGAACCGCGAGATACCTTTAGTGAAGGTTTTATGGAGAAACCATAATATAGAGGAAGCTACGTGGGAGCTTGAATCAGAAATGCGTAACAAGTTTCCTTTTCTCTTTTAGGAATTTCGGGACGAAATTCTTATAAGGGAGGGAGATTGTTATGACCCACGTTTCGTTTTACCAGTAAGTACCTTGGTTAGTGCATAATTGAACTAGTTATGTTGAGATGAACACTTGCTTTTATCAATAATGTTTTCAGCTTTGAGCTAGTGTTATTGTATCATTAGCTTGTTTTCTGGTCCTGAGGTTGAGGACAAGTTTGTGCTTAATCCTTTGCCGAAGAAATCATGCGAAACCGACCTACGAGTAAAAAGATATAAGCTTTTTAGTGTGCAGGGACCTATGTGTAATTTCGGAAAGTTTATGGGCAATTTACATCCGGCCCCCTGGGCGCCCTTCCTTATCCTTTCCTTCAGTTTTCCTTTTTAACTCTATTAACCGACTTTGGAATGAACGATAGTTCATTTCCTTCGGTTGCCGCTTGGGAAAAACAGAGAAGGAGAAAGGGAGAGAGAGAGCAAGCTAGAGGAGAAGCTAGGCAACCAAGCTCCTTCCTTCCCCGTTCTTCTTCGATTTCTTCATCTTCTCCAGCCAAATCAACCGGCTGCATCATCTTCTTCTTCTTCACCTTCTTCTTCCTCCTGCAGCCATGAAGAAGACGACCATGGAGATGGTCTAGGGAGCGAACGGTGCTTCCCCCTCCGTTCTTTCTTCTTGCCAAGTGCTTGCTAGGTCAATCCGAAGCTATAGGAGTGATTCGGGTAAGAATCGTCCATCGAATCGACCCCAATTGTCTCTTTTATTTCTGCAATTTCCGCCCCTGCGCAGGTTGCACGGCGTGCAAATCCGTTTTGCACGGCGTGCAACATTGCAGATAGCTGATTTAGGGAATTCCGTTTCTGCGCAGGTGCACGGCGTGCAAAATCAGTTTGCACGGCGTGCAAAGTTACAGATAGCGGAATGAGTTTCAGCCAGGTGCACGGCGTGCAAATCAGTTTGCACGGCGTGCAAATCAGTTTGCACGGCGTGCAAGGTCAGTTTGCACAGCGTGCAAAGTGACAGAAAAGTAGAACAGAAGTGCACGGAAGGTGCACGGCGTGCAGTCTGGGTGCACGGCGTGCACGCTGCTGTAAAGGGCAGAATTAGGCGTGTTTGTGGACGTTTTTCGGTGTATACGAACACACCGAAGTGGGTGAGTAGCAGTTCATTTAGAAATCATTATTTAACTCATTTTAAATGCTTATTTGCTTCAGTATCAGTTGATATGACTCCTGAACAGTGTAACATGTACTTTAGTATGATAAGTTCATTGGAACTTGAATTGCGTGATGTAAATGATGAAAAAGAGGAAATTCTATGTCTTACAGTTGCTATATGATATTTCTGTTTAAATGTTTATTTGTTAGTTTATTAATAGACCTAAGTGCCCTAACACCGTAGAACCCCTAAAGGAAGGTCTGTTGCTTAGGGGTGAAACTCGTGTCCAACATCAACCGGTTGAGTAATTCTGGTGGCACGAGGATAGAAAGAAAGGCAGTGTCTAACAATAATCGTGCGTGTGTCACGATGGCACTGGGGAAAACAAAAAGAAAACTTGGTTATCTAACACCATTCGTGCGTGTGTCACGAAGGTAACCATGTGACCCTCCGTCGGTGTACTCCGGTTAAAGGAGGAGTCGGGAGCACACGTGGTTGTGCATTGAGGCCGTAGAGCCTATGTTTCTGGCCGGAGAGCCAGGGGTCCTGTAGCAGAGCAGGGCTGGCGTCAGACTTAGCATTTCCCGAGTGTGTCGCTAAGTCTTGTACGGTGGGACCGTAGCATGAACTTGCTGCGGATCTTTATATGCAGAGTACACTGCATATATTTAGGGCATAATAATAAAATGGATAAATAATCGAGTAGGTTCACAGTAAATTTATATAACTGTTTATTTACCTAAAATACCTGTTAATGCTTAGAAGTGTGGTTATTGTCTGTATATTTGCTATGCTAATAGAACTTCCCTGCTTGAACGGTATATTTGTTTATTTCAGTTTATAAACCTGACGAGTTGTTTAATGATAGCTAAGTGAAATGTTATTCACTGAGCGAGTAGGCTCATACCTCTACTCAAAACATTTTCAGGTCAGCATCAGCATCAGGAATCAGAAGGATCGTTTCACCCTAACGCTTAGTCGATAGAAGGTTTGTTGTTAGTCTAGATAGAGGTCTCTTAGTCCATTCCCCTCGATCCTCGGGACAAGGTGTGAGTGAGAGAGAGAATGTGTACATAGATGTAAATTAATGTTATGCTTTCTTTATAGTAATCAATGTATTATGCCGTAAACCTTGCTTGTATCTCTATCAGTTTAACTGAGAAGTTTCTGCAGTTTGTTTAGTTCTTGTTTACAGCTTAAACTTGATCATCAATTAAATGCCTTGGATTGTTTTAAAAGTGACGAATGGTTGTTTATGTGATAATCCCTCCGTCGCGCCCTAATCTCGTGATTTGAGGTTAGTGTGAGATCGGGGTGTGACACTTCCATTGACCTTTTATGGCACCGGCTTGGGTTTCACAACCGAAGGTTGGATTTGAGCAGTACGACTCACTTCCTCAGGGCATAATAATACATAATCCAGCCGAATAGTATTTATTGCTTAAGGCAAAACACGGAACATTGGTTGAGGCCTTACTTGTGTAGTTGGTCTTGTTGTACCTTACAGTTACTTATGTGTTCCTTATGTTATGTGGTAAGATCTTATAAACCTTATCTTGTCAATCATGTTCCATAAAGAAAAATCAGGCTATATGCCTCCCAGATATCTTGGTAATATTGATGGTAATAATAATCTTGCTCAGTATGCTTCTCTTATTATATGTCTTTATCAGTTATCTGCTTTATCTTCTTTAAACCTCCTGAGGTTTTATAGCTTCTTCGGGAAGTTATGCTTCTCGCTGGGACTATGTGTCTCACCCTGTTGGTTTACAACCTTTTTAGGTGGTCACACTAGAAGCGGTGGTGGTCACGAGGTTGCGGACGAGCAGCAAGAAGAAGAGCAATAGAAGGCAAGAGATGGACATGCTGCTGTTTTGGTGGTTTTGTAGTAGAGTCCTAGAGTCATCCCTATACTCTCAGGTCCTCAGAGGTGTTTTGACGATGTTTTACGATGCTGCTCTGATGTAGCTTTGTATATCCTATTACTGGCCTGATGTGGCCCATTATGTATAACAGATGATGAACTCACGTGCTGGCTGGACAACTGGTTTCCCTAAGTTGTGGACATATATCAGGCTTGTAATATTTATATAACATGTTTCCTTGCAGGATCTGGATGTAATAGTTTCATTGTTTATCTGCTTTATGCAATCGATTTTAATTAGCCCATGTTTTCAATAATATGTAGTTCTACACGTTTTCACGTGTCACCCTACTATCTGTGTGATGGTAGGGTGTCACAGTTAGTTTGGTATCATAGACCTGGGTTCACTGAGTCTACAGGGATCTAGTATTAGGTTTGTGTATGTTCTTGTGAGATTTCCAAATTTTCTTACAATAATCTTCTACCCTCATCAGAAGAAAAAGCTCAAAAATGTATGGAAATCATGAAGAACATGCTACCGAGAGCAGCGATGCTACATCAGTTGATGGAGCAAGAGTGTAGGCACACGAAGATCGGGTGCCTGAGGTCCCCCAACTTGACCCATCCATTCTCAAAAACCCTGCCTATCAGCACCTTATGGGGTAGTTGATGGCTATGATGAATCATATGGTGGAAAGATTGCCAGTACCTCTGCCAAGAGCATAGGCTCCCCATGGTGAATCATCAGGCATTGGGAAGACCTTTGAGCGACTTCGCTGAGTCGGAGCTTCAGATTATGCTGGAACGGCTGGTCCAGCGGATGCAGATCTATGGCTAACATGTCTAGAGAAGGCCTTCTGGATCCTCGACATCCCCAAAGCAGACAAAGTCAAGCACATTGTCTACCTTCTGAAAGGTAGTGCTGGCCACTGGTGGGTCATCGAGAAGGAGAAGTGACCCGATGAGGTGATCGGTTGGGAGGTTTTCCGGCGAGACTTCGTTAGCAAATACTTCCTGAAGACGTATCTGGATGAGAAGATCAACCAGTTTGAGCAACTGCGCCAAGGAACGATGAGCATCACCGAGTATGAAGCCAAGTTCACAGACCTGCCGAGGTTTTGTCCTCACATGGCAGCGATAGATGATGAGCAGATCATACAGTTTGAGAAGGGTTTGAGTGCTGAGTTGACAACACCTGTTGCTGCTTTGGAGAACTGAGAATGGTTTTCCACATTTGTGGAGTCTTTCCGAAGGATAGAATGGTCAGTCAAGGAGAAGAGAGAGTCCATGACCAAGAAGAGGCTTGCTCAGTTTCTGAGACAAAGGTTTGATGGCTTCAAGAAGCCAAGGTTTTTAGCACCTTCTGTGATACAAGGTTCCAGTGCACCGTCATAGTGGTCCCCAAGTAAGGGAAGAGGATATTGTTCTTCGCCATCAAAGGCACATAGTTGACCGGCCTAAATTGTGCGTCCTAAAAATGGAGGTGGATTTGAGGTAGTCGAGCTTTTACATTTATAAACCCGAATCCTTCTAGGCCCGCACAACTTTGTTTATGGGGTCGAAGTAGATACACGGGGTCGAACATAGGGACAAGGGGGGTAGTGTTGAGAACCCAGAATCGACACGCTACACTCCAGCAGGTATAAAGAGATGATAAATTCCCGAAGAGGGAAGCATAAAGATGGCACGCTCAAAGCTCTTTCATCCTGCATCTCATCCGTGCTCCTACAGTCATTGTCCCGTTCTTTTCGCCGGTTCGGTATTGGACAGAATCCTTCCTGATGGGTTCTTCACAATTTCAGCCAATTGAGCTAGCTGCTGGTCGATCTGGCGTTGGTGCGTCTGCATGTCTGCCAGTTGTACCTGCAACGAGTTCAAGACACCGAAATTTGATAACGCACTCTGTGCCAGTTGATTGTTGATAGTATCTTACTTCCTGACAAAATCAAATAACTGGCCAACCACGTCTGCCTGGCCCGTGCCCTTGCTTTGTTCTCGGTTAGGCCCTTGATACTTCCCCTGTGCTTGGAAGTTCCCTTTGTTCGATGGGAAATGAGTGTTTTTGGGGTATTGGCTTGGTCCACCCCTTTGTTCAAAAGCTTGAGGTTGCTTGGAGGCGCCTTGCAACTGATGCGCATTTTCAGCTGCATCCTTGTTGCCATAGCTGAAACCAGGGTGGTCCGGCCTTTTGAAATTCACAAAGGCCACCTTCTCAGTTTCCTCATCCTCAGATTCGGAATCGTTTGATGCGTCTGGTTGGGTGTAGATGCAATTGTCTACCCCGTGTCCACCTTCTCCACACGTTACACATTTCATTACCTTTTCAACTTGCTTCTTACCCTTTCCGCCATATTCTTTTAGCTGCTTTACATCCGTAGCTATCCTCTGGATCTGAGAAGTGATTGTCTCTAGTGCCTTGGATTCAAAAGAAGATCCTTCACTACCCTTCTTAGCTTGGCCCCGGTCAGATCAGTCATAGTCAGTGCCGGCTTGCAGCTCGACCATGTTCTTGATGATCTTTTCAGACCTGCTCGTCTTTTTCCCTAGGAAGTCGCTCCCTGCTGCTGCATTCAACAAAACCCTTTCCTCTGGAGTCAGGCCGTTATAGAAGGTAGTGATCAAGAACCCTTTCTTGTAGTTGTGGTGAGGGCAGTCCCTCTGATATTCTTGGTATCGCTCCCAAGCGTCATGGAGATTCTCATTAGGCTTTTGCATGAACGACGTTATCCTTTGTCTGTTTCTCACTGTCTTCTCGGTTGGGTAGAACTTATTTACGAATGCATCCGCCAATGCTCCCCATCCGTTCAGAGCCTGGTGGGGCAACCCTAGGTACCATGATAGAGCTTTATCTTCCAGAGAAAAGATGAAGCCCTTGCAATAGATTACCTCCTGGGGAACTCCCCTCATCTTGATAGTATCACAGATGTTCTTAAAAGCATCCAAATGGTGATGGGGGTTGTCATTCTTGGAACTCCCTCTGAAGCTTTTGTTTTGGATCATGGAGATGACGGACGGCTTGAGTTCGAAGTTTGCGGTGTTGAATCGTGGAACGATGACAGGGCATCTGGAATTATTGGCCTTAGTGGAGGCTAGCTCCCTCAGAGTCTTCCCTTCTTCGTCTGAGTCATCATTGTTACTGCCTCCCTATTGTTCTTGGCGCTGGTATCGCCTGTGTCGATGACGGTGACGACGCCTGACATGGGGGTGGCCTTCCTCAGAGTGCTCCGATTCCTGATCTTCCTGCTGATCATTTCCGTCGTAGCGATCATTGTCGCTTGGCGGAGGTGATTCATCCCTAGGCCTTCCCTGTTGTTCCCCTTCAACGTGTTGCGGGTTGACGCGGGGAGGCATAATGTCGATGATTGTGCTCTGTTGATTGGTTGAATGGTGTCGGAGCTCGGTGAAACAATGATCTGTTCTTCAGGGTTCCTAAAAGAATGGCACGAAAAATCAAGTCAGAAAATTGAATTATTTAGCTTAGGCTAAGAATAATAGTAATGAAAAAGGAAATTATAAAAGAAAAAGTGTGCTGTCAAGCTTATTTCTAAGCTTGAGGCACAAGAGTGTAGTTAGTGGATTCAGATTCGTCAACAGTATCATCTTTGCCTTGTCCCCGACAACAGTGCCAAAAAGTTGACCGCCCTAAATCGCGCGTCCTAAAAATGGAGGCGGATTTGAGGTAGTCGAGCTTTTACATTTATAAACACGAATCCTTCTAGGCCCCCACAACTTTGTTTACGGGGTCGAACATAGGGACAAGGGGGGTAGTGTTGAGAACCCAGAATCGACACGCTACACTCCGGCAGGTATAAAGAGATGATAAATTCCCGAAGAGGGAAGCATAAAGATGGCACGAACAAAACAAGAAAACTATCTCCAAGTGGAGTTACTAGGAAGATTTAAGGTTTTAAGCATTTAATAGTTTTTAGTGGTTTTCATGCAACAAAAACAGAAGAATATACTTGGAGCTAAGGCGAGGTACGAGGGATAGAACTGCGGTAAAACAAGCGGCGGTAGAACCAATCCTGTACCCCTCCTCTCGAAGCGGGCACCTCTAACAAGGCATCGATTCCACTCTCAGGGTCACCGGACTCAAATTAGAGTGGAAGGGTTACTAAAGCAACTCCGTTCCGAGCACTCTCGTACTCCAGAATCAGACCAAACACTAGAGCCACAACACAACTCTCGAAGTTGTTGCGACGGGAAAACACGATTCGATAGCTAAGTGAGACGCGATCCAAAACATGCAAGCTAGAGTTCAGATACCAAACATAGCAGATATCCAACATATTGCACCAAGCATAGAGCAGCAAGTAAGTAAGCATTTCTATTTATATAAGCATTAAAGGTCTTAGTTACAATGCGTGAGTGAAGAATTAAATAACATACATAAAGATATGTGTCGCCTTCTTGATGTAGAAGGCCGACAAGCTACAATAACCATCCCGCCCGATATCGGACAAAGGGCCTAGCCCGATACAGCCGTGTCGGGCGGCACGCTCTCTCAAGCGGCATACCGCGACGGGCGACTGTATCACTCAAGGACCTGGCCGATACGCTCAAGTCGGGCGGCACACCCTCTCGGGCGACACGCCTGATGGGCGGAGCGTATCGGGTTCGTTATCGTGTCGGGCATGGAGCTGCGTATCCTACTGCCGGGCACTGGTGTCGGGCACTCGTGTCGCATATCTACATCGGCCGATATCGGCTCCCAGTGTCGCCCGGTACAGTCCTAGGTGAACCAATCCCCTCCCTCTCGGGATGAGGAAGAGCTCACCTAGTGTCACCCGGTACGAACACTGGAGCACGATACGCCTGCTCTCGCAGCCTCCTCCGAAGATCACTCAACTATCCGAAACCTGAAGTGACCAAGCTTGTCCGAATTGTCTAAGCTGTCTTTTCGGCTCCCTGTAGCTGCTATTTATAGGCAGCTGGTCGGGGGAAGATATGATGCTCGAAGCGCCACGTGTCCTCCTTTCCACCGTTCAGTCGGTGGTCGGCTGACGCGGGTATCACCTGGTATCGCCCGGCACAAGGAGGTCGGTTGTCGAGCGTCGTGGCGAGAGGCGCCTGCCGGTGGGTGGTCGATATCGCGTGGAAACCGGAGTAATTGCGGCGCGCTTGGCTCCCTGTAGGGTAAAGAGGTGTGTCGTCCATCGTGCAGCCCTGCTGGTCAGTGTGTGTATCGGGCGTCAGGGGGGGCCGAGACAGTCTTGGACTAATTTGCAGGTCGGAACGGCCTTATTGGTGTTAAATGGGCCAAAATAGGAGGAAACTCTGCAAAAGATGGAAATATTGGACTGAGAGCATTGCTTTGCCAATTATTATGGAAATGCATATAAAAGTGAGGAAAACAACCGAAAAGGGCAGTTTTGATAATAGAATAAAGGCCAAAAACATCATAAAAATTGGTGTTATCAACTCCCCCAAACTTAGCGTTTTGATTGTCCTCAATCAATATTTAAACTTTATTTGGCGATGCTTCTTCCTGCGTAGTATGCTTTTCAGGCCAAGATGTAAAACAAGTATCGTAATGCCTTTAGAGATAATGCTGCCTCATTATGAACAAAAGACTTTGTTTTTCTTGCCTTATTGTTTAAGTAAGATTATTCTCTACAGCTTCGGCGAGACGTTGTTGTATGATTCCGAAGTTAGCTTCCACGCCAAACAACTTTATTTTCGGGGTAGAAAGCTGTGTATAGGGTAGGCTAAGGCTTTTTGGGTTTTCTTCTTGTTTCCCATCGGTCCATCCAGGTAAGGGTCCGTTAACGGGCAAGTGGTCCCTGCAGTCCAAGCCAGTTGGCTTTAAAGCAGTGATTTCACATCCTACGTACCACTGCCCCGAATCTACCATGCCTAAAGATGGGTACTTTTGGAAAACAAGTGTGTGTATATTTTTTTTCTTTTTCTTTTATTGGGCACAACTCTCATGCTTTTATTCACTCTCATAAGGTTTCTCTCCCTTTTTAGGATTTTTGTTGGGTAAGGGAAACAAAGAGATTCTTGATGTTTGGGCAGCTTTTTCCTTCTCCATACTCGTCTCTTAGCTGTCTGCGAGATTATTATATTTTTGCAAATTTTTGACATGGCAAAACATATTCTTTTGTTCATTTGAAGCAGTATTATCAAAAAGATATAACAAACTTGCATCACATTAAGCATATAGAAAACAAACTTTGCAAGCAGTTGCATTAGGGTTTTTACTAATATTACAGAAACTTTGTACATATACCTAGGGACAAAAATTTTAAAATTTTATATGAACATGTATATGTATCCAAGAGTTTTATATGAACAAGTATATGTATACATGATAAACAAAAGAATCAAAGGATTAAGTTAGAAATTTTGTACCTCCCTCACTGGTACCATGGTACCCCCCCAAACTTATTCCACACTCTGTCCCAGATTTGTGAAGTAGATTGGGCAAGGTAATGCTAATCCAGTGAGGGTTAGCCGATGAGCGCGCTTTCGTCGGATAGAAGCTCCCACACATATTCTCCTCTTTTGCTGTGGTAATCGATGTGATGGAGCTGGTCAGGCGTCTCTTTATTCGCTATCCACTCCAGGACGTGGATGCCGCAGTCGTTGGATAATGGGATCTGTTGTGGGCTGGGGTGGCAGAACTGAAGCTCGTTCCATCTGTTTTCTTGTGTGTCCAGGATTGGTTGTATCATCTTTGTCACCCCGTCGTAGTATTTTTGAGTTAAGCATTCGACGAATGACAACGGTTCTGATGTACACGGCACTGGATGGTTCTTGTTGCCGTCCAAGCTGTTGTAAAAGATTCCTGCTCGTTGCCGGGTGTACACCGTCAGGAGCGTCCAATGGTTATAATGAAGAATCGGAAGAAAGATTTGGCTAGGGACTCCGCTTTCCAACTCTTCCAGAAAAAGCTTATGTGCTCCTGTTTCGTCAGCTAGGCAAACGTCGTTAAACAGCATAGGATGTGCTATATATGCGTGGTCGAACTTTGGTTGTAATAATTGGACGCAAGCGGTTAATAAAGATATTGCCAAACATCCTCCTTCATTAACCACGTCCCTTAGCTCATCAATAGGGACTATGACATTGCCCGCCTTGTAAATGACATTCCTCGGGGTGGTATCTGCTAACTTCAGAAGGATTACATCTACCTGCTCCTGTGTGAGCATAGCGCATGAGAAATGGTCGAAGTTTTTGATCATTCCTTCTGTGGCTTTAGGCAAAACAGTTTCTTCCATCCTGTGCACTTTCTTAAGAACCATCAGCTCTTTTCCTGCCCCATGTTTGACGGTCGCCACTTCTTCTTCTTTTTCTGAGGGGCTGCTGGACTGAGAAGAGTCTTCATCTAGGTCACTGTCCAGCAGCTGCTCCGGTACCCCTACATCCCGGAAATAGCGCTTGTCCTTGATCAGTAACATGGCGTAGGTGCCCCTGCGTTGATAGAAACAATGGCCCCTAAGGGCCCTCAAGTTGCCAAATGTACTGAGCAGCTCAATGGCGCTCAAGACGACTAAGGCGCTGTTTCCGCTTCCCTCTTCAGCCTGGACGGGGAAGTTGCGAATAGAAAATAAGTTCCAAACGCCACTGTGGTGTTTGGCTCCTTGCTTGATAACTCTTTGAAGATGCACCGGTAGAAGCCTCAGGTTTTTGTCTTCCGGGCGGCTGAAGGCGATTCTGGAGTGCGGCACCTCGTTGCATCTGCAGTTCAAGAGCCGGACTTTGTGGTTCCTTAGGTCTGCTACACAGAGGAACCATATGCTGCGGTGCTTGTACGGTGCCAACATGAGGTTAGGGTTATGCTCGTCAATGTGCTGCAGCATGTTGGACACCGCAGGGGAGTCTAGTTCTCTACACATCAACCTTCTCGCCAAGGTCGGGGTGGCACAGTATATTTTCTTCCGACCCGTCCTACTATCGATATTTTTTATTATAGCATTCTCGAGGACCCTTAATAGCCTTTTTCCGATGACGGCCAGTGAGCGGAACATGTTGCGGAGAGTTCCCCGTCGTACAGAGAAGTAGTCGTCGCTCCAGACGACGTCTTCTTCATCTGCCTGCGATCTTAGGACCCTGTCTAGAAGTTTCTGGTCTCTGATCGATAGGTAGCCGATGGCCCTTCTGTCGAAGTCGGCCATCTCGAAAGAAGGTATCTTTGATGGCTCACGGAACCTGTCTGCCATCGAGCGTCTACCTCGGGGGAAGTGTCTCTCACTGGCTACGTATACGTCCCCCTTTTCTCCCTCTGACTCGTCAGAAGAGTCCGTCCCGATGCTGACACCTCCGTTATCATCTTCAATATCATCCAGGGGGATTGAGGAATTTCCTTCCTCGGGGCCTACGGGGCTCGCATGTCTTGCTGGAGCTCCGTCGATGGACTTCGGTTGCGTCCCCTTCTCGGGCATTGAGGATCGCCTGCCGGAGGAGGAGGGTGACGCTGATGTCGAGGGAGACGCTGACGAAGATGATGGAGAGCCCCAACTTGGGGGTGACGGCGACCGTCTCGGCTGCCTTCGGCACGGATGGTCGTCCCCTCTATTCATCCTTTCCTCGATCTTGTCGAGGCGTTGGAGAACTTGCTGCATTATTGAATTTACGGCCTCTAGTCCGCCCAGCAACTCTCGCTCTTGGCTGCTCAGCCTGTCTTGAAGAGACGCATATTTGCGGGTTAGGGAAACACAAATGTCAGAGTTGGTATCTGTTACCTCCCGCAACCTGTCGAGCTCATGCCCGAGCGTCATTCCGAGCGACGGAGGGGTTCCTGTGGGCCTCCCTCCCGTCCTCGCGGCCTCTTTCCCGCAAGATGGCCCACTAGACGAGGTAGAGCGTATCTCAACTGTTCGCGTGGCGGATGTTGCTGGGCGAGGTGTTGGTCCTCTTGCGGCCGCCTCTGCTTCGCTGTCATATCTTGGTGGAGATGGCCATGGTGTGGGCGGATTCTGCTCCACCTCTACGTCCTCGGCGATCCTTCCAGCAACCTTGACAGAGGACACCAGTGTCGGTGTTGGTGTCATCCGCACACCTTCAAGCTCCCTTCCCAGGATCTCGGCGAACACCTCATTACTGGTGACCGGCTCGGGTGCTTCTTCTGCCTCTACAAGCCCTTCAAGGATGTCGGGGGCTGCGGTTGCCTCTCCCGTGGTAGCTCCTGAAGTTGATGTCTCAGTGACCTCTACGATCACCGGTTCTCTCTCAACTGCCACCGGCCTCGCAGGGGCGGTAGTTGATATGGGTGGAGTGGCGACAATTCTATCAGCAGCGGTTGTCGGTAGCTCTGGAGTTGTCCTTTCTTGGACTCTTGTGGTGGCGGCTTGGCCTGTGTCTTCCGCCACGGCTTCAATTTCTGTGACAGTGAAGACTAGTTTATCTGCGTCGTAGTCAGTGCAGCGAGGGAGTGGGAGGAGTATATTCGTCCTTGCGAACTTATAGAAAAAGTCTCTCCCCTCCTTCTTGATGATACTGGCCCTGATCAGGTACTTGGTGTCGATTACCTCATCGCCTTGCATCCTCGAAAGGCTGCGTGGCTCTTTCGGGTACCCGAGTCCTTCTGCAATAAGGTTGACTATTCCGCCCATGCAGTAGTCCTTTGTAGCTTCCTTCATCGGATGTAGTCTGTTCATCAAAAATCATCTGAGGTTGATCACTCGGCCCTCCATTATGTGCCACATGACATGGAGCTCCTCCGTGTATATGTTGCTGGATTCGTACTTGCTGAACAGGAGGCATGCCACTAGTTTGTGCACTATCCTCCATAAGCATGAGTGCATAGCAGCCACCTTCTTTCCCATCTTGAACGAAGATTCGCCGGTTAACTTGTTCTAGAGCTTCACGGGGTCGAATCTGTCACCCTCAATGATTCTCTCACCGCTGTCCATCAGATTCCTCTCCTCCTCGCTTGAAGAGAAGATCTGGTTCAGAAACTTTTCGGAGATTGTGTACTCCGAGTTGTAGAGTCGGGCTTGGAGTCTGTCTGGCCCTCTGAATTCTTTTATCTCTGCCGGTGAGTTTCTCACCCAGTTGAGGGAAGACATGAACTCCATTGTCAGCCTAGTGTACGAGGAAGACCTGCTGAAGCAGATTTTATTTAATCCTGCCGCGGCGAGGACGGCCTTCAGCCTCCTCTTGATTCCCAGATCAGTGAATGAGGCTTCGTGGCAGAACCTATTGGGGCAGTAGATTTTGGGCACCAGCTCAGCATACCAGTGAGCATGCTCGTCGTTTCTTGGCTCGAAACTCTCTGCCAAGGCTTCCGGGATTACTGCTGCTGCTGGGGGAGTTGGAGGTGCCGCTTCTCCAACCCTGGCCCTCTTTTCTATTGTGGAGGCCTCGATGGGTCTTGGATTCGGGCGCTTCTGCCAAGTGTTGGAGGGTTCAGCCGCAGTCTCAGGGTAGATCCTCCTACCCTGGGAGTCAACGGGGACATCAGTCATCTTGGTGCGGGCCATCTCTGTAGGACAACAAAAGAAATACTTTGATCAAATATGTTGATTTTTGAAAGAAGTATATAATAAAGAATAAATGTGTGGCCCGATGTTTTTCTGTACAAAGATTTCCTGGCCTCCCCCTCCCAGTATCGGGCGACACACAAGATTCTGAGGTGAATTCATGTGGCCGATACTAGTGATGGGTATCGCCCGATACGCATAAGGTTATAGGGTGACAAACGCTCGGCCGTGTTGGGCGATAAAAGGTGCCCGATACGGCTCATAAAAAAAAGAAACAGCGTGTCGCCCGACACAAAACCTTCGGGACGATACAAAAATGGACGATACGACTATCGCCTGACATGGCATATCAGGCAATAGATACTAAAAGATACGTTGCGCGATATGCGTGTCGGGCGATACAAAACCGTTCAGTTAACAAGGTCAATAATATACACATGTTAACAGAGAACGGGTCGGGCAGCATAAACTTCCGCGTGATAGGTCTACCGGGCGATATCTACCGGGCGATAGGTCTATCGAGCTGTACCTTACAGAGCTCGGGACTTCTGCGCGTTACGAAGGCAAAAAAAAGGGGGGGTGTCACGCGACACAGGAGCAAAAAGCACAAAAGTCCTTTGCACGATACGGGAGTACGAACACAGTAATTCAGGTAGCCCGACACGGTAAAACTTGTCATCATATATATAGCAAACTCAAGCTCGGTGGTGAAAACACGGCAAGCAGTCTTGGGCATGCATCGGCCGATAGGGCATTTCCTTCCCGAGACGGGCAGTCCATCCGTTGGCCGAAGGGTGATCAGTCCTTTGGCACGATCATCACAGGATCATGCCGTCCAGGAGCGTCTTTTGTCATGGCTTTAGCGATGCCCAAAACTTGAAAACGAAAAGGGGTAACAAAAGCGGTTGAGGAGTAAAACATCACTGGCCCGAAACTAAGGTCCCAGCCTCAGCTAGCATTACCCATCCCGTCCTAAAGAATACTTCGGTGACCCATAAAACGGAGTCAGCGCATTTGGCGCATGCACTGACTCGGGCCTTTTTACATCCCAAAATGTTTGTAATGTTTTTCTTGTAGGAAAGTAAAACGTCCTATTCTAGGAATTAAAAAGACAACTCGGGTTGCCTCCCGAGAAGCGCTGCATTTCTCGTCTTTAGCTGGACGCTCAAAGCTCTTTCATCCTGCATCTCATCTGTGCTCCTGCGGTCATTGTCCCGTTCTTTTCACCGGTTCGGTATTGGACAGAATCCTTCCTGATGGGTTCTTCACAATTTCAGCCAATTGAGCTAGCTGCTGGTCGATCTGGCGTTGGTGCGTCTACATATCTGCCAGTTGTACCTGCAACGAGTTCAAGACACCGAAATTTGATAACGCACTCTGTGCCAGTTGATTGTTGATAGTATCTTACTTCCTGACAAAATCAAATAACTGGCCAACCACGTCTGCCTGGCCCGTGCCCTTGCTTTGTTCTCGGTTAGGCCCTTGATACTTCCCCTGTGCTTGGAAGTTCCCTTTGTTCGATGGGAAATGAGTGTTTTTGGGGTATTGGCTTGGTCCACCCCTTTGTTCAAAAGCTTGAGGTTGCTTGGAGGCGCCTTGCAACTGATGCGCATTTTCAGCTGCATCCTTGTTGCCATAGCTGAAACCAGGGTGGTCTGGCCTTTTGAAATTCACAAAGGCCACCTTCTCAGTTTCCTCATCCTCAGATTCGGAATCGTTTGATGCGTCTGGTTGGGTGTAGATGCAATTGTCTACCCCGTGTCCACCTTCTCCACACGTTACACATTTCATTACCTTTTCAACTTGCTTCTTACCCTTTCCGCCATATTCTTTTAGCTGCTTTACATCCGTAGCTATCCTCTGGATCTGAGAAGTGATTGTCTCTAGTGCCTTGGATTCAAAAGAAGATCCTTCACTACCCTTCTTAGCTTGGCCCCGGTCAGATCAGTCATAGTCAGTGCCGGCTTGCAGCTCGACCATGTTCTTGATGATCTTTTCAGACCTGCTCGTCTTTTTCCCTAGGAAGTCGCTCCCTGCTGCTGCATTCAACAAAACCCTTTCCTCTGGAGTCAGGCCGTTATAGAAGGTAGTGATCAAGAACCCTTTCTTGTAGTTGTGGTGAGGGCAGTCCCTCTGATATTCTTGGTATCGCTCCCAAGCGTCATGGAGATTCTCATTAGGCTTTTGCATGAACGACGTTATCCTTTGTCTGTTTCTCACTGTCTTCTCGGTTGGGTAGAACTTATTTACGAATGCATCCGCCAATGCTCCCCATCCGTTCAGAGCCTGGTGGGGCAACCCTAGGTACCATGATAGAGCTTTATCTTCCAGAGAAAAGATGAAGCCCTTGTAATAGATTACCTCCTGGGGAACTCCCCTCATCTTGATAGTATCACAGATGTTCTTAAAAGCATCCAAATGGTGATGGGGGTTGTCATTCTTGGAACTCCCTCTGAAGCTTTTGTTTTGGATCATGGAGATGACGGACGGCTTGAGTTCGAAGTTTGCGGTGTTGAATCGTGGAACGATGACAGGGCATCTGGAATTATTGGCCTTAGTGGAGGCTAGCTCCCTCAGAGTCTTCCCTTCTTCGTCTGAGTCATCATTGTTACTGCCTCCCTATTGTTCTTGGCGCTGGTATCGCCTGTGTCGATGACGGTGACGACGCCTGACATGGGGGTGGCCTTCCTCAGAGTGCTCCGATTCCTGATCTTCCTGCTGATCATTTCCGTCGTAGCGATCATTGTCGCTTGGCGGAGGTGATTCATCCCTAGGCCTTCCCTGTTGTTCCCCTTCAACGTGTTGCGGGTTGACGCGGGGAGGCATAATGTCGATGATTGTGCTCTGTTGATTGGTTGAATGGTGTCAGAGATCGGTGAAACAATGATCTGTTCTTCAGGGTTCCTAAAAGAATGGCACGAAAAATCAAGTCAGAAAATTGAATTATTTAGCTTAGGCTAAGAATAATAGTAATGAAAAAGGAAATTATAAAAGAAAAAGTGTGCTGTCAAGCTTATTTCTAAGCTTGAGGCACAAGAGTGTAGTTAGTGGATTCAGATTCGTCAACAGTATCATCTTTGCCTTGTCCCCGACAACAGTGCCAAAAAGTTGACCGCCCTAAATCGCGCGTCCTAAAAATGGAGGCGGATTTGAGGTAGTCGAGCTTTTACATTTATAAACACGAATCCTTCTAGGCCCCCACAACTTTGTTTACGGGGTCGAACATAGGGACAAGGGGGGTAGTGTTGAGAACCCAGAATCGACACACTACACTCCGGCAGGTATAAAGAGATGATAAATTCCCGAAGAGGGAAGCATAAAGATGGCACGAACAAAACAAGAAAACTATCTCCAAGTGGAGTTACTAGGAAGATTTAAGGTTTTAAGCATTTAATAGTTTTTAGTGGTTTTCATGCAACAAAAACAGAAGAATATACTTGGAGCTAAGGCGAGGTACGAGGGATAGAACTGCGGTAAAACAAGCGGCGGTAGAACCAATCCTGTACCCCTCCTCTCGAAGCGGGCACCTCTAACAAGGCATCGATTCCACTCTCGGGGTCACCGGACTCAAATTAGAGTGGAAGGGTTACTAAAGCAACTCCGTTCCGAGCACTCTCGTACTCCAGAATCAGACCAAACACTAGAGCCACAACACAACTCTCGAAGTTGTTGCGACGAGAAAACACGATTCGATAGCTAAGTGAGACGCGATCCAAAACATGCAAGCTAGAGTTCAGATACCAAACATAGCAGTCATCCAACATATTGCACCAAGCATAGAGCAGCAAGTAAGTAAGCATTTCTATTTCTATAAGCATTAAAGGTCTTAGTTACAATGCGTGAGTGAAGAATTAAATAACATACATAAAGATATGTGTCGCCTTCTTGATGTAGAAGGCCGACAAGCTACAGTAACCATCCCGCCCGATACCGGACAAAGGGCCTAGCCCGATACAGCTGTGTCGGGCGGCACGCTCTCTCAAGCGGCATACCACGACGGGCGACTGTATCACTCAAGGACCTGGCCGATACGCTCAAGTCGGGCGGCACACCCTCTCGGGCGACACGCCTGACGGGAGGAGCGTATCAGGTTCGTTATCGTGTCGGGCATGGAGTTGTGTATCCTACTGCCGGGCACTGGTGTCGGGCACTCGTGTCGCGTATCTACATCGGCCGATATCGGCTCCCAGTGTCGCCCGGTACAGTCCTAGGTGAACCAATCCCCTCCCTCTCGGGATGAGGAAGAGCTCACCTAGTGTCGCCCGATACAAACACTAGAGCACGATACGCCTGCTCTCGCAGCCTCCTCCGAAGATCACTCAACTATCCGAAACCTGAAGTGACCAAGCTTGTCCGAATTGTCTAAGCTGTCTTTTCGGCTCCCTGTAGCTACTATTTATAGGCAGCTGGTCGGGGGAAGATATGATGCTCGAAGCACCATGTGTCCTCCTTTCCGCCGTTCAGTCGGTGGTCGGCTGACGCGGGTATCTTCCGACACAAGGAGGTCGGTTGTCGGGCGTCGTGGCGAGAGGCGCCTACCAGTGGGTGGTCGATATCGTGCGGCAACCGGAGTAATTGCGGCGCGCTTGGCTCCCTGTCGGGTAAAGAGGCGTGTCGTCCATCGCGCAGCCCTGCCAGTCAGCGTGTGTATCGGACGTCAGGGGGGGGGGGGGGCGAGACAGTCTTGGACTTATTTGCGGGTCGGAACGGCCTTATTGGTGTTAAATGGGCCAAAATAGGAGGAAACTCTGCAAAAGATGGAAATATTGGACTGAGAACATTGCTTTGCCAATTATTACGAAAATGCATATAAAAGTGAGGAAAACAACCGAAAAGGGCAGTTTTGATAACAGAATAAAGGCCAAAACATCACAAAAATTGGTGTTATCAATAGTACAACTTTAGTGGCAGTAACAGGACCGTCTAGGCCACAACAATGAGACCTGTCATATCATCTTTGTGGTCAGATCGGGCATTAGAGGTCAAACTACCCAAGGAAAGATGTTGAAGTGACACAGTAGCCAAGGTAGAATCAGCAAGGGTCATATAGACAGAAGCCTAGTAGTAGTAGAGGACGAGGATGCAGTCAAGCATCGCAAGCGGGATCGTCTTCTCAAGGAAGTAGAGGATGTGGACCATAAGCAACGGCTCGATTCTACGCTATGAGTTAGCCCAAGGCGATAGTCAAACCATGAGTTGTGGCAGGTCAGATGGAGTTATTTCATTCTGATTTGTCTTCTTCTTGCTTTATATCTATTCTGGTTGACCCGGGTGCTACACACTCTTTTATCGCATGAACTATGCTTGAAAATTGTCTTTTACATGTTAGCTGTAAGAAAGATAGCATGTTGTTAGAAACCCCTCTTGATGGTTCCTCAATGCTTTGAGAGGAATGTCCCTCTTGTGTTCTATCTTTTTCGAGACACAATATACAAGTGGATCTTACACCACTTAAGATGCATGGATTCGATGTGATCCTTGGGATGGATACCTTAGAGAAGTATAAGGTTGTGTTGGATTGTGGTTCCAAGTAGGCAGTGTTTGATGATGGTGGAGAGAAGTGGATCTTCCAAGGAGATAGGAAGATTCTTCTGACATGTTTGGTGTCAGCTTTGGTGGCAGAGAAGATGATACGGAAAGGTTGTAAGGCATTCTTGGCTCACGTTGTGGATACCAAGGCAAAGGGTCCCAGCCTTTTGGAGGTGTCTGTTGTCTGAGAGTTTGTGGATGTGTTTCCAGATGAGTTCCCCGATGTTCCCCCACCTCGAGAGATTGAATTTGAGATCAATCTGGTGCCAGGAACATAGCCAGTTGCTCAGACACCGTACATGATGGATCCAGTTGAGATGGCAGAGCTGAAGAAGCAGTTACAGGAGTTGTTGGATAAGGGTTTCGTTAGACCGAGCACATCACCTTGGGGTGCTCTAGTCCTGTTTGTAAACAAGAAGGATGGGTCAATGCAGTTGTGCATAGATTACCGATAGTTGAACAAAGTCACGATCAAGAATAAGTACCCGTTGCTGAGGATAGATGGTCTGTTTGATCAGTTGCATGGTGCTATCGTGTTCTCAAAGATAGATCGTCTGGATATCATCAATTGAGGATTAAGGATAAGGACATACCAAAGTCAGCTTTTAGGATGAGGTATGGTCACTTTGAGTTCGTGGTTATGTCGTTTGGGCTCATCAACGCGCACGCTGCTTTCATGGATCTGATTAACAGGGTGTTTTGTTCATTTTTAGATCAGTTTGTTGTAGTTTTTATAGATGACATCTTGATCTACAGTCAGGACAGTCAAGAGCATGAACAACATCTTCGACAAGCTTTGACTCTTCTTCGCCAACTTCAGTTGTATGCCAAGTTTAGTAAGTGCGAGTTCTGGTTGAAAGAAGTGACTTTCTTGGGTCATGTGATATCTGCAAAAGGAGTCAAAGTGGACCCTAAGAAGGTGGAGTCAATTGCAGATTGGGAGCAACCAAAGACGCCGATAGAAGTTCATAGTTTCTTGGGTTTAGCATGATACTACCAGAAGTTTATAAGGAACTTCAGTGTAATCGTGTTACCATTAACAAAGTTGACCAGGAAGGATGTACCCTTTGTTTGGGATAATCATTGTCAGCAAGATTTCCAAAGCTTGAAGGAGAAGCTGACTAGTACTCCGGTGTTGGTGCTGCCAGAGCCTGGGAAGGGCTATGTTGTTTTCTGCGATGCTTCCAAGAAAGGCTTAGGATGTGTGCTAATGCAGGAGGATCATGTGGTTTCTTTTGCTTCGTGACAACTTAAGAAACATGAGGAGAACTATCCGACACATGATCTAGAGCTGGCAGCGGTGATCCATGCGTTAAAGATTTGGAGACACTATCTTTATGGGGAAGTGTGTCAGATCTTTACAGATCATAAGAACTTGAAGTACATCTTCTCACAAAGTGAGATGAACATGCGACAGTGTCACTGGATGGAGCTGATCAATGATTATGATTGTACCATTGAGTATCATCCTGGTAAGGCGAACGTGGTAGCTGATGCACTTAACAGAAAGTCTCCTTCTTTCCACTCTACGAAGAAGGCACAGTTGAGTTCCTTGGTATGCCATAGGCGGGATATACTTGTCTCTTTGTGGTAGATGAATGTACATATGGAAGTCTCCTTGTTGGCAGGATTGTTGGCACAAATGCAAGTAAAGCCTACGTTGAGACAATAGATCAAATACGCATATCAGGAAGATGCTTTAGTTCAGTTGATAAGATTAGAGTCCGACAATGAAAAGTGTGATGGGTTCCATGAGTCTGAGGATGGACTAGTTTGCTGTCATGATAGGATGGTGGTCCCCGATGTTGATGATTTGAGGAGGCTAATGCTCGAGGAAGCACACACATCGATGTATGCTATGCATCCAGGTGTCACCAAGATGTATCATAATCTGAAGGACTTGTATTGGTGGCCTGGATTGAAGAAGGATGTAGTCGAGTTTGTGGCAAGGTGTGCGGTATGCCACTAGGTTAAGTCTGAGCATCAGAAGCCGGTAGGTACATTGCAACCCATGCCGATACCGCAGTGGAAATGGGATCATATAACCATGGATTTCGTAGTTGGTCTGCCAAGGACAACTAAGAATCACGATTCCATTTGGGTGATAGTGGATAGATTGACAAAATCTGCTCATTTCATACCTGTGAAGACAATGTATACATCAGAGAAGCTTGCTCAGGTATATGTAGATGAGATAGTGCATTTGCATGGTGTGCCCACAACGATAGTCTCTGTCAGACGACCCCAGTTCATGAGTCGTTTCTGGGAACAGTTGCACAAAGCGTTGGGAATGTAGTTGAGGTTCAGTATTGCTTTCCACCCGTAGACAGATGGGCAGTCTGAAAGGACTATTCAGACTTTGGAGGATCTTCTTCGAGCTTGTGTTTTGTAGTTCCTTGGTAGTTGGGACGTGCATCTCAGTTTGATAGAGTTCGCCTACAACAATATCTACCAGCGGAGCATCGACATGGCTCCTTACAAGGCTCTATATGGTAGGAAGTGCAAATCTCCTCTATGTTGGTATGAGTCTGGTGAGTATCTGTTGTTGGGTCCTGAGTTAGTGTAGCAGACAACAGAGAAGATTAGAGTGATACAAAAAAAGTTGAAAGTGGCACAGGAGATACAGAAGTCATATGCAGACAATCGCCGACGACCTTTAGAGTTCCAGGTGGGAGACAAAGTGTATCTTAAGGTCTCACCTTGGAAAGTTGTGCTGAGGTTTGTTCGGAAAGGCAAACTGGCACCCAGGTTTATGGGGCCATACCTAGTAATATCACGGGTTGGCAAGGTAGCTTACAAGTTAGAGATGCTGCCAGAGTTGCACATGTTACATTTGGTGTTCCATGTCAGCTTGCTGAAGAAAAGTCATCCAAACATAGGGATAGTAATACAACCAGTTGAGGTTGAGCTCAATAAAGATGTGACCTATGAGGATGGTCCAGTGTCGATCCTTAATAGAAGAGTGAAGAAGCTGAAGAGGAAGGACTTGGTTCTTGTGAAAGTTCTTTGGCATCACCGTGGTGTTGAGGAAGCCACGTGGGAGCTTGAGGAAGAGATGAGGAGGAAGTACCTGTAACATCCCACTCTTGCTATGCAATTTTCCAAATTATTTTAGTCCTTGCATGCTCTTTTCTAATTTAGATAATTGTTGAGGACTCAAATGCAATTTTACCATAATTAGTTTTGCAAAATCACTTATTGTGTTCAATCTCTCTATTATACTTGTTTTATTTAAAGAAAATGTCTTCATATATATATCTATGCCCTTTTTGTTGAAGAAAATGAGGATAAAGGCTTTTATGTCATATTTTCTCTCTCATCTGATAATTAGTGATTTCCTTGTGTAATTATTTGCTTAATGGCCCCCATCTTGTCAAATGAAAGGAAATAACATTTAGGGCACGTTTTTATGTTTTTCAATTTTTATTTGAAGAACTAATGATTTTATTTGCATTAATCATGATCATTTAAGTATACATGAGGGTTTTGCTATTTTTTGGGCCTAAATGGGTACAAACACGAAATCTAATGGAATAGGAATATTCTAGACATTGTTATACACCTATGGTCCAAATTTGAACCCTTTTTGACCTTGTTTGACCCTTCAATTTATCTAATAAAGGTTTGAATATTAATTGGCTAAGGTTTAAATGAAAATGTCATTTATTTGCTTTTATTTCCCTAAGGTCCCGGCTCATTTAATCTGTCACGCGTTACCTTCCTAGCGCGCGGGACAGCCACCGTTGGATCCAGATCCAACGGCGATCATATCTTCTTCCACCTCCGTCAGTTTCACGAGCAACAGCCGTTTAGGCTGTGATTCAATGCGCGCCTATGATCTCCTTCAATTCTCGATTGTTTTGCTCCATTTCTTCTCCAACGTCTTCGCGAGACTCCCCCGATTCAAACGAGCTACCACTCGCCTTCTCCCTCGGCCTATACAAGAAACGCCCATTTTAGGGCAGCGCTTCCTCACTGCCATTGTTGCGCAGACGCCTCCTCGCTCCCTCTCGCCTCCGTTTAAGCGACTTGAAAGCACCACCAGCCCCCGAGCAACACCTCCCTTCGCTCAATTTGGCCCCAAAAGCCCCAAATCTCCCTAACCTACTCGGCTTTAGTCTCCGGCAATCTGAGCTTCGTCCGACCTTCTCCAGCCACGACGGCTCAATCACACTCACGGTGAGCATCCCCAGAGCCCAAGCTTCGTTTTTGCGTTCTCGGTTCGCCTTGGAGTCGCCCCAGTCGATGCACCCTGTAGACCGACCTTGAGGTTGTCGTCACTGAGTGCCTCTTTGGCCCCTTGGGTTGCTTTAGCCACTAATGAAGGGTCTTTGGCTTCGTTTTGCTTCAAGGAGTGTGCTTCTCCCGTCTGTTGTCCTTGTCACGGCCGTTTTCTTTGATTTCTGAGCTCCGAGCTTGCTTCCCCTGTTTCCAGCATTGCGGAGGAGCGTTCTCGAGCTCCTGGTCATCGCAGAGCCCACGCTTGGGCTTGGTGAGTTCGGTAGGGGGAGCTGATGGATTTGCTATTATCGGTTTTCTATAAAACGCTTTGATTCACGATCTGGATCCCTGGAGTCAGGACTGGCTGCTCGTCGAGCGCCATGGCTTGGGTGAGGAGCAATCCAGGTCACGAAATGACCATGGTGCCCCCACGAGCAAAATCAGTTAAACTGATCGCCCAAGGGTACAATCGGTATTTCACCTTTGATTTGTTTCATCAGCCGCAAGTGGTTTGCACACCCAAATGACGGTTTTACCCCCACTAGTCTGATTCATGTGTCACGCGTGCCTTGGTCTTTACGGGCATTTCATATTTTATTTATATCAGCTTTAATCGAGTTTTCTATTTTCTGATTGGTCCAGAGTGCAAAATTCATAACTTTTGCATACGACCTCAGAAAAATATAAATAAATATGTTTTGGAAAGGATTTTCATTAAGGAATCCGATTTTCTAGTTTTTATCGCCTGATTTCTCTGTTTTCACATCTCAATTATTATATGACACAAATTAGGGTTTTAAGGCTATAAACTTATGTGTATTATGCGGTTTAATCATATTTCAGGTGTTTAGGGAATCCAATCAGTCAAACCAAGTTTGACTTAAGGTGATTTAGTTCAAGGTAAGCGGGCCATGCCCTTGGCATAGATAACTCTTGGTTATTGAATGTTTATGAATATTGTTAAGCACATTATGATAATATCATTGTTAATTCATGTTTTCTTCAAGTATATGATTATTGAATGTTGTTTGTTATAAGCTAAGTCTAAGAGTAGAAATCCTATTAAGATTATGGTTTATGATTAAGATTCAAGAAATTAAGATTTAAGAGGGAATAAGTTCTCAATCATGCTTAAGAGGGAGAAATCCCATTATGGTCATGGGGAGAAATCCCAATCATGCTCAAGAGGGAGAAATCCCAATTAAGATTAAGTTTAAGATATTAAGAAGATAAGTGAAGTTTAAGAAAGATCATGAATAATAGAAATTTATTCAGATTTATATGCACCTTGTTATGGGCTTTCCGAGCAATTATGGGCTTTCCGAGCATTCATGGGCTCCTTACGGGGCATTAAGAGAGGAGCATATTTTTCTAGTAAATTTCTTTATGTAAAAGACAATAAGAAATGATTCATGATAAATGCATGTTCATGATTATGTTAAGTCACTTGTATATTTAATTTTATGTCTTATAATATGCCAATGCCGCTTACTTACTATGTTTGTTTTCCTTTGCATGGCTGGGGACGAGATGTCCGCAGGAGTTGGAGCCAAGGAGAAAGAAACATCTTGAGAGTACCAAGGACCCAGAGATCCAAAGAGTTGTTGCCTGGTGGGACGTCCATCTATGGAGATCCTATCATTATCTAGTTTATGTTTAGTATATCTTTGGAAAACTGATGTAGCTTTTATTCCAAGAACTTATGTATGAATCTACGTTTTCATAAAGCCAAGTGTTATTTGTTTCTTGTTATGAGATCATGTATGTAACATTTCCTCCCAAATATGCCAAGTACCCCACATTATGGATAATGTTGGGGATTAGGCTGTGCTTCCTCTGGTTACGTAAGAAACCCTAGGGAGGGGTGTTACATTAATGGTATCAGAGCAAGGAATAGATGGCCACTAAGGCAACAATAAAGATTCATGCAAGTCACCCTAGGATGAAGAAATAGAAGTAGAGAACATGATTATGTATCCTAGTATGTTTAGAGAACCCTAAAGATGACTAGAGCCCTCACCTCAGTAGAGAAGTACATGTTAGCATGCTTAGGTAGTTGAAACCAAACCCTAGATGATGACATGTTTTTCCTTGTCTCAATGGTAAGGGCCACCCAATTGAGATTTGATGAAAATGTCATTTAATGTGACTTTTTATGTGTCTTACCTTCTTAATTGCGTGTGTGGTATGGGACACATGTGCAAATAAGTTGGTGAGATGTAACATGAAAAGATCCAACATTTCTAAAATATGTGCTTGATCACCACATATAGAGAGATGAAGGATATATGACCTAAGGTTAGACAACTATAAAGAGGAAGTCATGGTAAGTGGAAGATAGATTCCCTAAGTGTAATAAGTTAGGTGTAAAGATAAGGAGTAAGTATGAGACTTAGGAAGGGTAGTTAAGTAATTTTTGTTGAAAAATTATGCTTTGTTTTAATATGCCTCTTTCTAAAATGAAAATTTGTATGGAAAATTTGCAAGTTTATGTGAAACCCTTAAGGTGGGTAGAAACTCTAGGAAATTTCGAGGACGAAATTTATTTAAGGTGGGTAGTATTGTAACATCCCACTCTTGCTATGCAATTTTCCAAATTATTTTAGTCCTTGCATGCTCTTTTCTAATTTAGATAATTGTTGAGGACTCAAATGCAATTTTACCATAATTAGTTTTGCAAAATCACTTATTGTGTTCAATCTCTCTATTATACTTGTTTTATTTAAAGAAAATGTCTTCATATATATATCTATGCCCTTTTTGTTGAAGAAAATGAGGATAAAGGCTTTTATGTCATATTTTCTCTCTCATCTGATAATTAGTGATTTCCTTGTGTAATTATTTGCTTAATGGCCCCCATCTTGTCAAATGAAAGGAAATAACATTTAGGGCACGTTTTTATGTTTTTCAATTTTTATTTGAAGAACTAATGATTTTATTTGCATTAATCATGATCATTTAAGTATACATGAGGGTTTTGCTATTTTTTGGGCCTAAATGGGTACAAACACGAAATCTAATGGAATAGGAATATTCTAGACATTGTTATACACCTATGGTCCAAATTTGAACCCTTTTTGACCTTGTTTGACCCTTCAATTTATCTAATAAAGGTTTGAATATTAATTGGCTAAGGTTTAAATGAAAATGTCATTTATTTGCTTTTATTTCCCTAAGGTCCCGGCTCATTTAATCTGTCACGCGTTACCTTCCTAGCGCGCGGGACAGCCACCGTTGGATCCAGATCCAACGGCGATCATATCTTCTTCCACCTCCGTCAGTTTCACGAGCAACAGCCGTTTAGGCTGTGATTCAATGCACGCCTATGATCTCCTTCAATTCTCGATTGTTTTGCTCCATTTCTTCTCCAACGTCTTCGCGAGACTCCCCCGATTCAAACGAGCTACCACTCGCCTTCTCCCTCGGCCTATACAAGAAACGCCCATTTTAGGGCAGCGCTTCCTCACTGCCATTGTTGCGCAGACGCCTCCTCGCTCCCTCTCGCCTCCGTTTAAGCGACTTGAAAGCACCACCAGCCCCCGAGCAACACCTCCCTTCGCTCAATTTGGCCCCAAAAGCCCCAAATCTCCCTAACCTACTCGGCTTTAGTCTCCGGCAATCTGAGCTTCGTCCGACCTTCTCCAGCCACGACGGCTCAATCACACTCACGGTGAGCATCCCCAGAGCCCAAGCTTCGTTTTTGCGTTCTCGGTTCGCCTTGGAGTCGCCCCAGTCGATGCACCCTGTAGACCGACCTTGAGGTTGTCGTCACTGAGTGCCTCTTTGGCCCCTTGGGTTGCTTTAGCCACTAATGAAGGGTCTTTGGCTTCGTTTTGCTTCAAGGAGTGTGCTTCTCCCGTCTGTTGTCCTTGTCACGGCCGTTTTCTTTGATTTCTGAGCTCCGAGCTTGCTTCCCCTGTTTCCAGCATTGCGGAGGAGCGTTCTCGAGCTCCTGGTCATCGCAGAGCCCACGCTTGGGCTTGGTGAGTTCGGTAGGGGGAGCTGATGGATTTGCTATTATCGGTTTTCTATAAAACGCTTTGATTCACGATCTGGATCCCTGGAGTCAGGACTGGCTGCTCGTCGAGCGCCATGGCTTGGGTGAGGAGCAATCCAGGTCACGAAATTACCATGGTGCCCCCACGAGCAAAATCAGTTAAACTGATCGCCCAAGGGTACAATCGGTATTTCACCTTTGATTTGTTTCATCAGCCGCAAGTGGTTTGCACACCCAAATGACGGTTTTACCCCCACTAGTCTGATTCATGTGTCACGCGTGCCTTGGTCTTTACGGGCATTTCATATTTTATTTATATCAGCTTTAATCGAGTTTTCTATTTTCTGATTGGTCCAGAGTGCAAAATTCATAACTTTTGCATACGACCTCAGAAAAATATAAATAAATATGTTTTGGAAAGGATTTTCATTAAGGAATCCGATTTTCTAGTTTTTATCGCCTGATTTCTCTGTTTTCACATCTCAATTATTATATGACACAAATTAGGGTTTTAAGGCTATAAACTTATGTGTATTATGCGGTTTAATCATATTTCAGGTGTTTAGGGAATCCAATCAGTCAAACCAAGTTTGACTTAAGGTGATTTAGTTCAAGGTAAGCGGGCCATGCCCTTGGCATAGATAACTCTTGGTTATTGAATGTTTATGAATATTGTTAAGCACATTATGATAATATCATTGTTAATTCATGTTTTCTTCAAGTATATGATTATTGAATGTTGTTTGTTATAAGCTAAGTCTAAGAGTAGAAATCCTATTAAGATTATGGTTTATGATTAAGATTCAAGAAATTAAGATTTAAGAGGGAATAAGTTCTCAATCATGCTTAAGAGGGAGAAATCCCATTATGGTCATGGGGAGAAATCCCAATCATGCTCAAGAGGGAGAAATCCCAATTAAGATTAAGTTTAAGATATTAAGAAGATAAGTGAAGTTTAAGAAAGATCATGAATAATAGAAATTTATTCAGATTTATATGCACCTTGTTATGGGCTTTCCGAGCAATTATGGGCTTTCCGAGCATTCATGGGCTCCTTACGGGGCATTAAGAGAGGAGCATATTTTTCTAGTAAATTTCTTTATGTAAAAGACAATAAGAAATGATTCATGATAAATGCATGTTCATGATTATGTTAAGTCACTTATATATTTAATTTTATGTCTTATAATATGCCAATGCCGCTTACTTACTATGTTTGTTTTCCTTTGCATGGCTGGGGACGAGATGTCCGCAGGAGTTGGAGCCAAGGAGAAAGAAACATCTTGAGAGTACCAAGGACCCAGAGATCCAAAGAGTTGTTGCCTGGTGGGACGTCCATCTATGGAGATCCTATCATTATCTAGTTTATGTTTAGTATATCTTTGGAAAACTGATGTAGCTTTTATTCCAAGAACTTATGTATGAATCTACGTTTTCATAAAGCCAAGTGTTATTTGTTTCTTGTTATGAGATCATGTATGTAACATTTCCTCCCAAATATGCCAAGTACCCCACATTATGGATAATGTTGGGGATTAGGCTGTGCTTCCTCTGGTTACGTAAGAAACCCTAGGGAGGGGTGTTACAGTACCCCTCACTTTTCTCTTTGGATTTTGAGGGTGAAATCCTTTTGTAGAGGTTTATGGTTTGTAAGGACCCTGACCTCCATTTTGGGCTTATCCTGTTTGCTTTGCTTAAACCTTGTGTTTAGTTGCTTGGTAATCACCTCTAGTGGTGATTAAGGTTGCTTGTGCTTTGTTGAGAGTTTGAGGTGCCACTTGCAATAACCCAAGTATAGGGTTGATGAGCAAGTTTGTCACCTTGAGAGGCATTTCCCTCTCTCCTTGCTTCCTCTAGAGTTGAGAGGAAGGGTTGGGCTTGTTGCTTGAGTTGCCTTGGGCTTCGTTGAGCCTTGTTGGGTCGTGTTTTGCCTTGTTTGGGCTTTGCCTTGCCTTGATGGACCTTGTATCGGGCAAGGGTGTGTTTGGGAGCCTTGTGTCGGCCATGGTTGTGTCATCCATGAGGCTATGTCGGGCAAGAGACTGTATCGCCCATGTGGTGTGTCGGCCTTTGACCATCCTTGACCTATTGGATTCATTTGTGTCACCACCCTTATGGACACTTGGTGCATGATGCTTGCATGTGGAAATTGACTTAGACATGTGTATGGGGCAAGATAAGGAAGTGGAATTGCCCATGGACAAGTGTCCCTAGGTGGGCGACACCTTGCCTTGTTTTCTCCTTCACCCTCTTCTATATATGCCTCTCCTTTCTCTTGTTTAGGATCTCTTTAGTTGGTGTTGCTTCCTTTCCTTCCTTGGTGGGAAACACATCTCCTTTACAAGTTAGTGGTCGATCTTCCTCCTTCTCCTTGGAGTCTTCTTCTTCCTCTAGTGGTGTTCAAGCCATAGAGTGCCTTGTTCTTCTTCTTATGGTGAGCATCTCCCCTTTTTCCTTAGCACCTTCTTCTTCTTCTCTTTCCTTCTTGCTCTTCGGCCATGGTGGTTACAAGTTTTGTTTCTCTTCTTGAGGTGGTCGAAGGTGGTGCTTGAGCTTGGGAGCTTGGTGCTAGGAGCTTGTAGTTTGCTTAAGGTGGGTTACATAACTCCTAACCCTAGCTATACTACTTTCTTTTCTTGTTGCATGTTATGTTTCACCTTGATCAACCATGTATCTTACTAGATATGCTTCTTGTTAGATATGTTTCTTGCCCTAGTTGGTATCTTTGATCTTGTGGATATATGTTCATATGGTTGGTGTGTTCTTGACCTTGGTGGCCAAACCATATGTATAGAGTTTCTTGGGAAAAACTCCTTTCTCTCCATTTTGTCTTGAGAAGTGAGTTCGGCTCTAGTAGTATAGGCAACACTCCTCTCTCTTGATTGTTGAGAGATGAGTCTATACTCTAGTTGCTTGAGCAACACTCTTCTCTCACCATGGATTAGAGAGGTGAACCTTGGTTGGATGTTGACCTAATAGAGGTTGGGGGCTTGGCCGATATGGAAATGATATATCATGTTTCCCGAGATATGTGATGGAGGTTGTGTAAAACCCCTCTCTCTTGATTGTTGAGAGGTGAGCCAACTCTCTTGATCTATTAGGTTTTGATGATAGTGATCTTGAGGTTAGTGATGACCAAGCTGAGATGAACCTTTGTGCCTTGCACGATACACCTTTGTGATGATGTTGCCTGACACCCCTCACCTTGGGTTTAGCTTTGCCCGTTATGGTCATGTTGAGTTTGGTTGGGTTTGTGCCTGATACGCCCATCTTGATCTTGTTGGTGACCTTGGTTGGGAGATATGCCTTGACCGAGATGACCCTTTCTCCTTGTGGGTGTTATCCCCTTGGCCGATATGATGCATAGTTGTTAACTCTATTTGGTGCCTTGGGTGACACAAGTTGGGTTGGTCTTGAGCTACCCGATATGTGTTGAGTGGTGGAACCCTAGTGCTTGTCTTAGTGGTGTTCGATATGGTGTGCCTGATCTTGCTTGGATGATAGGTTTCCTTGTGGTGACCTTGTATTGTTGGTGATGTGTTCATGGTGGCCGTTATAGCGTTGGCTTGGGCATCACGTTCTTGGCCATTGCAGTGGTGAGTTGGTTTCTCGATAGGAACCCTAACCTTAGATGGGCGATAGGGCCTTAGCCATTACAATTAGATGCCCTATGCACATCTAGCTTGGGTGCATGGTATGTCCTCTTGACCCAGCTGCACGTTACACTCCTTGATCTTAGTTGCACGAAACACCATAGGCCTAGTTGCCTGATGAGCTCTTGTGTTTGAGTTGGCCGACAGATGTGGCTAAGTGTCTTGGCCAACATGCCTTTTGTGAGGGTTGTCACCCTACTTGATACCACCTGTGGTAGGGGTGCACTACCCATCACACTTTTAGTGAGGGTAACTAGTACCTTTAGTGAGGGTTATGCTTAAACTGGAAACCCTAGCTAGTAATGTCCTGTCTTGTAATCGCACCTATGTTGTTGATATTATATGGATGATGGGTTGTGAACCAGTGCTATGTTGACGCATTAAGATGATAAGAGGCTTGCTAATAAATAAAGGAATAAGTAGATGCTCAATATCTGATTACAATAATCTAATTTGTTTTCAATATATAGCTGGATGCCTCATATAACAATGATGGTCGACATGTACATTTGCAATCCTTATAAAATGATAATTAGTAAAATATATCTCTGGTGATTTTAAGTTATCTCTCTTGATGTGCATACTAACTATGCAGGTGTATCAGGTAAATTCATATCCAGGTAAGAGCTATGAGGTATATGTGTTTGAATAATGCTGAATGATGTTAATTCTTGTTGATGAAATAACATGCATCACCAATATGAGGAGATAGGTCTGAGGACCTGATGAGAGTCGAGTGCCCAGTGAGGTGTTATCATCTTAATGATGAGATGAGGGATTGTTATCCCAGGTGATGATGTAAGATGATGATGCCTTGAGAGGCAGTGGCTTCCTGTGATGAGGGATTGAGATCCCAAGATAATGTGATGGTGGCAGTGATAATGTAATTTAATGCTATGTATATTTTACAACTTGGTTGCCTCATCAACTTACTTAAAATATACTAATTAATTACAGTGAAACATATCATGTAGTTTGCCCTGGCCATAGGTCCATCATCATCAGTAGCTGGTGATGGTAAAATGGGTTCTCCTGCGGGTTAACCCAGAAGTGCATATTGTTGAATATGTGTGGTTGCTGCTAGCCAAAAATGAGGAGGATTTGAGTGCAACTTTGGTTGTAGACTCCAAAGCGCGGTTTCAGGCCTGTGGCTCAATATGTTAGAGCATGGTGAACAGGCCCATGGCTCAGGATGTGCGATAAGAAGAGCATGATTGTGTTCATGGCTCAGAGCACGGTGATCATGCCCGTGGCTCAGTTTCACTAGCACTAATACGTGTACCGAGGTGGGCTAGGCAGAGGGTAGCTTAACCCTGTGGCTGAGGCCACTCAAGCATGAGACTGCGGCCCTGCTTCTTTGCACTCGTGCACTGACCACGAGGTGGTGAGGTCGTGGAGTCCAGCTCTTCCGTTGACCTTTTATGGCACCGGCTTGGGTTTCACAACCGAAGGTTGGATTTGAGCGGTACGACTCACTTCCTCAGGGAATAATAATACGTAATCCAGCCAAATAGTATTTATTACTTAAGGCAAAAAATGGAACATTGGTTGAGGCCTTGCTTGTGTAGTTGGTCTTGTTATACCTTGCAGTTACTTATATGTTCCTTATGTTATGTGGTAAGATCTTATAAACCTTATCTTGTCAATCATGTTCCATAAAGAAAAATCAGGTTATATGTCTCTCGGATATCTTGGTAATATTTATGGTAATAATAATTTTGCTCAGTATGATGCTCTTATTATATGTCTTTATCAGTTATCTGCTTTATCTACTTTAAACCTCCTGAGGTTTTATAGTTTCGGTGGGGATTTATGTTTCTCATTGAGACTGTGTGTCTCACCCTATTGGCTTACAACCTTTTTAGGTGGTCGTGCTAGACGCGGTGGTGGTCGCGAGGTTGCAGCCGAGCAGCAAGAAGAAGAGTAGTAGAAGGCAAGAGATGGACATGTTGCTGTTTTGGTGGTTTTGTGGTAGAGTCCTAGAGTCATCCCTGTACTCTTGGGTCCTTGGAGGTGTTTTGACGATGTTTTACGATGCTTACCTGATGTAGCTTTGTATATCCTACTGCTGGCCTGATGTGGCCCGTTATGTATAACATATGATGAACTCACGTGCTGGAAGGACAACTGGTTTCCCTAAGCTGTGGACATATATTAGGCTTGTAATATTTATATAACATGTTTCCTTGCAGGATCTGGATGTAATAGTTTCTTTGTTTATCTGCTTTCTGCAATCGGTTTTAATTAACCCATGTTTTCAATAATATGTGGTTCCGCACATTTTCACGTGTCACCTTACTATCTGTGTGATGGCGGGGTGTCACATAAGCAGCCCGCATATACTTACCCACTTATAAGGCTAATTAGTCAGCGATGTTTAGATAGACATTTGTTATCTCGGCCCAAACTAGATTATATTTTTATTGATAACATTCTATTGATTTACTATTTCGTTTTATGTTGTGTACATGAGACATATGCTTATTTAACGTTTGTTATTTTGAACCTCTTGGACATGCATGTATTTTTTGTATGATTTGGTTAGTATTGATTGTTATGTACTTGTGTCAAACCATTTTGTGCATGCTTCATTGAAGTTTATGTTTAAATGATTCTAGAATGCATTTAAAATGGTGCTTTACTTTTCATTGAAACTTTAGATTTGAATCTATCTCAAATTTTAGGGTCTAAATATGTGACGTCCCCAGATTTTCTAAAACTTAATCTGATGTGTGACGTCCAGATTGAAACCTCACCTCAGCGAGAATTCCAACTTAAACACCCCACACTAGGCTAAGAAGAAGAAAATCAGAGGAAGTCATAAGGAAACAATCAGTAGCACATGTACATGAACAATAATAAAACCATACACACATGTTCACCATTCAACATATAATTACAACATGAATTGTTACATCATTTGATATTACATATTGAGCAGCAAACTATAACATATACATGTACTACATCTAAACAACAGGATCTTAAGACAACAGGTCCACCTGTACATCAGCTCGCCACACAACTCTCACTATCCTGGATCTTCAAGAGCGTAACCACAACCTATATAAAAGATTACAAGCGGTACACGTCATCACAATATTTCAATAATATTGTACTGAGTACGCCTACATGTCTTTTTATATACCTCTCATCATATCTTAGCAATAAGATAAAACTAATACTTGGCAGTAACAGAAGAATATAGGAAAAGCGTATATTTGCACCAGGATATTCATTAACAAAAGAGAACACACATTTTAAGCTTATTTTCCATTATATATCAAGGCCTTTATGATCACTACCAAAGAGTTAGATCATTTGTACAAGGTGACCACTACCAAAGAGTTAGGTCAGACCACTACCAAAGAGTTAGGTCATATGTACAATGTGACCACTACCAAAGAGTTAGGTCACTTCCAAGCACACTGCCAAAGAGTTAGTGCTTTCATATAATGGAACAGATATATTATGTTTCAAGTGTTCATAGCCCTAAGTACAGAGAATCATGCAACATATCATACAAGAATAATCATTTCATCCAATATCATATGCCAAGTATTTTACTATGCATATAACACAAGCATATTGTATAATAAGCCAAGTAAGAGGTAATGGCGTACCTTGATCAAGAGATAAACCTAATCATCACATATATTCCTGATGTCAACTATGAGCTTGGTCAAACCTGATCATCAAGACAAGACCACATACTACCATCAGGTTCTCATCTTATACCTAAACGTGTTCATATTAGGGTTTGCTTAGTTCATTAGGTCATTCCCATACCATATATATATCCAACAAGGCTCTAGACATCTAATCTAGAACTACTCTCTCTTCTAGACTGATGTCATCACTTTCACTTAGGTTGCATGACCACCTCCTACTCGTACATGTGTGGGGACACATTTTTGTAATACATATACATAATAAAATATTATATAGTTTTTCTCCGATAAAACAAGCGTCAGAGAAAACTATCAAGGTTCGATCCGATTGGAATCAAAAACCAAATCCAGAAAACGAGTGTCCCACACATAGTAGAGAGTACAGTGTCATGAAAACTAGTGAAAAGGGTGTGCATGCTTCATTGAAGTTTATGTTTAAATGATTCTAGAATGCATTTAAAATGGTGCTTTACTTTTCATTGAAACTTTAGATTTGAATCTATCTCAAATTTTAGGGTCTAAATATGTAATAGACTAATAAAATATGCAATTGTGTGATTACTTTATATATACTAATTAATTATTAAAAAAATAAAAATCGCATATATTTCTGGGTATACTCCCGCATACTGCATATACTCTATAAGGTGACCTCTCCGTACGCATAACACATACCACTTTTTAAAACTATGATCCCATCTACATCACTCGCATTCAAATCCCCATGTTTCATAGCTACCTAATCATCACCTTTATAGAAATCCTTATTTATAGTTACATTCGATGACGTCAAAGTATACCGAATGACATGTGATGAGTGTAGTGACTTTAGGCTTAAGAACCACAATCACCACTATCACTATGAGAGATGATTTTGACTACCATTCTATGGTCTCTATGTATCACTCTCATGGTGGGTCTGTCTGATACACTATTCTCTAACATGTATATGTGTTCTTGACTTGATATCACATATCATGACTAATGAGACTCTATCATTAGTAAACACACACTCTAGTCTTTTGTATTATTTTCTTGTATTTTACTTCCACGGTAATGTCTGACTAAGGACATAACAAGAATGTATGTACTCTTAGCATCCATATGATTTCATTATTCAAGTCACCTAATTGAAAACATATGTCATAGAGTAACATCATTCTTTAGACATCTAGTATGTATGTGTCATCATCTCATGACTGAGATAAAAATAATAGATGGAATTACCTTTATCATTATCAAATCAGGTATCTAATGCCATACTCCAATCATCATATAATTGACTCTCTAGGCATACATACCAACAGACTCCCACTTGAACTTAGAGCCAATCACCCATGAATCATATTCCAAGTGATCTTAACATGTCCATCACGTTTCTACTGCACAAGTGCTCTTATAGCGGGTTTAGCAATGTTTGCTTCAAATTGGTATATTGCAAGTTTCACCTCTCTTTGTTGTACGACTACTCATATGAGATGGATGTGTCGTAGTATGCTATTTGACATTCCCAACCTATCTAGTAGCTCCATTTTTGTCATAGTACTTCTACTGTGCCATCAATTATTGGAACCTCACACAATTTCACTCATATGAACTTCTTGATCCATACAATATCCTTTATTGTTCTTATAACACAGAGATACTCGACTTCTTTTGTAAATTTTAACAATTTTCATTAGCTCAAAACTCTTTCTAGCTTATAGTTCTTGTTTAATGTCAAACATAAGTTTAGATTGCGATCATTAATTAGTCATTTTGGAAACTTGCATCATTGTAACCTTTTACACCGAACTCTTCCTTATTACCATAACTAAGGAACATATCCTTTTATTGTTTCACAAGCAGCTAAGGATGTTCTTTATGGTAGTCCATTGACTCTCACTGGCATTTGACATATACCCTCTCGTCCTGTCCAATACATATGATTTTTCTAGGTAGGTATATATATGTCCTCTCATTATGTCCAACACATATGAGATGATTGGATATCCTCTCATTATGTCCAATACATACAAGATGATTAGATATCCTCTCGTCATGTCCAATACATACGAGATAATAGGATAAGTACATAACATGAAATTCAAGATAGATACAATTGTGAACGCATATGGCTTCTATTCCATGTGTTCTTGTTCTTCACAAGAACTGTGACACTAGGCTTCCGAGAGACTAACTCCATGTAACATGGACACGTTCTCTCTCATTGAGTTTTGCATGCTGAACTCTTTAGTAGCTTGCCAATGTATGTTCTCTTACTTAGGTCAAGAACCTTTCCAGATCAATAGTAAAAAAAGAAGCAAAGGTGCCAAAATTGCACAAAAATATAAGAAAAAATAAAATAACATGGGTTGTGAGGGAACCCAATCCAAGTAAAAGTGGGGGTATAGAAACCCTAACAACAAAATATGAGAAAATAGGCACATCTGGAGTATGATGATAAAATTCTAACAAGCACTTAGGAATGGTGTTATGTAGGTTAACGCTAAAGGGGTGGGATCCCCATTAATGTAACAAACTCATACAAATAAAACCCAGTCATGGAAATTATCATACAAGATAACATGCTCCATATAAGATAAATATTGGGGCCTTAAGGTTCCATGAGGTCCCCATGTGATGGTAGCATTTCAACATCCTCCTCAAAACTTATGACACCCACTGGCATGGATTCATCAGTGCCCTAGTAAATTGTGATGGTTCTGGGAGATACATTCACATAGAGGGTGGATGTTTCCTCACCTAGATATTACAAAAGTATCCAATAATGAAGTGAATTATGATAATATTCTTATATTCCTTTATATTATAAAAATATTATTGCTCTCAATCCAAATATTCCATAATATACAATTCATGAGGGAACTAGTTAATGGGAGGAGTCCCCAATAGAGAGAATAATAAGGAGGAAGAGTGCTCTGGTGGCTATGTGGAAGAAGTAGTGGGCAAGTGTGTTGGTAGGCCATTAAGCGGGGGGTTGGGGGGTCAAACTGAGCAAGTATGAGAAATTGGCCCCACTCGGGTTGGGGGTTAATTTTTTCATTTTTTGGGGTATGTGTTGGATCTAGGGCTCTATATGGGGTGAATAGAGCTTCAAAATTCTCACAAGAATTGTTAGACCTTCAAACTATATCAATTGAAACCAAATGCTTAATAACAATTTGAAGTCCTATCTAAGCAAGCATAGCAAGGATGAGAGAGATTGAAACATGCACTTGGATAAGGTGGTTAGAGTGGTTCCAATCTCCAAACTAGGAGATGGTCAATCCACTACCTAGAGAGGTCAACCTCTAGAATTTTGCAACCCGTGTATACTTATATTCCATCATAAGAGATAGAAGGAGGCCATCATACATACAAGGACTTATCTACTCAACACAAGAGTCTTTCACCTACACAAGGACTTACCCACTTGATTAAGATGTCTTCATCCTTCAACAAGGACTTACCCACACTTGCATCAAGTCTTTGGCCTTGAAGGAAATGCCCACTCTTCTTGAATCTTTGCCTTTCCCTTTTCCTTCACCTGAAGAAGATCTTCACCTCTTCTTCAACCTTGAAGAAGACCAGCAGCTTCATCTTCACTCAGAGTAGCTTGCTTCAACCTTTTCTCTTTGAGAAAGGGGATTGGGAAGATGGAAGGAATGAGAACTTTACAAGAACATGGAGGTAGTTCTCTTACAACATGCCTAACTCACTCATAATCATGAAATACTTTATAATGAGAGAGAGAGAGAAAGGGGCTCAAAGGGTTGTATCACAATCAACTATAGCAAGGGCCAAGGATAACATGAATGAGGAAACTTGGTATGAACTCCCAGGGGTCCTATTTATAGTTGGGGTTGTTCCTTTGAGTGTGGGATCACTTAAGAACAAAAAATAGCCATTTTACAACTTGCAACATATCTATTTTCATTTACAACAACTCTCTAATAGTTATAATCACTTTTTCTACATTTTCCATACAATACATTCAGTCGAGTTTCAATAAAGATAACTCGACCGATCCACTAACTGACAAAGCTAATTTTCAAACTATCAGTTGAGTTAGTTCTGGGAAACTTGACCAATGAGTCAAAATTAGTTTTGGTCAGTGATTCAGCTAGTTGAGTTTTGTGAGTGTACAACTCGACCGATTGATCAATTCAGATGATCCATCACTGGATCAGTCGAGTTTCCAACTTGACCGACAAAGTTGTTGTGAAAAATGTTCCAAAATGATTTTTGAGTGACCAAACGTTGGAACTAAGTGTCCCTAGTTTTTTCTCATCTTATTTACAATTCATATCATCAATACAAGTGATTACAAAATCAATCTAAGGTGATTTGGAGTGATTTCTAAAATTGCACACTTGCATTGCTTTTGACTTGAACTTGGACAAGCTAGGGTTTGTGTAATTTGATCCTTTTCATGTACCTAAAGCCTAAAATCTATCTTGAACAAACATATTAGATACATATGAATGGAATAGTTAAGTCATTATCAAAATATGGACAATGTATAACTCTCAAGTCAACATTCTCCCCCTTTTTGACAATGACAAACCATTCCTCAACATATTGAAAAGGATATGAAAAGTTATACCTTAGGCTTATGAATTGTAAGGGGATTCATGATTTTAACAATGTGAATTGCCCCCCCCCCCAATCTGTGCTCACTCTTACATGCACAGTTAGTTTTTCTACACAAAATAATATAACGTGTATATACTATATGGTCCTTTAGCAAGTCACATGATAAATCATATATTGAACAAGAAAAGGATCACATAAGCAATAAGGTTGAGCTTAAAAACTTTGAAATTCTCCCCCCCTTTTGGCATTATAAAAAAGGAAGGGAGTAGAAGAGCACAAAAATAGGTCTTCTCTAAGAACAACCAAAACACACATCCATAAGATAAACATGGAACCTCATAGCATACATCAAATAGAGACGACAGAGAAGCAAGAAATCTAAGTCATAATCAAAATATGGGAAACATAGCACCAACTCATGAGATATAGTTAATCAAAGAGTAAGTGTACATGTGATTAAGAATACAACACTGAAGGCATGTCCTCAAAAACAACTACAAGACAAAATGATGAAAACAACATGATGATGAAATAATACATCTCAGATAATGTGCCCATATGTTTTTAGTACAAAATAGTCGAGAAATATATGTATGATCAATATATAGAGACTAAAAACTAAAACATCTAAACATCTAGGGTATCTATGTCCAAGGAATTGTCATCCACATCAGCATCATCATCAAAGGCTTCAGGCTCATAGTTTTCATCATCATATGAAGGTGCAGTAGAGGTAGCAATGGCACCTTCATCACCAGAGCCACTAGTAGAGCCATCAGAACCATCCTCGCCATCATCATCAGATGCCTCCTCATTAGAAGCAACAACATCCTTATCATCCTGTTATGGCATCTCCTCATCAACAGAAGGACTGGAGCCATGATCGGGCCACATGGTATTCTACTCAGCCCAAGACATACCAAGATCATGTAGCTCTTGGGATTAAGGAAAAGTAGGAGCAGAAGTGCCAAGTCCTGTAAGAAAGGTAGCTATAGGACCAGTAAGGAGAGGTAGCACAGCATGGGTAGATCCACCAGCAGTCGAGGGTGTAACAGCAGAAGCAGTAGGTGGAGGGGTTGGGTAAAAGTGATTGTATGCATAAGATGCATAATCATTTCCTGGGTAGGGTTGGTAGGCAGGGTAAGGATGGGCACATGATAGGTTCATGGTAGACATGATAGCACAGAGATCTTGATGCATATGCTCCTAAGCCTGAAGGTTGTACACCTACTGATGCATCATGTAACCCATGAGGGTTTAATTTGATACATGAAAAGAGGTGCGGGTAGGTCGGGATGGCTGAGGAGGTGGAGGTGCATAGGTAGAGGTGGAGGTGGAGGCTCCAGGTGTGGTAGAGGAAGGGGTAGGCACACTCTTCTGAACTGTGGTCTCACTAATGCAAACTCCTTTTCAAGCATGTTTGATAGTGAAAGTCATGAAAAAGAGATTTTTCAATGGCAGACTCAAACAGACCACAAATTAGGGTTGGGTAGGGTGGGTGGGTTCCTCAGGTGTTCTTACTAGAGTCAATGCAAGTCATGTTGTGCAGAACATATCTGGGCCACTTGACTCCGATGTTCTTCAAGATAAAGAACATAATCACCGCGGTATTCTCTACAATTTCAATTTGGTTTTTCTTTGGATGAATATTACAGTTGACTACCATGGCGAGTATGCGGTTTTTCAAGTTTAAGGCTGATGAGGGAAGGGTATACTTCTTCCTATAGGGAAACTGAGACTTCTTCAAGAATTTATGTATGTCATGGAGAGTGATATCATATTGCTTGTAGAAGGCCTTAGGGTCTAGGAGGTTAAAATACTCAGGGTAATCCTTCATCCATGTGTTAGTCACCTCAGTACCTAAGAAAAAGATATTCAAGGTATCCTCAGAGATGTGGAATTTCTTCCCGACAATAGTGGAAGTAAGAACTACTTAAGCATTAGGCGGGGGGTGGGGGTGAAAGAGTGGCGTAATTCCATTTCAAATTGTATAGAATTCATGAAAGGCTTTGGTGCTTGTGATGGAATTGTGATTAAACGCACGTTTAATACTTAGGGTGGAGAGGTGGTGGTCGAATAACAACTTGGAAACTTGATCAATGACCTCTTGTCTAGGTGGGTGTGGCTCAAATAAGGCGCGAAACAGAAAGAGGTTCCTAGGAAGGAGCTCCTTGTACCAATTTAGAGCATCATTGGAGACAAATAAGGCATCATCAAAGGGTATAAGGTGCAAGTTGGAAGAGGAGGATGGTGCGCCAAATGGGGTGGCTCTCTTTCTACTATTTGAAGCCATGGAGGCAAAATAAGAAGACTGAGAGGTAAAAAATGTAGGAAACACCACCAAAATCTAGTAAAACACCTAGGGTTGATGGGCAAGAGGTCTAGGAAGGTTGAGAAAGGGTTGTCTAGGGCTAGGAAGAGGATGGTCGGGGCTACGGTTGAGAGTTTGAGGGAGCTGGAGAGTGCATCAATCGATTTTTCTCTAGTTGAGAGGGAGAAAAGTCAGTCGAAACACCTCAAGTTTGCTCCAGCCCGACCATCTATTGAGTTCTGTGACTAGGAAACTCGACCAAATGGCTTTTTACAAAAGCCCTCGGCCACGGATCGGTCGAGTTGGCAACTCAACCGATGGTCAACCTAAACCAACATTAGAAAATTTAATTTCTAGCCATTAGAGTGTTAATGGTCCATTTGCATTTTAAACATACTTAGGCACATATCACTCATCATTGGGTACTATTTTGCTATAAAACAAGCGTTTATGATAAATCCCCAAAATAAATAAAAAAAGTCATATGAACATGAAATTTTTTGCACTTTAATAAGCAAGGGTGATTAAGACATAAGCAAATCATATAGAATAGATAGAAACTAGCTAGAAGGCATATCAGATTCATACAAAGCCATTATGAGTAGTTTAGATCTAATAAAATTAAATTGCTCTCTAGCTAGAGGTTTAGTGAAAATATCCTCCAACTGATTTTCCATGTCCACATCTGTGATATAGATATCCTTTTTGGCAATGTGATCACAAAGAAAATGATGATGAACCTCTATATTCTTGGATCTACTATGCAGTATAGGATTGTAAGATAAATTGATTGCACTAATATTATCACAATAGATAGGAGAAGCATCAAAATGAATGTTAAAGTCTTGGAGCATTTTATTCATTCATAGGATATGGGTACAACAACTACTGGCTGCAATGTATTCAGCCTCAGTATTTGATAATGACATTGTGCTCTGTTTCTTAGAGAACCAAGATACCAAGCATGGTCCTAGGAGAAACCAAGTGCACTTGTGCACTTTCTATCAATCAAGCATCTTGCATAATCTACATCACAATAAGCCGTAAGAGTAAAGTCCCTTGACTTGGGATACCATAGTCCAAAATTTTGGGTTTTGACTAAGTACCTTAAAATCCTCTTAACATCTATAAGATGTGATTTCTTAGGATTTGATTGAAAGAGAGCACACAAGCTAACACTAAACAGTATATCAGGTCTAGAGGCAGTTAAATAAAGTTAGCTTCCAATCATACCTCTATAGAGCTTCTCAACTACTTTCTCACCTTCTTCATCTTTATCAAGTTTGGTAGTGTTTGACATGGGTGTGTCCATCGACTTGGTGTTCTCCATCCCAAAGTGCTTAAGTAGCTCACTTATGTACTTGCCTTGGTTGATGAAGTTCCCATCTTGAGTTTGCTTGATTTGAAAGGCAAAGGAAGAATGTAAGATCACCCATCATGCTCATATTGAACTCACTATGCATAAGATCACTAAACTCCTTGCAAAGATCAAGATTTGTTCTAGCAAAAATGATATCATCAACATAAATTTGAATGATAAGAAAATTGTTAAAAGTGTGTTTGAGAAACAAGGTAGAATCTACTTTACCCATGATATACCCATGATATAACGAAAGTTATTTAATTTCTCATACCTAGCTCGAGGTACTTTTTTGAGTCCATAGAGAGATTTTTGTAACAAATAAACATGGTTAGGTAAACTATCATGTTCAAAGCCCGAGGGTTGTGCAAAAACACTTCCTCCTCAATTGTACCATTCAAAAATGCACTTTTGGCATCCATTTGATAAAGAAGAAAGCTCTTATAACTAGCAAAAGCAAGCAACATATGAAAATACTCAAGTCTAGTTACAAGTGCATATGTTTCATCAAATTCTATACCTTCCTGTTGATTGTAGCCTTGAGCCACTAACCTTGCTTTGTTCCTTACCACCTGACCACTTTTATCTAGCTTGTTGCGGTAGACCCACTTGGTGCCAATGATATTTCTATCACTTGGTCTTGGCACTAGGGTCCACACTTTGTTCTTCTCAAATTGCTCCAATTCTTCTTGCATGGTAGGATCCATTCATCATCCCCAAGAGCTTCTTTGAAGTCCTTGGGCTAGAGTTGTGAGATGAAGGCATTGTTGGCTTGTTCTTTATTGAAGGCAACCCGCATCTTCACTCTTTCAAATGGCTCACTTAAAATCAACTCTTTTGGATGATTCTTTACAAAGCGAGGTGTTGGATCCTTCTTCTCTTCATCTTTCTCTTCTTCTTGAGTGACTATCTCTTTTCCCTTTTAGATGAGGTTGAGTTCTTTTAGGATAGGAATTATCTCACATGCAACATCATCATTTGGAATAATATCTTTGGGAAGAGGGGATAGTCTCAATAAACTTAAGATTAACGGATTCTTTTACTTTAGAAAGACCAACATTAAACATTTTATAAGCCTTGCTAGTAGTGCTATTGCTAAGAAAGAAAGCCATGTAAGATTTCAGATCAAACTTGTGAAGAGAATATTTCATATTCAAAACAAAATAAGGACATCTGGAAACATGAAAGTACTCAATAGAAGGCTTCCTACCACGCTATAGCTCATAGGGGGTTTTCTTCAAAGAAGGATGTCTGAAAACCCAGTTTTGCACAAAACACGAGGTACTAACAGTTTCAGCCCAAAACTTCTTTGGAGTGTCATACTCAAAAAGCATGGTCCTAGCCATTTCTTATAGTGACATATTCTTCCTCTCTACAACCCCATTTTGTTGAGGTGTTTGAGGTGTTTGAAGTGAAGAGAAGTTATGTGCATATCCAGATTCTTCACAAAAATGTTCAAAAAAATTGTTTTCAAATTCTCCCCCATGATCACTACCGATGGAAACAATCCAGCAAGAAGTTTTGTTCTCAACTCGTTTACAAAAAATAGAGAAAATGTCAAGCATATCACTCTTGAAAATGAGAAAGAAGATCCAAGTATATCTACAGAAATCATCAACAATAATAAGACAAGAATTGGAACCACGAAGCGATTGAGTTCTCATTGGTCTAAATAGATCAATATGGAGAAGTTCAAGAGCTCTCTTGGTACTAATGACTCCTTTGGATTTGAAGGAGGACTTGGTTTGCTTCCTTGGGTGCAAGGTCGACATTCCTCACCCTTTTCAAAATCCAATTTGGGAATTCCCTTGACCAAGTCCTTTTTGCTCAACTTCTTAAATTGATGCATGTTTTCATAACCAAGCCGACAATGCCAAGGAGAAATATCATTCAAATTGACTACTAGGCATATACCAACAATAGGCTTAATAGAGTAAAGCACAATTACATAAAGATTACCACTTCTAGTTTTTTTTATATATAAGATGATAAGTGAGGGAATCTAGAATCAAGCATTCAAAAGAAGTAAATAGCACAAGGAAACCATTATCACACAATTGACTTACACTTATTAAGTTGTGATGTAGGCCATCCAAAAAATGGACATTCTTGATACACAAGGATTCACCTACATCACCCTCACCTTTCACCTTACCTTTCTTATTGTCCCTAAAAGTAACTGAACCTATTTTCTTCTTAGTGAAATTGTTGAAATGGCTTATATCATCTGTCATGTATTTAGTGCACCCGCTATCAACAATCCATCTTCTTTTTACCTGCAAGAAAGGAGAGTGTCAGTTCCCAACTCAAACTTTGGGATCTAGAGTTATCTTGGGGACCCATTTCATCTTTGGGTTGGTCCCCTTAGGTTTGTAAGGACAATAAGTAGAATAATGGTCATCACATTTACAATGAGAACAAATCACAGGGTTCTTAGTGCTAGAAGACTATCCAATGAAAAAGGAGGTTTCCTTACTCTTTTTCTTACCTTTGGCTTTGTTCTTTCCCTTAGGTTCTCCCCCTACAAATCCCAAACCACTAGTACCACTTTGTTTGGTAGAATGGTTAAGGATATCATTTAGGGAGTTTCCCCTTTGAGGAATTTATGCAGAGAGTCTCTAAGTCTATGATTGTCATCTATTACATATATAATAGTAATAGACAAACTAGCAAGATCATCTATAGCATGAACAATGTCAGCCTCTAAAAAGAGGGCTTTAGTCAAATAAGAATCATTTTCAAAAGAAATAGAAGCAACATCATTACTAAGAAAAATAGGTCTAGAAGTTAAATCATTAACTTGACCAAGAAACCTAGCATTTTTAGATTTAATCAATTGAAATTCTTTGAGATAAACATCACTTTCATCTCTACGAGAATCAACAATGAGCTTAAATTCAACATTTTTAGTTTTAAGTATTTCAAGCTCATGTAGGCACTTTTGGTTATCTTCCTTAAGAGATTTAATGTTCTTAAGATAGACACCATTCTCTACCTTAACTCCATTGTATTGGAGCTCAAGATCAAGAAATTGGCCTTGCAAGTCATCAATGCTCTCAAGATGAATTTTCTTATTTTGCTCAAGAATCTCAAGTTTAGCATACAAATCATCAATGATTTTTCCTAACCTTTTCCTTTTGGATTTACACTTAGAAAAAGAAGAACAGGTAGAAACAAGCATATCAATAAGAGTTTCTTTAGCTAACTCATGCAAGATTACCTCACTTACCTCACTTAACTCACTAATATGTTCACTTGTAGAGGCCATGAGTGCAAGGTAAAACTCTCCATCTTCATTGGAGCTTGAGCCACTAGAGGATGATGCTTCCCAAGCTGCATGAGTTGCATTCTTGTGTCTCCTTTCCTTATTTTCCTTTCTATTGTACTTTCTCTCTTTCTTGTACTCTTCCTTCTTCTAGTAGCTACTCTTGTGGTGTGAATTTCTTGATTTTAGACATTCACTCTTGTAGTGTCCCTTTTGACCATAGTTGTAGCATCTTGGAGTAGTAGAAGAAGATTGCTTTCCCTTGAAGTTCTTTCCTTTGGAGTAGTTGGCTTCATGATCACTAAAGCCATCATCTTCATTAGAGGAGGAGGGAGAGGTCCAGAAAGCAAGTTGTTGTTGAAGGATGACAACCTTCACTTGAGAATTGAAGGCACTATCTTTGATCTTTCTTGCTTCCTTCTCTTCTTGCTTGTCAAGTCTTTGCTTATGAGCTTGTAGATTGCCAATGAGGTCTTCAGTTGGAATGTCACTAAGACTTGTCGCTTCTTCAATGGAGGTCACATTTGACTCCCATCTCTTTGGTAGAGATCTCAAGATCTTTGAGTTGATTGGTCCTCTATCCAAAGTGTGTCTCAAAGTAGCTAAGCCATTGATGACGATGTTGATCCTAGAGTACATCTTGAAAACTCTTTCTTTATTCCTCATCTGGAAGTTCTCTAGGAGGTTGTTCAACATGTATATCTTTAACTCCTTAACTTGCTTTGTGCCTTCATAGGTTATGCACAACTTATCCCATATCTCATAGGTTATATCCCATGAGGAGCTGCAGTTGAACTCTATTGGGGTGAGGGATGCATAGAGGATGCTAATTGCTTTGGCATTGAGTTGGGAAACTTTTAGAGCAACTTCATTCCATGTTGAAACAGCTCCGGTTGGCTCCTTGTATGGTGTGATCATCACCTTCCACATGTCAAAGTTCATACCTTGAATGTAGAACTGTATACACCTCTTCCAATAGAGGAAGTCAGTGACGTCAAAGACCAGAAGACACATGGAGAACCCTCCCTCTAGGTTGAGTGAACCAAGTAGGTTCTCACCCATCTTCTTGTCTCGTGTGAGATTGTTGGAGAAGATCCTTGGCTCTAATACCACTTGTTGGATCTAGGGCTATAGGGCGGTGAATAGAGCTTCAATACTCTCACAAAAATACTTAGATCTTCAAATTATATCAATTGAAACCAAATTCTTAATAACAAATTGAAGTCCTATCTAAGCAAGAATAGCAAGGATGAGAGAGATTGAAACATTGACTGGCCTAAATCACACGTCCAAATGAAGCAGATTCATAGTAGTCAGATTTTTAAAGAGATAACCTGCCTCTCAACATAAGAACCCATTACTCTAAATGAGATTACTCAAAATATAAAATACAATCAATCACCAATTAACCACATACCCAAAAATATGGGTAAATTAAAACTGATTTCAACATCAACACCTTCTCAGAAACATTTGCATAAGAGCCCAACATCTTTCTTATATCCATACTATGCCAAGAATTTGATATAAATTGTTTTATCGTCTTAGCCACCACATATATACACATGATACCAATGTTCGTATATGCCACACAAACAAGCATTAATATGCTAACAAAAGTCTGATTTATTTGAAACACCATATACAAACTTTTCCTGCCCAGACCTGAGAGTACAAGGACAACTCTAGGACACACTAGACATGTAATCAACTTTATCAAAGATTCATTACTATAGCTCCTCTTTTCTGCCACATGTTTGTTTTCGTCACTTCCGATTACCTAAAAAAATATGGCAAACCACAAGGGTAAGACCCATATCCCAGCAAGAGATATAACCTCCAACAACATTTATTGATTACAACATTTTTAAGTAATTAAATAGTTAAGCAGTTTAATCAAATATAATAAATAAGGTCAGCAATACTGATGATTAACAAAATACATAAAGCAACAGATAATAACTATCATCATTAGCCAGACTATCATCCTTTATCTTGTTGACAATATAAGAAAATCAATAGTGTATGCATATCTATCATCATGAGCAAGTCTAGTAACATAGCATAGCTAACAACATGAGCATATCTAATTGGTTGAACATATCAACATCATAAGAAGAGCTAAAAACATAAGCACAACTATCTGCATAAGCATGATTAGAAATATATGCATCTCTAGTTATAAAGGCATGGCTAGCATGCTAAACATAACTAACAACATGAGATAGCTAGTATCATGATTATAATCAGTAGTAGCAGTATAGTTATCAACACAAGAATAGCTACTGTATGTACACATCTACAATCTTAAGAATATCCACAACCTAAGCGTATTTACTATCTCTTAATTGCACTAAGCATCATATTTATGTAAAGATAACAAACAAGGGTTATCATCCAATGTGAAATGTTGTGTATAACCCTAAACAAATATGCTACACATCTGTATTACATCTTTTATTACACATTGGGGAATTTTAATCGTACCAATCAAAGTCCAACCGACCCCTACAAAGGGCTATTTGGTTCCGTACAAGATCTAGGAGTGCCGGTATCCTACAATCTCTTCCCCTCGGTCAGTACAAGTAAAAAGGCAGTGAAATATCAGCCAAAGTTGCCACCACAACGACATATAGTCAAGCTGCTAACCACTAGTCTGCCCTTGGTATAGGTCACGACACTAGAAGCTAGGGTATACAAACCCAATCACTGAGGTACAACCATAGTTGTCCTCTAATCACATCATGTTATAATCACTAAGACACAACCACATCCATTCTCAATCACATCATATGTATCAGGCATGACCATAGACAACCTCCACAATCTGCACTATGGATGACAAGGATATATCCTCATCCTGCCACCCCCACATACTCAATATTATGCGCTCTAAGTTTCCCTTAGGAATACTTGTTTCACCATCCAGCAAGTTCTGACACTAAAGATGGTTCTACGGCATAGGGCACTACATTATTAGAGTTTTACTTGATTAGTTATGCCAATTGGGTGAATTAAGGCTACATCAAATAAGTGGACATACAAACCCTAATTCACTTCTAGCAAGCATATAAATATCACAACTTTAAAATATATAAAACATGTGAAACATAATTTCTCATCTCATCATCACATGGTACTATTCACTTTCCATTCATGAGACCACACTAGTCATCATGCTATCACAAGATATAAATCCTTTTCATAATATCACATGGTATCAACCCTTTTCAACACAAGAGAATTACACCTCATTTAGGGCTCAACCATGCCCAAAGGTCATTAAGACCATCATACTATCACAGAATATAAATCCTTTTCACAATATCACAAGGTATCAACCCTTATCAACATAAGAGGATTACACCTCATTCAGGGCTCAACCATGCCCAAAGGTCATTAAGACGATCATACTATTCCCTGCAAGATCATCATTATCTTTTCTTGCCTTATAACAAGGCTCAACAACATCACTTACATATAATACACTGGATCAACACAATATTGCATTAATGAGCTAGGAGATATTCATATAAAATCATAGTAGGGTTATATAAATTAAGAACATTCCTTTATTACATCAACATGCAAGGAATCTAGATATGATTAACCCTCATCATATTCATAATGCACATGTTTAGCATAAGAAAGTATCAACCATGTGGATATGATAACTACCAATTAACATATTAAGGTTATGATCATATTAAGGAGGTTATTCCACCATCATTCCATCATATAATAATGTTAAACATGAATACTCATGTTTATCTATTTGCATTAGAGTTAGGTTCAACATGATAAATTATATCAATGTTACTAAACAACACTTATACCAAAACCATAACTCACGACATCCCCATTGGATCATGGATGCATAAGGTGAAGCATCACCATCACATTCCATATTATTCGCAAGTATGAACCCACATATAAATCAATATGTAACCATCGAGTTATAGCATACTAGGGTTTCAACAACAATAAGAGAGTACCCCATGATTTCATTAGTCATTCAAGGACTATTCATACCCAATTATCATCATTTAGTTATATTAAAGATAGGTATAACAAACTATACCTCATTAGGGTTACATATCAAGACAATATGGTTATCATCCCTTCTATTCATATGGGTGAATAGGTAAGACTACCTTATTAAGGGTAACCCTCCATTTGTTCCATCATCATTCAACCCATATCACTATACCACAATGTCACCTAGAACTATTGGATGTTTAAAAGGTAAGAGCATTGGGTGTTTACATAAGTAAACACCTTGGATAAACCACCTATGAAGTCCTTGATTTGTTCTCTATAAAGAGTCACCATCTAACCCTAGACATCCCTTCATTAACAACACACAAAAATTTCCATTGAGAGTAGGGTAAAACCCACAATCGACTGTTCATTTAAAACAAGCCATCCATTGTCAACAAGTAAGCTCCTTAAGTTGATCATATAAAGGAAACCATATAAATCACATTATTAGGACCAACATATTACATTAGCCATCATTCCACTTTATTGGAGGAATAAACATTATATCTTGACTATTAGGTCAAGTTCATATGTTAAAACCATCAATTACAATATAGGTCCGACCATTGCATCAAGTGACCTAAGAAACCATTGGTCTAAGGCTTAATTGATGCTACAACTATATGATTAACTCACCATAGGTTTTGGAGACCTGATACACCATCATTAGTGACCATTAAGTCACCATAGGTTGTTATATCAACACTATATTCATTAATTAGCATCAAATATCAAACTAATATCACCATTGTTTGATAGCGTAATTAGGGTACTTAGTTGTTAATCACTAGGCTTCTAATTAGGCCAAAACATGACCTAAGGGGTGAACGTAAGTTGACACCCTTGGTTACCACCATCAATTGTCATGAAGACAACACCATAGGGTTGTTGCAATGGTACCATCATCGGGTCATGGGTTTATAGAAGAAATCAACTTAAAACCCTAAAATTGACCATTAGTTGATAGGTGCTTAGCACCATAGGTTGTCAAACCAACCTGATCCAAGTCATATTATACCTTAGAAATAGTATAGACATGATCACAGCTTCATCTATAATTTAAATCAGAATGGGAACATTATAAAAATTGAAATCCAAATCAAGCATAGCTTTTTAGTGCATGGATTATCATTTTCAAGCAAGAACATGATCTAGAAAGCTTATGGTCAGCAATAAACGTGGAGCAAGTTATAAAACTTGCCTCTAATGAGAAGATGAAACCCCTCACAGAAGAAATCTCGAGCAGGTAGGGTAGAAAATCCAAGCATAAGCTATGAACTCGTCCATCTAGCACCTTTCTTCATCAAATGAGCAAACCCTAAGCATAAGGAGCAAGAAAGGTAGGGTTTTAGAGCTTTAGAACAATTTCTACCATGGAACAACAAGGTTACAACTTGGAGGAAGATCTAAGGAAGGATAAGATCAAGCAAAACGGAGAAGGAGGGAATAAAATAACTTGCCTTGGTCGAAATCCCTAGAAGATGACCTTAGAAACCCTAGGTAGGGCTAAATGGAGCTCTAGGAGACCTTCTTCTCCAAAAAGAGGTTGTATTCTACATTCGAGCACTTGGTTATGAAACAAAACAGAGTGGAGTCATTTCTACAGGTTATAGGAAAGATAAACAAGCAAAGTTTCATACTTGGGCAAGGAAGAGGTAAATATAGCCCATGGATAAGGATGGGAGCAAGCATGAGGTGTAAAAGTAGCTTCCCCGTGTCTCTATGGCCTTAAACTATTAAGAATATACAAGAACACACACAATAATCTCCCCCACCGTCCTTATAGTCCTACTTAGCTTTCCTTTGTCGAATTTACCAGCCAATCACATAATTCATTAGTTGATAGCTACTAAAGGTAGCTCATCCGTGAAGGGGTAAATCCTAAAATACCCTTAGAGAAAACACCTTCAAACCAAGGATTAAATAGGTTCCCCATGGCTCAAAAATCTCAATAATGATGAGAGAATATCCAAGGAACATAATGAAAGTGATAAATTGCAAATAAACCTCTCAATTGGGTAAATTGTAGAAAAGTCCAAAATGTGCATAAAATTGCATAACTTGCTCAAACAATGTCCAAATTGGGACAAATTTGAAACTTAAGCCTATATTATGATTTAAAAGTATATCACAAGGATATATTAGGGTTATAAGAATTCAATTATGGTAATTAAGCTTATTCAAATCATTATGCAAGTTTAGGGGCCTTACAACTATAAACCCCTAACAGGGATTTTGCCCTAGAAATCTAAGGTAAACAAAGATGGGTACTTACTTTGCACCTCATCCTATTACCTTCACATGGTTACTTGCATATAATGGTGATGTCACATCATTCATACATATCTCATCTTGGGTCACCATAAAACTCCCCACCAAAGAAGACATTCTCAATATGGAATGTAGAAACTTATTGTGTCATCTGTATAACTCTAGTAGTAATGTTCAACTTTAAATTCTATCTATCATATTAAAATTATATCTATTGTATCAACACATTACTCAAAAGTCATACTTGCTAGATTTTTACCAATCATGCCATGTGTCCCATACCATTCCTTGAAGCATAAAAAAAAGTGATGTATCCATCCCCTTTTTTTTCTAGATACACTGACACTGGAACACTTGTCAGTTCTTTTTCAACATCAAAAGAAATGTTGACGCTGGCAGCTATCATTCCATACAAGGAAACATCATTCCTAGTCAACCCTGTTAGGGGTGAAACAACAACACTATCTTCACCTTACTAGGATTTATACAACCTACTTATAAGACATATCATGATCCCATAAAGAAATTTAATCAACCCCATCTCACTCTTGTTCAACTTGTCCCATAGCTATTGCTGCTTTGGCAACCCTAAGGTTTTTGAAGAAATATTGATCATATTTTTACCATATTTGAAATACTTTGACATGTCATCATTCAAAGCTTGATATAACTTGTATGACATGACTGGAACACTATGTTCCTCCTATTCATAAATTCTATTTGTACATTGGTTAGTCTAAAAGACAGAACTCTAAACTCATCATGGTAATGTGAATTATGTCATCCAATCTAACTCTTATGCATTGATATTTGATCATAGGTTTATATTAAAGGAACACAATATCACATATCTATTGACCAACAACCATCTATCCTTGATAGTTGTGACGCCTCGTTCGAATAAAACATGATTAACTAATACAGAAGCGTTCACTAAGTAACAGATTACCGAAAATCACTAAAAATTAAAACCTTTTTATCAAGAGATCCGTCAAAGGAAAACTTTCTCACATAGAACCAAAGTAACACATTTACATTCTTTTTTGAAGGTACATGTACTGTATCATCTCTTTCTGTTAATTACAAGCATCAACTATCCTGTTAAACTAAGCACAGGCAGTATGAAAATCTCGAGGCACTGAGCCAAAACAAATAGGGTTACCTCATAACCCAGGTCAGGGTCATTACAATAGTGGTCTTGCCCAGCTATCACTGAACCATAAACAACATTATAGAATCACCTTTTTTTTCAAATAATATTTCGAGGGTCATCATCAACTCTCTTTCTCTCTCTAAGGAAGAAAACACTTGGAATGTTCATTTAATAAACATCTCCAACCTTCACATATTTCTCATACTGTTGATACATCTTGGATACTAGGATTCATTACCTTGGTATCCACCTCATGTTCTATAAGGAACTCACATACTTATCTCATCTACTTTTACCAACATAACAAATATCAAGACATATAAGAGGAGTCTTCCTAATTATTGGAAGGTTCAAAAGCAAAAGCATCACAAACTTTATGATTTTGGAACCATAGTTCAAACAATCTTATGCTATAATAAGCTATCCACCCTCATGTTTACAGTGAATCCACACATACCAAGTGGCAATGATCCACTTGAAATTTTTTCCCTAGAAAGGAAAGACACAAAGTGAAACACACTTCCCATACGATAGTAGTATTTTTCAAGGGTCACTAGAAAAAAGGTAACCAATTCTATTTTCATTATGCAGGTTACAATTTCTTATGTATCATTTTACCTTTTTCATTTCAGGTTCCTTGCCATTAGCATAGGAATCATCATGATTAACATATCTCATTACTCCTTCCTTGAAGACTATTTATCACACTTGGTATGCTCTCTTATTTTATTATTTTTTTCAACCACTTATCGACAGGTAAATCATCATATTCTACATTTTCTTCATTAAATAGAGATAATCTCCCTTAATTTATTTTACATACCATGCTGATTTTTCATTAACACTTTCTTACACACATAGGTTGGTCTGAGATTAACTCACATGCCACCTTATTACTTTATCATTGTTCCCATTTATCTTCTCATTTTGTACTTGTTATAGGAGTTCTTTCCATCTTATGTGGATTGCATACCTTGATTCACTTTATAAGCATAGACTTATCTGTCTTTTACTTTATTATCTTATTGAATCAAATCTTCAATAACTCCTCTTTTCCTTATTTGTATTCACATTTAGATTTCATGGTGCTGTATCTTTCTCTTATAGTTACCAAACATTCAACTTTTGATAGATAATGATGCAATTCTCATCTTCTTTAAGGTAGGATTGAGATATTCACACCATGATTTATTATTCATTATGCTCTTTAGATTGTCTCAAAATGACTACTTGATCAGAGTAATCAGAAAGATAACAATCTAAGAGTTCCATACTTACATTTTCTTCAATAATTGAATACCTAGCCAGGGCACCCAGATACTGAGATTAGGCAGTATGCACCATATTTTTATGTCATATTCCTAATTTTGACATCATCCTAGTCCTAAGTCCTAGTGTCCCTATAGACTCAGTGAGCCTAAAGCTTTGATACCAACTTGTAAGAACCCATTACTCTAAACTAGATTACTCAAAACATAAAACACAATCAATCACCAACTAACCACATACCCAAAAATATGGGTAAATTTAAACTGATTTCAACATCAGCACCCGCTCAGAAACATTTGCATAAGAGCCCAACATCTTTCTTATATCCATACTATTCCAAGAATTTGATACAAATTGTACTATCATCTTAGCCACCGCATATATACATAGGAGAACAATATTCATATATGCCATACAAGCAAGCATTAATATGCTAGAAAAAGTCTGATTTATTTGAAACACCATATACAAACTTTTTCTACTTGGACCTGAGAGTACAAGGATGACTCTAGGACACACTAGACATCTAATCAACTTTATCAAAGATTCATTACTATATCTCCTCTTTGCCACCACATGTTTGTTTTCGCCACTCCCGATTACCTAAAAAAATATGGCGAACCACAAGGATGAGACCCATGTCCCATCAAGAGATATAACCTCCAACAATGTTTATTGATTATAACATTTTAAAGTAATTAAATAGTTAATTAGTTTAATCAGATATAACAAATAAGATCAGTAGTACTGATGATTAACAAAATACATAAAGGAGTAGATAATAATTATCATCATTAGCCAGACTATCATCCTTTATCTTGTTGACAATATAAGAAATTCAGTAGCATATGCATATCTAGCATCATGAGCAAGTCTAGTAGCATATCACAGCTAACAACATGAGCATATCTAATTGGTTGAACATATCAACATCATAAGAAGAGCTAAAAACATAAGCACAACTATCTGGATAAGCATGATTAGAAGTATATGCATCTCTAGTTACAAAGGCATGGCTAGCATGCTAAACATAACTAACAACATGAGATAGCTAGCATCATGATTATAATCAATAGTAGTAGTATAATTATCAACACAAGCATAGCTACTGTATGTACGCATCTACAATCTTAAGAATATCCACAACCTAAGTGTATTCACTATCTCTTAATTGCACTAAGAATCATCTTTATGTAAAGATAACAAACAAGGGTTATCATCCAATGTGAAATATTATGCATAACCCTAAACAAATATGCTACACAGCTGTATTACATCTTTTATTATGCCCTGGGGAATTTGATTTGTACCATTCAAAGTCCAACCGACTTTTGCGGAGGGCTATTCGGTTCCGTATAAGATCTAGGAGTGTCGGTATCCTAAGATCTCTTCCCCTCGGTCAGTACGAGTAAAAAGGCAGTGACATATCAGTCAAAGATGCCACCACGATGACATATAGTCAAGTTGCTAACCACTAGTCCACCCTTGGTACAGGTCATGATACTAGAAACCAGGATATAAAAACCCAATCACTGAGGTACAACCACAGTTGTCCTCTAATCACATCATGTTATAATCAGTGAGACATGACCACAACCATTCTCAATCACATCAGATGTATGAGGCATGACCATAGCCAACCTCCACAATATTCATTGTGGATGACAAGGATATATCCTCAACCTTCCACCCCCACATACTCAACAATATGCGCTCCGAGTTTACCTTAGGAATACTCGTTTCACCATCCAATAAGTTCTGACACTGAAGCTGGTTCTATGGAGCACGACACTACATGATTAGAGTTGTACTTGATTAGTTATGCCAATTGGGTGAATTAAGGATGCATCAAACAAGTGGACATACAAACCCTAATTTGCTTCTAGCAAGCATATAAATATCACAACTTTTAAAAGATATAAAACATGTGAAACATAATTTCTCACCTCATCATCACATGGTACTATTCACTTTCCATTCATGAGACCACAATAGTCATCATATTATCACAAGATATAAATCTTTTTCACAATATCACATGGTATCAACCCTTATCAACACAAGAGGATTACACCTCATTTAGTGCTCAACCATGCCCAAAGGTCATTAACACCATAATACTATCACAGGATATAAATCCTTTTCACAATATGACATGGTATCAACCCTTATCAACATAAGAGGATTACACCTCATTCAGGGCTCAACCATGCCCAAAGATCATTAAGACCATCATACTATTCCCTGCAAGATCATCATTATCTTTGCATGCCTTATAACAAGGATAAACAACATCACTTAGATATAATACACTGGATCAATATAATATTGTGTTAATGAGCTAGTAGATATTCATAAACAATCATAGCAGGGCTATATTAACGTTAAGAATATTCCTTTATTACATCAACATGCAAGGAATCTATATATGATTAACCCTCATCATATTCATAATGCACATGTTTATCATAAGAAAGTATCAACCATGCGGCTATGATAACCACCAATTAACATATTAAGGTTATGATCATATTAAGGAGGTTATTCCACCATCATTCCATCATATAATAATGTTAAACATGAATACTCATCTTTATCTATTTGCATTAGAGTTAGGTTCAACATGATAAATTATATCAATGTTACTAATCAACACTTATACCCAAACCCTAACTCCCGTCATCCCCATTGGATCATGGATGCATAAGGTGAAGCATAACCATCACATTCCATACTATTCTCAAGTATGAACCCACACATAAATCAAGATGTAACCATCATGTTATATCATACTAGGGTTTCAACAACAATAAGAGAGTACCCCATGATTGCATTAGTAATTCAAGGACTATTCATACCCAATTATCATCATTTAGTTATATTAAAGCTAGGTATAACAAAATATACCTCATTAGGGTTACATATCAACACAATATGGTTATCATCCCTTATATTCATATGAGTGAATAGGTAATAAAACCTTATTTAGGGTAACCCTCCATTTGTTCCATTATCCTTCAACCCACATCACTATACCACAATGTCACCTAGAACCATTAGATGTTTAAACGGTAAGACCATTGGTTTTTTACATAAGTAAACAACTTGGATAAACCACCTATGAAGTCCTTTATTTGTTCTCTATAAAATAGTCACCATCTAACCCTAGACATCCCTTGATTAACAACACAAAAGTTCCATTGAGAGTAGGGTAAAACCCACAATCGACTGTTCATTTGAAACAAGCCATCGATTGTCAACAAGTAAGCTCCTTAAGTTGATCATATAAAGGAAACCATCTAAATCATATTATTAGGACCAAAATATTACATTAGCCATCATACCACTTTATTGGAGGAATAAACATTATATCTTGACCATTTGGTCAAGTTCATATGTTAAAACCATCAATTACAATATAGGTCCGACCATTGCATCAAGTGACCCAAGAAACCATTGGTCTAACGATTAATTGATGCTACAAATATATGATTAACTCACCATAGGTTTTGGAGACCTGATCCACCATCATTAGTGACCATTAAGTCACCATAGATTGTTAGATCAACACTATATTCATTAATCAACATCAAATATCAAACTAATATCACCATTAATTGATAACATTATTAGGGTACTTAGTTGTTAATGACTAGGCTTATAATTAGGCCAAAAAATGACCTAAGGGGTTAATGTCAGTTGAAACCCTTGGTTACCACCATCAATTGTCATGAATACAACATCATAGGGTTGTTGCAATGGTACCATCATCGGGTCATTGGTTTATAGAAGAAATAAGCTTAAAACGCTAAAAATTGACCATTGGTTGATAGGTGCTTAGCACCATAGGTTGTCAAACCAACCTGATCCAAGTCATATTATACCTTAGGAATAATTTACTCATGATAATAGATTCATAAATAACTGAAATCAAAATAGGGAACATTATAAAAATCGAAATCTAAGTCAAACATAGCTTTTTAGTGCATGGATCATCATTTTCAAGCAAGAACATGATCAAGAAAGCTTATGGTAAGCAATAGACGTGGATCAAGTTATAAAACTTGCCTCTAATGAGAATATGAAACCCCAAACATAAGAAGTCTCGAGAAGTTAGGGTAGAAAATCCAAGCATAAGCTATGAAGTCGTCCATCTAGCACCTTTCTTCATCAAATGAGCAAACCCTAAGCATAAGGAGCAAGAAAGGTAGGGTTTTAGAGCCTTAGAACAATTTCTACCATGGAACAGAAAGGCTCCAACCTGGAAGAAGGTATAAGGAAGGAGAATAGAAAGAGAAATGGAGAAGTAAGGAAGAAAATAACCCGCCTTGGTTGAAATCCCTAGAAGATGACCTTGGAAACCCTAGGTAGGGCTAAATGGAGCTCTAGGAGACCTTCTTCTCCAAAAGAGGTTTTATTCTACCTTAGAACACTTGGTTCCATAGAAAAATAGAGTGTAGTAATTTCTACAGGTTATAGGAAAGACAAACAAGAAAAATTTTGTACTTGGATAAGGAAAGGATAAATATAGCCCATGGATAAGGATGGGAGCAAGCATGAGGTGTAAAAGTAGCTTCCCCATGTTTCTGTGACCTTAAACTATTAATAATATACAAGCACACACACAAGAAGCTCCCCCACCATCCTTATAGGCCTGATTATATTTCCTTTGTCGAATTTGCCAGCCAATCACATAATTCATTAGTTGATAGCTACTAAAGGTAGCTCATCCGTGAAGGGGTAAACCCTAAAATACCCTTAGAGAAAACACCTTCAAAACAAGGTTTAAATAGGTGTCCCATGGATAAAAAAGATCAATAATAATGAGAGAATATTCAAGGAACATAATGCAAGTGATAAATTGCAAATAAACCTCTCAATTGGGTAAATTGTAGAAAAGTCCAAAATGTGCATAAAATTGCATAACTTACTCAAACAGTGTCCAAATTGGACCAAATTTGAAACTTAAGCTTGTATTATGATTTAAAAGCATATCACAAGGTTATATTAGGGTTATAAGAATTTAATTATGGTAACTAAGCTTATTCAACTCATTAAGCAAGTTTAGGGGCCTTACACTCAGGCCCCGCAACGATAAACGGGGTCCGATGTAGCGATCAGGGTCGAACACAGGGACAAGGTTGGCAGTGCTAAGAGAACAAAATCTAATGATCTTATACTACAGATAAAGGAGGTACAATAAAGAGGTGTCCCCTACGGAACGATGGCACTCAGATCAAAGTAAAGTAAGAAAATAAAGATAACGAAAATAAGAGAACACGAAAATAAGACGAAACAAGTATATAGAAGGAATCTCGGATCAGGTTTCACCTACTAAGACTTCTCTCCAACACACAACATTGTCTCTATCTTTCTCTCATACACTTTCATCAAGATTACAAGCAACCATCAAAAGTGTCTATTCCACTCTCTCTCTTAAGATGAGGATAGATCTAAGTCTAAAGGTAGCCTCTCTCTCGAGATGGCATCACGTAAACCACAAGGTATAACACATGATTTAAATATTTAGCATTACAACACTCTCGTGCATTCATACTACTCCATAACACATGATAAAAGCGATATTACTCTCTCGAGATATCAACTATCAAACATCACAAGATGGTAACTAAGCATACAAGTGAAGCATTAAAATAGGTGCATGGAGATAACCTTAACAAGAGTGTATATATTCAACAAAGAGAGACAATATACATGTTGGGAGAGACTTAGTGGCTACTCCCAACCCAAGTTAAGGTGTTTAGCCACTCATGCTTGCGGACAACATAATGACGTTACAGAAAGATAGATACATAAAGTCCACATAGTGAGGAGGGAAGTACATCAGAATGGAATGATAGATCTAGACAGAGAGAGAAGGGACGTGATATGACATGATACTTCTTCAGATCTGGATCTAGCACGTCGATGGTGTGGACGATGTTCTTCTCTCGAAGAATGAGCCTTTAGTCTTCTCTCTCCTCAATGTCTACCTTTGGAGATCCAAGAGTAGTGGATGGGATGGAATGGAATGAGTCTGGGATGCAACAACACTTTATGGTATTTGAGATCTGATCCTTTGACAAGATAGGTGGTTGGCCTATTTATAGGCACATTCCACCGAATTAAGCCCAGATTGCAGTTGCGGTTTGGGTTGGAGAGGTGTGATACCACAATCACAGTCTTCTCTTTATTCCTTCTTTCATTGCGGTCAAAGTCAGTCGTGGTTTGCCAATTGCTTGCGGTTTGGCAATGATCACGGTCGAGGTCGACTTGTGCATTGCGTTGGAGAGGTTTAGGTCGAGGTCTCCCTACTTGGTCACGGTTTAGCAGTGATCGCAACTTTAGTCTAACTGTGGTCTGTCTTGAATGTGGAAGGACCTCGATCTTAAAGTAGTTTAGAGACCTCGACCGCCATTGTTGAATGAGTATGCCACGGTCGAGGTAATGACCGTGAGTTGGGCTATAAATGTACTTGAAATCATGGAAAGATGTGTAAGTGAGGTTTTAGTCAAAAAGATGGTAAAATTTTGGGGAAAGCTAATAAAAGATATACTAAGAGAGGTATATAATGGTTACACCGCGATCTCACAATTACCACTAATCATGAGATTATGGCATAAATTGAGGATTTAACGTAATACAAAGTTCACCCTTAACTTTTTTTTTCTTCTTTTTCTTTCTCACATGCAATCACATAAACTAACTTTACAAGAGAATCTAAACATTGATTTCTCTAATATGATTTCAATGGTAAAAATGCATGTATAAACATTCATTATGTTTCTCATACTTTTAAACACATAAAACTTGCTGATTCACATATATTGCTAAAAGAGGAATAATGTTATACATCTTCATTTACAACTCTCTCATATTTCTTTACAATGACCTAGAGTGACAAGGACCGACTAAACTTAACTATACTCGGACTTAACTCTTGTGGCAGATCTACTCTAATGCAATGATATCTTCAATCCCCATGGTTTCCCTAAAAATTTTGAGTAGAAGAGTGAGCCTACTCGCTCAGTGAATGAGTACTTCAAAGAAACAGTCTAAATCACTGATATAATTACAGATATACTTTTGAGCAACTGATATCAATTATAACAGCAGTAAGCTTTAAAGAGACTGATCATTGACAATCATAAATATGACAGGATACTCAAAATATCAACAAGAGTAAATCAATATATGAGCATGCTTGATTAATTTCAAAGAGAACTAATAATTCAGAAACATACAAAGAATAATTGCTGGAAAACTGTAATCGAATCTTTCTTAGCTTTTCTTACTTATAAGAAACTCTTTAAAACTTATATTTTCATATTTTAGCTTATGCCCTAATCATATGCAGTGTACTCTACATATGAAGACTCGTAGTGAACTACGATCTCACCATACAAGACTTAGCTTAAAACCCAGGAAGCTAAGCCTAGAATTGAATCTGAGTATGCTTGACTCGAACCGTCATGTCTGACTAAGGCAGCTAAACATCTGGCCTTTAACTAGACCTCTCCTTCTAGGCTGAGTACACAGGTGGAGGGTCTGAGATGCTCTGTGGGCCTCATATTGGTACGCTATGTGGGTACCTCTAGGTTACCACTAGGATCTCCAATTCATGTTGGGTAACCTATCTTCTCTTAGGATACGTCCTCAATGGCTTTGTCTCCCCCACATGCTCTATGGGTGCGATCCGATCCCCATATACTGGTCGCTGCCAGGGTGGATCGTTTGCTCCCTATAGTGCACACATCCATAGGGAATCTATGGTGTTCAGGGCTCTTAAGTCTATTATTTTATTATTCTTGGAAAACTCTTACTATATTGTATCTTTTCCCTTACTTATACTTGACTCTGGTATCTCTATGGTAATGTGTCTATTTATTTGAAGTTTATAACACAACATGTATATCATTCTAAACTTGGCAGAGCAATATACTCAAAACATTGTAATATACTGAGAAATCAACATTTTATACCTGCAGGCAGACTAAAATTCTTAAATAACAGAATACATGTCCACTTGATACTTTATACACTAGAAGCATGCAATTGAACTTCTTAATACACTGATAAGAGTTAATTACTTGACATACGAGTAATCGTCATTTGCACCTGTAAATTATTTGTACTTTCTTGGAAAATGTGCACCTCAACCCAAATCTTGAGTTGTGCATCACCACATCTCATACTGAGAACATTAATATCGAAATACTTAATTAATTGAACACCCTATCCTTAGGGTTTCATTTACCTCATTCACTTATCACATGGCTCTCATAAGGATTTCATGCTACATAAGCATTCACCAAATAAAGACTACTATCAACAAATCATATAAAATCAATATATGTATGAAACCTTAGAACTGAGCTGAATTTGGGTTTCCATGCCATTCACTGAGATAACATGCATCAATAATAAAATTGAATAAATAAAGTCTATCATATCAAGAAAATATGTTCAAATGGGTTTCACGATATCTATTCGCAAATATCCAACTTTCCTCGCATCTAGGGTTTCACCCTCTTTACTGAGATATCAAACAAACACTATTCACCTTAAATGAAATCCAAGATAGTATCTAACATATATGTACTATGAATTCAGATAAACAATCATTCATAAACAAGGGAATCCAGATGAACAATTTTCTCTATTTAATTATACAACAATTTCAGTCTAGACAAATTCCCTATATTTCAGTTTACTCTTATAATCTCTACGAATACTTAGGGAATTCTCATTAGGATGTATTGTATACATTTCTAGTATGCTTTATCATCTGAAATTCATCCAAACAAAGGAAGAATCCATTTCATATCATTTTGCAACAACTTAGATCAAACACACAATTCAGGGTTTGTAGTCGCATACTAAACAATTAAAGATTATGGATCATTTAACCAATTTTTATGCAATATACTATTTAAAGGAAGTTCCCACTCACCCTAAGGTGTGAAAACACCTTAAAAACACAGCTCATCCCTAAATCTCAATCTCATATCAAATCCCTAACAATTCACCCGATTCTTCTTCCTTTCAACTCGAAAACCCTAAAAATGAGGGATTATGAAGAAAGAGTGAGAAAAGGAGAAGTTTTGATACCATTTTAGATCAAATCAGAGGAGGGAAAGAATCTTGACATGTGAGAGAAGATTCACCATGAAAGGCTATGCAAAGAAGCTAAACTTACTTGATTTCATCATTCCTCAGACTGCAAAACCCTAGGTCAACATCTCCATCACTGTCTCCTCTCAAACCCTAACTCTCCCTCTCTCTCTAGGATTTCATTTATCTAGATTGAATCACAAATTATGAGATATCCTTGTGTGTTAGGTTGACCATATATAGCAATTGAGCTTCTTGGGTTAATTGCACACTGACCCCTCACTATACTTTCTCTTATTTTAGCTGAATTTTCTGTTATAAAAATATTACTATAATTCGTCTATTGATATGGTCTAAATGCATCCAAAAATTATGAAAATCTTACATGTTTTTTATGATTGAGTTTTAGATATCCATTCAAAATTTCAGATCATTTGGAGTTACCAATAAATAACTAAAAATAAAACACTACACTACTAAAAAGCACTCTATCAACATTTTGGTTGAAGTATAGTTCGACTGAGAACCACATTCAAAGAATACTCAAATATTCTGAAATGTTTCTATAATATGCATTATTGAGTTATCCATATCATATCCAAAATTCAAATAAATACAAAATCTTTATAAAATATGAAAAATCATTTACCACACTGCTATCCTGATCAAATTCCATATTCATGTACAATCAAAACCCTAATTTTTTCCGATTAGGGTTTACATTTCTCAAACCCTAATTCTTCAAACTAAAATCATTGTTAGAGTTTCTTCTTAGGTTTGAAACATCACAATTGATCTACTATCATTAATCAAGTCTAAATGATGTTCAATCTAATCAAACATGTAATCATTTAGGTAAACCCTAGTTTACCAATTAAGCACAAATATGGTCATTACAATTCTCACCCCCTTAAAATGTTTCATCCCCGAAACATAAATACACAAACAAAGTAATTCAAAGTTTATTTTAAGCTTCTGAAATCTTACTTTTCATTATATTCTTGTATTTCATACTTGAATGCAGTTTTCAACATTTAGTCCTTCATTTCTTTTCTAATCACAACATGTTTCAAATAGTTCTTAATGACAACAAACAAACTCTCCATGCCACAATCAATCATAGCAGAGAGAGAGAGAGAAACAACCATTTCAATATTTTTTTATACTCTTGAGGTTTTACCTCAACATTGATAATCTGATCCAACTATCTCAATTCATACAGCTCAATATGTACTATTGTTATGTATTACCTCTAAGTCACAAAAGAGAGTTCACCATGTTCTTTTGAATTTAACTATTGTGCTACTCAAATAGCAAAATAGTCTTGAGTTGTAAGACTAGATTCAACAACAATAGTACAATACTACTCACAACATCCCCATTGCATCATGGATGCATAAGGTGAAGCATTACCATCACATTCCATATTATTCTCAAGTATGAACCCACACATAATTCAAGGTGTAACCATCAGGTTATAGCATACTAGGGTTTCAACAACAGTAACAAAGTACTCCATGATTGTATTAGTCATTCAAGGACTATTCATACCCAATTACCATCACTTAGTTATATTAATGCTAGTTATAACAAGCTATACCTCATTAGGGTTACATATCAATACAATATGGTTATCATCCCTTCTATTCATATGAATGAATAGGTAAGACTACCTTATTTAGGGTAACCCTTCATTTGTTCCATCATTATTCAACCCATATCACCATACCACAATTATACAATACTAAGATGGATTACTGGTATGAATGACTACAACTATCATACACCTTTAATTAACATATTGCTTGTACATGTACACTAAAATCATACGTAGAACCAATTTACATCCCTTAATATACCTTCAACAAATTATACTTCTAAAAACAAATTCAAATATTACTAAAAGCCATTGTTTTCTCTTATCTCTCTCCTCATTCACTACTACTTACTTTTTGCTACTTATCCTTCTCATTTTAATCATGTAGATTAAACATTCCTAAAATTGAAACATACAAGGTACAAATAGATTATTCATCATTCTTGCTATCACTACAAGAATTTATCTCATATCGCACTTCACTCATATTGTATCTCTCCTTTTGTTCGAAACACACTTGTTACATTTCAAATTTATATCTTACTCTTTACTCTGAATCATTTCCATATTGTTCATCTACCTTTTAGATTAGCTATCTTTAAACCCTGGATTACTATCAGTGCTAGTTTACTTATCATAGTGCAAAGCTCATGATCTTGTTTTATAGAGATGCTAGTATTCAAGGTCAAAATACTAGTGACATCCCTTGAACTACTACAACTCTAAACATTCTAGGGTTTGGTCCTTATCAGTAGATGACGTTATTGTGATGTGACTTTGCTCCCTTAATTTGAAATTCAAACTTTGGATCTCACAAGTTTTACTAAAGTCTTCTTTATCTTATCGATTGAATTTCATTTCTCTTACTTGTACATTTAGATAGATTACATTCTCAATTACCCCGCTAGGGTTTCATCATCATATTGTGTGTCATTATTACATTCACTAGATGTCTCTACCACGGTGGTTATGCATCATATATGATTCATTTTCTTATCACTTCATTCCCACATTGCTCTCATTAAGGAAGATATGAAAGAGAAGATGATTTTGAGACTTAGAATTCTTATCTTCAAACATTCAATAATACATTTCTCATATGTAGGTTTAATTAATTATCAACAAGGATACTTGACTAATTAGCACTTTCTTGAATCTCGCAACCTCTTTCTTTTATAATCTATATTACTCCATTATGTTTCAAACCCTTCTTTACTTTCCATAATCCCCTTACCATATATTACTATTCCACATGTCATCTTTAACTTCTAGTTTTCTCTTATGATCATGTTGCTTCTTTTATGTGTATGATCATGTATACCATGTTGCATATATTTCCTTTTATCCTTCTACTAATGTGAAGTTGATATTCTAAATCAATAATCTCTCTACTAATATCACTTCATGTTTAATACATTACATATCCTTCATATTAAATCAAACGAATCATGCATGGGTGAAACATAGTTTCTCTTTCAATCAAGTTTTTCCTTCCTGAATATAGTCTACCTTTGTCTGACTTATTCATTTATTTAGCTACCTTTTTGTTCTTCTTTTAGAAACTAGTTTGTTGTTCTATAAAGACTTAGAATCCAAAGGCAGTAAGGATGAATGTATTTTACTTATTAATAAAGGTATACATTCTATGCTCTCAATTATATCGTAACCCTCATTCCTTAATCAAACTCATTATTTCCAACATTTCTCTTTGTTTCAACTAAGTTTCTTATCCTAGTTTTATGATTTACATGCTCATCTAGTTCTCTTCACTTTAACTCTTCTGAAGACTCTTCACTTCTATGTCCTTATCGCATACTTAACTCTTTTCTTCTATTTTCCCTTTGCTTTGGAGTACATAAAAACATTATACTCGGTTATATAATCCATTCCTCATGATTGCTTCTTACTATCCTGGCCCCTTACATACCTTTCTCATATCTTTTCCATATTTCATATATAGAGTTCATATAGTACTAATAATTAAACTTGATCTAAACCTTATGTCATGTTCCTTTATTCCCAATATAGGGTTTCTCATATGAGGCCCCAAAGTTGGATCTCAGATATCAGTTCCAACTAATTCTTAGCTATTCTAATCTTTCCCATATGTTTCAACATCTTAGTGTATGTACATTCTCAATATGATGTGGGTCTAATTTATCCAGAGTCTACTCTTATCATATTGTTAATAGGAGCCATTAGATCCCAGTAACGCATCCTGCCAGCCGGACCAGGCCGAACCTGCAGTCCTGAATCCAAGAGCTACTCAGGATTACTCAACTCCTATTCATCTCAAATGTGTGGGAGAAAACCTATCCACTTAGGAAAGCTCATTCAAAGATCATTTCTAGTCTACTTGATACAAAGAATGTAATCAATAAATGCTACAACTGCATAGTGTACAACAAATCTTAAAGACCCATATATATTTCAAAATACTGAATATCTAAATTCAAACATATAAGAGCTTTTCTATTCATATCCAATAAAACAACAATATGAAATGAAAGTTCTATCTCATTTTATATTTATGCTCTTAATTCATGTTACTTATCTTATTTCTAACCCTAATATTTCTAGGGTTCCTCACTAGCCCATCCTTCCACTGTATACCTGGCCAGGGTATACATGAAAGAATAGACATAGTAGCTTGATACTGGTTGATCCAAGTACTCATATACCGGGCCAGGATATCCAAATACTTAAATCCCCAGAGCTAACATCATAAAATCTACTATCTGCCACACATATGACTCTAACTTACTAACTTAATGGTCTCTGACAACTCAGTCTAGGCTCTGATACCAAGTTGTTACACCTCGATCTCACAATTACCACTAATCATGAGATTAGGGCATAAATTGAGGATTTAATGTAATACAAAGTTCACCCGTAACTTTTTTGTTCTTCTTTTTGTTTCTCACATGCAATCATATAAACTAACTTTACAACAGAATCTAAACATTGATTTCTCTAATATGATTTCAACAATAAAAATGCATGTATAAACATTTATTATGTTTCTCATAATTTTAAACACAAAAACTTGATGATTCGCATATATTGCTAAAAGAGGAATAATGTTATACATCATCATTTACAACTCTATCATATTTCTTTACAAGGACCTAGAGTGACAAGGACCGACTGAACTTAACTATACTCAGACTTAACTCTTGTGGAAAATCTACTCTGATGTAATCATATCTTCAATCCCTATGGTTTCCCTAAAAATTTTGGGTAGAGGGGTGAGCCTACTCGCTCAGTGAATGAGTACTTCAAAGAAACAGTCTAAAGCACTGATATAATTATAGATATACTTTTGAGCAACTGATATCAATTATAACAACAGTAGGCTTTAAAGAGACTGATCATTGACAATCATAAATAAGGCTAGATACTCTAGATATCAACAAGAGTAAATCAATATATGAGCATGCTTGATTAATTTCAAAGAGAACTAATAATTCAGAAACATACAAAGAATAATTGCTGGGAAACTGTACTCGAATCTTTCTTAGCCTTTCTTACTTATAAGAAACTCTTTAAAACTTATATTTTCATATTTTATCTTATGCCCTGATCATATGCAGTGTACTCTACATATGAAGACTCGTAGTGAACTACGATCTCACCGTATAAGACTTAGCTTAAAACTCGGGAGACTAAGCCTACAACTAAATCCAGGTCTACTTGAATCGAACTGTCATGTTTGACTAAGGCGGCTAAACAACTGACCTTTAACTGGACCTCTCCTTCTAGGCTGAGTACACATGAGGAGGGTCTGAGACCCTCTGTGGGCCTCATCTTGGTACGCTCTGTGGGTACCTCTGGGTAAGCACCGGGATCTCCGATTCATGTTGGGTAACCTATCTTCTCTTAGGAGACTTCCTCAAGGGCTTCATCTCCACGTACGCTCTGTGGGTGCGATCCGATCCCCGTATACTGGTCGCTGCCAGGGTGGATCATTTCCTCCCTACAGTGCAGACATCCGTAGGGAATCTACGGTGTTCATGGCTCTTAAGTCTATTATTTTATTATTCTTGGAAAAATATTACTATATTGTATCTTTTCCCTTACTTATACTTGACTCTGGTATCTCTATGGTACCGTGTCTATTTATTTGAAGTTTATAACACAACATGTATATCATTCTAAACTTGGCAGAGAAAAATACTCAAAACACTGTAATATACTGAGAAATCAACATTTTATACCTACAGACAGACTAAAATTCTTAAATAATAGAATACATGTCCACTTGATACTTTATATACTATAATCATGAAATTGAACTTCTTAATACACTAATAAGAGTTAATTACTTGACATACGAGTAATCGTCATTTGCACCTATAAATTATTTGTTCTTTCTTGGAAAACGAGCACCTCAACCCCAATCTTGAGTTGTGCATCACCACATCTCATACTGAGAACATTGATATCAAAATACTTGATTCATTGAACATCCTATCCTTAGGGTTTCATTTACCTCATTCACTTATCACATGGCTCTCATAAGGATTTCATGCGACATAAACATTCACTGAATAAAGACTACTATCAACAAATCATATAAAATCAATATATGTATGAAACCTTGGAACTGAGTTGAATTTGGGTTTCCATGCCATCCACTGAGATAACATGCATCAATAATAAAATTGAATAAATAAAGTCTATCATATCAAGAAAATCCGTTCAAATGGGTTTCACGATATATATTCGCAAATATCCAACTTTCCTCCCATCTAGGGTTTCACCCTCTTTACTGAGATATCAAACAAACACTATTCACCTTAAATAAAATCCAAGATAGTATCTAACATATATGTACTTTGAATTCAGATAAACAATCATTCATAACCAAGGGATTCCGATAAACAAATTTCTCTATTTAATTATACAACAATTTCAGTCATAGACAAATTTCCTATATTTCAGTTTACTCTTATAACCTCTGCGAATACTTAGGGAATTCTCATTAGGATGTATTGTATACATTTCTTATATGATTTTATCATATGAAATTCATCCAAACAGAGGAAGAATCCATTTCATATCATTTTGCAACAACTTAGATTAAACACACAATTCAGGGTTTGTAGTCGCATACTAAGCAATTAAAGATTATGGATGATTTAACCAATTTTAATGAAATATACTATTTAAAGGAAGTTCCCACTCACCCTAAGGTGTGAAAACACCTTTAAAATGCATCTCATCCCTAAAAATCTCGATCTCATATCAAATCCCTAGCAATTCACCCGATTCTTCTTCCTTTCAACTCGGAAACCCTTTAAATGAGGGATTATGAAGAAAGAGTGAGAAAAAGAGAAGTTTTGATACCATTTCGGATCAAATCAGAGGAGGGACGGAATATTGACATGTGAGATAAGATTCACCATGAAAGTCTATGCAAAGAAGCTAAACTTACTTGATTTCATAATTCCTCAGACCGCAAAACCCTAGGTCAACATCTCCATCACTTTCTCCTCTCAAACCCTAACTCTCACTCTCTCTCTCTAGGATTTCATTTCTCTAGATTGAATCATGAACCTCATCTCCATGTTCTTTTGTTAGGGTTTTTCACCTCTAAAGTGGAAAAGGTGCTTCTTGCTTGAGATAGGAGCTTTGTTGGAGAAACTAGCCTCTCTAAGATTGGAAACCTTACTTATTGGACCTGACCACCTTCCCTAGAGGTTCTTTAGAGGCCTAGGTGACGTGGTCTATTATCGCACTAACAAATTCACTCAGGGTTTAAATCCCTGATCTTTTACCAAAACCTTGTGCAATAATACCACCTGCAAGCGGACATGTCTTATCGTAGTATAGTTAAGGATAGAATACCAAGGGACAACATTTTTAAGAATCATTGCTAGTCTAGTATAGTTCAAGTAAGGCTAATATTTAGAACAAAGATTTGTTTGGGTTTAATTAAACTAAATGCAAGAAAGTAAAGAACATGATTAAAGTAAAATCTAGATTAATGATATGGAATCACAAGGGTGGTCTCAGGTTTCACCACCACCACTCATGCAAACATATCCAATCACAAACATCTAGGAAAGATCTAACTATCCAAATAGAACTACTGCAAACCCTCCCGGAGGGATGTTTAGGTTCACGTAAGCATCACCTTAGGCATCAGATGTCTCGCCGCCATCCGGATCATGCACTTACGGTTCTAAAGATACATATATCCAACTGAATCTACGGGCCCCCTATACAGGAGTTAGGCACACAGAAGTGTCACCGTGGGCTAGATGGCTCATCCCCTCACGGACCATACACTTACGACCTCAAGGAATCCCTTTCTATTTCTAGTCAGGGAGTCAACCACGTTAATCGACATTCTATCCTACATATTGAAGTTCTCACAACATAGGAAAGAACAAGATAAAAGCAAGAAGGTGATCAGTCTACAAGCAATCATCGTCGATTAACAATGAAATGAAAATTTATGTACATTGCCTTGGAATGTTAAAATGAAAAGATATGAAAGCATGGGAAGCGGGGCTAGTCCCCCCACCCCAACGAAAAGGAACTATTCGCTCATGATGCGAGGAACAAAAAGAATAAGAGAGAGGGAAGATTCCACCATGAGTATTGTGCAGATTAGTGTTGCAGCTCAGTGAAGATGATGCGGTCTTCTACGCCATTTCGGAGCAGATCTAGATGAGGAGTGAGGGACACCAAGACAAACCAGACAGTCTTTCTCTCTCCACCTTCCTTCTCATCTCATCCTCCTTGCTCACAGCAGGAGGAGCAGGTTGTGGATGCGTAGGTGGAGTGGATGACGTGCGAATGCACAAGCCTGCCGCTCATCTTGGCTATGGAGATCGTCCTCCACCAGGGGTCGAGTGCTTCTTAGGCACAGCCTGGTGGTGGAGTGGAGGATGAAGAGAAATAGAGGCGGAAGATTTGCCCAGGGATCGAGCATGCAAGATGCAGCCTGGTGATGGTGTTGTGGTAGATCGGAGGGTGCAGGGGTCGAGCTCGCAAAGGAGCAGCCTGGCGGTGTCCCAGATCTAATGCCTCAAATGAGGACCCTGCTAGTCCTATTTATAGGCTCTGGTCGGGATCTTCATGTTTTTGATGTGATTCCACTTCACACGGTTTTGAGTTTAAACGGTTTGGAGTTAAATGCCTCCAACCAGTCTTCATCTTCACGATCTTTCTATCCAACCGGTCCTGGGGTCTTAACGGTTTTGGCTTCTCACGATCTCTCTTCTCATGGTTTGGAAAGACCGTTAGGCATCCATGCAGTTTGAGAGCAAGAGGCCGCTACACAGTCTTGGAAAAAGTTTGCTTTAACTATTTGGAAATCGATCAGCGGTCTTCACAGTTTTGGAGTCTTCATCCACACAGTCTTAGATCTCAGTAGGCTTTACTGTCTTGTAGATCGTTTCCTCTCAATCAGTCTTCATCTTAAAGGTTTGGTGCCCTAGCGGTCTAGGGTTCTTCACGGTCTAAGACTTATATGTTCTCGCAGTCTCTGCTTGGCCCAAACAGACTTGCTCTAATCGGTTTTGATCGTCCAACTGGTCTTGGCACGATCATCCTCATAGTCTATAGCCTATCGGTCTTCACTTACAAACGATCACACTTGTATGGTCTTAACGGTCTCGTGACGTAGCGGTCCCTTGGCCTAACGATCTTGAGTTCCTCTGGTTTTCTACCACACGGTCTTGCAGACCGTTAGTCGATCCAAACGGTCTTATTCCTCTCACAATTTGCTGTCTCCAATCGATTTGGAGACCGGTCACTGCCTCATGGTCTCGAGACCGTGAGGAGTAGGTCGAGAGGATGTTGTGAGTGGTCGTCGACAGGAGCAAGAGGTGCGGCAGTTGTAGGTAGGTGATGTCAGAGGAAACGGGTAATGTTGCTGCATCACAAAGCATGTGGTGATGATGGCAGAGGAGGAGGCGTTGTGGATAGGTGGGTGTTGTGTCATAGCTCCTAGAGGTCTTGGGTAGAAGGTTACTCATATAGTCTTGAGACTGTGAGGTTTCACACGGTCTTGAGACCGTGTGGAGGGGGGAAGGGCTCAAAACTGTTAAGGCAACATAGAGGGTAAGCCACAAGGGCAGATCGTGTGGTAGGATGGATGGGGACCGTCGATCCGTGATTATGTGGTGAGGAGAAAGCTCAAGACCGAATGAGGTGAAACCGAATAGATCAAGACTGTTTGGTCATGACCGTTTGGTCAAACCATTTGGTAACTGCCGATTGATCATACCAAGGCTGAGAGGATCTTGAGTGAAGGTGAGTTCCAGTTGATGGTTGAACCACTTCATGACCTGCATAAAACCAATATAAACCCAGTTAATAATATTGATAATTGAACCAATTAAGCAATTTTGCATATTGTGAGATTTAGGAGATGAAATTGGATGTATTGAGTCAAATTGAGCCCAAGATGACGACTGAATGTTAAGATGAATACACATTCATCAAAACACCTTGAACTTAAACGTTGCTTGTCCTCGAGTAACACAAAATCTGAAACAATCACCAAATGAATACTTTCAACTCGTGCGATTGCCTCATCTTCACTTCATGATTGTTTCCTTTTTGCTCAGTATGACTAAGCATCTCAACTTCCTGAGACCATTGAACACATCTTACCATATCTCCGTTCTTGAGTTTTCTTTCCAACATCACTTCCTCCTCACTTTTTCCAACAACAAGCATTTCTAAGAGTTTTGTAAGAGTCTAGAGATACCCACAGAACAACAAGTGTGCATCTGATCTGACACTGGTGTTTTTCAGGACAGTGGAAGCATTCATTGTGCCTTTAGGTAGAAAAGGGAGTGAAGGGTGGTATGGAAGGAAGAAATAAATCTCTCCTCTATTCAACTTGAGATTTTTTTATATGATTGCAATTTTATTTATTGCATTTTTTGTGCGAATCTCTCCATGACTCAAGATTGCATATTTTTGTGTGTGTGCACTTTGGCATCTTTTCTTGGTGGTACGCCCCTATTTCATCGAGGGGTATGGAAGAAGCAGATATAGAGGGAAGTGGCGTGCCACCCTGAACTTAGGGTTTGGCACTATTTTGGCTATTTTTGTTTCTTTTTTATGGATGGAGGGGTACAAATATGATAGAAAAAGTGTAGAAGAGAGTTCAGATCAGAATGCAACTTTATTTACAATTCAGTGCACCAGGTCATTTTCTTTATCGTACTCTGCTCAAATAATGACTTAATGAGGATTTGGTGGGGGTTCCATGTTGTTGTTCTACTAGTCAGTTAGGAAGCACGACGTGTTTGATCCCTATCAGTTCGACAGACACTTGTCATTTTTGCAGAAGGATCATGATGTTAGGATTCATAAGCTACACAAGATGATTTCAATCAATAAGCTAGTTTCAAAAAGTGGTCCTTTTGAAGGTCTACTTCGAATAAGGAGGGTGTAATGCTTCAGAATGCATAAAGAGAAAAACTAGATGATTAGTTAATGGCTTTTATTGAAATAGAAAACGTCAAAATTTCATCAAGTTTCTGTTCAATTTCTTTGAAAACTTAAAAATTTTGAAAATTCTGATAAAAAATGCAACGATGAAATCTTAAGTCCAAAGCAGATAGGAATGGGTGGAAAGTGAAGTACGTACCACCCACCCTCCATTCCAAAGTTAGAAATTTGCTTGTCCCAAGCAAACTCTAAATCCAAGACGGAGGGGAAATTTGCACTGGTTGGTCCACCAGATGTGGTTGTGTTCCAATCAGCGTGTGTCCTCCATCTAAAAATATCAAAAATGAAGACTAGTCAAAACTTAAGATAGCATCTCGTGATGTGATTTTTATTTAGTGCACAATTTTCAAAAAAGCAAAAACAAAATTAAGGAAATTTTCTAATTCAAAACTAAAAGTAAAAATGAAATTATTGATCGGGTTGCCTCCCAACAAATGCCTTTGTTTTATATCGATGGCTCGACATGGATACTATCACCATGGTGGGGCTCTAGGTGGAACTTGAGCTGGACTGCCATATTTTTTGGTGGTTTCTTTCTTAGCCATTCATTAACCCTCACTTTGATTTTAGCCTCTTGAATTCTTCCCCATAAAGAGCGAGCAATGTCATAGCACATATGGAAACAACTTGAGTTATGTTGAATTGTTCTTTGTTGCTCAATCTGAGGTGGACAATAGTTATAGGGGATGTGAGTGGCTTCATTGATAAAGTAGTGATGTTGAGGCTCGGAAGAAAAGTTCATTTGTTGATGCACAATCCCTTCATAATAGCAATGCTGGTCATTGATGTCAATTAGATATGGATCTGGGGGATGTTCTCGGTAGAAACTGCAATCCAAATCGTGTTACATAGGGAAGATGAAATTAGAAGTCTCTGTTTGTTGGGCTACCGGTGCATTCCAGAGGATAGTCATTTCTTGAAGAGGGGGTTAATGGGCACCTAAAGAAAGGTTAGTATGTGTAACCACAGGGCTGAGGGGTGTCTCCTCCATAGTTGACGGCATTTCTTTTGTTTCTACACAGACATGTTCACTCTCAGTCTTTTCTTCATCAAGGCCTTTTTCTGAGGGAACATCAGATTTTGAATAAAGGAATTTCTTCTGCATCTGAGTGAATTGATTAACATAGTCAAAAGAATACACCTCTTCTTTTACAGTTCATTCCTTAGCGCTTTTGGATGTATGGAAATCAAAAGATTGGTTTCCCGCCCTTAGGATCAAAACTCTAGCTTCAACATCGATCAGAGCTCTAGCGCTTGAGTGGAAAGGTCTTCCAAAAAGGAGGGGGTTAGCATGGATTCTCCCTGATATCCATAACTATGAAATCACACGGGACATATAAATCCCCAAGCCTTACAGGAATATCTTCTATAATGCCCACTGGCTTGATCATTGAAGAGTCAGCAAGCTATATGGACATTCTGGTGAGCAAGAAGTTGATGAGGCCCTGTTTGTTGCAAAGGCTGAGAGGAATGATAGAAATGCTAGCTCCAAGATTGGCTAGGCCGGGTCGGTTGACAAAATCTCTTATCGAGTAGTTAATTCCAAAGGATCCTGGATCCTTATGCTTGTGAGTCATCCTATCCATTACTAAATAAGATGAGGTTTCCACCAATTTCACCGTTTGATGTTCTTTAGTTCTATATTTCTGACTGAGCATGAGTTTGAAAAACTTTGACCATTGGGGCATCTTAGCCATGGCATCCAAGAGTGGGATATTGACATACAACTTTTTTATGATTTCCTTGAATTTGTTGAACGTAGTATCGAGCTGGGTAAAATTAAGTCTATTTGGAAATGGCACACAAGGTTTGTACACTGGAACAACTGGCTCAGGCGAGTCTTCTGCATCAGCAACAATAGGTTCCTCAGAACTTGCCTTGTCGGTCTTATCATTCTGAGTGGCACCTGCACTATGCTCAGCACCTTGGACATCTATCACGGTGACAGGGATCGTAGGTTCTAGTAAGACAAAGCCTGAACGAGTTGTTACATCTTTAAGCTGTTCTACGTGCCTCAGATTGTCTTCTGGTTTCCCAGCAAAAGCTCCAACTAGAGGCTTCATACTGGTTGATAGTTTGGCTAACTGAGATTCAATAGCCTTCTGGTGTGCTTGTTGGTTAGCTATCAAAGTTTGTTGCGACTGTAACATCTTCTCAATGGCCGACAATTTATCATCAGGAGAGATAGGTTTAGCTTGTTGTCCTTGTGGTTGATTCTGGTAAGGGACTTGATTGGGGTATTAGAACCGAAGGTTGTTTTGGTAATTGTTGTAGTTTTTGTTTTGGAAGTTACCCCTAAAGTTCCCTTGACTCCCGAAATTCTTTTGTTGGTTGTTTGAACCAAATTGATGTGAGTTTACCGCTTCTGAAGGATTTCCATACTGAAAACTAGGATGGTTCCTATTCTGACTTGGATTGTAATATCCTTGACCAGGGATAGTGTTGACATCGTTTAGACTTTCCATCTGGACATTATCTCTTTGTCCATTGATTTTTCTTAAAACAACATTGTAAAGAACATTGCAGGATAAAGTAGAGTGGTCATTGCCTTTACATGCTTCACAGAACAATGAAGCTGACTTGATCTGTTCTTGTTGTTGAGGGAGTGAGTGTCTTCTTTCATAGGAAGCAAGAGATGATTCAATATGGTCTTGCTTGACAACTAAGAGTTTGAGGGTTTCAGCGATAGACTTGTACTCTAGAATAGCTTCATTCATAGCTGCCTTCAACACTCCCTTGCCTACAAATCTACCCCAATTAGCTTGATTTTCATCTCCAAGGGTGACAACCTTCCATGCGCTGCCATAACTTTGACGCATGAAGTTTCCTCCAGATGAGGAGTCTAAGAACCTCTTGATATCATCATCCACACCCCTATAGAAAATCTCAATAAGCTGATTCTTAGGAATGCCATGGTGTGGACACTTGCGTAGAAGCTCTTTATATCTTTCCCATGCTTCAGCTAGGGATTCTCTAGGGACCTAAGTGAATTGAGTTATATGTCCCCTGATTTCATAGGTGAGAGAAGGAGGGTAAAATTTCTCCAGAAAGACATTTTGAAGTTGTTCCCAAGTGGTGATGGGTTCACATTGCAGGGAGTTGTACCAACTTATAGCTCTATCAGCAAGAGAATACTTGAAGAGACTGAGTCAGATGGAATCATCAGATACTCCATTTTACTTTGTCATAGCACATAGATCAATAAACCTCAGAAGATGTTCCTGACTATCTTCTCCGTGTTTACCATAGAATGGGTTGTTCTAAAGCAAGGTGATCCAATGTGCCCTTATCTCAAAATTTGGAGCGTTGATAGGAGGAGGTTGCACTAGATGATGAATGTCAGTAGCTTTATGGATTGGGAACTCCCTAAGGTCCTTTTGTAGTTTTGTTGCTTGTGTTGTTGCTTGAGTTGCTCAGATCTTTGTTTCAACTGTAGCTCTAGCTTCTTGCAGAAGCCTATCTCTTTGTGCAGCAAGGGATTGAGCAACCCTTCAGGATATTTCCTCCTCTTGAGCCATCCTTGCTTGGTTCTCTCTTCTCTGATGATGAAAAGTTTTGTCTATCTCAGGATCAAAGCTAGCAATGAGACCGGGACTGTTTGAGCGGTGCATGCACTAGTCTTTGTTGGTACCTGGGATGGAAAGATTTTTCAGAAGTGAGACTTACAGAGTATAACGGAATTCAAGTGAATGATCAATTGTATCAAAAGAAAAAGCAAAAACCTAAATTAGCCTCAAAAGAACTAGATTTGACTAACTAATTCCATTGTCTCCGACAACGACGCCAGAATTTGACGTGGTCTATTATCGCACTAACAAATTCACTCAGGGTTGAAATCCCTGAGCTTTTACCAAAACCTTATGCAATAAATACCACCCGCAAGCAGACGGGTCTTATCGCAGTATAGTTAAGGATCGAATCCCAAGGGACATCATTTTTAAGAATCGTTGCTAGTCTAGTCTAGTTCAAGTAAGGCTAATATTTAGAACAAAGATTTGTTTGAGTTTAAATAAACTAAATGCAAGAAAGTAAAGAACATGATTAAAGTAAAATCTAGATTAATGATATGGAATCACTGGGGTGATCTCGGGTTTCACCACCACCACTCATGCAAACATATCCAATCACAAATATCCAGGCAATATCTAACTATCCAAATAGAACTGTTGTGAACCCTCCCGGGGGGGATGTTTAGGTTCGCGTAAGCATCACCTTAGGCATCATATGTCTCGTCACCATCCAGATCATGAACTTACGACTCTGAAGATACATATATCCAACTGAAGCTGCGGGACCCCTATATAGGCGTTAGGCACACAGAAGCATCACCGTGGGCTAGATGGCTCGTCCCCTCATGGATCATACACTTACAACCTCAAGGAATCCCTTTCTATTTCTAGTCAGGGAGTCAACCACATTAATCGACATCCTATCCTACATATTGAAGTTCTCGCAACATAGGAAAGAACAAGATAAAAGCAAGTAGGTGATCAATCTACAAGTAATCATCAACGATTAATAATGAAATGAAAAGATATATATATTGCCTTGGACTGTTAAAATGAAAATACATGAAAGCATGGACAGTGGGGATAGTCCCTACACCCCATCGAAAAGGAACTACTCGCTCATGATGTGAGGAACAAAAAGAACAAGAGAGAGGGAAGATTCTTCCATGAGCATGGTGTAGAAGAGTGTCCCAGCTCGGTGAAGATGATGCGGTCTTTTACGCCATGTCAGAGCAGATGTGGACAAGGAGAGAGGGACACCAAGACAAACTGGGTAGTCTTTCTCTCTCCACATTCCTTCTTGTCTCGTTCTCCTTGCTCGCAGCATGAGGAGCAGGTTGTGGATGTGTAGGTGGAGTGGATGATAGGCGGATGTGCAAGCCTGCCGCTCAGCTTGGTTGTGGAGATCGTCCTCCACTAGGGGTCGAGTTCTTCTTAGGCACATCCTGGTCATGGAGTGGAGGATGAAGAGAAATAGAGGCGTAGGATTTGCCCAGGGGTCGAGCACGTAAGATGCAGCCTGGTGATGGTGTTCTGGTAGATCTGAGGGAGCAGGGGTCGAGCTTGCAAAGGAGCATCCAGGTGGCGTCTCAGATTCGATGCGTCAAATGAGGACCACGTTGGTCCTATTTATAGGCTCTGGTCGGGGTCTTCACGTTTTTTATGTGAGTCCACTTCACATGGTTTTGAGTTCAAACAGTTTGGAGTTAAATGCCTCCAACTGGTCTTCATCTTCACGGTCTCGTTGTCCAACTAGTCCTGGGGTCTTAACGGTTTTGGCTTCTCACGATCTCTCTTCTCACCGTTTGGAAAGACTGTTAGCAGTGGCGGAGGCAGCGTTTTTGACGTGGGTAGGCACCATGCATTGATAAGATTAAAAGGTAGGGCACAGAACGGTTCATTAGTAAAATATTTACTACTTATGCATATAAATTACTATATGATCCAGCAGCAAGGGTAGGGCACTTTCCCACCCTTACCACCATGTGGCTACGCCACTGACTGTTAGGCATCCATGCGGTTTGAGAGCAAGAGGCCACTACACGGTCTTGGAAAAAGTCTATTTTAACAGTTTGGAAACTGATCAACGGTCTTCACGGTTTTAGAGTCTTCGTCTACACGGTCTTGGATCTCAGTAGGCTTCACAGTCTTATAGATCGTTTCCTCTCAACCGGTCTTCATCTTAACATTTTGATTCCCTAGCGGTCTAGGGTTCTTCACAATTTGGGACTTACACATTCTCGCAATCTCTGCTTGGCCCAAATGGTCTTTCTCTAATCAGTTTTGATCATCCAACCGGTCTTAGCACGATCGTCTTCACGGTCTGCATCCTATCGGTCTTCACTTCCAAATGATCTTGCTTCTGCAGTCTTAACGGTCTCGTGACCTAGCGGTCCCTTAGCTTAACGATCTTGAGTTCCTCTGGTTTGCTGCCACACGGTCTTGCAGACCATTAGTCAATCCAAACAGTCTTATGCCTCTCGTAGTTTGTTGTCTCTGGTCAGTTTGGAGACCGGTTGCTGCCTCACGGTCTCGAGACTGTGAGGAGCAAGTCGAGCAGATGATGTGAGTGGTCGTCGACGGGTGCAAGAGGTGCAGCGGTTGTAGGTAGGTGATGTCGAAGGAAGCAGTCGGTGCTTCTGCATCACAGAGCGGGCGGCGATGACGGAAGAGGAGGAGGCACTGTGGACAGGTGGGTGATGTTTCGTAGCTCCTAGCAGTCTTGGGTAGAAGGCTGCTCATACGGTCTTGACTGTGAGGTTTCACACGGTCTTGAGACCATGTGGAGGGGGAAGGGCTCAAAATTGTTAAGGCTACGGAGAGGGTAAGCCACAAGGGAAGATCATGTGGTAGGATGGATGGGGGCCATCGATCCATGATCATGTGGTGAGGAGAAAGCCCAAGACCGAATGAGGTGAAACCGAATGGATCAAGACTGTTTGGTCAAGACCATTTGGTCATTGTTGATTGATCAGATCGAGGCTGATAGGATCTTAAGTGAAGGTGAGTTCCAATTGATGGTTGAACCTCTTCATGACCTACATAAAATCAATATAAACCCAGTTAATAATCTTGATAATTGAACCAATTAAGCAACTTTTCATATTGTGAGATTTTGGAGATGAAATCAGATGCATTGTGTCGAATTGAGCCCAAGATGGCGACTGAATATTATGATGAATACACATTCATCACTAGGCTTGGATCTAGGATTGACTTGGACTGTTTAGACTCTGAAGTTGAGGTATGATGTATCCCCTATTCTTCTATGTTGAGTGATTCACCTATGCTTATTCATTCTCTTTGTCCTATGGACATTAGCCTATACATAATGTATTCTCTTTTGAAAATCATGGTTCGTGTGAACTACCTTATTTGATATTGATCATGTGATCATGGATATTCTTTTGAACTCTTTTCTTATGCTTTGTTCATGATGGAACTCTAAAAGATGACATGTGATGTCTTTTGCCCACTTATGAGGTGGATGTATATGTTGGTCACTTATGTGGTGACATGTTTATATATTCTGACTATACTTTCTACTTGCCTCTACATTTAACATGCTATGTGATTCAGTAGCACTAGAGTAGTGTAATTGCATTGGTTTTTATGGCAGATGTGTTATTTCTTGTCGAGTAGATGTGATATTTCCTACTCTTTTGGGATGGAAAGGAACCTCATACCTAGGGCAAGATGTGTGATTCTTGGCCCATGTTTTATATATTTGGGAGATTGGAAGTATTCCTTTCTCTATCATGTTTCAAGTTTTATAGACTTGGTCACCTTTGTGTTTATATTGTTCTAGGGCTATGTTTATCTCACATGCATGCAGGTTGATGATATGGGGTGTGTGCGAAAATTATTTACATGTGCTTGTGTGGCACAAATGTTTTATTAATGGCAAGTATTCTTTTGTTATCACATGATTTCAACTCCTTTTCTATTGATACCCATTTGGGTGGTCCTTATCCTTTTTATGGGAAGCCTTTTATATTTGATGTCCTTTATTCCATATATTGCTCAATTTCCTATTTAGTATGCACATACCAACCTTTTTTGATGTCATCTATTTTCTCTTATTGCTAGGGTATGCTTCCAACCCTAGGTGGAGGACAATGAGGACATGGCATGATGATGTGGATATAGCTTAAGAAGTTAAAGCTTGGAGACAAAATTGTTATGGTTTATATTTCCCTCTACTTAGATCCTTATGTTGTATCATACATGTAAACCCTTATAGGATATTATGATGTACTTTTGTAATCTTTTGCAAAAATTGAATATTGTCATTATTTTTATTCCACTGCTATACTTTGGTTGTTTTGAATACCATTTATTGAAGTTTGAAATTTTTGCACCTATTCTAGCATACCTTTGAGTGTGTTTGGAATGGATGTTTTATTCTTCAAATTTTTAGTAAGGGGGTGATCCCACCTCTTTACAATGCCTTGTATGGACGTCAGTCTTACTAGGGATGATCAAAATGCAAGGGTTCAATACAATCAACTGCCACATGAGACAGAAGAAGAAAGAGAAGTTTGTCACTCAGATGGTCTCCACCGTGAGGAAGACCGACGTCACCACCATCACCATCATCGTAGAAGGCATCATAGGAATCACCAGGAACATGAACGTGAGAATGAACGTGAATGTGATGACCAGAATAGTGAGAGTGAAAATGATGAGGAAGGGAAAATTCTTAGAGAGCTAGCCGCGACTAGAGCCAACGAGTCAAGATGCCCATTTATCATCCCACACTTAAATGCAACTAATTTTGAGTTGAAACATGTTGTAAACTCCATGATCTAGAGAGAGCCCTTCTATGGGAATCCAAGGAACTAAAATCCCTACCATCATCTTGATGCCTTCAAAAAAATTTGTGATACCATCAAGATGAGGTGAGTGCCCCAAGAAGTCATATATTGCAAGGGATTCAATTTCTCTCTTGAATATAAAGCTCTATCCTGGTACCTTAACTTACCCCACCAGTCCATAGATGGATGGAGATCCCTTGCAGATGCTTTTGTCACTAAATTTTATCCCATTGAAAGAACTAACCGTAATATGCAAAAGATCACATCTTTCACACAAAATCCTAGAGAAAAACTTCACGAGGCATGGAAATGTTTTCAAGAATACCAGAGATATTGCCCCCACCATAACTACCACAAAGGATTTCTAGTGACCACATTTTATAATGGGCTAACTCCCACAGAAAGAACTTCACTGAATGCAGCTGCCGGAAGTGACTTTCTTGGTAAGAAGCCAAGCAGAACCATGAAGATCATCGATAACATGGTTGCATTGCAAACAGGCATGGAATATGATAGAAACGATAGAGGATCAGTCTAGAAGGTGGGCTCTGAAGGACTATCAATCGAAGCTAAGGCTTTGGAAACCATTACAGATCAGATTCAGAAAATCACTACCAATGTCAAACAATTAAAAGGCACTGGGGGCAAGGGCAAGAAACACACATAGAAAGTCATGAAATGTGTTACATGTGGAGAAGGAGGTCATGGAGTCGACAACTATATATATACATGGCCAGAAGAGAGTGAAGAAAGTAAAAGCGAAGAAGAAACTAAAAATGTATGTTATGCCAATTTCAAACAACCAGATCATCATGGATTTAAGTACGACAACAAAAAAGTTGCTAAAAACTCTCATCAACTAGCTAATTCATCTAAACCACCTACAAGATTTGAGAAAGGAGGACCGACTCAATATACTAGAACTAATATTTACCAGACAAACAAAAATAGCTATCAGAGCCAAAATAAAAACATGAGTCGACAGGGTCAAGGATAGGGCCATCGATCAAGCCAGACTAAGGATAGCAACCAAACTGACATGATTTCTCAATTGTTTGACTTTGCAAAGAGGCAAGCTTCGGTAAATGACCAACTTGCCCAAAGTGCCATCACCAATTTAGGAGTGTTAACTACAATGCAAACTCAGGTGGAAGACATGCAAACCCATCAAAGGCAGATTGATCAATAGCTTTCCCAACTAGTGGAACTTATGAAAAACCCTTCGGGGAAGATCCCGTCAAATATGGAGACGGCAAAGATGGCCACTCTCCGATTAGGGAGGATGTTAGAAGACCCTGGTACCAACAACACCAAAGAAGAAAGAAGTCGTGGTGAGAAACAATAAGACAAGGTAATTATATCAGAAGAGTCCAAGGGACAAGGATCAGTCGAAGACAACTAAGAAGAAGAAAATGGAAAAAAGAAGAAGGATGAAGAGGTTAAGAACTCAAATCCTATAGGAGAAGTTTTTACGAAGAGAAATCCTTATGCCCCAAGAGTCCCCTTTCCCTACAAATAGATCAAGGCACATTTAAAGAAGAGGTACGAGAAGTTTATGGAAGCAGTAAAGAAGCTCCACCTAGATGTCCTGTTTCTCAATGCAATTGAAGAGATACCAACATATGCAAAATTCTTTAAAGACTTAATCACAAAGAGAAGGAGAGGAGACCATGTTGAGATCATGAAACTAGCAAAAATGTGAAGTGCCTTTGTTTAAGATGAGTTACCAACCAAAAAGAGAGACCCAGGAGCATTTAACATACCCTTCTATGTCGGAGACAATGTGGAAAGGAAGGGATTAGATAATTTAGGAGAAAGCATTAGTCTTATGTTCTTAAATCTAGTGCAAAGGCTTGGGTTAATAGATATGGTGAAGATAGGCATGAGAATCAAATTAGCTGATTACACCTTTACAAGACTCGTGGGAATAGTGGAGGATGTCTCGATACGGGTAGGGTGATTTTTCATACCATGCGACATAGTAGTGGTTGACACATTCGAGGACTCTAAGCGTCCGATGATATTCGGGAGACCTTTCCTAGTAACTGGAAGGGTTCTAATAGATATAGCAGAAGGAATCATTAGTTTGCACGTTGGGGATGATCACATCGACTTCTGAGTATAAAATGCTATGAGAGGACCATATATCTTTGAGTCAACTTACTTTATGGATAGTTAGAATCAATACTATGAAGAGGTGCAAGAGGATAAGGCGATTTTTGATCCCCTTATGCGAGCTTTGAATAGTCTTGACCCTACCGTGGAAGACCCAAAAGTCGTAGAAATCTTGGATTACCTAAATCAACCTAAAGAAGAGCTCAGTGAGGATGAAGAAACTTTCAAGACTGCAAAGTATGCTTCACTTAAACAAACACTTGAAGAAAAGAGAGCACCAAGACCAAAGCCAAAATTGAAACCACTTCCTGAAGGGCTGAAATATGAGTTCCTGGAGAAGGAGGAGAGGAATCATGTGATCATAAATGCTAACTTGACATATGATCAGCTAGAAAGGTTGCTAAAGGATCTTAGATTGCATAGAAAGGCTATAGGGTATTCAATAGAAGACATTAGAGGCCTCACCCCTGCCCTGTGCATGCACAAAATACACCTCGAAGAAATAGATAAACCTTTAGCTCAACCGCAGAGGAAGTTGAATCAAATGCTAAAGGAAGTCGTGAAGAATGAAGTTATTAAGCTGCGGGATGTTGGGGTCATTTACCCCATAAGTGATAGTAATTGGGTAAGCCATATTCATGTGGTTCCTAAGAAAGGTGGAATGACAGTGATAAGAGGTGAGGACGGAGATGAAGTGGCAATGAGAATGGTAATAGGTTGGTGTATGTGCATTGATTATCGCAAACTGAATGCTTCTACCAGAAAAGATCATTTTCCTCTCCCATTTATCGATCGAGTTCTAGAAATATTAGCTCATCATGATTACTTTTGTTTCCTGGATGGGTATTCAGGATTCTATCAAGTATCAATTCATCCTGATGATCATGAAAGGACAACCTTCACCTGCATCTATGACACTTACATTTTCATAAGGATAACATTCGGGTTGTGCAATGCACCAACAACTTTCCAATGCTGCATGATATTTATGTTTTTAGACTTTCTAAAAGACATAGTAGAGGTCTTCATGGATGACTTCTCTATCTATGGAACAGATTTCAAAGCATGTCTAAAAAGCCTATCCTTAGGAAAAACATCTAGTCCTGAATTGGGGAAAATGTCATTTTATGATCTGAGACGGTATCGTCTTAGGGCATAAATTTTCCAAGAAAGGGATAGAAGTGGACCTAAGCAAGATCGATGCCATATCCAAGATTCTACCACCTAAATATGTTACAAGAGTAAGGAGTTTCTTAGGGTATGCAGGATATTATAGATGATTTATAAAAGACTTCTCGAAGATTGCTAAACCCCTTTCGAATCTCCTGATTAAAGATGTTGAATTCAAATTCACTAGTGAATGCTTAGGCGCCTTCCAGACCCCTAAAATGGCATTAACAACAACACCAATTTTACAAGCGCCAGATTTGGAGTTACCTTTTGAAATTATGTGTGATGCCAATGATTTTACCATCAGTGTTGTCCTAGGACAGAAGAAGGACAAGTGGCACCACATGATTTTCTACACAAGTCGAACGTTGGATGAAGCCCAAGTAAGCTACACTACCACTAAGAAATAAATGATGGCTATCATATTCGCCTTCGATAAGTTCAGGTCATATTTAGTGGGGTCAAAAGTAAACGTATATACTGATCATAGAGCTATAAAATATCTCACATAGAAGAAGGATACAAAGCTGAGACTACTACGATGGGTCTTATTAATGCAAGAATTTGACTATGAGATCATTGATAAAAAAAGGAAAAGAGAATGTGGTTGCAGACTACCTATCAAGGATAGTTTTTTATGAAGAAAATAAATTACATGTAAATGACAACTATGCTGATGAAGCTCTCTTGATGGCCCAGTCAGATGAATGAAGCCTACCTTGGTTTTTTATCAATTGCAATTATCTAGCATGCGGGAAACTTCTACTAGAGATCACTTATAATCAGAAGAAGAAAGTATTCTCTGATCTAAAAAAATACTGTTGAGATAATCCACTTCTGTTCAAAAGATGCCCTGACAACTTATATTGTCATTCTATACCAGAAGAAGAAGTGCCCCTAATCCTCAAAGAATGCCATTCCTTGCCTTACGGGGGCCACCACGGGGGGGGGGGGGGGGGGGGGGCAACTGCAAAAGTCCTACAATTAGGATTTTATTGGCCGACTCTTTCTAAAAGATGTTGTGTCATTTGTCAAGACCTACAAAGAGTATCAACTTACGAGAAACATCGACCTAAGGAATGAGGTGTCGATGGCCAATTGGGTGGAAGTTGAAATTTTCGATGTATGGTAGATTGATTATATGGGACCTTTCCCATCATCAGAAGGAAACCAATATATACTTGTTGTTGTAGAATACATCTCGTCATGGGTAGAGGTCGTTGCCACCCAAACTTGTGATTCTAAGGCAGTAATCAAGTTGTTCGAAAAAGAAAAACTATCTTGCCACGGTTCGGGGTACCATACACTATTATAAGCGACGGGGGGTCTCACTTCAAAGAAAAGCAATTCGAAGCTCTATTGTGGAAGTATGGATTGAAACACAAAATTGCAACACCGTACCATCCCCAAACATCTGGACAAGTAGAGGTGTCTAATAGGTAGATCAAGGAGATCCTAGAGAAGACTGTAAGTCGTACAAGGAAGGATTGGTCTATGAAACTCGATGATGTACTATGGGCTTACCGCACAGCGTATAAGACTCCTATAGGCAAGACACCCTACATGTTGATTTATGGGAATTCATGTCATCTGCCTGTCAAATTAGAGCACAAATCCCTATGGGCTATCCAATTTCTGAACATGGATCTTGATAAAGTGAGACAGAAAAGAATTATCCAACTTCAGGAACTTGAAGAGTTGAGACTGCATTCTTATGAAAATGCATGGATCTATAAGCAAAGAACTAAGGTATGGCATGACACCCGCCTGAAGAGAAAGGATGTCCATGAAGGGGACAAAGTTCTTTTAATCAATTCAAGTATCAGGTTGTTCCCCAAAAAGTTGAGAACAAGATGGTCTGGCCCCTTTCCATGGTAAAAATATACCTGTCAGGGATGATGGAAATAACTAGAGATAAGACATGCACTTTCAAGGTAAATGGGCAGAGGGTAAAAAGGTATTATGAAGATGAGGCTTTTATGAGAAGGATCGAGCTAAGTTTGGGGGAACAAAGTCCTCTAACAAATGAAACGTATGAGCAAGTATCAACCCCAGCTAAAGGAGGATGAAGCCAGGATGAGAGAGACTCAAGCTAAAAGTCTTTAACCTAACGCTTCTTGGGAGGCAACCCAAGCTTTTCCTACTTTCTTTTATAATTCAAGTTTTCCTTTATCTCATGTTTAATCTATGAGCTATGTACCTCACTCCTTCTAAGTATTTTGGTTTTCCACATCTAGAAAAAGTATAAATGTAGTATGTAGATTGCCTACTTTTCAATAAGTTTAAATGAGAAATAAGATGTTTTACTTTTAGCTAATTGTCTTTATCAACATAGTTATGAGTGCACTGCAGTCGTGGCACCTGCTTTACATGTCTTAAAGTCACGGTTGCTACAAGGTCGAGAGCATGGATTGACTGTGGTTGCGGCAGTCTACTCAGCCATGGTCACGGCTATCTCTAAGTATAAAAGCACAACACTCTCAATGTCAGGATTTTCTTTCTCTCCTCGCTTGCCGATTCTCAAATGTTGGATGAAACCTAACCAAAGAACTACCAGACGCAAGAACCCATGAAAATGATCGATCACCAAGCAACATTCATCGTGAACTAAACCTATGACACCATAACCCTTCTGTGATAGCACCACCTCTATCACCGCTTCCCTAACCACCTGTTTCGAACTCCCTGCTAATCTGAGGTACCATTGTGTGCTTCCTTAAGTTACCATTTCTCTATCCATTTCCTTTTGGGGGTTCATCGCATTCTATGTTTATACAACCCTAGAATCAATTTTCTCTATAGCGCGGTGATAGTGTGAATTGCCAGGAACGTTTCTGCTCCTTCAGTGGAGTTTTACTGGCATTTTCCTTTTCCTCTTCGCCCAAGGTTTAACATATGGCAGCATTTTACTTGTACATTTCTGGCTGTATTGCCACAATATGGTCGGAGTTCGTGTGGGAATACCCACCATGATCGTCGTGATCATGGTCGAGTGGTTACCTTCACGACCACAGTCATGACACCAATCACAACTTTGGTTACGATCGCAGTCCTTCCCTATACGAAGTTTCTCTTGATCGAGCCTCACATCGACTGCGGTCGCGACACCCGCCACGATCGTGGTGTTTCTTTTTCTTTGATAATCACCTACCGCAGTCGCGACACCCTTCTCGACCATGGTATCACTTTCTGTTTTTTCCGCAGCCACAACATCTCATGCAATTAAAAAAAATACAATATTCAAGCACAAAAAATTAAAATGAATTAAATGCTAATGCCAGGAAAAAAATATAAAATATAAAATAACAACAATTGGAATGTGGAAAATTTTAGAATGTCAACCTCAACTGATGACACTTTGATGAAGAAGGCAACTTCATTGAGGGGTGTAGAAGAAAACTTGGAAAAGATAACCAAAGCATTAAAGGATAACCCCAACCTCTCACCAACGAACAAACTTCAGTTGCAACTAATGAAGTAGAAATATGAGTACATTCTGGCCCATAAGACGCAATAAGAGTTCAAAGAGTCTCAGGAGACGTCATGAATAGATACCTCTGAGTACCAGCCTTCTAAACTAGAACTAAAGAAGCTAGAGAAATGCAAATCTAAAGCCAAGGATACAAAAGGCAGCAAAAAGAGGAAATTGATGACCATGGAAAAATGAAAGGGTCAAGAAAAACAAGGTCCCCCCGAAGAGGTCAATGTGGACAAATATGAGACCCTCAACCAGTAAGTTCCAACATTAGTATCGAGATATCAAATAGACTAGTCACAGTTCGAATGGGTGCTAAAGATTAAAGGCTTCAAACCGACACGATACCTAGATATCGATGACTTCAAGAAGATAGGAATTTATGGCAGGGTGATCGACTTCTTGGAAGGAACCTACCTACACACCCTGTGTACATCAGAAGCTCCCTCGCTCACTTAGCTGATGGCAGAGTTCATGTCATCACTGGAAAAACTTCCCGTCAGTGATGGCAAGCGTAAAAAGGGTGGCAGAGACTTCAAGATTGAAGTGAGAATAAGGGGAAAGGCTCACATAATTACTGAAGTGATGCTCAACACTATATTCACCAAGATGATAGAAGAGGCACAACCCTTCCCAAGTGCATCAGGAAAAAAGTCATTGGATACAACAGTCACAAGATGTGGGAGAAGATGACAGGAGAACACAAGCACAACTCAAAGAATTCAAAGGTGATTCTCATCACCTCCTATTTTATGAGAGTAATATAGAAAATATCCTCCAACACAATCTTCACAAGATCAGAAACCAGAAGAGTGACTAAGGGAGACCTATTTCTAATATGGTCCATGCTCAACAAGAAATTGGTGAACATCGGGAGATTGCTAATCGAGAGGTTGTCAGCTACTGTAGGAGGGGAAGCAAAGCAGACAAAAGAATTCTGCATGGAAAGCCAAATAACCAGAATTGCGTATCATTATATGGATGTCAACCTATTGATGAAGTATAAGAAAACCAAGGGACATACCAAGATAGACATCAAGTCCCTCATTAACACAGGCATTCTAACACAGAAAGTCACCAAACCTTTCTACAAATAGAGCTGCTCTACAGTATTTCTACCCAACCAGAGATGGCATATTATGATGCCCACAAGCTACGACCCACACAGGAGGATGTAAAAAAAATGTAATCATGTGCCACTAGCACGACCATAGGCCTAGTCTCGCCTGCTAGAAAGAAGAGCATGAGGGATAAGACTCCAGAAATGGAGATGCAAAAGCCATAGGAAAGAAAGAAACTGGCGATAAGGAAGAGAAAAAAGGAAACATCAGACAAATCTACCACCCCAAGTCTATCCTCACCATGCATGTCTATAGAGGTCAAAGACCAACCTGAAGTAGAAATAAATGAAGAAGGCGACCAGGCTCATGTCGAGGCCACTGAAGAAGAACAACACTTTGAGGGTGAAAGGGGACCTTGTCAAGAGTTAGACAACCCTAAAGTTGCACCCAATCCCATGATCTCAGAAGTGGTACTGCAAGTACCTGAGCAGCCAAATGTGAGCACCTCTGCCCAAGCAACCAATATTGATCCAATGTTGAACAAGTCAGCTCTGCAGCCTAAGGAGCTTGTAACGTCAATGACACTGTCAACAACGCCTGTAGAGCAACAACACCAATGCACATAGACATTTGGTGATGTATTAGGGTACAAATTCGATGCCATGTGGTTACACATGCATCATTCTTGCAAGATTAATTTCAATATTACTTCTAGCCTATGCACATTGACAACACATGTACACAGTTTGAATGTAAGAATTGAGGCACTCCCTTAGTTCATGCAAGGGGTAGTCAACACTCAAAACATGATGATGGGGGATCTGAAGAAACTAATAGAAGAAATGGCAGACCTCAAAAAATAATAGGATGCCATGAGAGTAGATAAAGAACTGATGCATAAGGGGTATGAAGAAGCGTTAGAAGATTTAAAGAAGGAATGTCAGTGCTTTGATGACAAACGCCGACAACTAGCTATAGAATGCCAGGAGATGGACGGTTGGCGGTAAAGAAAGAAGTCGAAGCATATAACTAGTCCTTCTACATCACAAGCCTCCTCAAGCCCCTTGAGCCCAGATAAAGATGATGATGACATAGGAGGAATAAGTGTGGGCACATGTTCAAAGGATGAAAGTCCCAATGTAAAGACTACCCCAAGTGTGGAACCATCAATAAAAGAAGAACTACAAAAGTCAGAAACTCATCAAGATGTCGAGATGAAGAAGACAAATGCCTTATCAAGAATGTTCGATTTGAATAGAAACCCAGAAGAGGACAAAGTTGTAGCTGAGAAACCTCAACCAATTGTCGTCGTCAGGGAAGAAAGCACTGCCATAGAAGATCTCACATCAAGATAAATAAGGGATCTCAACAAGTTCTTAGATGACATGACATTTGGAATGGACATCTACAATGACTTTCTATAAGACCCAACATAGTACGAGCACAATGACGCACTCTATGACGGAAAGATGACTGCGATGTTAGACACACTCAATTCAACAGAACTAGTGCAGCCATCAGAGGAGGACAGATCCATAGAAGACTTAACTGGCAAGATATCTGCGAACAATGAAGGTAAAGTAGCAAAACAAGCACATTTGGATGCCAAGACACAACTTCCCATGATGAAAGTACAACCCCCAACAATGCAAATAGCAGGAGACGAAACCTCAAAAGACGACAAAGGGGGACTCATCTCTTTCTTCACTGATGAGTCGATCAGAAAGCGGAGTGCACTAGTTGATATTGTACCATTAGGTGTTGCTCCTCCTCTACCCTACAAAATGACGGGTATGGTCATGACCTCCTTAACCAAAATCACATGCAGAGATGTCCATATCTTAGCAGATGTGCTCAATGACAACCTGCCAGGCATGTGTATTCTCTACCATAATAAAGGAAGGCCACTTAACATGGACCATTTTAGAGTGATCTTTATGAAAAGAGAATGAGTACACAAAAAGTTGTTCAAAGTACTCAACGCAACTCTATTGGAAGAATTTCTACATCCTGAAAAATTGCAACCTATTTTCAACGACACCACACATCTAGCAGGCCAACTTTTTGATAAAAATTACAAATCTTCCTATGTGAAAGAACTAAAATGGGCAGTGAGTAGAGAAGAGAAAATTGTTAGTTATGCCTATAAGGACTGTACAACACTGGCACTTATTGTTGTCAACCTATATGAGAGATGTACAATAGTGTTCAATTGTTGCGTAGCTGAATCTGACAACACGTCCTTGGTTTACAAAAAAGGAAGAAAGAGATATTTTAAAGGTACCACTACATCTGCAGCGGGCTATTCAGATAGCGGACAACTGACACCAAGGGATATGGAAATAGTTCTCAATCTATAAAAAGGTCCCTCAAGAAAAAGCTGAGATAGGGGATTGCACTTTCATAGTACTGAGGATGATGGAAGAAATCAATAAGGGAATCCCACTAGAAGACCCCTACATAGAAGATTTACATACCTTACGTGGTGTCTATGCAATGGAAGTTATCTATGATCAGTGCTTCTTTAATGACCCGATGATGCCTTCAGACGCAATACCATGTCGGCTTCACCAAGAAATACCTCTACCAGAAAAGAAAACTTAGAGGGAAGGGCTTAAAACCCTATGGTTTGATCCAGAAGAACCTGCTAGAGCAACTATTTGGAAGGAAGGATGGGAAATAGAATATATATATATATATATATATATATATACTCCTGAAAAAGCAGAGAAACAACATGAAAACAAGCCAAAACACTCTCCTTTGGCAGAAAACGACAAAGAACAATCTCCAGTTCATGAGCCTGAAGAAGGGGAGATAGAGGAAGATGATATGACAAAGATAAAACCTGAGGGGCTAGTAGGAGAAATAGTGCCAACCTTCAAAGATTTTGATAGGTGGACCTATGAAAGCTTGTCACTAGAATCCCTACAGTTGATAATGAAATGCTTAAGGGAAGTTGACACCATGACAGAGGCAATCTTCAAAAGGTATGGAATCTGTGTACTAAAGGATGACCTCAGAGATACTTTGAAAATAGGAGGGTACCTTTCAGTCAACACTATGTCAGCCTATCAGTCACTGCTGAATGACAACATGCCAAACATGCATATGGCCTACTTTTCTCTTAGTAGACGATATATTGAAGGATAAAAGGTCAGGCAAAAAAATAGCCTACTACAATGCCTGGCGACGTCTCTCCCAGACTATATATTCCTACCCATCCTACATGATAATTATTGGACTCTGCTAGTAGTCTGTATTATAGCTAGGACTGTAGTTCTATACAACAGCTCAGATTCAACCTTTGCACTCAATAAATGCACAAATATGACTACTAAAAAGACAACTACATAAGAGAAAGCAATCACGTGTGCCGAAGTAGTCGTAGAAATGCTCAAAAATCATGGAAAAGGGTACAAGCATAAAGAAGGCAAAGACTTCAAGAAGATGTAGTTCTACCATAGAAGCCCTCAACAAGTACCACTGTCAAATGAATGTGGCTTCTATTGTCTATCCTGGATGATCACCCTAGCTACAATGAATATGAAGGGTGAGGGCATGCAACATGAACAATACCACCCCCTACACGGATTATATGCCAGCATGCTCCTCGAGTCAAAATGGGCAACTACAAACAACTAGCAGTAATAAAGAAAGCTCATTTATACATCCAACACCAATTTTGACACCCTGGGTCAGGGTGAATGATAAGTTTGGGGGAGGAGTCATAAATGGGCGTGAGAGGTACACTTTTTTCACCAAAATTTTCAAAAAAAATCTTGTACATATTCTTCTTCTACTACAATCAAGTATGAGAAACAAATTTTCCTAAAAAAAATTTTCAAAAATTTTGCTATTAGTCATAGTTTTTCTTAGCCCCTTCTTAGACTTGTCAGCTCCCCTACTGTATGTTGTAGTGCTATCATTTCTAGAGAGGTGCAAATGAGAAAGCAATACACATAAAAGTAAAAACAAGAAGCCCAACAATACAGTTTTATCTCATTCTTACAACAAAATGTTGTGTGTGGAACAATCCTAAGTCTATGGAATCCCTAGAAACTAGAGGACTTTAACAAGCCATACTCCTAACCAATCACCCTAACTTGACAGTTCTAGCTAGAAAATATTCACCTCCCTCAAGAAGGAAATAGTTGCCCCTTCCAAGTTTAATTATCCCTGCTTTGGGATGAAAAGAGGCTTGGCCACCCAGTAAATCATGTAAAAGCGCCTCACCCAAACCTGAGAGGAGATATGAAAAGCCAAAAAGAAAAAAAACATTGAGAGTTGTGCCTAAAAGATGTCGAAGGATCCCACACAGTCGGTGTATTTCTACACTCATAAATGTAGATATGTTGTGCCCGTAAGTGGAATCCTGAAGCCAAGTAGATCCACCTACACTCCCAAGAAACCCTCACGCAACCACCTGACTTAACATCGGGAGCTCTTGGGGCAACACTATCCTTACGACATCTTGTGGGTGAGGGAAATTGAGGAGTGTAGGAAAACACTTAAAGCCTGAAACCTACCTGAGCACACTAGCATAGGGCCAACTAAAATAAAGGAAGGGTGTGAAAGCTATCCCTCAAGGGGATGTTGTACAAGTATGGCTAGTAACCTAGTGTAGGGAAGGGTAAGTCATTAAGATAGAGAGCCCTTTTACTACCAAAAGGAATTGGCAAGGATTCAAAATCATGCAACTCTGGATACGAAAGGGAGGAAATGGAATCTTAGGATTTAAAACGGACATACCACGAGAGTTTTGTTGCATGAATGAGTTAACTCTATAATGGTAGGCTTTTTGAACAATGTTGTTACCCATATATCATGTCTCTATGATTTTGGTCCTACCATTATCCTAAGGATAGGCTCAATCCTAAGTTTGGGGGAGTTGATAACATCTTATTTTGTGTGCTTTTTGCGTATGATTTATGCCTCCCCTAGCATACCTTTTATGGATTTCTCTACTTATTTTAGTGCCTTAGAATCAAAGTCTTAAATTCATATATCTCTTACTCTTGCAGGGTCATACTATGCCACGACCGTGGTCAATGCCACGACCGTGGTCAATGCCACGACTGCCGATGTATGGCCCACTAATGTCCCTGCCACAGTCGATGCCTCCATTCCCACTTCTTCACACCGCGACCGCGATGCTCCTACCAAAGCAATGCCCCACAGTCGAGGCCACTTTGCGATCAAGGCTCCCCCTCAACCATGGCAGACAACCAGCACACCGTGACTGTGGCCCAGAGGTTAAGTCAGTGGGTGGTGTCTATAAATAGACCCCACCTCGGCACGTCAAATCATCATATCATCAAGGACCATGAAGTGTTGCCAAACTCAAGAGTCACCCACATTCATACCCATAAGTCTTAGATCTCTGAAGACGTAAGTCAGAGGAGAGAGAATATTAATCTCCCCTCTTCTTTAAAGGAAGAAGCTGCTACAACCACGCCCACTCCAGATCTAGACTTGATGATGTACAGTGGTGTGTCACCTTCTTCCTTCTCTATCTATATCTATCATCTCCATCATGTTGAGATTTCCCTCTTCATAGTTATTGGTGTATCTATCCTTCTATGATGTCATTATGCTACCCCTCAACATGTGTGGCTAAGCATCTAATGTGGGTTGGGAGTAGACACTAAGGCTCTCCCAACATGTATATTCCTATTCCCCTTTGAATACATATATGTTCTTATCAAGATTATCACCATACTCTTATTTTTAATTCTTTACTTGTATGCTTAGCTACCATCTTGTGATGTTTGATTGTTGGTACCTCAAAATAATAGTACCAACTATATCTAGTGTTATGGAGTAGTATGAATGCATGTAAGTGTTGGAATACTAAAGATAACAGTCATATGGTTTGATTCGTGGTTGTTGGGTCGTCATCTTGAGAGAAAGACTACCTTAAAACCTAAATCTATCCTAATCTCGAGAGAGGAGGGAATAGATGTGTTTGATGATTTCTTGTAATCTTGATAGGGGTATACGAAGGGGTGTGAGTCTTGCATGTTGGAGAGAGACCTTAGTCGGTGAAACTCGATCCAAGTTTCCTTCAATACCTTTTTTTCTTACCACTTGTTTTATTTTTCTCTTGCTTTATTTTCTCTCTTTTACCTTTCTTTGTTTTGGCAGGAGCATCATCGTTCTTTAGGGAAAACCACCTTGAATCCATCTTTCATTTGGAGTATAAGAGTTCGAGACTCTGCGTACTTAATACTTACTAACCTTGTCCCTATGGTTTGACCCAGAATACTACATCAGACCTCATATAATAGTTGTGTGGGCTTGAGTGTCAGGTTATAATCTTAAAAGTCTGACTACTCTAGATCTGCTCCATTTTGGACGTACGATTTAGGCCAGTCAGTGGGTAATTATTTCAAGGCCAAAGACTTGATGCAAGTGTGGGTAAGTCCTTATTGAAGGCTAAAGATGTCTTGATCAAGTGGGTAAGTCCTTGTGTAGGTGAAAGACTCTTGTCTTGAGTAGGTAAGTGCTTGGATGTATTGTGGTCTCCTTGTATCTCTTATTATGGAATATAAGTATACATGGGTGCAAAGTCCTAGAGGTTGCCTCTCTTGGTAGTGGATTGACTATTTCCTAGTTTGGAGATGGGAACCACTCTAACCACCTTGTCCAAGTGAATTTTTGATAACACTTTATTTTACATTCTTTTTGTATATATTATATACCTCTTTTAGTATATCTTTTATTAGCTTTCCCCAAAATTTTACCATCTTTTTACTAAAATCTCACTTACACATCTTTCCATGATTTCAGGCACATTTACAACCCAAGTCACGGTTGTTACCTCGACCGCAGCCCACTTGTTCAACAATGGTGGTCGAGGTCTATGAACTGCTTTAAGATTGAGGTCCTTCCGCATTCACGATAGACCGCTGTCAGAATAAATCCGCAATCTCAACCTCTCCAACGCAATGCATGGGTCGACCTCGACCGCGATCATTGCCAGACCGTGAGCAACTGGAAGACCATGACCAAGTTCGACCGTGATGAAAGAAGGAATAAAGAGCAGACCGCGACCGCGGTCTCACACCTCTCTAACCCAGACTGTGACCACGGTCTAGGCTTAAGTCGGTGGAAAGTGCCTATAAAGAGTCCAACCACCTGTCTTGTCCAAGGATCATATCCTAGATCAGATCTTGAAGACCACAAAGTGATGTTGCATCCCAGACTCATTCCATTCCATCCCATCCACCAGTCTTAGATCTCCAAAGGCGGTAGATGAGGAGAGAGAAGACTGAAGGCTCCTTCTTCGAGAGAAGAAGATTGCCTACGCCATCGACGTGCTAGATCCAAATCTGAAGAATTATCGAGTCATATCATGTCCCTTCTCTCTCTATCTAGATCTATCATTCCATTCTATTGTACTTCCTTCCTCAGTACGTGGACTTCATGTATCTATCATTATGTAACATCATTATGCTGTCTGCAAGCATGAATGGCTAAACACCTTAACTTGGGTTAGGAGTAGCCACTAAGGCTCTCCCAACATGTATATCGTCTCTCTTTGTCGAATATATACACTCTTGTCAAGGTTATCTCAATGCACTTGTTTTAATGCTTCACTTGTATGCTTAGCTACCATCTTGTGATGTTTGATAGTTGATATCTTGAGAGAGTAATATCACTTTTACCATGTATTATGGAGTAGTATGAATGCATGAGAGTGTTAGAATGCTAAATATTTAAACCATGTGCTATACCTTATGGTTTATGTGAGGCCATCTTGAGAGAGAGGCTACCTTTAGACTTAGATTTGTCCTCATCTCGAGAGAGAGTGGAACAGATGCTTTTGATGGCTTCTTCTAATCTTGATGAAAGTGTATGAAAGAGAGAGAGATGATGTTGTGTGTTGGAGAGAAGTCTTAGTAGGTGAAACCCGATCCGAGTTTCCTTCCATATACTTATTTTGTCTTATTTTTGTGTTCTCTTATTTTTATTATCTTTGTTTTCTTACTTTACTTTGATCTGAGTTCCATTGTTCCATAGGGGCACCTCTTTATTGTACCTCCTTTATCTGGAGTATAAGAGCGTTAGATTCTGTGCACTTAACACTACCAACCTTGTCCCTATGTTTGACTCTGATCGCTACATCGGACCCCGTTTATCGTTGCGGGGGCCTGAGAGTCGGGCTATCTCTTTAAAAGTCTGACTACTCTGAATTTGCTCCATTTGGATGTGTGATTTAGGTCGGTCAACTTTTTGGCACTGTTACCTGGGACAAGGCAAACAACAATGTTAAAAACTCGAGTCCACTCACTATACTCCCATGCCTCAAGCTTAGCAATAAGCTTGACCGCACTATTACTTTAAGTCTGCTACCGTGCGTTTGTGTAGAATAGTTCATTTTAACATGTCTAGTTTATTAACTCGACTGTGTGGTCTATTTAGGAACCCAAGAAGAAGTGGACTCATCCAACTTTGCTCCTTAAACTCGGGATACCATGCCACCTCATGTGGATGTTACTCTCTCTGGGGACGAACGGGATGCGAGGAATCAACACAACCCACCACCACCAGGCTCGGATGAAGACATAGACGAACGTTACAATGATGATCGTTGACATGAAGAGGACAACAGGGATGAAGATCATCATGAAGATGATCATTGTAAAGAGGAAGATCGATGCAATGAGGAATGACACCATAGGCATCAAAGAAGACATCATCTTAACCATCATGACAATGAAATGGAGTGTGATGGTCAGGATAGCGACAGTGAGGACGACGAAGAAGGGAAGACTCTTCGTGAGTTGGAAGCAATAAGGGCCAATGAGTCTAGGTGTTCGATCATCATACCAAACTTCAATGTTGTAAATTTTGATCTAAAACCAGTTGTCATCTCTATGATCCAAAATAAACCTTTTCATGTGAACTCAAGAGAAAACCCGTACCATCATCTTGATGCTTTTAAAAATATTTGTGATACTATCAAGATGAGGGGAGTCCCGCAAGAGGTGATATACTACAAATGTTTTAACTTCTCTTTAGAAGACAAGGCTCTATCTTGGTACCTAAATCTCCCCCACCAATATATAGATGGGTGGAGACCCCTAGAAGATGCTTTTGTTACTAAATTTTATCCTACAAAAAGAACAATCTGCTACATGCAGAAGATTACCTCTTTTGCACAGAAGCCGAGAGAGAACTTGCATGAAGCATGGGAACGTGTCCAGGAGTACCTTAGGGATTTACCACACCACAATTATCATAAGGGGTTCCCAGTGACCACTTTCTATAATGGGCTAACTCATACGGAAAGGACTTCGTTAAACACAGCTGTTGGTAGTGATTTCCTTGGGAAGAAGCCAAACAGAACCATGAAGATAATAGAAAACATGGTTGCGCTGCAAGAAGGCGTAGACTATGAAAGGAATGACAGAGGATCAACAAGGAAGGTAGGGGCCGAAGGACCATCTATGGAAGACAAGGCTTTAGAAACCATAACACCCCAAATTCAAAAAATAGCAACTGATGTAAAATAGTTGAAAGATAGTGGAGTTAAGGGTAAGAAACATACTGAGAAGGTCATGAAGTGTGTAACCTGTAGAGAAGGAGGACATGGAGTGGAAAACTGTATCTACACCAAGCCAGAGGAAAGTGACGAAAGTGAAAGTGAAGAAGAGACGCAGAACGTTTCCTATGCCAACTTCAAGAGGCCATACCACCCTGGTTTCAGCTACAGAAACAAGGATGCAGTCAAGAATTCACACCATCTGAGCAACTCACAAAAACTGCCGCCAGGTTTCGAGAAGAGAAGCAGACAAACTCAGTATACTCAGACAACAAACTATCAAACCAACAAGAACAACTACTCAAGACAATGTAAGAATCAAAATCGTCAAGAGACCCATTGGTATAGTAGAAGATGTCCCTATCCATGTGGGATGATTCTTCATCCCTTACGACATCATTGTGATAGACACTGTCAAGGAACGAAGTGTCCTATGATATTCGGACGACCATTTTTGGCAACTGGTAGGGCTTTGATAGATGTTGTTGAAGGCATCATAAATCTCCGGGTTGGAAATTATCACATAGACTTCAAGGTGAAGAAAGCCATGAAGGGACCGTCTCTTTTCGTATCATTCTACTTCATGGCCAGCTACAATCAATACTGTGAAGAGGTTCAAGAGGAAAAGGCCATAGTAGGCCTCCTGATGAGGGCCCTGAACAACCCAAATCCTCTGGTGGAAGACCCAGAAGTGGTTGAAATTCTAGATTATCTTAACCAAGGCAAAGAAGATCTCAGTGAGGATGAAGAAGTTATTGAGACCATGAAATATGCTTCTTTGGAACAGTCGAGTGAAGAGCAAGAGGCTCCCAAACCAAAGCCATAACTGAAACCACTCCCCGAAGTACTGAAATATGAATTCTTGGACAATGAAGGAAGGAATTGAGTCATAATTAATGCAAACCTAACTGAAGAACAATGACTCATGGAAGAGCTGATGGAACACAAAAAGGCAACCAGATACTCTATTGAAGACATTAAGGGACTTAACCCAACCCTTTGCATGCATAGGATAAATTTAGAAGAATATGTGAAGCCACTGGTTCAACCTCAAAGAAAATTGAACTAGATGCTAAAAGAAGTAGTCAAGAAAGAAATATTGAAAATACAGGATGTAGGGATTATATACTCGATAAGCGACAGTAGCTGGGTAAGCCCCATTCATGTATTGCCTAAGAAAGAGGGGATGACTGTAGTGAAAGGAGATAATGGTGATGAAGTAGCCACAAGAATTGTTACGGGATGAAGGGTGTGCATCGATTATAGAAAACTGAATTCAGCCATGAAGAAAGACCATTTTCCCCTACCATTCATTGACACCAAGTCTTGGAAAGACTGGCCCACTACGACTATTTCTATTTCTTGGATGGATATTCTGGATTTTATCAGGTTCCAATCCACCCTGATGATCAAGAGAAAACAACATTTACGTGCATCTATGGCACGTATGCCTTTAGAAGAATGCCTTTTGGCTTATGAAATGCTCCCGCAACTTTTCAACGTTGCATGATTTCTATGTTTGATAACTTCTTAGAAGATATAGTTGAGGTGTTTATGGATGACTTTTCAATATACAGGACGAACTTTGATGCCTACCTAAGAAATTTATTCTTAGTACTACAGAGATGTGAAGAGAAATACCTGGTCCTAAATTGGGAAAAGTGCCATTTTATGGTCTAGAGCGGTATCATCTTAGGACATAAAATTTCCAAGAAAGGTATCAAAGTGGACCTAAGAAAAATAAAAGCTATCTCTAAACTCTCGCCACCAAAGTCTATGACTGGGGTAAGAAGTTTTCAAGGCCATGCTGGATATTATAGAATATTCATTAAGGATTTCTCAAAAATCTCAAAACTCCTTTCGAATCTGCTGATCAAAGATGCAGTTTTTTAATTCAATGACGAATTCTTAGAAGCCTTCGAGACCCTGAAGAAAGCTCTGACTTCTGCACCTATCTTACAAGCCCCAGATTCGGAGCTGCCATTTGAGATAATGTGCAATGCTAGTAGATACACCATAGGTGCAGTACTAGGACAAATGAAAGACAAAAAGCATCATGTCATCTGTTACACCAGTCGCACATTAGATGAAGCTCAAGTGAATTATACCACCATTGAAAAGGAAATGTTGGTGATTGTTTTTGTGTTTGACAAGTTCCGGTCATACCTTATAGTGTCCAAGGTGAAAGTGTACACTAACCACGGCGATATACGTTACCTCATGCAGAAGAAGGATACCAAACCAAGGCTGCTACAATGGGATCTGCTATTGTAGGAATTTGACCATGAAATAATAGACAAGAAAGGAAAGGAGAATGTGGTAGCCGACCACTTATCCAGAATCATTTTCGATGAGGAAAATCAATTGTAAGTTAACGATAACTACGTTGATGAAGCCATGTTGATGGCTCAATTAGAGGAACAAAGATTACCATGGTTCACTGATATTTGTAACTATTTGGCATGTGGCCATCTGCCACCTGACATAACGTAAAACCAAAAGAAAAAGCTTTTCTTTGATGTCAAGAACTATTATTGGGATGATCCATTTCTATTTAAAAGGTGTTCAGATAATTTGTATCGGAGATGTATACCCGAGGAAGAAGTTTCGGCAATCCTGAAAGAATGTCACTCTTTGCCTTATGGAGAGCACCACAGTGGAGAAAGAACTATTGCGAAGGTACTCCAATCTAAGTTTTACTGGCCCACCTTGTTTAAAGACGTGACATCTTTTGTAAAGGCATGCAAGGAGTGCCAACTCACTGGTAATATCAACCAAAGAAGTGAAATGCCTATGGTTGAATGGGTAGAGGTGGAGATCTTCAATGTTTGGGGGATCGACTATATGTGCCCTTTCTCGTCATCAAAAGGATACCTATACATCCTTGTAGTCATCGACTATGTGTTCAAGTGGGTCGAGGCAGTAGCAACTCAGACTTGTGATTCTAAATCAGTGATCAAGCTGTTTGAGAAGACCATTTTCCCACGCTTTGGAGTGCCTCGCACTGTTATAAGCGATGGAGGATCACACTTTGGAGAAACGCAATTTGAGGCACTATTGAATAAATATGGGTCAAAGCACAAAGTTGCTACATCCTATCTTCCTCAGACCTCAGGACAAGTGGAAGTGTCCAACAGGCAGATAAAACAAATATTGGAAAAGATAGTCAACCGTACTAGGAAGGACTAGTCTATGAAGCTTGACAACGCTCTCTAGGCTTACATGACTTCTTATAAGACACCTATAGGAACAACGCCGTACAGACTGATTTATGGTAAATCCTGGTATCTACCCCTTGAGCTTGAGCATAAAGCCCTTTGGGCGATTAAGTTCTTAAATATGGATCTGGAGAAAGCAGGCCAGAAGAGATTCTTATAGCTGTAAGAACCCAAAGAGATGAGATTGCATGCTCACAAAAATGCAAAAATTTATAAACAAAGGACTAAGGTGTGGCATGATGCCCACCTAAAGAACAAAAATGTCCACAAAGGTGATAAAGTGCTTCTATTTAATTCAAGCATCTGATGCTTCCCAGGAAAACTCAGAACAAGATGGTCGGGCCCCATTCTGTGGTGAAGATATACCCATCAGGAATGATGGAGATTCAAGGGGAGAAAATAGGAACTTTCAAGGTTAATGGCCATAGAGTAAAAATATTTTACAAATACAAAGCTTTTCTCCAAAGGTCTAAAATCAGTTTGGAGGAACCGAATCAATCACCCAAGGAAAGGAATGAGGAGTTGCCACATCCAGCTGAGAAACCCAAGGAACGAATGATTATGAAGTCGAGATAGAGACTTTAAAACAAGCACTTCTTGGGAGGCAACCCAAGTTTTTGCTATTTCTCTGAGATTTTGTTTTCCTTACCTTTTAGTTAATTTGTTTCCTCCCCTTTTAAGTTTTGTACATATCTATTCCCCTTTAAAAAGATGAATGGATTGAAGAAACAAGCTTTGTTTTGGTCAAGTACTCTGACCGCGGTCGAGACAGCGGTCGCGGTGTTCACCTTGCTTCAAGCAGACCGCGACCCGCGGTGCCAACATTTAGTGACCTCGACCACGATTTGATGTTTCCCTTAATAGAAGATATCATAGATTGCGGTCATGTTTCGAGTACACCATGGTCGCGATCGCTCCTTCTTTATCAACATATCACAGTCACTCTCATACATATATTCTAAAACCCCAATTTCTTGTATTCTTTTTGCTTCCTACTTTCTCGAGCCAGAGCTAAACCTCTAGACTCCAACGAATTCACCACAACTGCAATAGACATCCACCGCCGTAGTCGAATCGACGCCGCACCAACCTTCTCTGTTTCATCGTATCCTCTGATAAACAAGGAAACTGACAAACCCTATTTTCCCATTTCACACGCCACCTCCATGGTTTCTCACCATCGTTGCCATTTTCAGTTTCACCTTGCACCCTATCCCCACTTTTCTGATTCGTTTGGATTGACTGCCACCTATCGCACCGCCAACAGCCATTATCGCCGGTCAAAAATCCCCGTCCACCCTAGGTGACACTTTCAAACAGAGATTACAAACCTAAAAAATATAATAATCGGTGCAACCTCACATCGTCGAGTGCATCTACGATCGAGGTTGCACTACCTCCACCCAACCCTCCTACCCCAAATTGAACAAGGATGAAAGGAAGTGGAACCGTTGGACCTGATAGACCACGAGTCACAGTGTGCACCAACCTAGACCGCGACCACGGTCTACACATCGATCAAACCTGGTCGCGGTGCCCCCCCTCAACGCATGAGTATAAGGCTCATACCGCAGGTCGCAGTGTTGAAGATCGTTGCTTGAAATCATGGTCGTCTCGACCACAACCTGCTCAGTTCACAGCATAAGACTGCGACTGTGATCTCCTGTACAAGGCTGCAACCGTGACTCCATTCAGAGACCATGATTGCAATGTCTCTTGAATCACCAACAAGACCGTGGGTTGCAGTCACTATAAACTTTTTTTGAACTTAACAAATTATCATAAAATAATTGTGAGACAATTAATCACTGTTAAATCAAATATAAACTAATTAATTATAAAAAAAATGCAAAATGTCTTGTCCCACGACCAGCGACCCCATCTACAAGCAGGAAACATCTTTGAAGGAGGCAGAGAAGATAATGGAAAACCTGACAATGGCACTGAAAAAGGACACATCTCTTCTAGTGGCCAAAAGGGTTGAGTTGTAGCTCAAGCTTGAACATTATCAAAGGATCCTTGGTCACCTGACACCGGAGGACTCTCCACAAGAAATAGAACAAATCGAGCAAACAAAGACCTCTAAGTACCAACAAAGAGAATCAAAGACCCGAGTATAAGAGAAGAAAAGGAAAGCTACACCCAAGGAAAATAAGGGCATCAAGAAGGCAAAACAAGTAGTAACTGAGAAACCAAGAAGGGAGGAGATAGAGAAAGCCAACTAAAAGAAAGAAGCCATTGGAGAGACATCAGTAGAGTATGACGAACCTCGTTCGTGCCAAGAAACCCAGTACAACAGTCTACCTATGACTGGATGTGTCAAAACAAGGACTTCATCTCAACTAGGTACATGGACGTAGAGGATTTCAAGAAGATGGAATCTATGATAGGGTAGTCCAATTCCTAGAAGGTGCAAATTTATGCACCTTATGCACATCTAAGGCATAGTCCCACAAGAGTTAACTGCAGAGTTTCTGTATTCCCTAAGAAAAATCCCCACAAGTAGGGAAACAAGGGAAGTGAGCGGCAGAGATTACAAACTAGAGGTAAGGCTAGGAGGTGAGCCTTACATGATCTCTGAGGCAGCACTGAATAAAATATTCATGAAGACATAGGAAGAAGCCAAAGCCTGCTCTGCCACCCCAGGAGAGAAGGAAGCGACCACCTATGATAGCCATCACATGTGGGAAGAGCTGACCGGAGAAGAAGAACACAGCTCAAAGAACTGGAATGCCTCCCTGATCACCTCGTGCTTCATTTGTACGATCCAAAAGATAATGACTTACACCATTTATACGAGGCATGAGACAGGAACAACAAGTAAAGGGGATCTTTTCCTAATATGGTCAATTATAAATAAAAAGGCAGTAAATATCCAGAAAAGATATTAATCGAACGTTTATTAACGGCAGTAGTAGGGGAAGCAAAAAGGAATTATGCATATTGTATGGGCAGTTAAGTAACAAAGATCACACAATACTTCATGGATGTAGTGGAGATCCTAAAGTATAAGGAGATGGAGGGACAACTAAAAATAGATATTAAATCCCTCGTCAGCATGATAATTCTGGCGTAGAAGGGGGAGAAACTATACTTCAAGCAGAGCGGCTCAAAGAGGTTCCTCCCCCTTCCAAAGATGGAATTTTATGATGCCCACAAACTACGTCCAACCCAAGATGACATCGAGAAGATGTGCTCAGGGGCACTGTGAGCCAACACAGAACCAGCAATTATAGTCAGGGAGAGCAGTGCCCAAGCTGAAATAAAGGAGAAGAAGCTAGTAGTGTAAAAGAAAAAGAAGACATCAGATGCACCGATAACACCAACCACAATGCTAGAAGCTACATAACCACCAAACTTGACTGGTCCCCTTCCAGAAGAAATAATGGCAAATAAAGAACCCACGCCTGTAAAACCACAAGAAAAAGAAGCTACAACAGAACAAGAGGGGAAAAAAAGAAGAAACCACAGTGGTTAATCTATAGCTCAACGATCAACTAGAGGCAGAGCCGAAAGGATAAGACTCCAAAGCTAACCAGAACTAGAAGTCTGTGGAGCCGACATGGACCCATAGGACAAGCAGAAGGAGAAAGAACAAGGTCCACCATCGTCACCTCCACAACCAACAATACCAAGAACGACAATGACGCGCATGGAGCAACAATTGCACCAACATCAACATCATACACCCTCTTTCGGGGGTGTACTAGGTATAAGGTTTGATGCCATGTGGGAACAAATTCATCAAACTACTACAATACATACAAATATTACTTCTTCTTTATCTGTGCTAACAATGTAGGTCTGGGTCCTGGACGACTGAACTAAAGCACTCCCTGACCTCATACAAGAGGCATTAAGCAACCAATGGATAATGATGGGAGTGCTGAAAGAAATGAAGGATGAAATGGAGGACTTAAAGAAGGAGAGGCACTCCAATTGAGCTGACAATGAGCATATGTGTCGCGGCTACAATGCGGCGATGGCCAGCCTTAAGGAAGAATGTGCCTCAAAGAGGACCACCGAAAATTTTAAAAGGAACACAAAGAAATTGAGAGTCGACAGAAGAAAAAGAAGGCAAAGCATTCGGCAAGCCCAACACACTCATCCTCAAGTCCCTCCATCCATGACGACAACGACGATGACAATGTGGGAGGAACCAACATGGGGGAAGAGGCATCAAGGGAAGAAAGTGTCAATATAAAGACGGTATCAATAGTTGAGCAGAAGGCAAAGGAAACTCCACAACAGTTGAGCTCCCCCAACAACAAAGACACAACAAAAACCAAGGCATTATCGAGGGAGCTATATCTAAACAACAACCCTGAAGAAGGAAAGGAAGAAACTAATGAAGGCAATGGTAGATAAGCATAATAGTAATCAACCCTACCTACAAGTAAACTGACACCAGAAGAATAACAAGATATAGCTCATCGAGAACAGGTCGTCACATCAATGTCAGACTTCAGCGCGACAGGGGTCGTGGAGCTCAATAAGATGCTAGCAAAGGTGGGCACTGGTCTCGAGGAGAGCAACAAGTTCCACCTATTCTAAAGACACCATGATCATAATGACTACCTTTATGATGGAAAGATGGAGGCAACTCTAGCAATGCTGGCAGCTGCCAAACTGGGCCAAACTTATGAGGAAAGCAATATCAGAGATAATGCAACTACATAAGCTTTCTCAAAAGTAGCAGAACAAGTGGCCACAACCCAACTGACAGTCAAAGAAGCGGAATGGGTGGCCACAAATATGCTGACTATCGACAAAACCTCAACACCTTCTACACACAAAGGAACATTTGACGATGAGGATGACATGCTATTAACTTTCCTTGAAAATGAGCCCGCCGGGGAGAAAAGTATGCCAACTAAATAAGAAACACTTGGAGTGGCTCCTCCCCTACCATGTAAAATGAAGGAGATAGACATGTCTACAGTATCACAGATTACGTGTAGAGATGTCCACATCTTAGAAGACATCCTCAACGATGATCTACCCGGGTCTGACATATTGTATAATAACAAGGGTAGACGTTTGACTAGGGATCACTTCCGTGGAATTTTCTTGCAAAAAGCACAAGTACATAAACGACTGTTCAAGGTGATCTACACTACCCTCCTGGAAGAATTTCTACATTCAGACAAGCTGCAACCAGTCTTCAATGGAACGACACATCTGGCTAGCCTCATATACAAAGAAGACTACGAGGCAGTAGATGTCACTGAACTCAAGTTAGCAGTTTGCAGAAAAGGAACAAGATATGTAGTGTTGCCCATAAGGGATGTAAGGCATTGGGCACTAATCGTCATGGACTTGTACAAGCGTAAGACAACGGTGCTCAATTGTTGTGTAGCCGAACTGGACAACACTTCACTCATCTACAAAAGGAAGGATGCTAGAAATGCCCTAAAGATATCACCGTGTTTGCAATGAGAAATCAAAGAAGTAGATGACAGATGTCGGGGCTTCTGGAAATTCTTCTCCGTAAAAAAGAAGGTCCCCCAAAAAGAGACTGGCTCGGGGGATTGCGTCTTCATAGTGTTGAGGATGATGGAAGCCATCAAAAAGGGCATCCCCTAAGAAGATCTAGACAATGCGGACCTGAATGGACTGTGGGGTATGTATGCCATGGAGGTAATCTATGACCGTTGCTTCTTCAACAACCCGGTGATGCCTCCAGAAGTAGTGCCTTAGATACTTCATAAAGATATCCCTCTTCAGTAAAAGGTGACTTGGAGGGAACAATTGAAGACCATATGGGTCGATCTAACAAAGCCAGCCAGCGCTACAGCTTGGAAAGAAGGCTGGAGTCAAGGCACTAAAGAAGTTGTGAAATACATGTCAGAGGACGAACCAAAGTAGCCTCCAGTAGCAGAAATCACAGAAGAACAACCTTCAAAGGAACAACCTGAGAAGGAAGAGGTTGAAGAAGAAGACCTGGTCGATGTAAAGTCAGACGGACTGGCAAGAGAAGTTACATCTTCTTTCAAGGACTTCGATAGATGGAGCTGCCTTAGCCTGTCTTTAGAAGAACTAAATATCATTATGAGGTCCTTGAAAGAAGATGATTCACCGGGAGATGTCATCTTTGAGATAGATGACATTTGTGTGCTAAAAGATGAACTCCGAGAAATGCTGAAAATGGGAGGATATCTTTCAGTAAGCATGATGTCAGCTTACCATGTGCTACTGGGTGACAACATGTCGAGTGCTCACATGGCATACTTCTTGCTGGTGGATGACATCTTTAAAGACAAAAGATCAGGAGAAAAGGAGAACCTACGACAACGCCTGGTGACATCCCTACCAGACTACATCTTTCTACTGATTCTTCACAACAATCAATGGACTCTACTGGTCGTCAATGTCATTAAAAGGACTACAAACCTCTACAACAGCTCAGATTCAACCTTCACACTTAATAAAAAAGACTAACATGATGACCGCAAAGACTCCAACATAAGAAAAGGCCAACACATGCACTGAGGTGATTGTTTATATGATAAAAAGCCATGGCAAAGGGTACAAGCATACGACAGGCAAAGACTTCAAAAAGACGTAGTTCTGCCACAAGAGCCCCCAACAGGTGCCCCTATCAAATGACTATGGCTTCTTCTGTCTAGCCTGGATGGTGGCCCTAGCCAGTATGGATGCCAAGGTGGATGGTATGTAGTACGAACAGTACCACGCACTACGAGGAGTATACACAAGCAGGCTTCTCGAGTCCGAGTGGGCCTCCTCCAATAAGAAGAATGAATAAAGAAAGCACGTTTATACATCTCACTCAAATTTTGATACCCCGAGATGTGGTGTAGGATAAGTTTGGGGGAGGGTCATAAATGGTCTAGAGAGGTACATTTACCATCTTTTTACCTCTCTAAAATTCTCAAAAATTTTCAAAATTTTTGCAAAAGCTACCTTTTGAATTCAGAATCTAGCCTCCTCTCCTGCTAAATTTTCAAAATTATAGTTCTTTTGCCCTCCTAGAGAGAAATAAATGAGCAACCTATATATATACATATATATACATACATATATATACAAGTTAAACAAGAAACATATCAATATTGCTCTATCTCATTCTTGAAATAATACGTTGTAGTGTGAAAACTTTAACTCATGAAACCCTCATAGACTAGAGAACTTCAGCCAGCCATACTCCTGACCGACCACCCTCACCTGACGCTTTTGACCAGAAAATCCTTATCTCTGTAGAGAGGGAAACATCTGCCCTTTTCAAAGCATATCTAAAAAGAGGCTTGGCTGCCCAGAAGACCACTTAAAAATCCCTCACACCCAAGCCTGAAAGGAGATGTAAAAAAGCCAAAAAGAAAGAAAAAAATAATGAGAGTTGTGCCCAAAAAGATGCCAAAAGTTTCCACATGGCTGGTGTATTGCTGCACTCATGAATGCAAATATGTCGTGCCCGTAAGTGGAATCTTAAAGCCAAGCTTACACACCTCCAATCCTGAATGAAACTCACAAAACCACATGACTTAAAGTCAGAAGCCCAAAAAGGGCAACAATGTTATTACGACAGTTGTCGTTGAGGAACTCAAAAGGAGGAGGAAAACACTTAATTCTTAACCCTACCCAAACACATTAGCATAGGGCCAGCTGAAAATAAAGAAATAGTGTGAAAGCTACCCCTAAAAAAATATCTTGTAATAGTATGGTTATTACTTAAGGGGAAGGGGTGATAAGTTGAGAAGGAGGAACCTTTTACAATTAAAGGCAATGGTGATAAAATGAAGTTATGCAACTCTAGTTGAGAGAGAGGAATGAGACCTAAAGGTTAGAAAACATACCACAACAATCTTGATGCAAGAATGAGATATTTCAGTCATGTTATATTCTATAATTTTGTCACATAAGTTTTCTCTTTCTCCCTCTGAGTTATTGAGCCTACACTTAGCCTGAGGACAGACTTGATTCTAAGTTTGGGGGAGTTGAAAACACTTTATTTTACATTCTTTTTGTATATATTATTGTAATTACCACATTTGTGCTTAATTGGTAAACTAGGGTTTACCTGAATGATTACATGCTTGATTAGATTGAACATCGTTTAGACTTGATTAATCATAGTAGATAAATTGTGATGTTTCAAACCTAAGAATAAACTCTAACTATGATTTTAGTTTGAATAATTAGGGTTTGAGAAATGTAAACCCTAATCAGAAAAAATTAGGGTTTTGATAATACATGAATATGGATTTTGATTCAGATGGCAGTGTGGTAAATGATTTTTCATATTTTCTACAATTTTTTATTTAATTGAATTTTGGATATGATATGGATAACTCAATCATGCATATTGTAAAAAAATTTCAGAATATTTGAGTGTTCTTTGAATGTGGTTCTCGGTCAAACTAAACTTCGACCAAAATGTTGACAGAGTGCTTTTTAGTAGTGTAGTTTTTATTTTTATTTATTTATTGGAAAGTCCAAATGATATGAAATTTTAACTGGATATCTGAAACTCAATCATAAAAAACAAGTAAAATTTTCATAATTTTTTGATGCGTTTAGACCTTAATAGTAGATGAATTATAGTAATATTTTTATGACAGAAAATTCAGCTGAAATAAGAGAAAGTATAGTGAGGGGTCAATGTGCAATTGAGCATCTCAATTTCTCTATATGGTCAACCTAACACACAAGGAGCTCTCATATTTGAGAATTCTATGGAATGTGATGGTGATGCTTCACCTTATGCATCCATGATCCAATGGGGATGTCGTGAGTTAGGGTTTGGGTATAAGTGTTGATTAGTAACATTGATATAATTTATCATGTTGAACCTAACTCTAATGCAAACAGATAAATATGAGTATTCATATTTAACATTCTTATATGATGGAATGATGGTGGAATAACCTCCTTAACATGATCATAACATCAATATGTTAATTGGTGGCTATCATAGACACATGGTTGAACATGTACATTATGAATATGATGAGAGTTAATCATATCTAGATTCCTTACATGTTGATGTATTAAAGGAATGTTCTTAATGTTATTATAATCCTACTATGATTGTTTATGAATATCTCCTAGTTGATTAATGCAATATTGTGCTGATCTGGTGTATTATATATAATTGATGTTGTTGAGCCTTGTTATAAGGCATGCAAAGATAATGATGATCTTGCAGGGAATAGTATGATGGTCTTAATGACCTTTGGGCATGGTTGAGACTTGAATGAGGTGTGATCCTCTTATGTTGATAAGGGTTGATACCCTGTGATATTGTGAAAAGGATTTATATCTTGTGATAATATGATGACTAGTGTAGTCTTGGGAATGGCAAGTGAATAGTACCATGTGATGATGAGATGAGAATTATGTTTCATACATTTTATATCTTTTCAAGTTCTGATATTTATATGCTTCCTAGAAGTGAATTAGGGTTTGTATGTCCACTTGTTTGATGCAGCCTTAATTTACCCAATTGGCATAACTAATCAAGTGCAACTCTAATCATGTAGTGCACTGTGCCATAGAACCATCTTCAGTGTCAGAACTTGCTGGATGGTGAAACGAGTATTCCTAAGGGAAACTTGGAGCACATACTATTGAGTATATGGGGGTGGCAGGTTGAGGATATATCCTTGTCACCCACAATGCAGATTGTGGAGGTTGGCTATAGTCATGCCTCATACATCTGATGTGATTGAGAATGGTTGTAGTCGTATCTTGGTGATTATAACTTGATGTGATTAGAGGACAAATGCGGTTGTACCTCAGTGATTGAGTTTGAATACCCTAGTTTCTAGTGTTGTGACCTGTACCAAGTTCAGACTAGTGGTTTTCAGCTTGACTATATGTCACTGTGGTGGTAGCTTTGACTGATATGTCACTACCTTTTTACTCGTACTGACCGAGGGGAAGAGATCTTAGGATACCGACACTCCTAGATCTTGTACAGAACTAAATAGCCCTTCACAGGGGTCGGTTGGACTTTGAATGGTATGATTCAAATTCCCCAGGGCGTAATAAAAGATTTAATACAGCCGTGTAACATATTTATTTAGGGTTATACATGATGTTTCACATTGGATGATAACCCTTGTTTGTTCTCTTTACATAAAGATGATGCTTAGTGCAATTAATAGATAATAATTATTCTTATGTTGTGGATCATAAGATTGTAAATGTGTACATATAATAGTCATGCTTATGTTGATAACTATACTGCTACGACTTATTATAATCATGATGCTAGATATCTCATGTTGTTAGTTATGTTTAGCATGCCAACCATGCCTTTGTAACTAGAGATGCATATACTGCTAATCATGCTTATCCAGGTAGTTGTGCTTATGTTGTTATCTCTTCTTATGATGTTGATATGTTCAACCAATTAGACAAGCTCATGTTGTTAGCTATGCTATGTTACTAGACTTGCTTATGATGCTAGAACTGCATATGCTACTGAATTGTTTATATTGTCAACAAGATAAAGGATGATAGTTTGGTTAATGATGATAGTTATTATGTACTCCTTTATGTATTTTGTTAATCATCAGTACTATTGATCTTATTTGTTATATCTGATTAAACTAATAAACTATTTAATTACTTAAAAATGTTGTAATCAATAAACGTTGTTGGAGGTTATATCTCTTGCTGGGACATGGGTCTCACCCCTGTGGTTCACCATACTTTTTTTGGTAATCGGCAGTGACGACAACAGAACCATGGAAGTAAAGAGGAACTACAATAATTAATCTTTGAGAAAGTTGATTAGATGTCTAGTGTGTCTTAGAGTCATCCATGTACTCTCAAGTCCGGGCAGGAAAAGTTTGTATATGGTGTTTCAAACAAAATGAATTTTTATTAGCATGTTAATGTGTGTTTGTGTGGAATATATGAATATTGTTCTCCTATGAATATATGTTGTGGATAAGGAGATAGAACAATTTGTATGAAATTCCTGGCATAGTATGGATACAAGAAACATGTTGGGGTCTTATGCAAATGTTTTTGAGAAGGTGTTGATGTTGAAATCGGTTTTAATTTACCCATATTTTTGGGCATGTGATTAATTAAGTGATTGATTGTGTTTTATGTTTTGAGTAATCTCCTTTAGCATGATGAGGTTCTGACATACTTACTGACTAACCTCAATGTGGGTTATAACAATCTCCCTCCCTTATAAGAATTTCATCTCGAAATTCCTAAAAGAGAAAAGGAAACTTGTTACACATCTCTGACTCAAGCTCCCACGTGGTTTCCTCTAGGTTGTGGTTCCTCCAAAAAATCTTCACTAATGGTATCTCGTGATTCTTAAGCTTCTTGATCCTCCAATCAACTATCTAACAGGTCCTTCAACATAGGGCACATCTGATCTGAGTTGTGCAGGTTCTGGGTCCACTATCTTCTCTGTACCAGGGTAACACTTCTTCAGCATCGATACATGAAACACATCATGTAGATTAGCCAACTCGGATAGAAAATCCAACATGTAGGCTATAGGTCCAATCCTCTCAATGACAGGATATGGGCCCATAAACCTAGGAGTCAGTTTGCCTCTCTTGCCAAACCTCAACACTCCTTTCCATGGAGAAACTTTCAAATACACTTCATCACCAACCTCAAACGCAAGAGGTCTATGTATCTTCTCAGCGTAACTCTTCCGCCTATCCTGTGCAGCTTTTAACTGTTCTCTCATCACTATAATCTTTTATGTAATCAAATCCACTATCTCTAGTCCAAGAATCTCTTTTTCACCCACCTCATACCAACATATGGGTCATCTACACTTTCTTCCATACAGAGCTTCATACGGGGCCATACAAAGACTGTAATGATGACTATTATTGTATGCAAACTCTATAAGGCTCAAGTGCTCTTCCCAACTTCCACTGAAATGCAAGACACATGCTCTCAGCATGTCCTTAAGAGTCAAAATGGTCCTCTTTGACTGACCATGCATCTACGGGTGAAAAGTTGTACTGAACCTCAACTTTGTTCCCAAAGCATGATGCAGTTGATTCCAAAACCTGGAGGTGAACTTAGGATCTCTATCTGATATAATTGAAATGTGGATGCCATGCAGCCTGACTATCTCATCCACATATATCTTAGCCAACTTCAGGACATCAAAGGTTGACTTAACAGGATTAAAGTGAGCAGACTTAGTCAGTCTACCCACAATCACCCATATTGAGTCACAACCTCTAGGTGTCCTGGGAAACCCTACCACAAAATCCATTGTGATATGTTCCTACTTCCACTCTGGTATAGGAAGAGATTGTAAGGTACCTGCAAGTTTCTGATGCTCAGTCTTAACCTACTAGCACACACTGCATCTAGCCACGTACTCAGCTACATCCTTCTTCATACCTGACCACCAGTACAACTCCTTGATATTCCTATACATCTTAGTGTTGCCTATATGCATAGCGTACATCGATGCATGTGCTTCCTCAAGAATTTGTTCTTTCAAATCACTATCTCCAAGTACACACAACCTGTCATGCTGATACAACAAACCATCATCTGAAAACCTGAACTCTGGTCTTTTTCCCCTTGTCATGTCATGCATGATCTGTTGTAACTCACTGTCACTCTACTGTAGTTCTTGATCTAATCATAAAAAGTAGGCTTGACTTGCATCTATGCAATCAAACCACTCTGCTCTGTCATCCCTAAGTCTAAGTTTAACTTCCGCATCTCTACTAGAAGGTCTCTCTTGAAGCATGCCATAGAGAATACATCTACTGTTGAACTTGACTTCCTGCTAAGGGCACCTGCTACCACATTCGCCTTACTAGGATGATAATCTATCATCACATCATAATCCTTGATCAATTCTAACCATCTCCATTGTCTAAGATTCAGATCCTTCTGGATGAAAATATATTTCAAGTTCTTATTGTCTATAAACACCTAGCACACTTCACCATAAAGATAGTGACACCATGTATTAAGAGCATGAACTACTGTAGCTAACTCTAGATCATGTCTCGGGTAATTCTCCTCACTCTTCTTAAGTTGTCTAGATGCATAAGCTACTACTTTGCCTTCATGCATCAACACACAGCCTAAACCTCTCCTTGAAGCATCACAAAACACTGTGTAGCCCTTATCTACCTCAGGCAGGATCAACACTGGTGTTGTAATCAACCTCTTCTTCAGGATCTAAAAACTCTTCTCACAGTTGTCTAACCAGATAAACGGTGCATTCTTTCTCGTTAAGTGTGTCAGAGGTGATGCTACAACACTAAAGTTCTGGATGAACCTCCTGTAGTAACCTTCCAATCCTAAGAAGCTTCTGATCTCAGTAGGAGTCTTAGGCTGCTCCCACTGTAGAACAGACTCAACTTTCTTAGGTTCAACACTTACTCCATCTCTTGAGATGACATGTCCAAGAAAAGACACCTCAGCTAACCAGATCTCGCACTTACTGAACTTAGCATATAACCGGTGTTGTCTCAACAATTGTAATGCTATCCTTGGATGATGCTCATGCTGCTCATCATCTCTGGAGTAAATCCAAATGTCATCTATGAAAACTACTATGAACTGATCCAAAAATGGTTTGCAAATCTGGTTCATCATATCCATGAAAGCTGCTAGGGCATTAGTCAGTCCAAATGACATGACCAGAAACTCATAATGCCCATATCTTGTTTTAAAAGCTGACTTAGGAATATATGAAGCCTTTATCCTCAACTGATGATATCCAAATCTCAAATCTATCTTAGAAAAGATCGTCGCTCCACGCAACTGATCAAACAGATCATCTATCCTTGGCAACGGGTACTTATTCTTGATGGTGATCTTATTCAACTGTCTGTAGTCTATACATAACCTCATAGTACCATCTTTCTTCTTCACAAACAAGAATGGAGCTCCCCATGGTGAAGAACTAGGTCGAATGAAACCCTTATCCAGTAATTCCTGTAAATGAATCTTGAGTTCCTTCAACTCTGCAGGTGCCATTCTGTAGGCTGGCAGCACAATAGGGCAACTATCTGGCAACACCTAGATCTCAAAGTATATCTCTCTTTCAGGAGGTAGACCTGGAAACTCATCTAGGAACTTACAGACCACTGGCACATCCCATAGGATGACTGTATTCTTTTCTGCTCTAGTATCTACTACATGTGCTAAGAACGCCTCAACCTTTCTGCAACATCTTATCATCTACATCGGATGATATGATACATGTAGGCAAACTTTCCTGCCTCCATAAAAGACACAAGAAAATCCACCCTGTTGAAAGACAGCCTCCTTCTTCCAACAGTCGAGTTGAACTCGATACGTCTCTAAGCAATCCATACTCAAGATAACTTGAAAAGAGTTAACATCTAGGGGTATAAGATTAATGCAATGGTGTAACCACCAAAGGTCAACAAACATCCGGGACAAAACTCCGTCAACACTGTCGGTTCACCTAACGAAACCCTCAACAACAACTCAACCGGTAACTCCTGAGTTAACAAGTTAAGCTCATAAGCTAAAGAACTCTGTATAAATGAGTGAGTAGCACCCAGATCTATCAAAACTATAACTGAAATGTTGTTAAAGAAAAGCATTTCTCATGTTATTACTTGAGAAGAAACAATACCATCTTGTTGTGTCAGAGAGAAGAAGCGTCTTGAAGCTCTTCCTCTCCCACGATGTCCTCATTGTCCTTCCCTTCCATTGGGTGCTCCTCCTCCTCAAGAATCTGAGTCTACTGAAGAAATTGCTCCTCCATCTAGAGCCTGTCTCAGAACATTATAATATTGTGACTGAGAACCCTATGATGTTGACTGTTGTAACTGGGGCAATTCCTCTTGAAATGTCCCATCTGTCTGTACTGATGACATCCTTGAAACTCTGTTCTCCAACACTGTCCTAAGTGTGATCTTCCACAGATATCACATGCTCACGTCTCTCGCCTTAGTGGACCTATCACTGAAGTTGATGATCCAGATGACCTTCCTCTTGGCATATTGCTCCATCTCCCTGGACTAGATCTTCCCCTACTCTGAGAAGATATCACATCTTTAGATCCTTGTTTACTGAAATAGCCAAAACCACGTCAAAGCTTCGAGAAGAACTCACCACCACTTCCTCGGTGACCACTACTAGGTTGTCCTCTGCCGAAGTCTCCGGGTCTCTTTCTATTCTCATGACACTTATCAGCGTTCACAGACTCCTCTACATGTCTTGTTGCCTCAAGAAACATCATGTACATCCTTGATGCCTCATCCACATCATCTCCACCACCTGGACCCATCTCCTGAGGATCAGGTCCAATGTGGCTCTCAGCTTCGTCATCATGACCACATCCTCTTCCTACCATCTGCAATAGTATAATAGAACACTTCTTGTTAGAAAATTACAATTATAAGGAAAACACCTAAGTCCTAATCCTATTGGTCTCTTATCGTCCCCTGACCTTGACTTAGAGTAACTACGTACTCAAACCTTTTCTCTCATAACCTTGCTTTGATACCAAAAGCTTGTGACACCCCGATCCCCGTGCCATCTCTAATGACCCCAGAGACTGGGGAGTCACCCTCGGTAAACCACCCTTAACCTTTTCTTTACTTAGTTACTTAGAATTAACTTAAATGAAAAACCTAATAGCTTGAATAACATCGGATCGTAATAAAATTGTGGAAGCAACTTACCATTAACCTTACTTGGAAGAAAAACAAACTTACATGACAAATTACATTGTTCATGCAGAAACTAAAACACAACAGATAACTTAATACTAAACTACATCTTACATTACATTCTCTCACTACCACACCACATGCCCAAGGACTGAGGGGAAAGAACTAAGAGACCTCTATCTAACTACGAACTACCTTCTAAGAACTTGGGTGATATGATCCTTTAGCTTCCTCATGCTGACGCTGAACTGAAAAATGTTTCAGTAGGTTGGTGAGCTATTGGCTCAATGAATAGAATTTCACCCAACCATCACAGATAACTCATTTTATGTTTATTAATTGGAATAAAATACAAGATAATACTATATTGAGCAGATCTAAACAATATAATTTAAACGACAGGAGATGTCAACATTTCATTAAGATAACAACTGTTGCAAGGCTGTAGATATGATTAAATAACAGAAAATACTAAAATTTCATTTAAAGGACAAGTGATGTGATACTAACTCAAATCTTTATTAACTCTTTAACTTATAAGAAACTTTGTGAACCTATATGAACATATTTTTTCTTATGCCCTGATCATATGCAGTGCACTCTACATATGAAAACTCATAGAAAACTAAGATCCCACCATACAAGACTTAGCTTAAAACTAGGGAAGCTAAGCCTAGAACTGAATCTGGGTCTGCTTGACTCAAACCGTCACATTTGACTAAGGTGGCTAAATAGTTGGCCTTTAACTGGACCTCTCCTCTAGGCTGAGTACACAGACGGAGGGTCTGAGGCGCTCTGTGGGCCTCATCTTGGTACGCTCTGTGGGTACCTCTGGATTACCACCGGGATCTCCGGTTCATGTTGGGTAACCTATCTTCTCTGAGGAGACTTCCTTAAGGGCTTCGTCTCCCTACACGCTATGTGGGTGCGTTCCGATTCCCAAATACTGGTCACTGCCAGGGTGGATCGTTTCCTCCCTACAGTGCAGACATCCGTAGGGAATCTACGGTGTTCAGGGCACCTATGTCTATTATTTTATTATACTTAGGAAGCTCTTACTATATTGTATCTCTCTATTACTTATTCTTGACTCTGGTATCTCTATGGCACCAAGTCTATTCATCTGAAGCTTATAATACAACATGTATATCCTTCTAAACTTAGGAGAGCAGTATATTCAAAAATATTGTAATTTACTGAGTAATCCATACCATGCATGCAGACAGATTGAAATTTCTTAAACAAAATAAACTCATATAAACTTGGCTCATATACGTTGGAATTATACAATTGATCATCGTAACACACTAATAAGAAGTAATTACTCGATATATTAGAAATCGTAAGTAGCACTTGTAAATTATCTACAATTCCTCAAAAATCGAGCACATCAACCCAAATTCTAAGTTATGCATCACATAGCTCAATTAAGAGTTAATTACTTATCATGGCAAGAATTATTAATAATAACTAAGAATTTCTAATGATGTCCTTGAGAAATGTGCCAATTCATATTAAGACTAAACCACGCACATTAAATATAATAGGGAGCGTGCAACTAGGTTTCTATTGACATTTTCATGTCATCATCATTTCTTTGAAATCATGCATCTAGTAAACTACTAGAATCGTACAAACTAGATTTATTCCCAAACTGTACAACTACTGTAAACCCTAGATTTGTGTGCTACTGTATTCCACTTTTAAACTGAGCAATTTAGGTTTTGATCAACCATATAATTCCACTAGTCCAAATCATACTAATCAGTTAATAAACTAAGATCATGAAAATCGTGAAGATGAGAAATGTGCAATAAAAGTCAGGTGACGTTGTCACTTCTTGGCACCTGGGTAAGCATTGTTACCCACAAATAACACAGATCAAACCGAAATCATTCATTTATTGGAGTTAAACTGTGCAAGCTGAGTGAGATTCTACTCACAGTGGTCCAAGATGACTGAAATCGTCTGGAAACTCGTCCACGGGGTTGTCTTCAACCTCCAAATAGCCCTGAATTTGGACCTGCTACAACTAGCAGCTTCCACCTCACGTACAAGTTGAAGAGGGGAGCTTGCTAGGTGCTGCTCATGGCTATTGGCAGTGGATTTGTGCATGGACCTCAAAACTGAAGTCAAGGGCGCCGTTCTGGAGTGTTGGATGTGCCCAAAAGCTCCTGGCCACTACCCCACGCAGCTGCTATTGTAGGCTGGCTGGGGCACTGCTCTACTGGTTGGGGCATCGCTAGGGTGAGGAAGGAGGAAGGAAAGGAAGAGGAAGAAGAAGGGGAAGCGAGGTGCGGCTCAATCGAAGCTAAGGGGGCCAAAATCGGTCGCCCTAGCTCTCCCTCCGCTACGGTCATTCGGCCTAGCTGGGCGCCGCTTAGGCAGTTCTATGATCGATCGGGGGAAGAAGATAAGGAATAAAAATGGGGTGAGGGTTTATTAAGCCAATTAATGGAAAAATTGCATCTTCAACCCAAGAAACTAGAAATCATCATATTTTTTGCCTCGTAGGTCCAAATTGAGTGATTTCTTTTGCAAAATTTCAAGCACGAGATTCTCTACCTTCTCAAGGCACAAAAACACAACAACTAAATCATTTTAGCTAGGCTAATAATCTTAGGTAATTAACTTAATGATTAACACTACAGTTAACATTAATTACATTAAATGAATCAATCTCAACTATTGATTCACATCTTAGCTTATCTTGATTAACCATGATGTTTAATAAGGTACTTAGCACTAATCAAGGTACTTCACGCTAATCTAGGTACTTATTGACTAACCTCAATGTGGGTTGTAACACTCGCATCTCTGGAGAGTAAGCGTTTAAAATTATTCGCGAGATAGGTTTCTTGAATTCGCATCAAGTTGAAACCAGGGGTTTCTTTGGCGGCATTTGGGTGATGTGTAACGAGGATGAGTGCAATGTAAAAATTCGACAGAGTCATAAATTCTATGTGCATTGTTGAGTCAATGATAAGCTCCTTATTACCTTCATCTATGTATCCCCAAACCCCACAAGTAGACCCATCCTGTAGGAGCTTCTGATCCAGATGAGTCATTCTATTAACAAGCCTTGGATCACCTTGGGTGATTTCAATTGCATGCTACCACCAGATGAGAAGATCAGGAGTAATATCTTCAATCTAAAAGAGGCGGTTAGCTTTAGGAACGCTCTAATCTAGGTTGAACTAATAGATATTGGTACTTCCGGCTACAAATTCACGTACAAGAAATGTATTGTTCATGAACGGTTGGACAATGTAACATCCTTGACCTAGGTTATGCTTAAACCTAGATGTTTTTCTTAATGAAGTTGATTATATGCTCTCTCTTATCTCTCTAAAAGTAATTAATTCTAAAGAGGAACTTAAATTTCAATTTTAGTCCTTCTTGAATAATGTTGAAACAATGTTTTGTTCGTTTTGGACTAAAGTGCAAATTACCCAAGTTGAGGGGTTAACTTGCAAATTATACATGATACAATGTTACTCATGTGTTGAAGCATCATGGGAATAAGTATGATGCAGTATTATGGCTTCTACAAGCCTGAATAACAAGAAAGAGCCTATTGAGCAATGTTGGTGTATTAAAACCTAGTTTTGGTGTAATGTGCAATTTACCCAAAATCTAGGGTTCAATATGCAAAATACCACTTCAAGAGGGTCCCTAATGATTCTTGGAATTAGGTAGAGAAAATAATTTGATAGGGGAGCCTCATTTGAATCATTTTGAAGAAGAGAGAATCTTGATATTAAAATAATCAAGATTTAAGCATAATTGAAACCCTAATTCAATTTAATGCAAAAATAATTACATGAATTGGATTGCCCTTCAACCAAAACTATAATGGATTGAGTTTTTTTTATGTATGGACGTCCTTGTGCCTTGCAAAGGCAAAGGAAATATCTACGTGAGTGGAGAACCCACTCACATTAAGAAAAGAAAAAGAAATATCCACTCACTTATGGATATTATTATAATATGAATTAAGGTGCTTAGGTTGTTTTCTTTTAAATCGTGGATAATTGAGAGGGATAAGAGTCAAAGAGGATAGTCTCGTCTCTAAGGAAGATAAGGGGGCATATGGCAAGAAATTTGAGGAGATAATTCCTACTTTCTCTCTCTTAAATAAATTTTCAATAAAATTCATATATAAGCTCCTTTATCTATGAGGTGAAGGGATAATTTTGAATCCACTTTCACTTCTTTCTTACAAAAACGACCAAGGGAGCTTGGAGAAATAGGAGGACGACCCCCAACCTATTGGTAAGCTTCTTGACCCACTTTCACCTTGAATTCATTGTGGAAATCACAAAACAATGCATGATTTCTTCTCTATTTCACTCCATCTTCAATCCTAGCCAGTCTTTTCACTCCAAAGCTTGAGGACGAGCCTTGGGAGGGTTGCAAAAGCTTCTTCCACCATTTTTGACATAAGGTTCCAAGCTTTGAAGCTCAATTGAAGGCGTGTTATATAACTTGAACCCTTGAACTTTGTTATTGATTCCATATCTTCATCAATTGTTGATTCTTTCTTTGTTTCCGAAATTTTATTTGGTTGATTGATGCAATCACCATGAAAATAACAGCAAGCTTCGTGGGTTTATAGCTTGATGATTATTACATCATCATAAGCACACACCTCCACAAATATCTATTGCAAACGGTTTCAACATTTGGTCCAAACAGTTTCACCAAACTGTATGGTGACCAAACGGTTTGCAAACCATTTGGAGGTTTGGGTTCCAAACCATTTGGAGTGGTTGACCATTTGAGGAAATATGTTGTTGTACTTGGATATTGATCCAATGGTTTCAATTGGTTTGATCTTGAAGGTTTCAATTGTGAATGATTCCTTAAATGCAAACCTTAATCGGGTCGAGTGTGGAACGCTAAGTAATTGAATCAATTTTTGGGTTGAGTAAGCCCAAATGGTCTCAAGACCATTTGGAGGTCAAACAAGACCATTTAGAGGTCTATGGTGGTGCATGATGGGACAGTTGAAGATCCAGTGATATCAAATTGAAGTATAATTACTAGCTCAATTGATGATCGAATCAATGATGCAAACTCTAAGTGAATTTTATAAATTTCAATGATGGGATGAGTCAAACGGTCTCAATACCATTTGGAGATTATCCAAACGACCTCAAGACCATTTGAGGTCAGGTCATGTCATGGTTTGATGATGATCCAATGATTTCAATTGAATTAGTTCCACAATGTCAATCATTGATGGTTCTTCGATTTCAATACCCTAATTGATGGTTCCTTGATTATAAACCCAAGTTCAATTGGGTTCAAAACCCTAATTTAAGGTCCAATTGAAGGGTGATTCAATGATTCAATTGAAGAACAAATCAGTAGTTCAATTGATAGAGGATTTAATGATTGAAACCCTGAATTGATAAGTGTTGAAAGACCTTGTTGGTCCATTCAGTTTTGAGAGGGTTTGGACCAAACGGTCTTAAGACCATTTGAGTCCAAACAGTCTTAAGACCGTTTGAGACCAAACGGTCTCAAACCGTTTGGAGACCCAAGTGGTTTCAAGTGTGAAATTGTCCATATGGTTTCATTATTGTTTTGCATAAATGGTTTCAAACCATTCAATGTCTGAGTGACCAAGACCGTTTGGGGTCTAAGTGACCAAGACCATTTGAGGATTCAATTGGTCAAATCTTTTGGACACCTAAGGTGACTAAAGGTCAATTAATTACTTGATTACTAATGATGTAAATCAAAGGTGATTACAATGGTTGTACCTTTGAGGAACTAGGGTAATTAGTACCTTGTTGAGTGGTTAACTCTTGATGCTTATGAAAGCAATGATTTGATATGTTGTGACAACCCTTCATTCAAGTTGTTTGGACCTAATCTAATTAAGATTGAAGTAATTGTCATCCTAGAGAGGATGAGAGAAGAGGAATCCCTACATGAGTGACAATCATCTAATGGTTAAACCTCAACACTTTCAACATGAACATAATAAGTAATCAGGGTATGATCCTTTGTAAAGAGATCATGAAATCTTAATTGATAAGGTTTATGAAACCCTAATCAAGGGTGTGACATGAGAAACCCTAATTAAGGGTGATTTCAAGTGAAAACCTAATTTTAGGTAATCCTATGTGAAACCCTAATGTAGGGTAATGTTATGTGAAACCTTGATATATGAGGATGTTATGTGAAACTCTAAAAGTAGAGTAATGTTATGTGAAACTCATATTTGTAGGAGATGCTATGTGAACCTTAGTTTATAAACATGGAAAATCCTATTCCTAATAATGGAATAGTGATTAATATATTGGCAAGTGTAACATCTAAAGAGGTTGATAGTGGATATCCTTATATCAATAGTTCCTAACTCAAAGATTAGTCCATATCATTAGCAATGGTTGTATTTTCTAAATATAGTGACTTGTGGCCAATACATTACATAATAAATGTGATGAGCTGGTATATAAAGTATTAGGATGGGAAATACCCTAATACAAGCTAAGTTGATTAACTCAAGTAAGATAAAGGTGATGAGGGAAGTGATACATCAAAGTATGATAGATATCACATCCAGCACCTCAATATTGATATACCTTGATGTGTTTTAAATCCAATATATTTGGATGAGTGACACATGAAGTGTGTCATGTCAGTTGTTACATTGAGATGTAATGCACTTTGAGAAGTGTAGGCTAACATGCCTTATGAAAAGGTTAATCCAAATCAATAGACTATGATGCAATCATATTCTGGTAAAGATGAGAGAGAAACTCATACTTTGTGTTGATAATCCATTTAATGATGAATGATGAGAATAGATAAGTATGATTGAATACTTATGTTATCAATGTTGACTCCTAGTTGTGTGGAGCAATGAGTTAAGGTTTAATCATTAATAGCATGATCTTAAGAACCTAAATGGTTATTTGTGGAAAACCCTGATGGAGGGTGATGATATGTAAGAGGAATCCTAACCCTAAAAAGGGAATAATGGTATTACTTTGTGTTGCATGATGCTGATATGAAAGCATTATAACTGTTATTATAAGTACTAATCATGCAGGTAAGTTGAGATGATAAACATAGCCAGGTATGAGCTATGATGCTCTTATATTGAAAATGTTTTATAGGCCTTATAAGACTTTGCATGTTTTGTTGCTTAGTGAGAGGTAATCTGAAATTAATGAGCTCTGTGTGCCATATGATGTTTTAATTATTGAAATTGTTTATGGGCTTCATAAGCCATAATATGCCTTGTTGCCTATTAAGAGGTAACAAGAGGTGAGTTAATATTTATGTGTTATGTGGAATGCTTATGTAGTAAGAATCATGCTTACCTTGGTCAAAATGACCTGAAGGTATTAAGTTACATGTTATGTGGTAACAAGTATTCTATGATGAATTAAAGGTTTGAATACCCATATTCTGTAATCATGATGATGAACTTGTTAAGAAATGGAAATGTACTTGATGAGATAAGGGATTAAGATCCCAACACTTTGTTAGAAGAGTATGGCTACAAGCCATGATTCCACAAAACAATGTCAGGCATTAGCTGTGTGTTCTAAGCCTGAAGAAAGTATATGTTATGGCTATAACTCTATAATGAAGATGTTAATATACCCTGGCAAGTTAATTGCAGTCTGACACATGATGTGTAAAACATAATTAGCTGTGTAATGTATTTGCATAAAGTTGAAATATGTGAAATATTAGTTGATATTACCCTGCTTAGTGTAACAGATGAATGTTGTACATGTTCTTCACATTCCTTATTGGATAAGTGACATGCTGCTCTATCAGGTTATAGCTGCAATGATTTAGATAAGAATAATGTTCTAATCTATTAAACAATGAATTAACTATTGTTAAGCAATAATGATTCCTCTTTTCAAACTTATCTTATTAATCTACAATAATAATATATCTCGCAGAGAGTTATATCTCTCACTGGGGCAATTTTACAATTGTCTCACCCCCGTGGGAACCACATTTTTAGGTGGACGCAGACAAGGAGGCAGGAATCCTTCAATAGGTGGAGAACAACAGCAGCAGTAGGAATAGTAGTGACTTCTCAGGTGGAGACATTGGCTGATATGTCTTGTATAGATGTATATAGAGTCTTATGTGTCGTCTCTGTACTCTCAGGTCCTCAGAGTAGTAGTAAGTGATTTCGAGATTTTGGCTCAGTGCCTCAAGATTTTATACTACCTGTGTTTAGTTTAATAGGGCAGTTGATGCCTGTAATTCTCAGAAAAAGATGATACATGACATGTACTTGTAAACTAGTATGTAATTAAATTACTTCAGTTCTTTGTGAAAGAATTTTCCTATGTGTGGACTACATTGTAAAATGGTTTTAATTTTTAGTGATTTTCGATAATCCGCTGCGTAGTGATCGCTTCCGCTAAGATAATAATGTTTTATTCGAATGATGTGTGACAATTTAGTGGTATCAGAGCGCTAGGTTCGTTGAGTCTATAGAGACATAGGATTAAGATGTTGAGTCTGTTCTAGTGTCTTCTAGTTATCTGATAGTGACTTCTGCTCATATAGGAGGAGAAGAAAAACTTGAAGATGTCTGGAACACATGAAGAACACGCTGCTAATAGCAGTGTTGCTGCACCAGGAGGAGGTGCAGGAGACCAGAATTGGGAAGGGCATGTACCTGAACAGCCCCAGATTAACCCATTTATGATAGAGAATTTAGCTTTCCATACCTTGTTTAGCCAGTTCATGGCGACTATGACACACATGGCTGATAGGATGCCACCACCTGCACCTAGGGCATCAGCCCACAATGAGGGATATGGAGCCGGCAAGACTTTTGAGAGACTTCGTCAGGTTGGAGCCATAGATTATGTTGGTACATCTGATCCAGCAGATGTTGATTTGTGGCTAACGGAGCTGGAGAAGGCTTTCAAGATCCTTGATATTATCAAAGCTGAGAAGGTAAGACATGTTGTGTACCTACTAAAAGGGAGTGCTGGTTACTAGTGGATTATAGAAGAAGATAAGAGGCCAGGTGAAGAAATTGGATGGGAGGTATTCCGCTGAGAATTCGTCAGTAGATACTTCCCTAAGACATATCTAGATGAGAAGATCTCTCAATTTGAGAGAATTAGACAAGGAAATATGAACGTTAGCGAGTATGAAGCTAAGTTCATGGAATTGTTGCAGTTTTGTCCGCATATGGCAGTTAATGATGAGAAAAGAATTCGGCATTTTGAGAAGGGATTAAATGTTGAACTGACCACTCATGTGTCTGCTTTATAGAACAGGGAGAGGTTTTCCACTTTTGTGGAGTCGGTAAGAAGGATAGAAAGGTATGAAATCGAGAAATGACATACCAGTGGTAAGAAGGTGTATACTCAATTCCAAGGACAAAGATCCAAAAGTTTTAAGAAGCTGAGATTTTCTGCATCGGCAGCACCATCGAGATTCAATACCCAGACGCAATGGGCGTGAAGTAGGGGTAGGGTTCGTAGTTTTTCTCCAAGTAGAGCCCATAGCATAGCATCAACATCGGTGATTGGATCTCACAGACCCTATTTTGTGACTAGGGTCTGTTACCAGTGTAGACAATTGGGACATCTAGCAAAGGATTGTCCAGATGGGAATGTAATGGTGACTCAACCCCAGGGGCAGAGTCAACAAGGATCACAAAGGAGACAGATTTCTAGTAACAATAGAGAATGTGGACAAGCATCTCGAGCTGGTTCATCAACACCTAATAATCAAGCACAGGGTCAACAACCAGCAACTGCAAGGATCTATGCAATGAATCAATCTGATGCAATAGTCAACCCTCGGGTTGTGACAGGTCAGATGAAATAGATTCATTTTGATATTTCATTTCATGATTCTATGTGTTAAAAATAAGAAAGTTTTTGTTTTTGAACTCCTTCTAACTAGTCCTATAAGGACACAAGGGAGATGAGAACTTACATCTTACTCAGTGTTCCTTAAAATGCTTTATAATCTCCCTTATATGTGTGTTAAAAGATGAGATATAGAAGTGATGCCTGAAGAAAATTCAAGAATGAAAAATCATGTGTGTATAATGATATGAAAAGTGAGGAATATGATAGCAAATAAAGTGCATACTACCTAATATCAATACTTGTATACCCTGGCCATGTATATGATTATTTGAGATAGGGAAAGTATGAAACTATTAGATTGTCATCTTTCTGATTACTCTGATCAAGTAGTCATTCTGAAACAATCTAGTGAGTATAATGAAATTACAAAGGGAAGTGCTAAGTGAACTTTCCCAATTACATAGGGAAGTGCTCAGTGAACTTTCCCAATTACATAAGGAAGTGCTAAGTGAACTTTCCCAATTACATAGGGAAGTGCTCAGTGAACTTTCCCAATTACATAAGGAAGTGCTAAGTGAACTTTCCTAATTACATAAGGAAGTGCTAAGTGAACTTTCCTAATAACATAGGAAGTGCTAAGTGAACTTTCCTAATAACATAGGAAGTGTTAAGTGAACTTTCCTAATTACATAGGAAGTGCTAAGTGAACTTTCCCAAACAAATAAAGGATTGCTGAGTGGATTACCTTTGTTAAATATATATGTTTTCCCTTTGATGAACAACCTTGGGTAATGATAGGAGTATGATACTTTATGTTTCTCCTTTCATTTATATGACAATCAAGCAAGTATCATGACAATTGATGTACTTGGATTAGAAATAATTCGTTGATGGATACTTAGAAAACTATCAATTTGCTTTGGACTTTGGTTCCAAGATAATGATATATGGAACAAACAATGTCCTAAAGTAAAAGAAATACTTTGTGCATGTGTACCCTTGGTGGTAACAACAGGGGATCGAATATGATAAGGATGAGATGTGTTCTCAATACATATGATGAATACCAAAGTAAGGTATTTATGCTAGTTACCTATATTGGTCAACTATGAAATCAATCTAGTTACAAAAAAATAATATGAACATTATATGTTAGGGGTTTATGCTCTGCATAAACATAAACATTGATAAGGTTGAATTAATGGAAGGAACAAGTGTAATTATGGTGGAAAAGTTTATCAAGTTGAAAATATTTTCTTAGAATAATCCTGTGTGGAAGAACTTTGTGTGGATTAAAGATCTATAGTATCTCCATGATATTGAGATGATAATTAGAGACTTGATGACATGAGTAACAACTATCTTTTGTTATCTGGGATTTCGGGGACAAAATCCTTGTTAGGGGTTTATAATTTTTAACATCCCTGACCTGGGTTATGCTTAAACCTAGATGTTTTGCTTAATGAAGTTGATTATATGCTCTCTCTTATCTCTCTAAAAGTAATTAAGGCTCAAGAGGAACTTATATTTCAATTTTAGTCCTTCTTGAATAATGTTGAAACAATGTTTTGTTAGTTTTGGACTAAAGTGTAAATTACCCAAGTTGAGGGGTTAACTTGCAAATTGTACATGATACAATGTTCCTCATGTGTTGAAGCATCATGGGAATAAATATGATGCAGTAGTATGGCTTCTACAAGCCTGAATAACAAGAAAGAGCATGTTGAGCAATGTTTGTGCATTAAAACCTAGTTTTGGTGTAATGTGTAATTTACCCAAAATCTAGGGTTCAATATGCAAAATAACACTTCAAGAGGGTCCCTCATGATTCTTGGAATTATGTACAGAAAATAATTTGAGAGGGGCGCCTCATTTGAATCATTTTGAAGGAGAGAGAGTCTTGATATTAAAATAATCAAGATTTAAGCATAATTGAAACCCTAATTCAATTTAATGCAAAAATAATTACATTAATTGGATTTCCCTTCAACCAAAACTATAATGGATTGAGTTTGGTTATGTATGGACGTCCTTGTGCCTTGAAAAGGCAAAGGAAATATCTATGTGAGTGGAGAACCCACTCACATTAAGAAAAGAAACAGAAATATCCACTCACTTATGGATATTATTATAATATGAATTAAGGTGCTGAGGTTGTTTTCTTTTAAATCATGGATAATTGAGAGGGATAAGAGTCAAAGAGTATAGCCTCATCCCTAATGAAGAGAAGGGGGCATATGTCAAGAAAGTTGAGGGGATAATTCCTACTTTCTCTCTCTTAAATGAATTTTCAATAAAATTCATATATAAGCTCCTTTATCTATGAGGTGAAGGGATAATTTCGAATCCACTTTCACTTCTTGCTTGCAAAAACGACCAAGGGATATTGGAGAAATAGGAGGACGACCCCCAACCTTTTGGTAAGCTTTTTGATCCTCTTTCACCTTGAATTCATGGTGGAAATCACAAAATAATGCATGATTTCTTCTCTATTTCACTCCATCTTCAATCCTAGCCAATCTTTTCATTCCAAAGATTGAGGATGAGCCTTGGGAGGGTTGCAAAAGCTTCTTCCACCATTGTTTACATGAAGCTCCAAGCTTTGAATCTCAATTGAGGGAGGGTTATATAACTTGAACCCTTGAACTTTGTTATTGATTCCATATCTTCATCAATTGTTGATTCTTTCTTTGTTTCTGAAATTTTATTTGGTTGATTGATGCAATCACCATGAAAATCATAGAAAGCTTCGTGGGTTTATATCTTGATGATTATGACATCATCATAAGCACACACCTCCACAAATATCTATTGCAAATAGTTTCAACATTTGGTCCAAACGGTTTCACCAAACCGTATGGTGACCAAACGGTTTGCAAACCATTTGGAGGTTTGGGTTTCAAGCCGTTTGGAGTGGTTGATCATTTGAGGAAATATTCTGTTGTACTTGGATATTTATCCAATGGTTTCAATTGGTTTGATCTTGAAGGTTTCAATTGTGAATGATTCCTTAAATGCAAACCCTAATCGGGTTGAGTGTGGAACCCTAAGTAATTGAATCAATTTTTGGGTTGACTAAGCCCAAACGGTCTCAAGACCATTTGGAGGTCACCCAAATGGTCTCAAGACCATTTGGAGGTTAACCAAGACCGTTTATAGGTCTATTGTGGTGTATGATTGGATGGTTGAAGATCCAGTGATATCAAATTGAAGTATAATCACTAGCTCAATTGATGATCGAATCAATGATGCAAACTCTAAGTGAATTTTAGAAATTTCAATGATGGGATGAGTCAAACGGTCTCAAGACCATTTGGAGATTATCCAAATGACCTCAAGACCATTTTAGGTCAGGTCATGTCATGGTTTGATGATGATCCAACAATTTCAATTGAATTAGTTCCACAATGTCAATCATTGATGGTTTTTCGATTTCAATACCCTAATTGATGGTTCCTTGATTATAAACCCAAGTTCAATTGGGTTCAAAACTCTAATTGAAGGTAAAATTGAAGGGTGATTCAATGATTCAATTGAAGAACAAATTAGTAGTTCAATTGATAGAGGGTTTAATGATTGAAACCCTTAATTGATAAGTGTTGAAAGACCTTGTTGGTCCATTCGGTTTTGAGAGGGTTTGGACCAAACAGTCTTAAGACCGTTTGAGTCCAAACAGTCTCAAGACCGTTTGGGACCAAACAGTCTCAAACTGTTTGGAGGCCCAAGTGGTTTCAAGTGTGAAATTGTCCATACAGTTTCATTATTATTTTGCTTAAACGGTTTCAAACCATTCAATGTCTGAGTGACCAAGACCGTTTGGGGTCTAAGTGACCAAGACCATTTGAGGATTCAATTGGTCAAATCTTTTGGACACTTAAGGTGACTAAAGGTCGATTAATTACTTGATTACTAATGATGTAAATCAAAGGTGATTACAATGGCTGTACCTTTGAGGAACTAGGGTAATTAGTACCTTATTGAGTGGTTAACTCTTGATGCTTATGAAAGCAATGATTTGATATGTTGTGACAACCCTTCATTCAAGTTGTTTGGACCTAATCTAATTAAGATTGAAGTAATTGACATCCTAGAGAGGATGAGAGAAGAGGAATCCCTACATGAGTGACAATCATGTAATGGTTAAACCTCAACACTTTCAACATGAATATAATAAGTAATCATGGTATGATTCTTTGTAAAGAGATCATGAAATCTTAATTGAGAAGGTTTATGAAACCCTAATCAAGGGTGCGACATGAGAAACCCTAATTAATGGTGATGTCAAGTGAAAACCTAATTTCAGGTAATCCTATGCGAAACTCTAATGTAGGGTAATGTTATGTGAAACCCTGATATATGAGGATGTTATGTGAAACTCTAAAAGTAGAGTAATGTTATGTGAAACCCATATTTATGGGAGATGCTATGTGAACCTTAGTTTATAAACATGGAAAATCATATTCCTAATAACAGAATAGTGATTAATATATTGAAAGGTGTAACATCTAAAGAGGTTGATAGTGGATATCCTTATATCAAAAGTTCCTACTCAAAGATGAGTCCATATCATTAGCAATGGTTGTATTTTCTAAATACAGTGACTTGTGACCAATACATTACATAATAAATGTGATGAGTTGGTATATAAAGTATTAGGATGGGAAATACCCTAATACAAGCTAAGTTGATTAATTCAAGTAAGATAAAGGTGATGAGGGAAGTGATACATCAAAGTATGATAGATATCACATCCAGCACCTCAATATTGATATACCTTGATGTGTTTTAAATCCAATATATTTGGATAAGTGACACATGAAGTGTGTCATGTCAGTTGTTACATTGAGATGTAATGCACTTTGAGAAGTGTAGGCTAACATGCCTTATGAAAAGGTTAATCCAAATCAATAGATTATGATGCAATCATATTCTGGTAAAGATGAGAGATAAACTCATACTTTGTGTTGATAATCCATTTAATGATGAATGATGAGAATAGATAAGTATGATTGAATACTTATGTTATCAATGTTGGCTCCTAGCTGTGTGGAGCAATGAGTTAAGGTTTAATCATTAATAACATGATCTTAAGAACCTAAATGGTTATTTGTGGAAAACCCTAATGAAGGGTGATGATATGTAAGAGGAATCCTAACCCTAAAAAGGGAATAATGGTATTACTTTGTGTTGCATGATGTTGATATGAAATCATTATAACTGTTATCATAAGTACTAATCATGCAGGTAAGTTGAGATGATAAGCATAGTCAAGTTTGAGCTATGATGCTCTTATATTGAAAATGTTTTATAGGCCTTATAAGCCTTCGCATGTTTAGTTGCTTAGTGAGAGGTAATCTAAAATTAATGAGCTCTATGTGCAATATGATGTTTTAATTATTGAAATTGTTTATGGGCCTCATAATCCATAATATGCCTTGTTGCCTATTAAGAGGTAACAAGAGGTGCGTTAAGCTTTGTGTGTTATGTGGAATGCTTATGTAGTAAGAATCATGCTTACCTTGGTCAAAATGACCTGAAGGTATTAAGTTATCTGTTATGTAGTAACAAGTATTCTATGATGAATTAAAGGTTTGAATACCCATATTCTATAATCATGATGATGAACTTGTTAAGAAATAGAAATGTACTTGATGAGATAAGGGATTAAGATCCCAACACTTTGTTAGAAGAGTATGGCTACAGGCCATGACTCCACAAAACAATGTCAGGCATTAGCTGTGTGTCTAAGCCTAAAGAAAGTATATGTTGCGGCTATAACTCTATAATGAAGATGTTAATATACCCTGGCAAGTTAATTGCAGTCTGACACATGATGTGTAAAACATAATTAGCTATGTAATGTATTTGCATAAAGTTGAAATATGAGAAATATTAGTTGATATTACCCTGCTTAGTGTAACGGATGAATGTTGTACATGTTCTTCACATTCCTTATTGGATAAGTGACATGTTTCTCTTTCAGGTTACAGTTGCAATGTTTTAGATAAGAATAATGTTCTAATCTGTTAAACAATGAATTAACTACTGTTAAGCAATTATGATTCCTCTGTTCAGACTTATCTTATTAATCTACAATAATAATGTTTCTGGAGGAGAGTTATATCTCTCACTGGGGCAATTTTACAATTGTCTCAGCCCCGTGGGAACCACATTTTTAGGTGGACGCAGACGAGGAGGCAGGAATCCTTCAATAGGTGTAGAACAACAGCAACGGAAGGAACAGTAGTGAATTCTCAGGTGGAGACACTGGCTGATATGTCTTATATAGATGTACATAGAGTCCTATGTGTTGTCTCTGTACTCTCAGGTCCTCGGAGTAGTAGTAAGTGCTTTTGAGATTTTGGCTCTGTGCCTCGAGATTTTATACTGCATGTGTTTAGTTTGACAAGGCAGTTGATGCTTATAATTCTCAGAAAAAGATGATACATGACATGTACTTGTAAACTAGTGTGTAATTAAATTACTTCAGTTCTTTGTGAAAGAATTTTCCTATGTGTGGACTACTTTTTAAAATGGTTTTAATTTTTAGTGATTTTCGGTAATCCACTACTTAGTGATCGCTTCCGCTAAGATAATAACATTTTATTCGAACGATGTGTGACAGACAAATTCGTCGCTAATCTTGATTGGATATAAAACTTCCCCAACTGCATTTGTGAGAATCTACCACGGATATGATCCGATCACAATTCTATAGCTATCCTTAACATGATTGTTCCCAAACAGAAAGCACGTTTCAAGATAAAGGCATCCTGGCAAGGGAATTCTGACTTCTGTAATCTCCTCCGGCACCACTAGAACCAAAGTGCCCATTTCTAAGAAGTTGTAAATTCTATAAAAAATATGACAAGCCATTGGGATCAACAAGTGCGCAGGGAAGCAAATAAGCATAAGGGCAACATTCTGTCTAAACTAGCAAAGGCACAAATGCCTATTGAGATGTGTTACAGTACGGAGAAAGATGAGTAGTGCCTAGCTTTGGAGGATGAATTAGCTTAGGATTTCCTTAAAGAGGAAGAGGACTGGAAGCAACATAGACATATAAATTGGATCCGATATGGGGATAACAACTCTAAATTATACCATGCTTTCATTAACAATAGAAGATACACAAACAAAATTCACTTCTTGCAGGATGAGTGAGGTGAATGGGTTATAGGGAATGTGGACATTCAACCTTTGGTAGCCAATCACTTCATGTAGTTGTTCACTGCTACATCCTCTCCTTTGGCCACTGACATGGAAACCATGCCCAAATCTTTTTGCCCTTTGACAGAGAGATAACTTCATATTCTTGCAGCTACCCTCACTGAGTATGAAGTGTGGAAAATTCTAAAGACCGTAGATCCATGCAAGGTTGTTGGCCCATACAGCATTGATAACCTCTTTCTACAGAAGAACTGGAAGGTTATTAGATCAGCTGCACTCAGGTCTATTAGAAGCATGCTAAATGGGAAACCTATCGAGGAGGGTATGGGGGACTCAATTGTAGTCATGATCCCAAAAATTAAACACCCCATCAACTATAATCAACTGCGACCCATATCTCTAAATAATGCATGTATGAAACTAGCTTCTATAGTGGTGGTGGAGAGAGTTAAGAAATTCATGCCTAAGCGGATCTCATGCGCTCAAACTAGTTTTGTCCTCAGGAGATGTATATCAGATAACATCGTAATAGTACAAGAAATCATCCACAACATGAGGAGAAAAAACTATGCCCACCAAATGACTATCAAGGTGGATTTGTCCAAATCTTACGATAGGATTTCCTAGAACTTTGTCGAAGATACACTCAATAAGATGGCTTGACCAGACAATATTAAGAAATACATTATGAATTCTCTGACGGCAGGCTGCACTAGCATTTTCCTGAATGGGGAAACACTCCCTCCTTTCAAGACTTATAGAGGTTTGAGACAAGGATACCCCCTCTCCCCGTACCTATTTGTTTATGTATGGAGAGGTTGACACAGTTGATTGAGCTATTTGTTCAAAAAGGAAGTTGGAAACCTATAAAAATAGCCCAACGAGGACTGACGGTGTCCCATATTGCATTTGTTGATGATATTGTCATTTTTGGTCAAGCGTCTATGGAGCAAATAGCGATTATCAACCAATGCTTTCGAGCATTTGAACGTGCATCCGAGCAACAAATTTCTGTGGATAAATCCAAGATCTTCTTCTCAGCAATAGTGAGCCAAGTTGTCCAAGCTAATATCTACAGAGCTAGTGGTATAACTGAAACAGCTAATCTGGGCAAATATCTGGGTGTCCCCTTGATCCATAATAGGGTTAGCAAGGACACTTACAAGTTCCTAGTGCATAACCTAGAAGCTAAAGTAAATGGGTGGGCGACTCACACCCTTTCTCTGGCAGGTCATGTCTATTTGGCCAAATCAGTTCTTACCTCAATTCCCACTTACGTTATGCAAACGACCATCATACCTATTTTAGTTTGTAGGAGGCTGGACAGTACCATTAGAAAGTTTTTGTAGGGGGGAGGTCATAATGCTAAGCATGTATCGTTGGTGTCTTGGTGGAAGTTTACCATGGACATGGCTACCGAAGGGCTCAGAATCAAATTGATGGCCAGCTGGAACAAGGCACTTCTCTGGAAGAACACCTGGAACTTCCTAAATAAGAAGGACTGTCTGTGGTCAGAAGGCTTACTGAACAAATAGAAGGGCTTCTATAACCAGAAGGATGGCAGATCTACCCTTTTCTGGAGAGCTTTACACTCAGGGAAGGAGTTTGTTAATACCCACAGTCACATGAGGGTTGCTGACGGCAAAGATACTTTTGTCTGGTCAGAAGAGTGGGTCCCAGGCTTCCATAACCTGAGGGACATCATCCTCCGACTGATCCCAAATGATACTCAAGACCTGCGAGTGTCGAGTCTTGCTAATCTAGATGGTGAATGGGACCTAAAGTTTCTGAACGAGTACCTTCCCAAGGAATGCACGAACAGAATAGCCAAGATGCAGATTCCCCATAGATAAGAAGATCCTAATATGTTATGATGGAAGCATGAAGTGGGCGGCAACTATACTACTAGTTCATCTTATGATCTCATCCATGTTGAGGAGGAGATGCGAGTTGAGGGCCCTTGGGAAGATATATGAAAACTCAAAGTGCCAGCTAATATCAAAATGCTACTGTGGTTGGCGAGTCATGAAGCGATAATGACCAATGCCAGGAGATGCCAAAGGAAGTTTATTGACTCAGCAGTATGTCTCAGGTGTGAGTGTAAAGAGGAATCTACACTACATGCACTTCGTGATTGCCCGTACACTATGGATGTGTGGCGTCATGCTCAGTTGAATGAGGTGTGTAGTTCTCTTCTGAATGACAATATTGGAAATTGGCTTCACAATAACCTAAGGGTGGGAGAAGAATGGAAAATGAAGTTTGTTGTGAGCTGTTGGGTTATCTAGAGGGTGCGAAACATGTACATCTTTGAGCAGATAACCACGAATACAAAATTCCAGATCCTCCTTATTCATTCTATGTATAACTCTATTGTTAAAGGCTAGTTCAAATCTGGAGACAAGAAGAACATTGAAGATGATGATGACTTGATGTGGTTTGAGTCGTGTGAAGGGCATGTTCATCTTCTTACTGATGTTGCGGTATGCGGCACTCAGGCGGCCATTGCCTCTGTTGTTGTGGAACTGAATGGCAAATTGTGTGTGGGATTCGCAAGAACAGTTGAAGTTCAGTCTGTAGTTGAAGTGGAGCTCCGAGAAATACAGTTGGCGATGTAGATATGTAAAATTTGGAGGCTCACGGATGTTGTCATTCAGACGGACAACTCAGAAGCATGTGAGGTTTTGAGCAACCATGCTGATAGGGTGCCTTCTCTTAAGAGTTGGACTATGGCCACTCAGGATAATATAGAAGATATTGAGGGATTTCAACTAATGAAGGTCAGCAGAAAACACTTAGAGCTTGTTGATAGCCATGACAAACACCACCCCAAAACATCCAAGGAGGATCAGATCTACACTGAACCTCCACTCGACCCTGTGGGTCTCCCCATCCCCTTTCCTTTATGTAATGGTAGGAGTCCTACCAAGTTTCTTTTTTCAGTAGGTCAAACTTGTAACCTGTTTGTTATACCTACAAGAGGAGGGTGGGATGAATAAGATAACCTCCTAACTTCCCCAAAAAAAATCCTATCTTTGATAATTCATAGAAATTTCTACGGGGATCAGATGTGGTTGAGCCTTATATGAATGTTGACTCTTTTTCAAGATCTAGATGATGCTCTAGGTTTTCTAACCCTATTTTGATTTTGTTTTCATAAAATATCAGATTTAATGAAATTAGAGTTTATAAACCTAATGAAGGAACTCTTAGAATAGAAGATAAAATCAAGGACACTTTGTGAGATTTGTTCCTACTGACCCATGTAAGTGGTTCATGCCCAAGAGTATTTGAATTATAATTATACTTAGTAATTTTACATGTTTCATGCTACTTAGAAATATACAAATAATTTACTTGGTATTATATTATAAAGTAAAGTAATGTATTCAAGATTTCTTAGTAAAGATTGAGATGATTTGTGTTTAGTTTTCAAGTAAAAACATTTCATTATTATTTCTCAAGATGATTAAGATTTATGATGTAAATTCATTAAGATTTACGCTTTTAGATTTCATATAAGATGCTATAAAGATTCATGTATGATGATTCAAGATTTAAGATCATGAGAGAATGGAGACGTGAGGGGTCATGGGGGGAGAGGCAGAAGAGGGGGAAGAGGCGGCGGTGGTGCGACTGTGAGCAATCACGGTCGTAATGAAGGGAACTGCCTTGCAGGAGGTAGTGGAGGGGAGCCAAATCTGGAAGGGGGCAGGTGCAATGACCCGGATAAGAGGATCAGAGGGGAAGGTGAGGAACCCACACACGGAGTTAGGGTTATAGTGTCGTTAGTAAGAATCAAAATTCAATTCACGGGCTTGAGAGGGGGTTCTGAAGGCAACGATCAGGAGACCAGAGAGGTACAACTAGGGATGGGGGATGCCCCGTAGCAACGAACACAAACCCCTTCTGAAACTAGGGAGTCGGGAGCCACAATAGACACGACAAAGCAACAACAGTCAATGAAACCAACGTTCAATGTTGTCGTTGGAGGCCCTAATGCCACCGCTGCCAATCAAGGCGACAACAAGACTTACTTCCATGATAAACTATATGAAGATAGGCTAGACGATATGATAGTGGAAATAACACAGATCGAAGGTAGCCCGACGATCTTACAGAAGCAGAGGAGGACCTGGCAAGATCGTGGAAATATGTCATAGTTACAAGATTGCCGGGAACTGATGTCGGCTTCATGATGATGCGATACATAATAAAATTGCTCTGGAATCCAAAGGTACATTTCAATATGTATTAATTAGATCTATGTTGCTACATGGTACAATTCTCCTGCAAAGATGACTATGAGACAACCATGATGGGAGGTCCATGGAAGCTATTCATCTGCTGCTTAGTAGTTTGGGATTGGTATCCAACGTTCAAACCCACAGAGGATAAGACCTAATATGTCATCACCTGGTTCTGTATATTGGATCTCCCACTACATCTATATGTACCCACCTTGTTTGAGTACACATGGTTAGCTCTAGGCAGACTCATAAAAGTGGACAGACACACTACCTTTCTACCAAGAGCAAATTTGCCAGATTGGCAATTGAAGTTAATACCACAAAACCTCTATGCGCATCCATCTGAATCAATAATGTCCATTACACAGTGGACTATTAGGTGACGCATGAGAGCTGCTCTTCATGTGGAAAGATCGGACACACTGCAAAGTATTGTAGAGAAAAACAAACAAGCCGATCAGGCTATGAGGAAGCAGCAAAAGGCAATGGTTCCCAAAGGAAAGAAGGAAACTACAAGGATGGATGGCAACAACAAGGAAATTGAGGATGGAGGCAGAAAAGACCCTATAGGAAAATGAGGCAGACAGATATACCAATCTCAAGTGACAAGTATGAGAACCTCCTCTATGAGGACGTCCCAGAAGATCAGGAAATAGGCACGGAAGGACAACTTGACACATGGTCCAAAGACATGATCCAGGATAGACCAAAAAGAATCTAGAAACTTAAGAAAAAATCAAACGCTTCTGATAAGCAAGGTGCAGCCACATCAAGTAACAATACTAGCTACAAGACAATGGAAGGAAGCATACCAACAAATACAATGAACTCTGAAGAACAACATATAGTTATCATCTAGGGGCTGACGAAGTTACTGAGGAAATGGAGCAGGACACTAAGGAACATGTGTTAACTATTGAAGACAAGGAAATGGACCGAGCAGACATGGGAGGAGCACAAGGAAACACGAAGGGGCGGGAAACATCTTACGCTGACAATCGGACACAAAAGGAAGAAGACACATTCGCCAAGAGTAGAGATAAGGAAGAGGAACAAAACTCGAGGACAATGCGATGGGTGATAAAATAAATTCCCAACCCATCCTCTCTGGAAGTAAGATTAAAGGAAATGGGACCAAAATGAAAAAGCCCAGGTCTCTCCCACCTTATGAACACAAAAGAAAGACCCCACACTTTTTAATGATCCATCACCAAAGATTGCAGCTCTTCAAAAGGACAATGTAGATTCTCAAAGCAAGAAGGCTGGGGAAGAGGGACAATCCGCATGAATACACCACCCTACACATAACCATAATTGACATATTGTGTTGGAATGTAAGAGGTATTGGCAGTTATGAAAGACACCAAGCACTAAAAGGGATGATCTCTATCCACAAGCCTTGCATCACCTCCATGTTAGAATCGAGAATTAGTGTAGACGTTGCGACAAGGACCATACGTGCATTTGGCTTCTCAAACTCTTATCGAGTTGAGGCTAGGGGCTTCGCAGGGGGTATATGGGTATGCTGGGATGGCAACTAATGCAAAGTCGATATTGTCTACAACCACAGGCAAAGTTATAACCTGCAAGGTAAATGATGCATGTGTTATTACTTTCATATACACTAGCCCTCAACTCAGCACAAGGCAACTTCTATGGAAGCACCTCATTTTTATGGGCAGAAGGTTCAAATTCAATGAATTTCTTTGGGTGATTTCAACACCATCACATACCCAAGAGAAAGAAGTCGTGCTGCTCATTTTAACCACTTAGAGGTAGACGTGTTCCAAAACACAATGATGGAAGTAGACTTATCAAACTTGGGCTTCTACGGAGTGAACTTTATCTTTCTTCGTAGCCTCTTGCTCAAGCTCCTTGATACAGAAACAACCAACACTGCTTTTCTCAACACCTACCCCAAGGCCATCGCCAAGCACCTCCCAAGGCTTGGTTCCGACCATTGTCCTCTTTTGGTAAAATTATATCATACACAAAGGCTCAATAGAAGGTTTATTACAAAGTCCTCGTGGCAAAACAACCCGACCTTCCCTGTAATGCTACGCAATAACTGGAACCAGAACCTTCACTTCAATGATGCTTTGCAGGAAGCGCAAAGAAGCATTATGGCCTGGGACACGAAGACACAAAAGGAAAAAAGGAGACACAAGGACGGCCTCATTAACAACATTAATAGGTTACAGACTGAACTGGCTATCCAATATAATGACATTTCTGATGCCCTTTGCTCTGACTTTCACATAGAATTGGATAACATTATAAAGACTGAAGAAATTGATTTGAAACACCAATGCCACATTAACTGGCTGAAGGATGGAGACATTAATTTGAAGTTTTACTAGAACTTTGTCAATCAAAGAAGTAGAAGAAACTTGTTATGTAAACCTAGAAACCAAGAAGGCAACTGGTTACTGATGAAGCACAATTAATGGACAAGGTAGTCACATATTTTGAAACCATCCTTACTGCATCCAAAGGTGGGTCTACTTCAAATCTACCTGAGTTCCCAGGAACCTTCTCTAATCTTTTTGAGGCTTAGTGCTCAATGCTTGGGGACTGCCCAACCAAGGCAGAGGTTCATCAGATTGCCATGTCCCTAGATATGGTCAAGGCACCAGGACCGGATGGTGTTTACGCCACCTTTATTCTGAAGAATTGGGACACTATTGGAACAAGCCTAATCAGAATGGTATCATCAGCTGTTACTACGGGAAAGGTACCTGATTCCCTTTGTAATTCTATGATAGTTCTCATCCCTAAAGTGTTTGTGCCTGAAAGATGTGAAAACCTATGACCTATCTCCCTTAGAAACGTAGCCCTAAAGATCGCGTCTAAGCTTGTTGTCGAAAGAATGAAGCCCTTCATTCTAGATTGGATATCCAAAGCCCAAAGTAGTTTTGTACCTGGATGAAGGATTGTTGACAATATCACAGTGGTCTAAGAACTCATCTACATGATGAAATGCAAACATGCATCGGCCACTATGGCAATCAAGATTGACCTAACAAAAGCTTTCGACCAAATGTCATGGGACTTCATCAATGACACTATTCATCGAGTAGACCTACTCCAAAATATCAGAGATTATGCTATGACATCCATCTCATGAGGGGAACCGATGATAGCCTGGAATGGCAAGAACTCCAGATCTTTCAAAGCAAGTTGTGGGCTCAGACAAGGTGACCCTATGTCACCATATCTATTCATTCTCTTCCTTGAGTATCCCTCCCAGCTCATTGAAATGAAAGTCACTCACGGTACCTAGAAACCAGTGAAGATGAGCAGTAAAGGGCCACGCATCTCCCATGTTTTCTTTACTGACGAACTCATCCTCTTTGCTCAAGCAAGTATCACTCAAATGAAGGTTATAATATACTACTTTCTAGCCTTTGAGATGGTCTCGGGCCAGCCGGTATCTAAGTTGAAGACACACATTTTCTTCTCAAAGAGTGTGGATAGGGTGATGAGAAGAAAGATTAAGAATGTCAGTGGATTCCAAGTCACTGATGACCTGGGCAGGTACTCTCAGGGTTCCAATTCTACACACCAAAGTAACTAAACAAACCTACAATAATGTTCTTGATGTTGTCTCTGCAAGAGTGTTGGCATGGTTGGCAAGATGTTTGTCTATGGCAAGTAGAGTGTGTTTGGAAAAAGAAACTTTATCAGCCCTTCCTACATATGTTATGCACACAGCTCTGCACTCTACACCTTTTTGATAGAATTGATAACACCATCATACACTTCATTTGGGGTGGCACACACAAGGCTCACCCGGACTCACTGGTTGCTTGGGAAAAAATATGTTGTAATAAAGACAAAGGAGGGTTAGGTATGAAGAAGATTTAATAGTGGAACCAGGTTTTACTATATAAACATTCATGGGATCTGAGCACCACTATGGTGCATGGGCATCAGAGATCGGTACAGGAACACCAAACTAGGGAAATACTACAACTTGTCCAGGTTAGGGAGAGATGTTGCAATAGGGAAGTCCTTCATTGTAGAGAACTCATACCTAGTGTCGATGAACAACCACAACATAAAGGTGTGGGAGGACATATGATGGAGAAATTGACCAAGACTAAAAGATCATACGTTGAAACCCATCCCTGAAGACCTGGAAGACCTAAGGGTGAGAAACCTCATCAATCTTCAAGGAATGGGATACCAACTTCCTCAACAATTGGTTACCAAATCAAATTGTGGATAACATCAAGAGGATTGATGCACCTATGGACACTGATGGTGATGAGATGAGAGTATAGAACCACACAAAAATTGGGAAGTATACCAAAAATTCAGCCTATTAGAGGCTTATAGAAGGAAGTTGCATGCCCACTATGGGAAAATGGAAGGATATCTGGGATTTCAAAACCTCTTCCTGTATAAAATTGTTCTCTTGGATACTCATGCACAAAGCACTATTGATAAATACTAGAAGGGTGCAAAGGAAACTATCAACGGACAACACTTGTCCAAGGTGTTCGAAGGAAAGTGAAATGATGCTTCATGCAATACATGATTGTGACTATAATAAGAAAGTTTGGGTGGAGCTCCTTTGAGGCAGAGACACCTCGTCTTTCTTCAGTAGCCTCAGTTGTCAATAGTGGATGTACGAGCAGCTACAAAGCAAGGATGCAACAACTACTATTTTCCTAACTATTTGTTGGCATATTTAAACCTACAATTACAAAAAGACCTTCAATAATGAAATTATACATGAACCCCCAGCAGTTCAGATTCATAGAAAGAGAGGTGAGAGACCAATATATAGCCTTTGACATTGATAAGGTCAATGAAAGGATTCAATAGGCTAAATGCATGAAACCATGGGAGAGACCAGTGACTAGTGTCCTCAAATTCAACAATGATAAAGTCCTCCTCCTCTTGTGTGGTGGTTGTCAGAGACTGCTCTGGTGAATGGAAGGGTGGGACATCTATTATCCTACATACATAGGATGTAATTGAAGCAGAACTTATGGGAATAGGACTAGCAATGGGAAATGCAAAGCTGAATAATGTAAAAGAAGCCGTATTTGAGACTGACTCTAAAATAGATGTGAAGCTAATTGTAAACCTGTCCCAACATAACCTGAGATATGCTAAAATAGTCAGTAGATTGCAAAGCATGAAGAGGCATATGTGGAAGATTGTGCACAGAATTCATTAAAGTAACATGGTGGTTTATGGGCTGGTGAATCTTCAATTGGAACACTCTGGGAGATACATACAATATAGCCTCCCCCCAATGAGGTCCTAGATCTTCTAGATAGGGATTCGTGTAAGGGTAGTAGCACTACCTCATTAAATTTTGAAAGCTTGATTAGTGATTGTAAACCTATTTTGAGTTTTCTCACAAGGGAAGGGCGGGATGAATAAGACATCCTTCCGATTTCACTAAAAAAAGATTTAAGATCATGATAATATATGAGATAGAATGCAATAGATTCATGTTAAGACCATACTTACTAAAATGATAGCTTATCATGGATATAGACCCAGGCACAATACTACAAGTCAACTCAATAGACATGACCCAGGCCCTTAGTACTAGTCATGAGGCCCAGGCCCCTAGTGCATTGTGACTCAGATATATGACCCAAGCACTAGAGTGCAGGTCATGAGACCCAGGTACCAGAGTACATGTCTCAAAATAAAGATACATCAAAAGAAAGAATTAAGAGTAAAGAAAGAGTTGGTGTTCATCTTCTACATATTCTAATATTAGTTCCATGTGTATCATGTCTAGAATATTTATCATATCTTTTACTCATTTTGCATATGCTAGAATACTCATGCCACTTACTCCAACTATTATTTTTCCAATGTATGGTTGTGAAGGGAAATATGTCTACAGTGCAGGCAACGGAATTTAAAAATTTTATCTACCATATTTCCATAATCAATAGATCATGTCAATAACTATAATGCATGAAGGATGGTTTTGAGGATATACCTGGTCTTGGATCAAGTCCAGTGACAATCCTCATCATTATAGATGTGCAACTTTGAATTCTGGTTGCATTAGGACTCATCTGACCGTTGCTCCTTCTGGTCAGCACCACGGACTACATCCATAAACGTCGTCTTATTCAACAACTCCTCTTGTCACGGACTGTTGATTGATGTTGTCCTCCGAGTGGTAAACAATGGCTTCCCACCTCTATGATAGTCTACACAGACCACCTAGAACTCATGTCGTCCTCCTAGGACGATTAGAAAGGAGTTGTCCCTCTCTGTCAGTGTATTAGTCACTGACTTGCTCTCCTACGACAATGATCTCAATTGCTCTTTCCCTTGTTGTTCCACGCTAGTCGGGTAGAACTTGCTCAAACTCTCGTGATTACCACAATCAGAGAGGACAATATTTGTTAGAGCAACTATTTCTCAATTATCTGTGGTGTGCTCTGGAAAGCCCAGTACCCCCTCTGTTTATAGGTAGGGTTTGGCTCTAGGATTCCCACTCTATGCAAGAAAGGGACTGGAAGAACTCAAATTTTCACAACAATTCTAGAAATCTCACAACATGTGACAGCCCAGACGGTCATTTGGCATGCCAGACGGTCATTTGGCACAGTCCATACGGATGTTTGGTTGTTTCCTAGTTGTACACGAATTTAGAAAATCAATTCCCATCAATGTTAGACATTTATTTCCTTATGCAACAAATATTTCTCAAGTGAAACAAATAGGGAAACATCTAGAACCTTCCCCAACCAAACTAGACCATCTCTCCCATGAGATACGACCGTCTCAATCACCTAGACAGTCGCCTGGTGACCCGAGTTGAGCCACTTTGGTTGGGTCGATTTGTTCCTTAACCAAATTCAACACAAAATAGGCATGACACCCAGACACCTGTATCAACTCTTGAGATGATTGTTTGGCACTTCTAGACGGCTGTCTCAACACTTGAGGTAGGCGTTTGGAGGTTTTTTTAGACTATTTGTTACATGAATCAAATACCTAAACACTTTTAGTAATTAATTCAAATGTCATTCAAGATATGAACTCTCTTCTAGGTCGAGACCTATTTGTGTGACCCTATAGCTCCCATATTACGTTGGCAGTGAATGTCCATAACAACTTATGACATCACAAGCAAAGAGTGGTTTTTTCTACTAAGGTTCCCTCTATCAGCTTTGACTCAAGTAGCACCTTTAAGATAACATCCCTTTCTTTCTTGTCAAGATCAAGTGTTACCTTCTTAAGATGTGTCACCATCTCAAGAACACTCATGTCCTCACATTGCTCATGAAACTCATAGCTGATGCAGCTAAGCATAAAGTACTTTATCTCCAAGGCATCATTAGCATGCTTCTAGTAAGCATCCACTTGTGCCCTAGGTGCATCAGGAGGAGGTATTTTAGGCACTAGTTTGTCAAGGACGTAGATCTTACACTCTTCATTGAGAACTCTTCAAAGTCCAAAAGGAGTCGTGGAAATTTCTCCCGTCAAGTTTGTCCTTCTCCAAGATCAATCGCAAATCAAATTTGTTCGTCATTGATTCTATAAGAGAAAATTTGTATTTGTCAAAAACTATTTTGATTTGATTATATTTGAAAATTTGACAATATCAATTAGGTCTTTAATTATTACCACTCTCACTATTTTAATCAAATTGATAGCCCTCAATATCAATTCGTAATATTGCAGTGTATAATATTCTAGTGGGCCAAATCCAAGATAAATCAATTGTCACCCGATCAACACAGCTAAACACGGTTAACCATCAAGGTAGGAAACTCTTACCAATTGCATCATATGCAATTCTGGATGGATGATTTGCACAACCCCTTTCCATCATCATATGCATGCTTCTGGGCCTAAACACTCTAAGAATCACCCATCAAGCCCGGCCTAAAAGCCGACATGATAATAATGCATCTCGTGGAGGCGGAACCTACATTATTACCTGTTGGGTTTTAGGGGAGGCAGAGAAGGCAGCGGAAACAAAAAAATTTCTCCCCCAAACCCAGCACGAGGAAACGCGTCAACGTCTATATATTAGGAAAGGATGGTTTGTGGAATCATACCTTGTCCCCAGGCTTGCTCGGCGACAATACCTCGTGCAATGTGCGGTCTTCAACTCCGGTCTTGGACGGCATCTGTGCAGCTCCTGGTCGCATCGGGACTAATGACTCCTCCTCCTACCGGACTGTCGGATGACAGTTGTCCTCCTGAGCGGCAGAAACCTCCCGCCTCTGAAGTAGTCCACACGGACCACCTGGAACTCCACACTCCTTGTCCCATAAGGAAGTGGAAGGAGTCGCACCCTCCTGTTGATGTACTAGTTGCCAACACACTCTCCTGCCTCCAGTTGCAACTGCAGTTGTCCTTCCCTTGCTGCACATCCCTTTTGCGGGAAGCACTTGCTCGGGCTCTCTCTTGGTTACCAAAACCAGAGAGAACGACAACTTTCTAGAGCAACTGGTTGCACTGAGTTGTTGTCTGAGAAGCCCCCCACTACCCCTATATATATAGGAGGGTCATGGGATAGGGTTCTCTATCCCAGGCAATGCGGGACTAAAAGCAGGAGTAGAAGGGTTTGAGATTTTCCACAAAAAGCAACCAACTCACAACCTGAACCGATCGGTTCACAAGTGAACCGGTCGGTTGGGGACTTGAACCGGTCGGTTGACACCTCAACCGATCGGTTGGGACCCATGAGCCGACCGGTTCACTTCTGAACCGGTCGGTTCATGGTTCTGATCAGTTCCCGATTGACTTTCCTTCTTTTGTTTCTAATTGGTATCGAATACCAATCCTTGTTCCAATCAAATTGGGCAAGTGAAACACAAGGAAAATTCTCACCGACCTGACTTTCCCAACTTGCTCAGTTGCACCAGTTGAACCGATCATTTCAACACTTGAACCGATCATTTCACTCTGACCATGAGCCGATCGACTCAACACTTGAGCCGATCGGTTCAACAACCTCAGCCGACCGGTTCAACACTTGAGCCAATTGGTTGGGAGTGCAGGTTGTGCAAAATCAGTCAATTGTGATTTCAATCAGTCTGATACTCCAATCAACATGTCCAACAACTTGAACCATATGATATTGAGCCATCGACTGATTGAGTGTTTAATTGAACTACTAAACTCCTTTAGTAATCAATCTAAACATTGTTTGTGGACAAAACTCCTCTTCCAGGTTAAATCCTATGTGTGTGACCCTGCAGGTCCATTTCACGTTGGCAGTGAAAGTCCATAACACTTATGACTTCACAAGCAAAGAGCGGTTCCTAGTCACACATCATTGCTACCCAAGTGAAAGTAGAAAGTTGGAGAACAACTTTCATCCTACAATCCGTGAATGGTGTTACAGCGAATGTATAATTCCTTTGTCACTGATATCCCGAATGAACTCAAGGCATGGAATAGTCATCCTGTCAACGTTCATTCACTTTCTTGATCTCAGAGTAGATTGAATGAGATATGTATGACATCAATATCACATACTGATTCACACATGTGTGCGCACGCCTATCTCAATCCTACTCATCAAGTGGCCTTGGATATCAAACTCCCTTAGGAGGGACAAATCCCATATCTATCACTCACCCCTCAAAAGCCCCATGTGTCAAAGCCACCCAATCATCACCTTTATAACAACCCATGTTTCAGGACTGCGTTTGATGATGCCAAAGTGTGCCCAACGACATGTGTTGAGTGTAGTTATTTCAGGTCTAAGAATCACACTCACCACCATCACTGTGAGTACTGACTGTGACTACCATGTCATGGTTCCATGTGTCAAACTCACAGTGGGTCTGTCCGGCACACTTGTTCTCTAACAAGTACCTATGTGTTTGGTTTGATATCTCTATATCATGACGAACAAGATTCTGTCATCAACCAACACCACAATCTAGTCTTGTGTGTCATTGATGTCTATCTACCTTCCACAATGACATCCGACTAGGGACATAACAAGAATGTACAAACTCTTAGCATCTGTGTGATCTCATCGTTCAGGTCCTTAACCTGAAAGCATACATCATTGAGTACTGTCATTCTCTAGCACTCAATCTGTTCTATCACTATCTCATATGACTGAAGCAGAAAGAATTTGAAGCTTGCCTTTGATGTTTATCAAATCAATCTTAATGTATCCCACCAATCATCCCATGATTGGCTCTCAGGGCATACATACCAACAGACTCCCACCTGCACTGTGAGCCAATCACCCTTGAATCATATTCATTGTGATCTTTCAAACATGTCCCACATGATACTGTGCTCTAGTGTCAACATAGTGAGTAATGGCAACACCTTGCCAAAGTCAGTTTTAAATTGCATGTCTCTAATCTCTTCGCTCTACGTCATACGTATGAGATGGAGTTGCCGTAATATGCGATCTAGTATTCCATTGCTAACCTTTAGCCACATTGCATGATCAAGGATTCCAGACTTGTCATCAATGAGCGGAATATAAGTTCATCTCATGAACTTCCAGATCCATATAATATCCACTGATGTTCTCTAACGCATAGATACTCGGCATTTCCTTTTTAAATGGTTTTATTGGAACACTTCTAATTATCAACAAACTTTCACTTTTATATATCCTATATATATTTTGTGATTAATTTTATGTCTTTTCGGAAGTTCGCATCAATGTAACTCTTTACATCGAACTCTTCCTTATCTCCATAGAACTAGTACTTCACAAGTACTTATCAAGTTCTCATGGTATTCCAGTAACCCTTACTGGAAGTAGACAGACATCCACTCGTCATGTCCCACATACGAGTTAACAGGATGAGCACATCAAATTGTCATGTCATACATACAAGATGATGAATGCATTTTGTTCTTGCTATGTCCATACATGCAAGACAATGGGATGATTACATACATGATAGATCCATATCTATTCTTAGTGTTCCCATTCTTCATAAGAATTGGACACTTGGCCTTGGGATACTAATATCCATATAACATGGATAAGTTTTCTCCCACTGAATCTGTGCATACTGAACCCTTTAGTACAGATTGCCAATGTATGCTTTCTCTTTTCAGGTCAAAAATTTTCGAGAACTATCTCTATAGATCTCTATTCCTATCATATAGGAAACATCTCTATCTTCCTTAAAATAATTTCCACTTTAGGATTTCCAATCTAGAACATTTCCATTTCACATCAACATGTGGAATGTGAACACGTTCCCACTAAATCATAGATCCCTCTTTATCTTTGATGTATCAGTCAAACCCTTTGGCTATATCATCAGAGTAAAGATCCAATTCTGAGTTGCTTGTACTCAATCAATCACATTGATTAGTCCATTGAAACTTATAGACTTCATTTGCATTAGTGGATTCATAAACCTTATAGGTTGTGTCACGTACACATCCTTGTTTTATTCCTCACAGGAATGCGGTTTTAGTATCCATATGCCAAATGTCTTAGTCATTAAGTTGCAACCAATAAGCATCATCCTTCTAAAAATTGTATCCATGTGTCTTAACGCTTAAGACTCATTTGCACTCATGGATTTACATCCAATGGGTGCTACCATCAAGGTCATACCTTATGGTTTACATGGATATCATTTAGGATGTAATGGTCATAAACCATAACTCAGAATTTGATTCATCATATTCATCTAGATAGTTGACTCATCACATGAACAACTTATCTCATAGCTAATTGAGGTGTATCTGTTAAGGATATAAGAACTCACAACCCTTGTGATTCTTAATGTCCTTTATTAGTGTGGGGGTATTCATTTATTAAGAAGAATTCAGTTATTTGATAATCATTCTCTAACTCCTTAGAGTATGATTCCTTCTTGATTTAGACATCACCATGCCTTAATCATGAGTTCACTATGATACACTATCATAATCACTCAAAAGGATCTCAAACATTTGGTCCAAGTATTTCATTCATTGATCTCATCAAGAATTAACACTTTACCAAATTTGTACTTCATCTATGATAATCTTGAACACTTCAAGATACTCATATTGGTATTTCTCTAAACACCATTTGAAGTATTAGCACTCATTCCAATAGGTATGTAAATACATCACATGTATTATACCTAATAGGATAATCATTCTCTCACTACCATTAGTGAAGATTGATTAATCATGTCCAAGATATTCATGTCTCTTACTGGTTACCTAACCAAAAGAGTCTAGATTTATCCATCACATGGAAACTAGAAATGAATTTCTCATGATTGATGCTAATTTGATTGTTTGAGTTATCTAATAACTTTTAGGTATCATTTTATCTTATGCATATTTAATACCACAAGATAAACAAGGCATTGCCACAAAGATCATATCTTTAAGATTGAAAACTCAACTTTATTAATTGCCATCATTGTCATACAATATGCAAAATAAAGTGTTTCTATCTTTTGGCAATATATGAAATAGCAGTTCATAACTGTATTACATGCCTTATAGGCTGAAAATAAACTAAAGTACTCTATCTATGGTGGCAACACTTGCCCCAATTATGAGTGCTTTACACTTTACATCTTGGTATCATATACCTCAAAAAGTGTTACAAGTTTACTTTCATGACACCTTTAAGTAGAGGCTTCAGTCGCCTCCTTCTTCTTTTGTTCTTCCAAATAGAGAGGACAATTCCTTTTCCAATGTCCTGGCTTTTGACAGTGGTGGCAATTTCCTTTCTTGGTCACACCTCCCTTGGCCTTGAGAGCTGAAGTCGTCTTGGGCTCCTGGCTAGCATCAGAACCTTTCTTAGCTTTGCCCTTACCCTTGTGCTTGGACTTGCCTTTCTTTCCCGTGATCACCATCACAGACTTGGGCTTGTCCTTCTTCATCTGTATCTCGGCTGTCCTCAACATGCCCAACAACTCTGACAGTGGCCTATGAAAGTTGTTCATGTTGTAGTTCATCACAAACTGACTGTAAGATTCTGGCAACGATTGCAGTATCACGTCAGTAGCCAACTCTTGGCTCAGTGGAAATCCCAGTCTTTGCATGTTCTCCACATACCCAATCATCTTGAGTGTGTGAGGACCAACTAGATCTCCTTCTGTCATGACGCACTTGAACAGTGCCCTATAAACATTGTATCTCTCTTTCCGTGCCTGATCTTCATACATGTTCCTGAGATGCTGAATCATCTCTATAACACCCATGTTCTCATGCTGTCTCTGCAACTCATGGTTCATGGAACATAACATCAAGCACTTTGCATCAATGGCATCATCAACATGCTTCTTGTAAGCATCCCTTTCTGCCTTTGGTGCATTAGGAGCGGGTTCCTCTGGAATTGGAGTATCCAGGACATAGAGCTTACGCTCTTGAGTGAGAACGATTCTCAATGTCCGATACCAGTCGTGGAATTTTGTCCCATTTAGCTTGTCCTTGTCAAGGACTGATCGCAAAGAAAAGTTGTTGTTATTTCTTTCCATTTGTACTACAAAAAGGAAAATATGCAATTTTAGTCCAAAACTCATTTTGACTTGTTTGATTGATTTCAAAGTTTGACGATATAATTAGGCCTTTAATTAATTATCACTCCCACTATTTTACTTCAAATTGATAGCCCTCACCATCAATTCGGAAGATTGCAGCGTACAACCTTCTAGTGGGCAAGATCCTGAAATCCTCTAAGTCATGAGTCAGCTAGGGCTGATCGCCCACAACTTAGATCTCTCAGGTAGGCAACTCTTGTCAATTGCATCATATGCAACTCTTGATAAGATGTCATATAAAACTCTTTGCAATGATCATCTCCATGCCTCAAGGTACTAGATCCCATCTAGATCACCTTGTTAAGTCCGACCCAAAGCAAACACGATGAATATGCACCCTGCTAGGGCAGACCCACACATTCATCCTTCACGCTTCCATGAGATAGACGGTGCACCACGCTAGGGCGTGCCCACACTTGGTCGATCAAGCTTTTCACGTGTGTCACATTTGGAAGGCATCTAAAACTTAATATTTTAATGAGGGATTTGGTTTTTATATACATATACATATCCAATCACCACAATACATAGTATGTATCATATACATGCTATATCCCACAGAAAACATGCACAAACGATAAAAAGAGATGATTATGGCCATCCTAATGTGATTCCTCGAGCTAAGAGGAATCACAGTCATCTAGGTCAACATCACATGCAACCTGTACAAGATGAACATCTGTGTCTTGCCATATGAGTTGATCAACTCATCTCATTAATGATCTGTACTCTCCAGCCGGTCGTCTGGATGCCACCAACCGATCGGTTGGCTCCTCCAACCGATCGGTTCGTCTGGACGTCGTGCATCTCGTCATGTCCGCCACCCGCTCATCTCGCTCCTCGAACCAGTCATCAACCGATCGGTTCACTCCTTGAACCGATCATCTGGAACTTCAACCGATCGGTTCATGCCTTGAACCGATCGTTTCAGCTGTCGTCTTGATGTCCGCCGGTCTTCGACATAACAGGAAATAAAAATCTATCCTATTTATTACATTGCTTTAAAAGGGAAACCCCGAGTTACATTCGGGGGGAGCAAAGGTAGGAAAGAATCTCGAATTATTTCGAGTTACATTAGGAATAAGAGAGGGAAGATCGGTGCGCAGATCGAGATGCAAGCAACCACAAACAACCACACACAGATAGGGGTTTATAGGCCATAATCATGCTACACACATCCACCACAAAACTCGTTTAAGGGCGACGCGTATCGAGTGCATCAATAATACATATCATATATGTAATTGGGATTTGTAGATTTAGGATTGGACATGCATAAAGCCAATATTATTCGCATCGTATGCAATAAATAAAGGCGACAAACCAAAATCGATCATATCGATATTCCTAAAATATAGAGCAGTTGATGTGGCTCTGATACCACTGTTGGGTTTTAGGGGAGGCAGAGAAGGCAGCGGAAACAAAAAAATTTCTCCCTCAAACCTAGCACGAGGAAACGCGTCAACGTCTATATATTAGGAAAGGATGGTTTGTGGAATCAAACCTTGTCCCGAGACTTGCTCGGCGACAATACCTCGCGCAATGCGCGGTCTTCAACTCCGGTCTTGGACGGCGTCTGTGTAGCTCCTGGTTGCACTGGGACTGATGACTCCTCCTCCTACTGGACTGTCGAATGATAGTTGTCCTCCTGAGCGGCAGAAACCTCCCGCCTCTGAAGTAGTCCACACGGACCACCTGGAACTCCACACTCCTTATCCCACAAGGAAGTGGAAGGAGTCGCACCCTCCTTTTGACGTACTAGTCGCCAACTGATGTATGCACAAATTGTCATTATTTTGGTATCTAATTTGGTTATTTTCTGTGTCATTTGTGCTTAATTGAATATCTTTTTAATACATATTTTACCAAATTAGTAAAAATCACTTGTGCATCATTTCTTATATTTTTACATGTATTTTACATGCATTTTACATGTTTTAATTATTATAATAATTATTTGATTTTATTCATTGATTATTTTGTTGCAGATAATTATTATTCACTGGAACAAAGTCGATACCATCGACTTGCAACTCGATGGTAGAGACATGGCATCAGAGTACAAATATTTTTTACTCCAGATTGAAAAGGAAAAGGACATTTTACTGTGAAGAAGTCGATACCATCGACTTCCAACTCGATACCATCGACTCAGACGTTGCGGACGAAATTTAAATGTGTTAAATCTAACACATGTTTGTATTAAAAATTGTATTTTTAGGTTTCCTCTTGACCTAAACATGTACGATGGCTATAAAGGCACCATTAGAACCGCAATTGAGAGATCTATCATGGGGGGTTGATACGGCAGCCGAACGGAGGGAGAAAAGTAGAGGAACCCTATACAGAAGACCTCGGAGGCGTTTTGGCGACGGAAACGACGGCAAATTCTCTCCATCTTCTTCAGATCCACTCTTTAACCCTTTCTCCAATTTACTGTATCTCGAAATTCATGTTTTACATCTTTTCGACTTACTGTGATACCATGTCGTCTATTTTCGGCTAAAAACCATAATTCTTTAGGACCGGGTTTTATCATAGTAATTCATCATTACTCTTAAATCTGTGGTATGAAGTCATTTTCTCAATTATATTGTTATGTTTGATCACCATAATAATAACCTGATGTCGTTAATTACTTTGAAAGAAGGATTAACGGTTGAAAAGAGACGAATGTCACATTAATTAACAAATCACTTGAACAAGGTGATGTAAGATTAATGGTGGAAACCCAGAGGTCGGTATTAATGCACCTAGTTTAGGGTATATGTTACTACGACGGTGGAACTGGCCTAGACATAGGTAGTGAATTGTACCACGACAGTGGACAATTCTGACTACAGGCCACTCCCAGAATTGAGAGATGAACCTGAATTATTAGATAAAAATTCATACAATGATAACCCGCGGTGAAACCGCAATCCTAAAGATCGTCGCCTGAATTGATTAAATTAAACCTTTAATCGATTGTTTTCTTTTCTTTTTATTTTATTTTCTTTTTTTAATCAACTCTTATTTTTGGCTTAGCTGATCAATCCTAATTAGTAATAGTCTTTAATCTCACAACTCCCCGTGTTTGATAACTCGGGACTCATAATCCCATATTACTTCGACACGTACACTTGCGTATTACACGCACGTTATACGCGTGTCAAGTTTTTGGCGCCGTTGCCGGGGAGTTGGCTTGGTTAACACTATGAAAAGTTAGGATCGTCCACTCTAGGCCATTGTATTTTTTTTTTTATAATTGTTTTTTATTCTTCCCATTTTCATTACATAAAACTTTACTGTTAGTTTTGGCATTTTACATATTCATCTAAATATTTCTTTGTAGTTAGTCTTGTTTCATTAAAAAAAATAAAAAAAGTGCATGGCCCCTATTTGTTTTGAGTGTGGAAATGCACATGTAGGTTATAGATGTCTGAGTCCACCTTCATTACATCATGAGAAAATCTCAAAGGAAACTCATCGTGAGCATATTAGAATTTTGGTTCAATATGTTTTAAATCACAAAGGTCCTATTTCTAATGGAGGTTGGGGTAGAGTAGAGAAAATGGAAGAAGTTGAGGTTGAGGATAAGGAATTAGACAGTGAGGAGAACATATTGGAAGAAGTTTTAGAATCACCTCTACCATGTCCTTCCATTGATCCCACACCCACACCCTCGACTCCTAGGATTGATTTTGAATATGATTGGGGATCTGATGAGGAAAATGAGAAGAATGATGCAAATAATGTGGATTAGAATTTTGATACATGTGTTTGGGATATGAGTGAAGGAGAGGAGGATCTAGAAGGTTCTTTATTTGATATTGATCTTAGAGAGGAGGAAGAGAGTGAGGAAGAGGATGTTGAGAGTGAAAAGGTGGAGGAATTTCCCATCACCCATCACATAATTCCTTCACCACAAGACCCATCTCTTCATTTCCTTATTGAGGACCCTATATGGGATATATATCCAGATGATGATTTTGAAAATTTTTGTGAGGATATTAATGAATGTGGGTGAATTGAATTATTAGAAGAGGAGGAGGCACACAAATTCACCTTTGATATAACCCCTTCATTATGTGTAGATAGGAGTGATCCATTGGGGATGGTCATAGAAATTAAGGATCAATCATCATTATACCTTTCACCTCATTGCTATCTATTTCTACATGTGCTCCCACATCAAGACTTGATTGTGAGTCATTTTCATGTTCATGTTCATTGCAGTGATAATTTACTGTTGAAATGGAACGTCAACCATACATGTTGGTCTTCTGACTATTATTTGTTTTTTATCATTGTTGCAAGGAACCAAAAGTTTAGAAGGAAGAGGCAGAGAGAGCTTCACCCTCCTCCACAACCACTTGATTATTGTTAATTGACATGTGTCCATCCTAGGATGTTAAACAAGGAAGCTTGTGGGAGGCAACCCACCAATTAGGTTTATTTTGTTAAACTTTCAATTCTACTTTTACATTCCTATTTGTAGATTGTGATATCTATTTTTGATACAAGTAAAAAAGGTGCCTTGATATGTGTATTCCGTGTGCAAGGACGCATTGAGTCGGTACCACCAACTTCACTATCGGTAGTGTCGAGTTTTCATTAGTGACTTCTCACAAGTTGAGCAAGCATAGACACTTCACCGAGCTTGAGTGCTTATTGGAGGGCATGTCTTAATGTGGATCCCTCCCACTCGTCTTTTGTCCTGAATCTCATCTCACATATCGGTACATCTGTTCCATTTATCTTCCTTTACTTTTGACATTGGGGACAATGTCATATTCAAGCTTAGGGGGAGGAATGGAACAGTGCTTCTATCTTTACCTCTTGCATCTTTACTTTTTATCATATCTCTACATGTTTTGCTTTTGTTGTTTGAAAATTTTTTTTAGGGTCCACTTCTATCTAGTGTACTTGTGGACAAAAAAATAAAAGTTTGGTTAGGATTAGCCGTTTGTTGATGATGTGGTATCAATTCTGAAAATTCTAAATAAAAATTTGAATGTGCTTTCATGCTTTGCACTTTAAGCTAAATTTGCTATGTTTAAGAGTACATAACTGGAGGAATTGTTTGGATTAGTCAGCTTGAAGACATACTGATTGAATGAAAAACCTAACTTAACCCTATGGCTTGTGTTATGACGATGATGTTTGAGTCCAAACCAACCAAACAGTAATGTGATCTTTAATGTGAATTATAGAAATAAACTCTAAGGTTACCCTGTTACACAAGTTGATAGAAGAGGGACATATCATGGTTGGGAAAGACATTGTCTCTTATTCATGTGATATCATCCACCTTCCATTCATCTTCATTCACCACCATAGGATGATCAAGTTTAATCCAAGTTATTTTCCTCTTCTTTGCAATACATGGCATGATAGGAAGCATATAGTTAGTTCATTTTATTATGCATTAGAAAAAGAAAAAAAATCATATAATCTCTTTTGAGCACTTGTACTTTGCATAACAAAATTTCATGTAGTTGCATTTGCATTGCATATTTTATAAGGTGTTACATATTTATTATCTTCTACCATCTTCTGTCATGAAAGAGTGTAAAAAAAAGTTGTATCTCCTTACTCCTCCAAATAAAAAAAGCAAAAAAAAAACCCAAGCATGAACTGTTCATCTTGCTAAAAATAGGGTAAGAAAAAAAAAGAGTTATTGAAAAAGAAAAAGAAAAAATAGGAGAAAATGAGGAAAAGGATTTCAAGTTCAATGCCATATTCTCTCTAAGCAACAAATGAGGGGATTGTGGATCTTTTTGTAAACACCTTTCCACTTATACTCATCATTAGAATGAGACATCCATTGCATGCATCATTCCACCAAAATGAAAAATAGTCATTAGAAGCCATACATTCACATTTTATCCATCATACAGGTGCATCATATTTTTACTTTTTGCATAAATGATTTGGATTATTCTTGTGATTCCTGATTTCATAGCCACCCATTTTTTCCACCCATTGCTCTGTATGGTAGGCCACCATCACAATTAATCCCTTCATCCATTTTTATTTGGGGATCTGCTTCCAAGTAGTTTATTTAGGTAGATCAGAGCAATATAGATAGGGAGATCACATGGTGCATCAAGCATGTGTCCTACTAGCCATGATATTAACTGCTTCATATTCATAGTGTTTTTCATTAATCTTATTGTGGACATCTATTATGAATATTATTTATCGCTTTAGAGTAGTTACTTGTTCAGTGGTTGGCAAGGACCGGTTTGGGACCAACTTGTGGAGGGTGGTTAGGAAAAATAATTCATAGGTACTTGTCTTCTTGCTGACTTTTTAAAACAAATCCAAGAGTAGTGTTGCTCGAGGACGAGCAATATTCAAGCTTAGGGGTGTGATGTATGCACAAATTGTCATTATTTTGGTATCTAATTTGGTTATTTTCTGTGTCATTTGTGCTTAATTGAATATCTTTTTAATACATATTTTACCAAATTAGTAAAAATCACTTGTGCATCATTTCTTATATTTTTACATGTATTTTACATGCATTTTACATGTTTTAATTATTATAATAATTATTTGATTTTATTCATTGATTATTTTGTTGCAGATAATTATTATTTACTGGAACAAAGTCGATACCATCGACTTGCAACTCGATCATCAGAGTACAAATATTTTTTGCTCCAGATTGAAAAGGAAAAGGACATTTTACTGTGAAGAAGTCGATACCATCGACTTCCAACTTGATACCATCGACTCAGACGTTGCGGACGAAATTTAAATGTGTTAAATCTAACACATGTTTGTATTAAAAATTGTATTTTTAGGTTTCCTCTTGACCTAAACATGTACGATACCATTAGAACCGCAATTGAGAGATCTATCACGGGGGGACGATACGACAGCCGAACGGAGGGAGAAAAGTAGAGGAACCCTACACGGAAGACCTCGGAGGCGTTTTGGCGGCGGAAACGACGGCAAATTCTCTCCATCTTCTCCAGATCCACTCTTTAACCCTTTCTCCAATTTACTGTATCTCGAAATTCATGTTTTACATCTTTTCGACTTACTGTGATACCATGTCGTCTATTTTTGGCTAAAAACAATAATTCTTTAGGACCGGGAGTAGCCCGGGTAATCGTTGTATGATACTTTTTTATCATAGTAATTCATCATTACTCTTAAATCTGTGGTATGAAGTCGTTTTCTCAATTATATTGTTATGTTTGATCACCATAATAATAACCTAATGCCCTTAATTACTTTGAAAGAAGGATTAACGGTTGAAAAGAGACGAATGTCACATTAATTAACAAATCCCTTGAACAAGGTGATGTAAGATTAATGGTGGAAACCCAGAGGTCGATATTAATGCACCTAGTTTAGGGTATATGTTACTACGATGGTGGAACTGACCTAGACATAGGTAGTGAATTGTACCACGACAGTGGACAATTCTGACTACAGGCCACTCCCGGAATTGAGAGATGAACCTGAATTATTAGATAAAAATTCATACAATGATAACCCGCGGTGAAACCGCAATCCTAAAGATCGTCACCTGAATTGATTAAATTAAACCTTTAATCGATTGTTTTCTTTTTTTTTATTTTATTTTCTTTTTTTAATCAACTCTTGTTTTTGGCTTAGCTGATCAATCCTAATTAGTAATAGTCTTTAATCTCACAACTCCCCGTGTTCGATAACTCGGGACTCATAATCCCATATTACTTCGACACGTACACTTGCGTATTACACACACGTTATACGCGTGTCACCAACACACTCTCCTGCCTCCAGTTGCAACTACAGTTGTCCTTCCCTTGCTGCACCTCCCTTTTGCGGGAAGCACTTGCTCGGGCTCTCTCTTGGTTACCAAAACTAGAGAGAACGACAACTTTCTAGAGCAACTGGTTGCACTGAGTTGTTGTCTGAGAAGCCCCCCACTACCCCTATATATATAGGAGGGTCATGGGATAGGGTTCTCTATCCCGGGCAATGCGGGACTAAAAGTAGGAGTAGAAGGGTTCGCGATTTTCCACAAAAAGCAACCAACTCGCAACCTGAACCGATCGGTTCACAAGTGAACTGGTCGGTTGGGGACCTGAACCGGTCGGTTGACACCTCAACCGATCGGTTGGGACCCATGAGCCGATCGGTTCACTTCTGAACCGGTCGGTTCGTGGTCCTGATCAGTTCCCGATTGACTTTCCTTCTTTTGTTTCTAATTGGTATCGAATACCAATCCTTGTTCCAATCAAATTGGGCAAGTGAAACGCAAGGAAAATTCTCACCGACCTGACTTTCCCAACTTGCTCGGTTGTACCAGTTGAACCGATCGTTTCAACACTTGAACCGATCATTTCACTCTGACCATGAGCCGACCGGTTCAGCAACCTCAGCCGACCGGTTCAGCAACCTCAGCCGACCGGTTCAACACTTGAGCCGATCGGTTGGGAGTGCAGGTTGTGCAGAATCAGTCAATTGCGATTTCAATCAATCCGATACTCCAATCAACATGTCCAACAACTTGAACCATATGATATTGAGCCATCGACTGATTGAGTGTTTAATTGAACTACTAAACTCCTTTAGTAATCAATCTAAACATTGTTTGTGGACAAAACTCCTCTTCCAGGTTAAATCCTATGTGTGTGACCCTGCAGGTCCATTTCACGTTGGCAGTGAAAGTCCATAACACTTATGACTTCACAAGCAAAGAGCGGTGCCTAGTCACACATCATTGCTACCCAAGTGAAAGTAGAAAGTTGGAGAACAACTTCCATCCTACAATCCGTGAATGGTGTTACAACAAATGTATAATTCCTTTGTCACGGATATCCCGAATGAACTCAGGGCATGGAACAGTCATCCTGTCAACGTTCATTCACTTTCTTGATCTCAGAGTAGATTGAACGAGATATGTATGACATCAATATCACATACTGATTCACACATGCGTGCGCACGCCTATCTCAATCCTACTCATCAAGTGGCCTTGGATATCAAACTCCCTTAGGAGGGACAAATCCCATATCTATCACTCACCCCTCAAAAGCCCCATGTGTCAAAGCCACCCAATCATCACCTTTATAACAACCCATGTTTCAGGACTGCGTTTGATGATGTCAAAGTGTGCCCAACGACATGTGTTGAGTGTAGTGATTTCAGGTCTAAGAATCACACTCACCACCATCACTGTGAGTACTGACTGTGACTACCATGTCATGGTTCCATGTGTCAAACTCACGGTGGGTCTGTCCGGTACACTTGTTCTCTAACAAGTACCTATGTGTTTGGTTTGATATCTCTATATCATGACTAATGAGATTCTGTCATCAACCAACACCACAATCTAGTATTGTGTGTCATTGCTGTCTATCTACCTTCCACAATGACATCTGACTAGGGACATAACAAGAATGTACAAACTCTTAGCATCTGTATGATCTCATCGTTCAAGTCCTTAACCTGAAAGCATACGTCATTGAGTATTGTCATTCTCTAGACACTCAATCTATTCTAACACTATCTCATATGACTGAACCAGAAAGAATTGGAAGCTTGCCTTTGATGTTTATCAAATCAATCTTAATGTATCCCACCAATCATCCCATGATTGGCTCTCAGGGCATACATACCAACATTACCATTACAATTCCACGAGATAGACGGCGCACCCGGCAGAGGCAGAACCTACGATTGGTCGATCAAGCTTTTCATGTGTGCCACATTTGAAAATCATCTAAGACTTTGGTATATATTTTAATTGAGGGAGTTTGTATAAATACATATACTTTATCCAATCACCACATATATAGTACGTACCATATACATGTTATATCCCACAACAAAAACATACAATAAATGAAAGCGATGGTTGTGGCTAGTCCTAATGTAATGCCTTGGAGTCACAAAGAATTATGTCATCTAGGTCTTCATCATATGCAGAAACATGTTCTTGATGAAGATACATGCTTTCCAATCTGGGTTGATCGGTTAAACCCTTGAACTGATCTGCTGGCCTCTTGGCTAGTTGTTAGGTCGTCTCACCAATTGTCTGGTCCATCTGTCCACCATCGATTGGCTCCTCTAGCGGATCGGTCGGGTCCACGTAGTGATCAGTCTAGTTTGTCCACCATGTCCTCCAAGATCCTTCAGTCGGTCAGCTCGTCTTTGGGAAGTCTTCATTTTTGTCATAACAGAAAGTAAATGTCTTACTTTTACATGATTATAGGGAAACCTCGAGTTACATTCGAGGGGACCAAAGGTAGAAGAGAATTAACTTTACATTGGGAAGATAAGATAGAGGCTCGGTACACAGAGTGAGATAAAAGGATAAATCAACCACATACAATCATGCACAGATAGGGGTTATTGGCCATAACCATGCTACACATCCACCATCAAAACTAATTTTAGGGCAACACATGTAAATTGCATATATATATATATATATATATATATATATATATATATATATATATATATATATATATATATTGGAATTATCGTGGTATTGGATTTGACAAGATATTATTCGCATCGCATGCAATAATAGAATGACAAAACCAAGTTCTAATCACATCGGTTATTCTGTAATGTAGTAAATTGACGTTGGCTCTAATACCACAGAAGGGAAATATGGCTACAGAGTAGGCAGTAGAACTTAAAATTTTATCTATCATATTTCCATAATCAATAAATCACATCAACAACTATAATGTAGGAATGATAGTTTCAAAGATATACCTGGTCCTGGAGCAAGTCCTATGACAATCCTCATCGTCATAGATGTGACGACCTCAAATCTAGGCATCACATCTATTTTCCTTTTTCCTAAAATAAAAAAAATATTAAATCATATTTCCCTTAAACTTTGTTGAGTATTAATTTTCAACCCTGATAATAATCTTGGGGTAGTTTTGACTTTCTATCACCACCCATTCGCATAATCATTCATGGGTGAGACATCGAGAAATTTTGGAGATTTAATTCACATATTATGGGAAAATCATACATAATGTTAAGTTTGAAGCTAGATCTGATGAAATATCTCGTTTTACCCTAGAGAGAGTTTTAGAGAGGAGAAACAGTAAAAAAAAACATCTTTTCATATTAGAAAATGAATTATCCTTTATTAGGCTAATTGACACCCATTTATCAGTATTAACACCTGACGTATTTAATATGGACTTTTGGGGTCAGAACTATGGCAATTGTGGGTTTAATTGCTAAGATAAGAAAATTGGGGTGTGTAAGGAGATTTAATGCATACATTTATTGCTTGAAAAGAATTATATAAACTTGACAGATATTCTCATTTTAAGGTGTGACACGGCTTGATCTTGTTTTTTTTATCGCACATTAGACATTAATATCGGGCTGGTACAGTGGATGGGGCAGGACTTCACCTTCGTCCTAATCGACCGTCGCGCACAGGCGTTACACAGTAACATTGAATTCCTTCTGTCGATCACGCAATGCTTTCTGCTTTATCTCCGGTAAATGCACATGGAGGGAGAAATGGCTGCATAGAATCCTAAGTAGAGGTCTGGGGTTCCCGATCCGTCAAATGCTTAAAAGATTCTGAGACGGCTGTAGTTTTCTCCCCAAAATGCCTCGCTGCGCCGTCCTTATATTCCATTTCCCATGAGATTGTCCACCAACCAGCAACGAACCCTTCCCGAGTGATTTCTACATCCAATTTCCGCTGCACTGCTCGGTCTTTTCACACCGGCGCTGCTGTCATCTCTGGAGAAGAAACAAGTAGGGGCACCACGACGACTGCCCACAGAGCAGTTGCAGGTAAGGACACCATCTCCGTACTAGAGGCTTTCATTCCCCGCCTGCAATTTGCACTAGTTTTACCCGAATTGCTGGGTCGACGAGAGTCCCATGTCTTTAGTGCTTTTGTCGACGGTAAACATGGAATAGTCCGAACATTTTGTCCAAGATCCAAACCCGTCGCCGATTTTGGGAGTTGTTGTTGGTCAACTCTGCCTTTGAATATCCTTCCACCCGATTCACTTCCTCGCAGTTCCATGATTTGTTTTTTTATTCGGAACCCTTGGATGCTTGCAGGTCTGTGGATGGTTATGTGTAACGAGAGGTCTGAACCCCTGCTCTTTTGGGAAAGGGTGAACTGCTATCCACACCCCTAGGATCCACATCTGATTATGTGGTTGGGGCCATGAGGAGATCTTCTTCTTAGTTTCTATTTATTTATAGTCGTCATGTTTTTTTGGGCGGTCATCTATCTTGCTCACTGATTCATTTCTGCTTCGTGTGCCAATGTCAGACAAGCCGGGAAGACTAGTGTTGTGTGCTTCATAGGAGCCTTGTCTCCGTGTCCGATAGCTCTGACTCCAGTCTCGAATTCTTTCTACCTTCGGCCATCCGCAATGGGTTCCCTCGCTTTCTATTCCAGGAAAGAACCACAGCACCGAACGGAGTAGGGAGATCTGAAAGGGGGCCGCGACTCTTTTAGCTGGGTACTCGCCTCTGGAGTAGAGGATTCAACGGATCGATGTTCCTCAATAGGATATGCTAGAAGGGTCGAATACCTGTTAGTTTGAATCGCTAACCCTGCATGTCTGGTTGTCTGTGTTGAACGCTGAGTCCGCCCCAGCAATACCGTAATTCGTTCTTGGTCATGGAAGTAGTCGATGACCCTACAGGGGAGACTGCCCGAGCATTGGATAGAAGGAGCTCAGTCCCGGATGAAGTCCTACCCTTCGGGGCTCCTCCTAAAACATGTGCGAGAATGGGGTTGATTTCCTCCTTTAACTGAATCGCAATGTTCTGTGTTGATAAACTAAAGAACAATTATCGTTGTTTGCTCTGTCTTAATTAATTAGTAGTCCAGTAATTATCCAAACGTAATAAGACAATGTTTAATCAATAATGAATGAGAAATTCATCATTTGTGTATGAGTATCTGAGTTTGAATCAGGAGCGTTATGCACGGCCTCTCAGCCCAATAACGAGCTCTCACAGAAAGTATTGTATGGGATTAAATATTATATGAGGGACAATATTAACACATAATATAATTTTATGCTTAGGTCGTGATATTATCTTTGGCCCAGACCTAGGTGCTATTTTATTTTGACTTAATCAAGACTGGAGGTATGTACTCCTCCCTATTTATAACTGGGCATTTATATGACTAAATCTTCCCATAATGAGACATCTTTTGAAATACTTGTTCTTATTCTATTTGTTGGACATTTCATATACTTTCAGTTGGATTTATTATTATTCTTTTGAAATTACTATCATGTTGAATTGGGTTAATGACCCCATATTCTATTGTGCTTAAATCATGCCACGTGTTTATGAAAGGTATATCTTGCCACTCTATTTATGCATGTTAGATAGTTCGACTAGTTTAACTATTGTAGATGCTTATGCGTAACCATTAGGGTATGATTTTCTACCCGGGGTATGCTTTTCTACCCTTATATATACAGAGGCGTGATTTTCCGCCTAGGGTGTGCTTTTCCACCCATTTTTCTTAGGTCAATGACTCAGTGGTGTCTTGGCCCTATTATAGTTACTTTAGTCAAATATCTGCATGCAAATATTTGTTGTGATACTGATGATTTATAATGGCAAGATCTATTATTTCACTTGTTTATTTATATGCCTCATTCTTTTGGAAATTCTTTCTCTTGTTACTTCTCATTGAAACTTACCTAGCTTTAATGGCCCCCTTTTGATGGGAACATGTTACTTTACTTTCTAATGCCCTAGTTAATCCTCTAATGTACATACTCAGCTTTTGCTGATACATATCTTGTTTTCCTATTATTCTGGGTGTTCCCTCCACCCAGGTGTAGGTGCTTGACAAGACAAAGACTCAGGATGATTGTGAGCTAATTGATGGACATAAGGACAACTTGAGATAGCCTTGTTACCCTCTGCATATGGACATATGTGTGAATATGTGTAATCTTTTCATTTTATGTACCAACCTTAGGGTGAGAAAGTTATGTACATGAGAACATTTTGTAACTTTGTAAATAGTTATATTTTCGCTACTTAAATATTACATGGCTCGTGTTTTTACCATTGAGTGGGCCCACTATCGGGTCCCACTCCTTACAAAATGGTATCAGAGCCTAAGCAGTCGGTAACTAGACTATTTCAAGTTATCCTAGATTGTTCCTTAATAGATATATGATCCTTTATAGGTTGTTATCATACCTAAACCTTAGTCATGTTTACCAATTAGGATTTCATCCCTATCTAATTTGGTGGTATATATGCATTCCAATCAAAGTATGTGGATGACCTAGTTTGGGTGGACTCTTACAAATCCTACCCTCTCTTTATATGCATAGCTTTCTATACATAAAGGTTTCCTCTCCTAGGAAGTAGTCTCTACATCCCGCCTTAGGGGAGGACAATTCATCTACTATAGAAAGAGTAGGTTGGCTTGAACTCACATAATTTTGTATAATCCTAGTAAAAGTCACTAAACCTTTTTCTTTTGTTGTTTCCTAGCATATGATACATGCATTATGTGAACTATGCATGCATGGATACAAACTTAAGATGTTGACATGATTTTTAGGTTTTGAGGTATTCTATGATAGCACATGATGATATGAACTAGATCCTTTAAGGTTAGTGTAGTCTTTCCTGCAACGTGGAGTTATCTCAACATAGTTTTGCTTAACAGTTTCCACCCAAGAGTTGGATACTATCCTAGCTGAACTTGTGATATCTCATAAATGAGGGTTTCCTAAAGGAAGATATATGTTTCAAGCAATGATCCTTTAGATTTTATCCCTCACATACCCATAAGGTAGGAATGATGTTGATCTTCCTTGTCTTATAACGGAGTGATCACATATTTTGATCACCAAATAAAACTTTGTACCATGTTGGTTTTCCCCCAGGACGTGGAGACACAATTATATTTGGAAGCTGCAATTGATACTCTATTACTTAAAACTTTAGATGTGCACCGACACTGAGGTTATGTGAGGTATGTACATCTAGGGTTGATCCTAAAAGAGTTGACCACTCTCTCATCACCGTCATGTAATTAGTTTACCTGATGTATGAGATAGAGAGTAGTTTGACTATCTAGTTCACCTGTGTTGGTCTTGACACCATGGAGGAAAGCCAACTAAGGTAGTAGAGTCCCTAATCACATCTTATTATGATTATCCATGGTATTATAAATAAATGATGTTTTGGGATGTGATGACATAGATCATGATTAAGAGAATGGTGAAATAATGAAGGTTGTGCCTAGTTGGACTTACTAGAGGTTCATTGCATGCTAGAAGAAACATGTATCCCCTCATTTGGAATAGACATATGTATGTTATAATCTTTGATGAGGTGTGTAGAGAAGCCTCTTTTGAGAAGATCAAGTGATGTTTGGGTGATAGTATATGTGGTGCATGGTAAAAGTGGTTGACTTAGTTCTCAGATTGATTTTGGTGCCATTTTGGATTCCCATCGCTAGGTTTTCATTGGCAAATATATTTTCATTATTATACTATATTTACAAAAATAAAACTTTTTGGATTTCATCGATAGTTTTGGAACCAAGTCACCACCACAAGAAAGTTTTAGTAGTAGATGGGCCCTTTAGCGAAGAAATATTTGACTCTCTTTTTTCAACCCTCTAACCCTAAGCATGAGTGTGATATAAGATTTAATAGGAAGAAGAATAAATATAATAGCTGCATTCTTGTCGGCTACCTCTCTTAACTCGATGTATGGTTAGATTGGTCCTTTTAAGGGATGGAACCTTGTACACTTAGGTATATAACTTAAATTAGTGAATAGTTGAAATCAATGGTTATTTGCATCAAAAATTGTTAATAAAATGGATACAAAACATCATAATAGTATGATGGACAAACCTCCTTAATTATGCAAAAAAAAAACTAACATTGATGATATCATCCTCAATCATAGTATAAATTTCCTAGACCAATTCACGATATGAGAAGATAATAAGACGTGATGGATAAAGTAATGTAAATTCACGTTGGGTTTTGCATACAATTGTTATGTGATTATGTTATGCTAGGACCCCAATATTAACTTTGTCTAGTGAATTAGAAATTTATAATTTGTTAAAAAAATTATAGCTTAGTATTTTGAGTTGTAGCTTGGTGGATTTTGGGGACGAAATCCTCTTTAAGGGGTGGTGTTCTGTAATGACCTCAAATCTAGGCATCAGTTCTATTTTCCTTTTTTGTAAAATAAAAAAAAAATCTTAAATCCTATTTCCCTTAAACTTTGTTGAGTATTAATTTTCGACCCTGATAATAATATTGGGGTAGTTTTGACTTTGTATCACCACCCATTCACATAATCATTCATGGGTGAGACATCGAGAAATTTTGGAGATTTAATTCACATATTGTGGGAAAATCATACATAATGTTAAGTTTGAAGTTAGATCTAATGAAATATCTCCTTTTACCCTAGAGAGAGTTTTAGAGAGGAGAAACAGTAAAAAAATATCTTTTCATATTAGAAAATGAATTATCATTTATTAGGCTAATTGACACCCATTTATTAGTATTAACACCTGACATATTTAATATGGACTTTTGGGGTTAGAACTATGGTAATTGTGGATTTAATTGCTAAGATATGAAATTGGGGTGTGTAAGGAGATTTAATGCATACCTTTATTGCTTGAAAAGAATTATATAAACTTGACCGTTATCCTCATTTCAAGGTGTGACACGACTTGATCTTGTTTTTTTTATCACATTAGACATTAATATCGGGCTGGTACGGTGGACGGGGTAGGACTTCACCTTCGTCCCAATCGACTGTCATGTACGGGTGTTATACAGTAACATTGAATTCCTTGTGGGCATGTTTGTTTTGTTAGATCTGGTCAGATTCTGAGGATTACCGAGTTTTGTTGATCCCGGTTTCGACTGGTCCCTGATTTCTAATAATCCAGCAATGACAGGCTTTTTGTTTGGTTTAGATGGACGATATTTCTATATTGTTCACATAGGTGGGGACCATCGCCAGTGTTGCAGATTGTAACAGTGATTACCAACCTCGGACAGCTACGCGAAAGACGACCGCAGGATACACAGCCTTCGACTCTTTTACTGCAACTCGGCGTCCCGCCGTTTTGAAATGGAAAAGTATATCCAACAGTTGTTGTATGTTAGAAAAATGTTGGAGTCTGCTCATTTTCCAGCTCCATCAAAACAAACCTAAATTTTGTGATGATGGATCTATGATTGCAGTCCAATACAACAGTTTACAGGAAAACAAATGTGCCCTCTGTCGATCACGCAATGCTTTCATTTGCCGCTTTATCTCTGGTAAATGCACAGGGAGGGAGAAACAACCGCACAGAATCCTAAGTAGAGGTTCGGGGTTCCCGATCCGTCAAACGCTTAAAAGCTTCTGAGATGGCTGCATTTTGTTAGATACATGATTACTGTAGCCGCTGTTACTGTAGAAGTTGGTTACTGTAGTGCATTTAATGTAGTAATCACTTATTTAGCATGGGTTAAGCCCAATGTAGTGCAGCAAGTACATGTGAGAATCTTGTGTTGTTTCTAGTGCAAATGGCAAACAAGTTTTATCCCATATTGCTCACTCCTAGAACTTTTGTGGTCCTCATATGTAGGATCACATGGGGCACTAGTGTCCAAAGGAGTCCTAGGAGGGAGGTATGCTCACCTCCTTGGTGGGTGGGATTGTCACATCACAACGCATGCATGCGCGCGCACGCCACACCACGCCTCGCCTCGCCTTGCCTCGCCTCGCCTGGCCAGGCCGGGCTCGGGCTTGTGGATTGTGGATTGTGGATTGTGGATTGTGGAGAATGTCTTCCGTCTTCTTTTTGCACTGGGATACAACTAAGTAATTAATTACTCGTGTAATTAATTGTTGCTTTCTTATTCGGATTTCTTAATCCTAACTAGAAAGTATTTCTCTTTTGCGGATTATTCCGTATTGTGTACAAGAGCAACCGAGTGTTTGCGTCTTACTGGGAATAGGATTAGGGACGTGCGTGGCTATATATACGCATCTGGTCATTAGGGTTAAACACACTGAAAACAATCTTCTGTCGTCGTGTGTTTTGAGAGCCCTAATCCCGAGTGCTATAGTTGTCGTCCACGGAGTCACCTTGTGGAGTTGTCCTCCTTTGCAAAGCGTGACTCCTCCTTCCTGTCGTCAAGACGCAACTGTCAGGCGGTGGTTCCTGCAGTTGCTGTGCTGCACTGGTAGCAGTGCAACGCGACTACGTCGAGCGCGAGCGAGGCGTGCACGTTCCAGGTTCGTGCCGGATCACGACTGGGAGAACGGTGCCTATCCGCGAGGATTTCTGGGCACTGATTTCTTTAAGTAACACGTTCGTTTCTCAACGAACGATCTGGTTTGCGAATCTAACTCTTGTTTTCTATTCTCCTGCTTCGTTTGTTCTTCTATTCTTATTTGGATCTACCTGGACTGTTAATTACATTGCACATGTCGATGTTGCATGAACGACAATAACTAATATTAACAACAGTCTTATAGAAATCATTATTTCTTTCGTTAATTAACAATGGCCGGTCAGGGTGGTTCGGGATGTAAAATTGATACAACCAATATGTCTAAAAAGTTTACTGGTACAAACTTTGCCCGTTGGCAGAGTCGTATGGAAATCTGACTGAATATTGCGGGTTATGATCAGTATTTAATTGAAACTGAACTTGTATCTGATGAAACAATTCCTGATAATGCAAACATTATTGCTAATTGGAAGAAGGGTGATAAAACGTGCCGCGGTTTGATTCCGTTTGGTTTAAATAACAAACTGTATGATTCTTACTCAAAGCCGCCAGTCACTACATCCAAGGTTTTATGGGAATTGTTAATTAAGAATTTTAGCACTGAAAATCAAGGTGTTGAAAAATACTGCGTGTCTAAATTTCTTAAGTTTCATATGGTTGAGGGTAAGTCAGTTTCTAATCAAAAACACGATCTACAACTCCTAGTTCATGAACTCTCAGATGCCAAGATGGCGTTTCCTGAGAAATTTATTGTTATGTCTATCATAGAAAAATTCCCTAAGTCATGGGAATCATTTGGTATGTCTCTGAAGCATCGCAAAGGGACACACACCATGGATGAATTAATGATGGATATTAATATACAAGAAGAACACTTAAAGGAGAAAGGGGTCAATGTGCCTACTGATGCAAATCCAACTGTTAATCTTACTTCTATGAAAAACACCAAAGATAAGAAATCTAAGAATGCACATAAACCCAAGGCAAAGATCCAAAAGAAACCGAAGAACAAACCTTGTTGGACTTGTGGACAGGTTGGCCACTGGAACAAGGATTGTCCTACTAAGAAGGCAAAGAAAGCTACCGCATCTGCAACTGAGGAGGCTGTGGTCAACATGATGACTACATCCTTGAACCTCAATGATGGGTACATGTCTATTAAACCTGAAATTCTTTCTATTTTTGAATCACTTTATTGGATAATTGACACTGGGGCTAATGTACATGTGTGTGCTGATAAATCCCTGTTTGTGTCTTATCATGCCTCTCGAGGTCGGTCCGTGACTTTGGGCGATTCCAGCTCTGTAGAAGTCAAAGGCGAAGGACGGGTGGACTTGAAGTTCCCTTCGGGGAAGGTTTTGACTCTTAACAGGGTCAGACATGTTCCAACCATTCGATGCAATATCCTTAGTGGCGTCATATTAGTTAGAGAAGGTTATAGAGTAGACTATAAATGTAATAAGGCTATTATTATACGCCTTCGTGATTCTTTGTTTTTTTGGCAAGGGGTACTTATGTGATGTGGAGAACTTGTTTAAGATTCATGTTGAACCTGTTTCAAATTCCATTTTAAATTTGAATGATTATAGTTCTATTTGCATGAATCTTATTTCATTCGATGTATGGCATTCACGTTTGGGACATGTTAATGTTGCCTCAATGAAGCGTATGATGAATCTAGATTTGATCCCTAAATCTAAAATTAGCAACAATAAATGTGAAATCTGTATACAAGCTAAATTGCCTAGGAAACCTTTTCATTCTGTGAATAGAAATTCGAAAATTTTGGATTTAGTTCATACAGATATCTGTGAATTTAATGGTGTTGCTACAAGAGATCAAAAATGTTATTTTATAACTTTTATTGACGATGCGAGTAGATATTGTTATGTCTTTTTACTTAGAAGTAAAGATGAGGTTGATGTGCACAAATCATATCATCTTTTGGATCATGTTTGGTTGCATATCCATGTTGTTTTGACTCAATTATCACTCTCATTCATGCTAGATTCTATATTTTTAGCTATTCTTACTTGTCTCATGGTTTGGATTGTAGGTATTATATTTTGCAATGAAATGATGAGGAATATATCATATTATCTCTTATTGGATCACTCCTCAAGTATCTACATGTTTTGGGGTTCGAAATTATGCAAATACCACTTTTTACGGCATGTAAATCGGACCTACACGCTGAAAGTTATGAGCAGAATACACAACAGCCCAGAACAGCCAAGTGCACGCCGTGCACCAAAAGTACACGCCGTGCACCAAAAAATGCACGCCGTGCACCTGGGAGACTTGAGCAGATTTAAAGTTCTGGAAAGTTGCACGGCGTGCACGCAATTGCACGGCATGCACCTGAGAGCTAAAAGTTTCTGGAAAGTTGCACGGCGTGCATTTCTTCAGCACACGTCGTGCACATTGTATTTTGGAGCAAACTGAAAGTTTCTGGAAAGTTGCACGGCGTGCACTTTAAAGTGCACAGCGTGCACCTGGCAGTTTCAACATTTTGAAAAATACAAGTTTTTGTTTAAAATGAAGTGGGAACTTAATGGGCAGTTACGCCCGGTCATTTATGAACGTTCCCTCATCCTAGAGCAAGCCTAGAGCAGAGGAGGGTGATTTTGAGGAGATCAAGGGTGGTTTCTTGGGAAAGGAGTCTATTTTTTCTTCTCTTCTTCTCCATTGTCTTCTCCAAGGTGCAGCCAAGCTTCCCCAACTTCGTGCAGCTTCTCGGGAGAGGAGCCAGTCCGTTTTGGAGCAGCTTTAGGAGTGGAATTTCATCCCCAAGATGGAATTCTACTTCTCTTGGGTTACACTTTCAATTCTCCTAGCTTTTCCTTCTCTAAACCATGTTAAACTCTGAAAATTTTGTAGCATTTCTGCAATACATGATCATGGACGTGTAGAATCTGAATCTTGGACATGGGAGAGTAACTCCCATGTCATAGCTTGTATGAACATATGAATTTCGTACTAAATGTTAGTTGCTTGCATGTTCCAAGAGTTGTTTCAGATCTGAAATGCTTGTTTGTGTGATTGACCATCATACTTGCATGTTTTATACTTTCTTTCATAATATGAGAAGATGTGTTTGAGAGTATGGAGTTACTCTTTTGGCAACTTGTCCTTGACCGCGAGAGTGGCTGGGATTAAGTTGAGGAGCAAGGTTTGTGATTCAAAATGAAATACATGCACGAGAGTGATGTATGGAGTTAGAATCATCATTACTTCACCGGGAGGTGAGTGATGACTACAAACCTCCTTTGCAAGTTAATTAACATGTTTAAATTCATATTTTAATATAAGCTATGATGTGATAGTGAAATCCCAAGTCTAAGATCCTCCTAAATCTGAATCTTAACCTTTCTTAAGTGATAATTTACTATTTTGTTTTAAATCTGTAATTTAGTTGTTCTAATCTAATCATCTTATGTACAACGATCTAGATTATTGAAAATCATAACTCTTGCGCCTAACTAACCAACGCTTCTTGTGTTCGACCTCGACTACAACTACTCTCGTATACTTGCGGGATATAGCTAGTTGAGTAAAAGATCATTCTTAATGATTGAAACTCGTTAGTGTAAATAACCAACAGAGGCATTGGATAAATTTCAAATTTATAAGAAAGAAGTTGAAACTCAAACCGGTAAAGTACTTAAGCGATTAAGGTCTGATAGGGGAGGAGAGTATACCTCGAACTTGTTTTTGGAATTTTTCCAATTACATGGTATAGTTCATGAGGTCACTGCTCCTTATTCACCACAATTAAATGGGATAGATGAACGTAAAAACTGAACCTTAATAGATATGATAAATACCTTACTCCAAACATCTGGATTACCCAACTTTATGTGAGGGGAAGCTTTGAATATGGCTTGCCATATTCTGAATAGAGTTCCCCATAAACATTCAGAAAGTAGTCCGTTTGAGTTGTGGAGAGGAAGGAAATCGAGTCTTAAATATCTTCGAGTGTGGGGGTGCCTTGCAAAGGTACTTGTCCCTGAACACAAAAGGAAGAAATTAGGACCGAAAACGGTTGATGCCATATTCTTGGGTTATGTAGAGACAAGCTATGGTTACAGATTCTTGATTGTAAAATCAGATATCTCTGGCATTGAGGTCAATATAATTGTGGAATTACGTGATGCAACATTCTTTGAGGATGTGTTTCCTATGAAAACTGGTGTGCCCAATGAAGTTTCTCAAGAAGATTCATTCACCACATGTTCCATTCCTGAGCATGTGGAAAGAATGACAAATGTGGGGGGCGACTCAGAACATGCTATTTCTGAATCTGATGATTCTGAAGAAATAATTGAACCAAGGAGAAGTAAACGGCCTAGGACATCCAAAGACTTTGGAAGTGAGTTTCTTACTTACAATGTTGAGGATGATCTTGTTACTTTCAAACAAGCTATGGAATCTCCAGAAGCTAAGTTTTGGAAAGAAGTCGTTAATGATGAAATCCGATCAATTCTCTCGAATGGAACTTGGGAATTGGTGGATTTGCCTCCTGGTTGTTCTGCAGTTGGTTGCAAATGGATTTTTAAGAAGAAACTTAATGCAGATGAGACAATCAATAAGTATAAAGCATAAAAGAGTATAATAATAGAGTAGGTTAAGTGTTATATAATCCATCATAAGTAGATCACCACCAAGAAACCCAAGCTCTAAGATCAAGAGCTCCAAGAACACGATCCAAAGGTTGAAATAAGCTCCAATAAAAGCTCCACTCTTAACCACAAGATTACCTCAAGAAAGAGGAAACACCAAGGTAAACAGACAACTTAAGAAAGAGGGCAAGAAGTTTAAGGCCAAACCAAAAGAAAGAAGGGGGAAATGACAAAAGAAACTCCATATCACTTGGGTGTAGCCTTGTTAAACATGGCCTATTACCCTTGTTATAGGAATCTTACTCTAAAGAGCAACTACCATGTTAAAATATGGTCTAGTGCCGACAAAAAGGAAGAAGATGGAGGTAAGATATCAAAAGAAACACCATCTAGAACAACCTGAGGAATTTGTAGGTCGTGGGAATGAGTCCAAAGTGTGTAAACTTGTTAAGTCATTATATGGCTTGAAACAAGCCCCTAAGCAATGGCATGAGAAGTTTGATTCTGTGATATCATCGTTTGGCTTTATTTCTAATGAATTTGATAAGTGTCTCTACTGCAAGATTGTCAATAATGGATTCATTTTGTTATGCTTATACGTCGATGATATCCTACTTTTTGGTTCCGATATGAAAGTAGTAAAAGAGACAAAGTCATTCTTGTGTAGCAAGTTTGAGATGAAAGATATGGGTGTCGCTGATGTGATTTTAGGGCTTAAAATCATAAGGTCTACTGATGGTATAACTCTCTCTCAGTCTCACTATGTTGAGAAGATACTGGAGAGGTTTGAGTACACATCACATAAACCTGTTAAGACTCCATATGATTCATCCAAGCCCTTGTTCAAGAATGAGACTGGGGTTCCAGTGTCTCAATTACGATACTCTCAGATTATCGGAAGTTTGATGTATCTTATGAACTGTACACGTCCAAACATTGTGGTTGTCGTGAACAAGTTAAGTAGATACACCAGTTGTCCCGACAAGACCCATTGGGAAGCTCTTGATAGAGTTCTGAGGTATATCAAGGGAACACGTTCTCTTGGGCTGCATTATGGTAAACATCCTTCCGTAGTCGAAGGATATAGTGATGCAAACTAGATTTCCGTGAATTATGGGAGTAATGGTATCTTAGGATATGTATTCCTGTTGGGAGGAGGAGCTGTTTCCTGGAGGTCTAAGAAACATACCATATTGTCTCGGTCCACTTTTGAGGCAGAGTTGTGTGCTTTAGATGAAACCGGATTGGAAGTTGAATGGCTACATGGACTTATGTCTAGTTTACCTATGGTAATGAAGTCGCTTCCTGCAATTTCAGTTCACTGTGACAACACTACAACTATTGCTAAGATAAAGACTTCCAAGTACAATCAAAAACAGCGTAGACACATCCAAGTCAGATTGAAATCTATAAGAGAGTTAGTGTCTAATGGGGTCGTGGCTGTGGACTACGTCGGTACCAAAGATAATACAGTTGATCCTTTCACTAAAGGTCTTACCTTGACTTTAGTGGAAAAATCCAGGTTGGGGATGGGACTGAAACTCCTATAGATTTGCAGGAAGTAGCAACCCAACCCAAAAGAGTGGAGATCCCACAAATTGGGTTCAATGTGGTAATAACAAGTTGTCGGGTAAATCGGATGACACTATGTATTCTTGTTTGATGCTTCTAGCATCTGTGTGTCTATCTTCTGGAAACCTGTTAGTGTCATGACTGCAAGTTAGTAAGAGAGTAGTCTCTTAATGGTTTTAAGTCTTAGGACAGGATGTTAGCAGTACATCCTTGGAGACTCCAGCTAAGTGATTGATGTTGTGTAGGCCGCAACAAGAGAATTGGGTTGTTCTCTGTTATCAATCATGATATAAAATTTTGTATGCATGGCCTTAATGCATTGTTTTTCTTTACTACCATGTCTTTATTGTGTTGTTACCAACCTATACTCTTGTACCCAAGGTTCAGGTTCAAGACTTTTGTTCACCTAGTTCCTACAGGGGTCACAGTTGGATAACTCAGGTAGATTCAAACCAAAAGGTATCTGCTGAAAGCACAGTATAAAGGACTGAATGGTAGAGCACACTACACATTGGACTTTGTGGGGGATTGTTAGATACGTGATTACTGTAGCCGTTGTTACTGTAGCAGCTGGTTACTGTAGTGCATTTAATGTAGTAATCACTTATTTAGCATGGGTTAAGCCCAATGTAGTGCAGCAAGTACATGTGAGAATCTTGTGTTGTTTCTAGTGCAAATGGCAAACAAGTTTTATCCCATATTGCTCACTCCTAGAACTTTTGTGGTCCTCATATGTAGGATCACATGGGACACTAGTATACAAAGGAGTCCTAGGAGGGATGTATACTCACCTCCTTGGTGGGTGGGATTGCCACATCACAACGCATGCACGCACGCATGCGCGCACGCGCCACGCCACGCCTTGCCTCGCCTGGTCAGGCCGAGCTCGGGCTTGGCCTTGTGGATTGTGGATTGTGGAGAATGTCTTCCGTCTTCTTTTTGCACTAGGATACAACTAAGTAATTAATTACTCGTGTAATTAATTGTTGCTTTCTTATTCGGATTTCTTAATCCTAATTAGAAAGTGTTTCTCTTTTGCGGATTATTCCGTATTGTGTACAAGAGCAACCGAGTGTTTGCGTCTTACTGGGAATAGGATTAGGGACGTGCGTGGTTATATATACGCATCCGGTCATTAGGGTTAAACACACTGAAAACAATCTTCTGCCGTCATGTGTTTTGAGAGCCCTAATCCCGAGTGCTATAGTTGTCGTCCCCGGAGTCGCCTTGTGGATTTGTCCTCCTGTGCGAAGCGCGACTCCTCCTTCCTGTTGTCAAGACGCAGCTGTCAAGCGGTGGTTCCTGCGGTTGCTGTGCTACACTGGTAGCAGTGCAACGCGACTACGTCGAGCACGAGTGAGGCGTGTAAGTTCCAGGTTCGTGCCGGATCGCGACTGGGAGAACGGTGCCTATCCACGAGGATTGTCGGGCACTGATTTCTTTAAGTAACACGTTCGTTGATGTTTCTCAACGAACGATCTGGTTTGTAAATCTAACTCTTATTTTCTGTTCTCGTGCTTCGTTTGTTGGATCTTCCTGGACTGTTAATTACATTGCACCTGTCGTTGTTGCATGAACCACAATAACTAATATTAACAACACATTTTTCTCCCCAAAATGCCTCGCTGCGCCGCCCTCATACTCCATTTCCCACGAGATTGTCCACCAACCATTAACGAACCCTTCCCGAGTGATTTCTACATCCAATTTCCACTGCACTACTAGGTCTTTTCACACTAGCACTGCTGTCATCTCTGGAGAAGAAACAACTAGGGGCGCCACGATGACTGCCCACAGAGCAGTTGCAGGTAACGACACCATCTCCATACTAGAGGCTTTCATTCCCCACCTGCAATTTGCACTAGTTTTACCCAAATTGCTGGGTCGACGAGAGTCCCCTGTCTTCAGTGCTTTTGTCGACGGTAAACATGGAATAGTCCGAACATTTTGTCCAAGATCCAAACCCGTCGCCGATTTTGGTAGATGTTGTTGGTCAACTCTGCCTTTGAATATCCTTCCACCCGATTCACTTCCTCGCAGTTCCATGATTTGTTTTTTTTATTCAGAACCCTTGGACGCTTGCAGGTCTGTGGATGGTTATGTGTAATGAGAGGTCTGAACCCCTACTCTTTTGGGAAAGGGCGAACTGCTATCCACACCCCTAGGAGGCTAGGATCCACATCTAATTCTGTGGTTGGGGCCATGAGGAGATCTTCTTCTTAGTTTCTATTTATTTATAGTCATCATGTTTTTTGGGGCAGTCATCTATCTTGCTCACTGATTCATTTCTGCTTCGTGTGCCAATGTCCGACAAGCTGGGAAGACCAGTGTTGTGTGCTTCATAGGAGCCTTGTCTCCATGTCCGATAGCTCTGACTCAAGTGTTGAATTTCTTCTACCTTCGGCCATCTACAATGGGTTCCCTCGCTTTCCATTCCAGGAAAGAACCATGGCAGCGAACGGAGCAGGGAGATCTAAAAGGGGGCCGCTCACCTATGTGGGTGATGTTAGATAAATGATTAAGTTACTGTAGCTAATTACGTTACAACAGTGTAGCTAGTGTTGTTTCTAGTGTAAATGGCAAAGAAGTTTTATCCCATATTGCTCACACTTAGAACTTTTGTGGTCCTCATATGTAGGATCACATGGGACACTAGTGTCCAAAGGAGTCCTAGGAGGGAGGTATGCTCACCTCCTTGGTGGATGGGATTGCCACATCACAACGCACGCGCGCGCCACGCCTCGCCTGGCTGGGCCGGGCTCGGGCTGGGCTTGTGGACTTTTTTTTGCACTAGGATACAACTAAGTAATTAATTACTCATGTAATTAATTGTTTATTTCTTATTCAGATTTTTTAATTCTAATTAGAAATTGTTTCTCTTTGCGGATTATTCCATATTGTATACAAGTGCAACCGAGTGTTTGCGTCTTACTGGGAATAGGATTAGGGATGTTTGTGGCTATATATACGCATCCGGTCATTAGGGTTAAACACGCTGAAACAATCTTCTGCGCCCTGTGTTTTGTGAGTCCTAATCCAGAGTGCGAGAGCTGTCGTCCCTGAGTCGCTTTGTGGAGTCGTTCTCCTGGGTGAAGCGTGACTTCCCCTTCCCTTCACCGACGCAACTGTCAAGCCGTGGTTCCTGTGGTTGATGTGCTGCACTGGTAGCAGTGCAACGCGACTACGTCAAGCGCGAGCGAGACGTGCAAGTTTTAGGTTCGTGCCGGATCATGACTGGGAGAACGGTGCATATCCGCGAGAATTGTCGGGCACTAATTTCTTTAAGTAACACGTTCGTTTCTCAACGAATGATCTGGTTTGCGAATCTAACTCCTATTTTCTGTTCTTCTGCTTTGTTTGTTCTTCGATTCTTATTTTGAATCTTCCTGGACTGTTAATTACATTACATATGTCGCTGTTGCATGAACGACAATAACTAATATTAACAACAGATGACTCTGTTAGCTGGGTACTCGCCTCTAGAGAAGGGTTGAATACCTATTAGTTTGAATCGCTAACCCTGCATGTCTGGTCGTCTGTGTTGAACACTGAGTCCTCCCCAGCAATACTGTAATTCGTTCTGTCTTCCGATCGAAGCAGGAATCTTGTTCATGGAAGTAGTCGATGACCCTACAGGGGAGACTGCCCGAGCATTGGATAGAAGGAGCTCAGTCTCGGACGAAGTCCTACCCTTCATGGCTCCTCCTAAAATGCATGCGAGAATGGGGTTGATTTCCCCCTTAACTGAATCGCAATGGTCTGTGTTGATAAACTAAAGAACGAGTATCGTTGTTTGCTCTGTCTTAATTAATTAGTAGTCGTAATTATCCAAACGTAATAAGACAATGTTTAATCAATAATGAATGAGAAATTCATCATTTGTGTATGAGTACATGAGTTTGAATCAGGAGTGTTATGCACGGGCCTCTGAGCCCAATAACGAGCTCTCACAGAAAGTATTGTATGGGATTAAATATTATATGAGGGACAATATTAACACATAATATAATTTTATGCATAGGTGGTGATATTATTATTGACCCAGACCTAGGTGCTATTTTATTTTGACTTAATCAAGACTGGAGGTATGTACTCCTTCCTATTTATAATTGGGCATTTATATGACTAAATCTTCCCATAATGAGGCATATTTTGAAATACTTGCTCTTATTCTATTTGTTGGACATTTTATATACTCTTAGTTGGATTTATTATTATTCTTTTGAAATTACTATCATGTTGAATTGGGTTAATGACCCCATCTTCTATTGTGCTTAAATCATGCCACATGTTTATGAAAGGTATATCTTGCCACTCTATTTATGCATGTTAGATAGTTTGACTAGTTTAATTATTGTAGACGCTTATGCGTAACCATTAGGGTATGATTTTCTACCCGGGGTATGCTTTTCTACCCTTATATATACATAGGTGTGTTTTTTCGTCTAGGGTGTGCTTTTCCACCCATTTTTCTTAGGTCAATGACGCAGTTGTGTCTTGACCCTATTATAGTTACTTTAGTCAAATATATGTGCATGCAAATATTTATTGTGATACTGATGATTTATAATGGCAAGATTTGTTATTTCACTTGTTTATTTATATGCCTCATTCTTTTGGAAATTCTTTCTCTTGTTACTTCTCATTGAAACTTACCTAGCTTTAATGGGCCCCTTTTGATGGGAACATCTTACTTTACTTTTTAATGCCCTATTTAATCCTCTAATGTACATACTTAGCTTTTGTTGATACATATCTTGTTTTCCTATTCTTCTGGGTGTTCCCTCCACCCAGGTGTAGGTGCTTGATAGGATAAAGACTCAGGATGATTGTGAGCTAATTGGTGGACATAAGGACAACTTGAGATAGCCTTGTTACCCTCTGCATAATGGCATATGTGTGAATAGGTGTAATCTTTTCATTTTATGTACCACCTTTAGGGTGAGAAAGTTATGTACATGAGAACATTTTGTAACTTTGTAAATAGTTATATTTTCCGCTGCTTAAATATTACATGGCTCATGTTTTTACCATTGAGTGGGCCCACTATCGGGTCCCACTCCTTACAATAGATGTGCAACTATGAATCTTGGTTGTACTCTAGAACTCATCTGATTGTTGCTCCATCTGGTCATAACCACAGACTACAGCCACAAATGTTGTCTTCTTCAGCAACTCCTCCTGTAATGGACTGCTAGTTGACGTTGTCCTCCAAGCAGAAAACAACGGCTTTCTGTCTCTATGGTAGTCCACACAGACCACCTAGAACTCATGTCGTCCAGCTAGGACGATAAATAAGGAGTCATCCCTCTTCGTCAGTGTACTAGTCATTGACTTGCTCTCCTACAATAATGATCTCAATTGTTCTTTCCTTTGTTGTTCCTCCCTAGTCGATTAGAAGTTACTCAGGCTCTCGTGGTTACCACAACCAAAGTGGAAAACATTTGTCAGAGTAATTGTTTCTCAATTGTCTGTGTTGTGCTCTGGGAAGCCCTAGTACCCCTTCCATTTACATGCAAGATTTGGGTATAGGTTCTCAGTCTATCTGGGAGTGAAACAACCTGCAACAACACAGATGGTCATCTGGAAACCCAGACGGTCGTTTGGCATAGCCCAGATGGTCGGTTGGTTGTTTCTCAGTTGTACATGAATTTGGCAAATCAATTCTCATCAATGTTAGACATTGATTTTCTTGTACAACAACTATTGCTCAAGCGAAATGAATAGGGAAACATCTAGAACCTTCCTCGACCGAACTGGACCATCTCGCCCATGCGAGACAGCCGTCTTGGTCACCTAGATAGTTGTATGGTGACCCCAGTCGAGCGAATTTGGTTGGGTTGGTTCGTTCCATAGCCAAATTTAACACAAAATAGGATTGACACCCAGACGCTCATCTCAACTCTTGAGATGACTATTTGGCACTTCCAGACGGTTGTCTCAACACTTGACACGGGCATTTGGAGGTGTTTTCAGCCTATTTGTTGTGTGAATTAGATACCTAAACACTTTTGGTACTTAATTCAAATGTCATTCAAGATCCGAACTCCTCTTCTAGGTCGAGACCTATGTGTGTGACCCTATAGGTCCCATATTACGTTGACAGTGGTGTCGATAACAACTAACGACATCACAAGCAAAGAGTGGTGCCTATTAACACATCATTTCTATCCAAGTAAATGGAAAAGTTGGGGAACAACTTCAACCTACAATCAGTGTATGGTGTTGTTTGTATCGTTCCTTTATCATTGATGTCTAGATTGAACTAGAGGCATGGAGTAGTCACCCTCATTACTATTCAATCTTATTTCTTGAACAAGAGTAGACTATCTGAGAAATATGTAATCTCAGTATCATATATTCACTCACATGTGCATGGCCATGATTTTCTCAGTCTCGCTAAACAAGAGGCTTAGGACATCACACTCCCATAGGAGAGACAAATCTCATATCTATCACTCACAGTCAATCCCCATGTGTCAAATCCACCCAATCATCACCATTATAACAACCCATGTTTCAGGATTGTGTTTGATGATGTCAAATATACCCAATGACATGTGTTGAGTGCAGTGATTTCGGGTCTAAGAACTAAAACCACCACCATCAATTTGGTTTTTCTTTGGGTGAAAATTTCAGTTGACTACTAGGGCAAGTACGCAGTTCTTGAGATCTAAGGCTGAGGAGGGAAGGGTCCACTTCTTCCTATAAGTAAATAGAGGCTTCTTTAAGAATTTATGAATATTAGGAAGAGTGCAATCATATTTCTTGTAGAAGGCCTCAAGGTCAACTAGGTCAAAATACTTAGGGTAATCCTTCTTCCAAGTGTTGGTTACCTCAGTACCAGAGAAAAAGATATTCAAGGTGTCCTCAGAGACTTGGAATTTCTTCCCAGTTATCATGGAAGTAAGGACTACTTGAGAATTAGGCGGGGGTACAAGAGTGTCATAATTCCATTGCAAATTTGCATAGAATTCATGAACGCCTTTGGTGCTTGTGATAGAATTGTGGTAGCACGCGTGTTCAACACTCAAGGCGGAGAGGTGATGTCCGTACAACAACTTGGCTACTTGATCAATAACCTTTTATCTACGTGGTCTTGGCTCAAAAATGGCACAAAAAGGAAAGGGGTTCCTAGGAAGGTGCTCCTTGTACCTATTTAGAGCATTATTGGAGACAAAGAAGGTATCATCAAAGGGTATAACACGCGAGTTGGAGGAGGAGGATGGTGCTCCAGCTGGGGCATCTCTCTTTCTCCTATTAGAAGCCATGGAGGCGAGATAAGAGGATAAAGAGATCAAAAACGTAGAAAACACCACCACAAACCAAACAAACACCTAGGGTTGATGAGGAAGAGGTCAAGGGAGGTTGAGCTAGGTCTAACTAGGGCTAGGGAGAGGAAGGTTGGGGCTAGGGTTGAGAGTTTGAGGGAGTTGGAGAGTGGATCGATCGATTTTTCTCTAGTTGAGAGGGAGAAAAGTTTGTTGAACCATACTTAAGTTTTGCTCCAACCTGACCATCGGTCGAGTTCTGTGATTGGGAAACTTGACTGAATGGCTCTTTACAAAATCCCTCAACCACTGATTGGTCGAGTTGGCAACTCAACCGATGGTCAACCTGAACCAACTTTAGAAATTTATTTCTAGCCATTAGAGTGCCAATTAAATTTATTTTTCTAGCCCATTTTGCATTTTGAACATACGTAGGCATATATCACTCATCATTTGGTACTATTTTGTGTTAAAACAAGTGTTTGTGATAAATACCCAAAACAAGTGAAAAAAAGGCAAAATGAACAAACTAATTTTAGCATATTAGTAAGCAAGGGTGATCAAGATATAAGCAAAGAATATAGGATAGATGACATATAGCTAGAAGGCATATCAGATTCATCTAAAGCAGTAATGAGAAGTTTAGATCTAATAAAATTAAATTGCTTTCTAGCTAGAGGTTTAGTAAAAATGTCTACCAATTGATTTTCTGTGTCCACATGCGTGATATAGATATCCTTTTTGGCAATGTGGTCATGAAGAAAATGATGATGAACCTTTATATGCTTGTCTCTACTATGCAATATAGGATTGTAAGATAAATTAATTGCACTAGTATTATCACAATAGATAGGAGAAGCATAAAAATGAATGTTAAAGTCTTGGAGCATTTGCTTCATCCATAGGACCTCAGCACAACAACTCCCAAGTGCAATGTATTCAGCCTCAGTAGTTGATAATGCCATTGTGCTTTATTTATTAGAGAACCAAGACACCAAGCATGGTCCTAAGAGAAAGCAAGTGCCACTTGTGCACTTTCTATCAATATAGCATCCTACGTAATTTGTATCACTATAAGTCATAAGAGTAAAGTCCCTTAACTTGGGATACCATAGTCCAAAATTTGGATTTTTGGCTAAGTACCTCAAAATCCTCTTAACAGTTATAAGATGTGATTTCTTTGGGATTTGATTGAAAGAGAGCACACAAGCCAACACTAAACATTATATCAGGTCTAGAGGTATTTAAATAAAATAAACTACCAATCATACCTCTATAGAGCTTCTCATCTACCTTCTCACCTTCTTCATCTTTGTCAAGTTTGGCAGTGTTTGACAAGGGTGTGTCCATCGACTTGGTGTTCTCCATCCCAAAGTGATTATGTAGCTCACTTGTGTATTGACCTTGGTTGATGAAATTCCCATCTTTAGTTTGCTTGATTTGAAAGTAGAGGAAGAAAGTACACTCACCTATCATGCTCATCTCAAACTCACTCTACATAAGATCACTAAACTCCTTACAAAGATCAAGATTAGTTCTGCCAAAAATGATATCATTAACATATATTTGAATGATAAGAAAATTATTAGAAGTGTGTTTGAGAAACAAGGTAGAATCTACTTTGCCCATGATATACCCATTGTGACACCTCATCAGACTAAATGAGATTACTCAAAACATAAAACACAATCAATCACTAATTAATCACATACCCAAAAATATGGGTAAATTAAAACTAATTTCAATGTCAGCACCTTCTCAGAAACATTTTCATAAGACCCCAACATCTTTCTTTTATCCATACTAGGCTAAGAATTTGATACAAATGTTCTATTGCCTTAGCCACAACATATATACACAGAAGAACAATATTTGTATATATCACACAAACAAGCATTAACATGCTAACAAAATCTCGATTCATTTGAAACACCATATACAAACTTTTCCTGCCCGAACCTGAGAGTACAGGGACGACTCTAGAACAAACTAGACATCTAATCAACTTTATCAAATATTCATTACTATAGCTCCTATTTACTACCACATGTTTGTTTTCGTCACGTTCGATTACCTAAAACAATTGTGACGAACCACAAGGGTGAGACCCATGTCCCAGAAAGAGTTATAACCTCCAACAACATTTATTGATTACAACATTTTTAAGTAATTAAATAGTTAAGCAGTTTAATCAGATATAACAAATAAGATCAGCAATATTGATGATTAACAAAATACATAAGCACAACTATCTAGATAAGTATGATTAGCAGTATATGCATCTCTAGTTATAAAGGCATGGCTAGCATGCTAAACATAACTAACAACATGAGATATCTAGCATCATGATTATAATTAGCAGTAGTAGTATAGTTATCAACATAAGCATGGCTACTGTATGTACGCATCTACAATCTAAGCATATCCAAAACATAAAGTATATTTACTATCTCTTAATTGCATTAAGCCTCATCTTTATGTAAAGATAACAAACAAGGGTTATCATCCAATGTGAAGCGTCGTATATAACCCTAAACAGATATGCTATACGACTGTATTACATCTTTTATTATGCCCTGGGGAATTTGAGTCGTACCATTCAAAGTCCAACCGACCCCTACAAAGGGCTATTCGGTTTCGTACAATATCTAGGAGTACTGGTATCCTAAGATCTCTTCCCCTCAGTCAGTATGAGTAAAAAGGCAGTGACATATCAGTCAAAGCTGCCACCACAATGACATATAGTCAAGCTAGAAACCACTAGTCTGACCTTGGTACAGGTCACGATACTAGAAACCAGGGTATTCAAACCCAATCATTGAGGTACAACCACAGTTGTCCTCTAATCACATCATGTTATAATCACCGAGACATGACCGCAACCATTCTCAATCACATCAGATGTATGAGGCATGAACATAGCCAACCTCCACAATCTGCATTGTGGATGACAAGGATATATCCTCAACCTACCACCCCCACATACTCAACAGTAAGCGCTCTGAGTTTCCTTTAGGAATACTCATTTCACCATCCAACAAGTTCTGACACTAAAGATGGTTCTACGACATAGGGCACTACATGATTAGAGTTGCACTTGATTAGTTATGCCAATTGGGTGAATTAAGGCTGCATCAAACAAGTGTATGTACAAACCCTAATTCGCTTCTAGAAAGCATATAAATATCAAAACTTGAAAAGATATAAAACATATGAAACATAATTTCTCATCTCATCATCACATGGTACTATTCACTTGCCATTCATGAGACTACACTAGTCATCATATTATCACAAGATATAAATCATTTTCACAATATCACAGGGTAACAACCCTTATCAACAGAAGAGGAATACACCTCATTCAGGTCTCAACCATGCCCAAAGGTCATTAAGACCATCATACTATCACAGGATATAAATCTTTTTCACAATATCACATGGAATCAACCCTTATCAACACAAGAGGATTACACCTCATTCAGGGCTCAATCATGCCTAAAGGTCATTAAGACCATTATATTATTATTCCCTGCAAGATTATCATTATATTTTCATGCCTTATAATAAGGCTCAACAACATTACTTACATATTATACACCAGATCAACACAATATTGCATTAATGAGCTAGGAGATATTCATAAACAATCATAGCAGGGTTATATTAACATTAAGAACATTCCTTTATTACATCAACATGAAAGGAATCTAGATATGATTAACTCTCATCATATTCATTATGCACATGTTTAGCATAAGAAAGTATCAACCATGTGGTTATAATAACCACCAATTAATATATCAAGGTTATGATCATAGTAAGGATGTTATTCTACCATTATTCCATCATATAAGAATGTTAAACATGAATACTCATCTTTATCTTATTGCATTAGAGTTAGGTTCAACATGATAAATTATATCAATGTTACTAATCATCACTTATACCCAAACTCTAACTCACGACATCCCCATTGGATCATGGATGCATAAGGTGAAGCATCACCATCACATTCCATAGTATTCTCAAGTATGAACCCACACATAAATCAAGGTGTAACAATCAGGTTATAGCATACTAAGGTTTCAACAATAACAGAGTACTCCATGATTGTATTAGTCATTCATGGACTATTCATACCCAATCACCATCAATTAGTTATATTAAAGCTAGGTATAACAAGTTATACCTAGTTAGGGTTACATATCAAGACAATGTGATTATAATCTCTTCTATTAATATGAATGAATTGGTAAGACTACCTTATTAAGGGTAACCCTCCGTTTTTTTCATCATCATTCAATCAATATCACCATACCACAATGTCACCCAGAACCATTGGATGTTTAAAAGGTAAGACATTTGGTTGTTTACATAAGTAAACACCTTGGATAAACCACCTATGAAGTCCTTGATTTGTGCTCTAGAAAGAGTCACCATCTAACCCTAGACATCACTTGATAATCGATACAAAAAGTTCCATTGAGAGTAGGGTAAAACCCATAATCCACTGCTCAGTTAAAACAAGCCATCCATTGTCAACAAGTAAGCTCCTTAAGTTGATCATATAAAGGAAATCATCTAAATCACATTATTAGGACCAACATATTACATTAGCCATCATTCCACCTTAATGGAGGAATTAATAGTAGATTTCGACCATTGGGTCAAGTTCACATGTTAAAACCATCAATTATAGTATAGGTATGATCATTGCATCAAGTGACCCAAGAAACCATTGGCTTAAGGCTTAATTGATGATACAACTACAATGCTTGACTCACCATAGGTTTTAGAGACCTGATCCACCATCATTAGTGACCATTAAGTCACCATAGGTTGTTATATCAACACTAATTCATTAATCAACATCAAATATTAAGCTAATGTCAACATTGATTGATAACATCAGTAGGGTACTTAATGGTTGATCATTAAACTTCTAATTGATCCAAAACCTGACCTAAGGGGGGGGGGTGAACATAGGTTGTCACCATCATTTGACACCCTTGATCATGACCATCAGTTGTTATGAATACAACACCATAGGGTTGTTGCAATGGTACCATCATCGGGTCATGGTTTATAGAAGAAATCAGCTTAAACCCCTAAAATTGACCATTGGTTGATAGGTGCTTAGCACCATAGGTTGTCAAACCGACCTGATCCAAGTCATATTGTACCTTAGGAGTATCATACACATGATCACATGTTCATATATAACTGAAATCAGAATAGGGAACATTATAAAAATCAAAATCCAAGTCAAGCATAGCTTTTTAGTACATGGATCATCATTTTCAAACAAGAACATGATCTAGAAATCTTATGGTAAGCAATAAATTTGGAGCAAGTTATAAAACTTGCCTCTAATAAGAAGATGAAACCCCACACCGAAGAAATATCGAGCAGGTAGGGTAGAAAATCCAAGAATAAGCTATGAATTCGTCCATCTAGCACCTTTCTTCATCAATTGAGAAAATATGGGGTTCGAAAAGTCCGGATTCGACTGGAATTGCATCCAGGGGGTTGTCTTCAACCTTAGAATAAGCCCAAATTGAACCTGCTACACACAACAGCTATCTCACACGAAAAGGTTGAAGGAAACGAGTTCCGAGCTGGGTGCTACTCGTGGCTATGGCTGCAGATTCTGATTCTAGGCTCTTGGCCGAGCTCAAGGCGACGATTTGGTGTTGTCCTTCAATCCCAAACGGTCTTGGTTTGGAATTGCTGCTGCAAGCAACAACTCCTTCACGTATATGTGAAAAGGGAATCTTGGTTGGGTGCCTAAACGTAGCTAGGAGCTACGGATTTGTGCTCTGAACCCTCGATCGATCTCGATGGCATCATTATGGAGTGTTGGTTGTGCCCAAGAAAGCCCCTGGCCGGCACCCTGCTACAGCTGTAGCTTGTCTGTAGCTCTGCTAGTCGGCACCCTAGAAGCTTGGCTGCTTGGATGGGGTGAGGATGAAGGAAGGAAGGTGGGATAATGGAGGACGGAGGTTGATTTCTCACTATTTTGCCCAAAATCGCCCAAAATCGCTCGTTCTTCTACTACTGCGATCGGACTGCTGGGCGTCGCTCAAGCGGTGGATTGGGAAATATGATAAGGGAGAAAGGGAAAGAAAAAGGAAATATAAAGCTAAAATTTGGATAAATTGCATATTCAACCCAAGAATCTTGCAAACCTCATAACTTTTGCCTCAAAGGCCCAAATTAACTGATTTCTTTTGCAACGTTCCAAACACGGGATGCTCTACAATCTCAAGGCAAGAAATCATGCTAATTAGACTGTAACACTCGTTCAAAGCACTAACTGCATCAATGAGTACTTAATTCAACTTAATCATCTTAATGATGCACTAAGCATTAAATTATGGTAATTAAGCGTGTTCAACTCATTAAGAAAGTTTTGGGGCCTTACACCCATGATCTACCAAAAAGTTCTTTAATTTATCATACCAAGGTCGAGGTGCTTGTTTGAGTCCATAGAGAGCTTTTTGCAACAAATAAACATGGTTAGGTAAGCTATCATGTTCAAAGCCTGGGGGTTGTGCAACATACACTTCCTCCTCAATTATACCATTCAAAAATGCAATTTTAACATCCATTTGATAAAGAAGAAAGTTTTTATAACTAGCAAAATCAAGCAACATACGAATGGACTCAATTCTAGCTACAAGTGCATTTGTTTCATCAAAATCTATACCTTCTTGTTGATTGTTGCCTTGATCCACTAACCTTGCTTTGTTCCTTACCACCTTGCCTATTTCACCTAGCTTGTTACGGTAGACCCACTTGGTGCCAATGATCTTTCTATCACTTGGTCTTATCACTAGGGTCCATATTTTGTTCTTTTCAAATTGCTCCAACTCTTCTTACATGGCTAGGATCCATTCATCATCTCTAAGAGATTCTTTGACATTCTTTGACTCAAGTTGTGAGATGCAGGCATTGTTGGCTTGTTCTTTGTTGAAGGTAGCCCACATCTTCACTCTTTCAAAAGGGTCACCTAAAATCAGCTCTTTTGGATTATTCTTCACAAATCGGGGAGTTGGATCCTTCTTCTCTTCATCTTTCTCTTCTTCTTGAGTGACCACCTCTTTTCCCTTTTGGGTGATGTTGAACTCTTTTAAGATAGGAATCACCTCACCTACAACATCATAATTTGGAACAAAATATTTGGGAATAGAGGGGTTAGTCTCAATAAACTTAACAGTTATGCATTCTTCTACTTTAACAAGATCAACACTAAACACTCTATAAGCCTTGCTAGTAGTGTTATAGTCAAGAAAGAAAGCCTTGTAAGATTTTAGATCAAACTTGTCGAGAGAATCTTTCATATTCAAAACAAAACAAGGACATCTGAAAACATGGAAATACTAGATAGAAGGCTTCATACCACACCATAGCTCATAAGGGGTTTTCTTCAAAGAAGGATGTGTAAAAACCCAGTTTTGTACAAAACATGAGGTACTAACGGCTTCGGCCCAAAACTTCTTTGGAGTGTCATACTCTAAAAGCACGGTCCTAGCCTTCTCCTATAGTGGCCTATTACACCTCTCTACAACCCCATTTTTTTGAGGTGTTCGAGGTGAAGAGAAGTTATGTGCATATCTAGATTCTTCACAAAAATGTTCAAAAAGATCATTTTCAAATTCTCCTCCATGATGACTATAGATGGAAACAATCCGGTAAGAAGCTTCCTTCTCAACTCGTTTGTAAAAACTATAGAAAACATCAAACATCATTTTTGAAAATGAGAAAGAAGGTCCAAGTATATTTAGAGAAATCATCGACAATAACAAGACAATACTTGGAACCACGAAGCAATTGAGTTCTCATTGGTCCAAATAGATCAATGTGAAGAAGTTTAAGAGCTCTCTTGGTACTAAGGACCCCTTTGGATTTTGAAGGAGGACTTGGTTTTCTTTCCTTGGGTATACGGTCGACATTCCTCATCCTTTTCAAAATCCAATTTGAGAAGTCCCTTGACCAAGTCCTTTTTGCTCAACTTGTTCGACTGATGCATATTTACATGACCAAGCCGATGATGTCAAAGAAAAATATCATTTGAATTGACTACTAGTCATCTACTTACATAAAGATTACCACTTCTAGTTCCCTTATATATGACTTGATAGGTGAGGGAATCTAGAATCAAGCATTCAAAAGAAGTAAATAGCACAAGGTAACCATTATCACATAATTGACTTACACTTATTAAATTGTGATGTAGGCCATCCACAAAGAGAACATTTTTGATACACAAGGATTCACCTATATTATGCTCACCTTTAACCTTAACTTTCTTGTTGTCCCCAAAAGTAACCGAACCTCCTTTCTTCTAAGTGAAATTTTTGAAATGGCTTATATCACATGTCATGTGCTTAGTGCAGCCACTATCAACAATCCATCTACCTTTTTCCTACAAGAAAGAAGAGTGTTGGTTCCCAACTCAAACTTTGGGATCTGGAGTTAGCTTGGGGACCCATTTCATCTTTGAGTTGGTCCCCTTAGGCTTGTAAGGACAATAAGTAGAGTAATGATTATCATGTTTGCAATGATAACAAATCATAGGGTTCTTAGTGCCAGAAGACTCTCCAATAAAAAAGGAGGTTTCCCAACTCTTTTTCTTACCTTTGGCTTTGTTATCTCCCTTAGGTGCTCCCCCCACAAATCCCAAACCACTAGTACCACTTTGTTTGGTAGAATGGTCAAGGATTTCATCTAGGGAGTTTTCCCTTTGAGGAATTTCTGCAGAGAGGCTCTAAGACTATGATTTTCATCATTAAGAGATATGATAGTAGAAGACAAACTAGAAAGATCATTTCTAGCGTGAACAAGGTCGGACTCTAAATATAGGGCTTAAGTCAAATAAGAATCTTTCTCAAGAGAAACAGAAGCAATTTCATTACTAAGCAAGATAGGTCTTGAAGATAAATCATTAACTTGACCAAGCAACCTAGCATTTTTAGATTTAAGCACCTGAATTTCTTTGAGATAAACATCCCTCTCATCTCTACGAGTATCAACAATAAGCTTGAATTCAACATTTTCAATTTTAAGATTTCAAACTCATTTAGGCACTTTTGGTTATCTTCCTTAAGAGTTTCAATGTTCTTAAGGTAAACACTATTCTCTACCTCAAATCCATTGTATTGGAGCTCAAGATCAAGTAGTTGTCCTAGAAAGTTATCAATGCTCTCAAGGTGATTTTTTGATTTTGCTCAAGAATCTCAAGTTTAGCATACAAATCATCAATAATTTTTCCTAACCTCTTTCTTTTAGATTTACATTTAGCAAAAGAAGAACAGGTAGAAACAAGCATGTCAATAAGAGTTTCTTTAGATAACTCATACAAGCTTACCTCACTTACCTCACTTACCTTACCAATTTATTCACTTGTAGAGGCCATAAGTGTAAGGTGGCACTCTCCATCTTCATTAAAGCTAGAGCCACTTGAGGATGATACTTCCCAAGCTGCATGAGTTGCATTCTTGTGTCTTCTCTCCTTCTTTTCCTTCCTCTTGTACTTTCTCTCCTTCTTGTACTCTTCCTCCTTCTTGGAGCTGCCCTTGTGGTGTGACTTCTTTGATTTAGGATATTCACTTTTGTAGTATTCCTTTTAGACACACTTGTAGCATCTTGGAGTAGAGGAGGAGGTTTGCTTTCCCTTGAAGTGCTTGCCCTTAATGTAGTTGGCTTTATACTCACTAGGGCCATCATCTTCACTGAAGGAGGAGGGAGAGGTCCGGTAAGCAAGTTGTTGTTGAAGGATGACAACCTCCACTTAATATTTGAAGGCATGATCTTTTATCTTTCTTACTTCCTTCTCTTCTTACTTGGCTTCTTCTTCTTACTTGTCAGACCTTGGCTCATGAGCTTGAAAATTGCCAATGAGCCCTTTGGTTGGGATGTCACTGAGGCTTCTCATTTCTTCAATTGAGGTCAACTTAGACTCCCATCTCTTTGGTAGAGTCCTTAAGGTCTTTGAGTTGATCACTCCTCTATCCAAAGTGTTTCCTAAAGTAGCTATGCCATTGATGATGATGTTGAGCCTAGAGTACATCTCGACAATTCCTTCTTTCTTACCCATCTTGAATTTCTCTAGAAGGTTGTTCAACATGTAGATCTTGGCCTCCTTAACTTACTTTGTGCCCTCATAGGTAATGAACAACTTATCCCAAATCTCATAGGTTGTATCCCATGAGGAGATGCGGTTGAATTCTGTTGGGGTAAGGGTTGTATAGAGAATGCTTATGACTTTGGCATTGAGTTGGGCTTCTTTTAGTGCAACTTCATTCCATGTTGACACATCTTTGGTTGGCTCCTTGTATGGTGTGACCATCACCTTTCACATATCAAAGTTCATCCCTTGAATGTAGAACTGCATACACCTCTTCCAATAAAGGAAGTTGGTGTCGTTGAAGAATGAAGGACACATGGAGAGGCCTCCCTCTAGGTTGAGTGAACCAAGTAGGTTTTCCCATCTTCTTCTCTTGTGAGAGATTTTTGGAGAAGATCCTAAGCTCTAATACCACTTGTTGGATCTAGGGCTCTAGAGGGGAGGTGTATAGAGCTTCAAAATTCTCACAAGAAAAGTTATACATTCAAATTATATCAATTGAAATCAAATTCTTAAGATCAATTTGAAGTCCTATATAAGCAAGCATAGCAAGGACGAGAGAAATTGAAACATGCACTTAGACAAGGTGGTTTAGAGTGGTACCAATCTCCAAACTAGGAGATAGTCAATCCACTACCTAGAGAGGTCAACCTCTAGGACTTTGAAATCCTTGTATACTTATATTCCATCATAAGAGATACAAGGAGACCACCATACATCCAAAGACTTACCTACTCAAGACAAGATTCTTTCACCTACACAAGGACTTACCCACCTGATCAAGATGTCTTCAGCCTTCAATAAGGACTTAACCACACTTGCATCAAGTCTTAGGCCTTGAAGGAATTACCCACTCTTCTTGAATCTTGGCCTTACCCTTCTCCTTCACCTGGAGAAGATTTTGACCTCTTCTTCAACCTTGAAGAAGACCAACAACAACTTTACCTTCACTCGGAGTAGCTTGCTTTAACCTTTTCTCTTTGAGAAAGGGGGTTGGGAAGATGGAAGGAATGAGAGATTTACAAACACATGGAGGTAGTTCTCTTACAACATACATATCTCACTCATAATCAAAAAATGCTTTGTAAAAGAGAGAGAGAAAGGGGCTCAAAGGGTTGCAACACACTCAACTATATGAAGGACTTAGAATAGCATGAATGAGCAAACTTGGAATGAACTCCAAGGGGTCCTAGCCTATTTATAGTTGGGGGTGTTCCTTTGTGTGTGTGATCACTTAAGAATGAAATATAGCCATTTTATAACTTACAACCAATCTATTTTCGCTCACAACAACTCTCCAACATTTATAATCACTTTTTCTGCATTTTCTGTACAATACATTCGGTCGAGTTTCAATAAAGATAACTCTACCGATCCATTAAAGGAAAAAGCCAATTTTCAAACTATCGGTCGAGTTTGTTCTGGAGAACTCGACCGCTGAGTCAAAATCAATTTTTCTTAGTTGATCGATCGGTTGAGTTCTGTGAGTGTGAAACTCAATCAATTGGTCATTTTAAACAATCCATCATTGGATCGGTCGAGTTTCTAACTCGACCGATAAACAACTTGTGACAAATTTTCCAGTTTGACTTTTGAGTGACCAAACGTTGGAATTAAGTGTCCCTGATTTTTTCTCATATTATTTACAAGTCATATCATCAATACAAGTAATTACAAAGTTAATCTGAGGTGATTTGGACCCAAAAAGCACACTTACATTGCTTTTCACTTGAACTTTGATAAGCTAGGGCTTGTATAATTTGATCTTTTTCATGTACCTAAAGCTTGAAATCAATCTTGTACAAACATATTAGATACAGATGAATGGAATGGTTAAGTAATTATCAAAGTATGGACAATGTATAACTCTCAAGTCAACATAATGGTCGACCAAGTATTCAAATTCCATGGAGTTCAAACAACCCTAAATTTCCTTCTTGAGGTTATACTTCAAATGAGTGAACAAAATTTGTTTGTAAGAGATCCATCCCTACTTCTAATCTTATGAGGGTCTCATTTACTGAGGTTGATTGAAATTCTTCCTTGTCTAATGAAGGTGAAGGGCAAGTTGCCCCAGTTAAGGGTAGGTTGACCCTTATTTTGGGTTGTTGATTTTTTTCCAGAACTTAGTAATCAAAAAGAGAGTTTTATATATATGATCTTGGTGAGGTAATACTAAGTGGTACATAAGTTGTTAAGAGATCTTAAGGGTGACCTCTCTAAGTAATGGAGCAGAACCACAATAAACACTTATGTTCAATTATGATTGGTTCAATCTCTATCACCCTTTCTTATTTACTTATTTGTGACATAAGTTGAAGGTTTAATTAATTTTTTTCTTCAAGTTCAATATCTCAATTCACCCCTCCTCTTGAGCCTAGATCTTGCATCAGATAATAGAATCTATGTGTATGCACATGTTTAAATGACATAATCAATATAAGGGGATCGACCTTTCCTATGTTCTAAGAAAGAGTTACGTAGGCTTGGCCTAGCACAAAAATTTAGATATTTTAAAATAAATGGGAAAGTCAATGAGTATTTAACACCACTAGTATGCATCTCTATAGCTGAGGAGTTAAAAGTAGTAGGCAATGCAATTGGTAAGAATGATCATAAATCACATACAAAGGAAATAATCGACAATCATTAACCATAGTAATACGGTAAGATGAGGAGATACAAGTTTACGTCAACAACAAGGGGTTCTTATGATCATAATTTATTTGAAACATTTAAATACCCCCATTGTACTTTTTTATAGATGCCATATACATAGGGCTTGATATCCAATAATTAATGAGATGAAAGCAAGACTTAAACTATTAGGAAAAGCCATATTACATGTCACTTTCATGTATTAGCATGTAAACCAGACTTTAACAAAACTCCAGGACTGATTAGTCTGCCATCAATCGGAACTTTTCGAAAGCTCCATCAATGGGAACTTGATTCCTAAAATATTCAGAAAAGTCCTTAACAGTAAAAAAAGAGTCTAATTTTAACGGGTTAGGGCCAAGGTTTACATTCCGGATCGTCCCGTGTGATGGTGGGCCGACGAGATGGCCGCTTTATCCTACGGCCCAACGGAACTAAAATTCGCAATAGTCCGGCGGCGGGATACTAGCAAAAGATGCAGAAGCGAGAGACGGCGGGTAAAGGCGGCGGCTCGGCCGCGACGCCGGCCAAGCGCGGCCGTCCTTTCGGCAGCACCTCGAATAACATCGGGGGAGGTGCCTCTGCAGTGGCGCCTGGTGATTCCATAGCACCCCCTTCCCTCCTTGGCCCTACCCTTCAGCTCCCGACCTCCTTTGCTGGTAAATCTCGCCAAACCCTAACTATACTGTTCTTCTGACAGTAAGGGCTTGGAAAATAGCGTTATTTTATTTGATTTCATGAAGGTTGATACTGTGGTTACTTTTCCGTCTTCTTTGTTGGTTTCTTGTTATCATACTAGCGCATCCAAGGGATTTTGAAGTAAATTCATTGATGATTTAACGTATTTTACATGTTTTTTGTATGATTTTCTTTTGGTATTACCACTGTCGGTTAAATACTAAGCATAAATTGGAGCCTTCGTAGTTTTATAAGAGTTGTATTATAACGATCACTCGAAAAATTACTAATTGCAATGGCATCTTTTATTTTCAGAGCAAAATAATAAAAGAATTGTCCTGGCGTTACAAAGCGGCTTGAAAAGTGAATTAACTTGGGCACTAAATGCCCTTACATTGCTGTCTTTCAAAGAGAAGGATGATATGCGGAAAGATGCAACCCCCCTTGCTAAGATATCAGGATTACTTGACGCCCTTCTGCAAATTGTAAGTTATTTTTCACCCTGTCATTGCTTCTCCGTGTGATATATCCGTTTAATTAAAAGCACTTAGTTGATCATGCTGTGTTTTTGTGTGTGGGAGCTATGCTTAGTGTTGGCACTATACAGACTGCACAAGAATCCCAGTTAGCAAAACTTCGATAATATTTCTTGCTAGCACTTGAATGTATGCAATTTCCTGGTTTGCGGCTCACTGCATAGACGGCTGAATGTTTACAGCTGCATTTTAGCTACTTTATGGGTTCAATTATGATATGTTTTCAAAGGATATAACATGTTGGAAAACGATGTAGATTGACGATTGGCGTGATGTAGCTTTTGATAAAGATCACACAAAGCCTTCGCGCTTAAGATCATTGGACGCTGTCTCTGCAGTCACTGGGTTTGGGAACAATCCACACTTGAACAACCAAAATGTGTCTGGCTCTCTCAAAAGGTAAACTCTTTCTTTTTACTGTTCACCACTTTTCATTTGCTGGATACTGTTCGTTAGACAGAAGTTATCTTCCTGGTGATGATTCTTTAACAATTTAATTATTGTTTCAACTGTGTTGCAGTGCTGGAAATGATTCTTCTAATACACAGAACTTGACTCAGAGGGGCATCAAGCGCCGATCCTCTGAATGGTGGTTTGATGATGAAGGATTGTTCAATATGGATGATGAAGGACGGGCTGAGAAACAGCTTTGTGCAGTTGCTGCTTCCAATATCATACGTAATTTTTCTTTTATGCCAGAGAACGAAACAGTTATGGCGCAGAATCGTCATTGTGTAGAAACATTGTTCAAATGTTTAGAAGATCATCACAGCGGTAAAGTGAAATGGGCTCTCTTACACTTGTTGCTGCAGAAAAAAATATCCCTTTTGTTCTGTTATAAAATTCATCAACCATTAGAGAATATATTAAAATTTCAAAATATATTCTAATATGCAGTTAACAGTAATTGTTTCTGTTTTATAATATACAGAAGATGAGGAACTTGTAACGAATGCACTCGAAACTATTGTAAATCTTGCGCCATTACTAGATCTGCGGATTTTCAGCTCGTCCAAGCCAACCTTTGTTAAAATTACGTGAGCTGTTGAACAGTGTTTTTTGTTCTTTTTAACTTCCAGTACTTTTTAAAGTGAAAATTTCCATCGTTTAAGCAGCGAGAAAGTGGCTGTTCAGGCTATAATGGGGATGTTGAATTCTTCAAACAAGGGCTGGCACTGTGCTGCAGCTGAACTACTAGGACGTTTGATAATCAATCCTGATAACGAGCCATTTCTTCTTCCTAATGCACCACAGGTGGATTTGCTGCCAGTTTGACAGTTTCTTTGTGCCTATGAAAATAGATTTTCTGACATGTTGCTGTTTCAGATCTATAAAAGATTAGTTGATCTTCTTAGCTCACCAGCTGCAGAAGCACAGTCCGCCGCAGTTGGGGCTCTGTATAACCTTGCTGAGATTAACATGGATTGTAGGATCAAGCTTGCTAGTGAGAGATGGTAAGGACACCTTCACATCTGCTTCAGCATCAAGCTAGTAGACTGTAAATGAATTCTGGGTTGTGGTGACAAATTTTTTTTTTTAACTTTGTATTCTGTTCAGGGCGGTAGATCGGCTTCTGAGAATAGTAAAAGCACCACACCCCGTGCCTGAGGTATGCAAGAAAGCTGCAACAATATTGGAGAGCTTGGTCTCTGAGCCTCAGAACAGGACTGCCCTTCTTGCTCATGAAAGTGCATTTGTTGAGATCCTTTTTACGGATGGAAAGTACGCAGATATATTTGCTCGGATTTTGTATGAGTTGACCTCAAGACCTAACAAAGTCACAACGGCGAGAGGCATATGGGGCGTCTGAATGAGATATGTCGACAGAATGACCCTTGTAGCATCTCATTCTAACAGTATATCAAGGACATTTTGTTCTGAATCTACAGTGTAAATTAAGTGCATAGTCTAAAACTTGGAAGGGCAGTGCTAGTGCTCTCCCTGATATTTATCATTGCAGTCTATGAGTGCATCATTAATGTGTCGTTGTATCTCCTTATATATTTTTATCGTCTATATATAGTCAAATATTTTTGTAAGTTATGGACTGTTCAATTTTCTTTTATCTTCTTGGCCTTCATTTGTTTGTTCTGAATTTCTGATGTAACTGATACGACTATGGATTATTCTTATTGAGAGGAACAGTTTTGAAACTAATATATTCTAAACAGCAACTGAATTAGAAATGAAGTCCAAAATTGATTTATTATTCTACAGATTATGACGAGTATGGAAATGTCTAGTGACATCGATCAATCCACTTGAAAATCTCAAAAATGCACAAGCCATAAAAATGCAACACCCGAAGAGGGTAAGATCTATGGTGCATCTTTTAATCAAGAACCGCTGAAGCGAGATATAGAAGAGTAGCTAGAGGTCTGATTGGTTTGGTATAATTGGGCCCGACAAACACAAGAGTTTAACGTTCTTACCAAGTTTTCCATGATTGGTTCATGAAAGGCTCTGTTCGGTAGGGTGTACTTGGATGAAGTTAATTTAGTAAACAAAGTGTTTAAGAGGACATTTTGTTAAGTAGATGTTGTATTTGGTTGGGTGCAAGTCAAAAGTGATGATCAAAAGTGCTGATTTTCCCTTTTATCAATTTGGTTGGGGAGCAGAGGGACCTGCCATCTAATGCAATTGTATGCTAAAAATTACAACCAACTTCTCCTGCACTCTACTGCCCCCGTTTAGGGTGCGTACATACTCCATTATTTATGAGCAAGTAGCCACCCAGCTGGGGGTTGAAAAACAAAATAGTTTCTTTTCTGTATGCCGAAGCAAACCAAATTGCTGCTAAATTTCGTGGCAATTAATTCAAACTGGCTTTAAGTATCGAATTAGAATTCGGATGACATCTATGTGTTAAGACTGAGTTCTCCACTAAAACGAGTGAAAATAACTTCCACATTGGTTAACAACATCTTTCGTGAGATACCCAATAAAAAAACATCTTCCGTAAGATTAACTTTAAATCTTTCCGTGTAAGAAACACTTTCCTGAAATTATGATAGTCTAAAAAGCAACCCAGTTACAAATGAAGGCAATTATTTTATTATTCTACTGGATACGACGAGTTTGGAAAACGTCTATGAACGTTGATCAATCCATTAAAAATCTCAAAAAGACACTAGCCATGAAAATACAACTTTTCAAGAGGGAGAGAGCTATAGTGCATCTCTCGATCAAGGGATTCCACATGATATAAGATGCATATATCATGGCTAGAAGGAAAAAGCTTCCTTCATTAAAGGTAGAGAGATACATGACAATTATATCATGGCTAATGAAAACTTACGTGTAAAAACAAAAAAGTATCAATGCTCACCCGGAAACTTGACTACAAAAAGAACATCAACTGGCATTTTCTTAGATCCTCTTTAAAGGATTGTCATATCTAGGACACATGTATAAAATAGATAAGGGTTCGTCTTAACTGTGGTCATTAATCTGTCCGTATCAATGACTTTTTCTTTGACTACTTTAAAGCTCAAATGGACTTAGACAAGGTAATCCCCTTTCACCCTATTTATTTTTGATAGTTATATCAATTCTTGTTTCGATATTCACGCTTGGGGTCAAATATGGGCTTCTTACCATAATTAACAATCTTTATATCTGTCACATCGTTCAATTTTTGGATGACACTATTAAAATTACTACACATGATAACAACGGTATCATCAAAACCCTATGAACTTTAAGCATTTTCAAAACCTCTCGAGACTTAGAAAAAACTTTCACATATCAATACTAGCCTGGGTGCATATTGACAACATTGACATGAATATATTTATACTCCGTTTGGTAAAGCGGTGCGATTGTCCGGGCATTGTGGGGCAAGGTCGGGCAGTTTGTGATTGCTCTTAACCGATGTTACCAAATACAAGATCACTCACCACTTTGAATTTGTATTATTTTTAGTGTTGAGCAACATTCAAAGGTAATTTTTTCTCACCGGACAAAAATCTTGTGATGATCCATCTCACTGCACCAGAGCGTTGGCTCACCAATCATGTTGCCAAACGCTACATTAGTCAAATTATATAATGTAAACTCAAAATCTCCATGTTGAAATATTTGGGTTTGCCTCTATCGCCAGATTATCTTCCTTCTAAAATTTGCTAACTTGTATTAGATAAAATGACCAAACGACAAACAACATGATACATGAAATGTCTCAACAAAGTGGTTCAGTTAACCTTAATCAAATTTGCTTTCACATGTATGCCCTTATACCTCATCAGTTGCATACCTTTACCAAAAAAAAAATAACAATACATATAATTCATAAGACATCAATTATTATGGCGCATCACAAAAGAAAAAAACACACCCTTTGGAGTGATCCTTGATATGCAATCCAAAGTCACAAGAGGATGGGGTATCATCAACATTGGTCTTCATTCATATTGCATTTTAAACTAAATTATTGCCCCGTTGATAGAAGATAGTGATAATTTTTAGCTAAACATGTTTGAAAAGTATTATATGAAACATAAACCTTAGAGTAAGTTAAAAATTTCAAAAAAAAATTCACTTTTGGAGATATCTCAATTCTAGGGTTGATATGATTGAGGATACCATTAATTTCTTAGCTTATAGTTGGGACAATATGAGTTTCTGGTTGGACAATTGGTCCATGTTTGGATGTGTCATACAATCTAAACCAAATCTTATGATCCCAAGTAAAATAAAAAACAAAATGTTTAGTCAAGCTTTAATACGTTTGGTATTAAAGAGACAAACTACTTTCAAATTTCATTTGAATTGAATGGGGTCAATGATTTCATTCCTATTTTTTAAACACTCGCATTAGACCTGATAAAAAATCATAATTTTTTTTGCCTTGGGCAACACTTACTCAGTTAGCCATTCTTATAAATTCTTTTCAACATAAAACATAATAGAAGTTTATGGAAAATAAATGTCAGGGAAAGTTCATATTTTTCTATGACTAACAAGACACAAAAAAATGTTTATAACAACTTTTTAATTGAGAAGAGGTTTTCATGATACATGTCAACTTTGCAAGAAACTGATTGTTGAGACATAACACATTTTCAATGAATGCTCTTTATTAAGAATGATATGGTCCCCTTTTTTTCTTAGTAGACTAAAATTATATAGTTTGTCATGATCAACTACTTATTTTTTTATTAACACTTGTTTGGACCTTGTTTACAAACATATTTTTGACTTGAGAGTTATACATTGTCTATATTTTGATAATGACTTAACCATTCCATTCATATGTATCTAATATGTTTGTTCAAGATTGATTTCAGGCTTTAGGTACATGAAAAGGATCAAATCACACAAGTCCTAGCTTGTCCAAGTTTAAGTAAAAAACAATGCAAGTGAGCAATTTGTGAAATCACTCCAAATCACCTTAGATTAATTTTATAATCACTTGTATTGATGATATGACTTGTAACTAAGATGAGAAAAAATCAGGGACACTAAATTCCAACGTTTGGTCACTCAAAATTAGTTTGGAATTTTTTTCACAAAAACTTTGTCGGTTGAGTTGGAAACTCGACCGATCCATTGATGGATTTTCTAAAATTATCAATCGGTCGAGTTGTATACTCACACAACTTGATCGACCGACTCACTGATCAAAACTAATTTTGACTCATCGGTCGAGTTTCACATAACAAACTCGACCAATAGTTTGAAAATTAGTTTTGTCGACTAGTGGATCGGTCAAGTTATCTTTATTGAAACTCGACCGAATGTACTATATGAAAAATGTAGAAAAAATGATTATAACTATTGGAGAGTTGTTGTAAACAAAAATAGATCTGTTGCAAGCTGTAAAATGGCTATTTTTCATTCTTAAGTGACCCCACACTCAAAGGAACACCCCCAACTATAAATAGGACCCCTTGGAGTTCATTCCGAGTTTGCTTATTCATGTTATCCTTGGTTTTTTCTATAGTTGAGTGTTATACAACCCTTTGAGCCCATTTCTCTCTTTTATTTACAAAGCATTTCATGATTATGAGTGAGTTAGGCATGTTGTAAGAGAGATCCATCCATGTACTTGTAAAGCTCTCATTCCTTCCATCTTCCCAATCCCTTTTCTCAAAGAGCAAAGTGTGACACCCCGCCATCACACAGACAACGAGATGACACGCGAAAATGTGCGGAACCAGCATGTTACCGAAAATAGTGGTTAATTAAAACCGATTGCGGAAAGCATACGTGAGAGAACTTTTGCATCCAGATCCTATAGAGAAACATGTTATATAAACATTCACAAGCCTTGTTATAGATCCACAGCTTATCAGAACCAGCTGTACTGTTAGCACCAGAGTTTAACATCTATTTATACATACATAACGGCAACATACGGCCAGCAATAGGATAGACAAGATTACAACAGCTAGACATCGTGAAACGTCGTCAAACACCTCCGAGGACCTGAGAGTACAGGGATGACTCTAGGACTCTACTACAAAACCACCAAAACAGTAGTATGTCCATCTCTTGCCTTCTACTACTCTTCTTACTGCTCGGCTGCAACCTCACGACCACCGCCACTCCTAGAGCGATCACCTAAAAAGGGTGTAAACCAGCGGGGTGAGACACACAGTCCCAGTGAGAAACATAACTCTCCGCCGAACTATAAAACCTCATAAGGTTAAGGCAACAACAACAGTTAATTGATAAAATGTATAAGAAGAGCAACATACTAAGTAAGGATATTATTACCATCAATCTTACTGAGATATCCAGGAGGCATATAACCAAGCATTTCTTTATGGAACATGATTGATAAGATAAGCTTTATAAGAACTTATCACAAAATATAAGGATCATACATGTATTTGCAAGGTATAACTAGATCAACTATATAAGTACAAGGCCTCAATCAATGTTCCGTGTTGTGCTTTAAGCAAGGAATACTATTCGGCTGGATTACGTTTTATTAAGCCCTAAGAAAATGAGCCTTCCCTGCTCAAATCCAACCATTGGCTGTGAAGCCCGATCTGGTGCCATACAAGGTCTAAGGAGATCCGGACTTCATGATCTCACCTTCTCGTGGTCAGTACACGAATCGTCAAGCAAGACCGTAGTCTTATGCTTATAGGGCCTCAGCCTCTGGGTCAGCTCCGCAAGCTACCCATATATACATCTGAGCCAAGACCACATCATGCTCATCATCACATATCCTGAGCCATGGGTCTGTTCACCATGCTCCATATATCCTGAGTCTGCAACCACAGCTGCACTCAAATCCTCCTATTTTAGGCTAGGGGAAAACCTAGCATATTCAACAATATGCACTCCAGGTAATCCCGCAGGATAAACCTATTTCACCATCACCAAATACTGACGATGATGGATCTATAGCCAAGGCAAACTACATGATATGTTCATCTGTAATTAATTAATATATTTTAAGCCAATTGTTGAGGCAACCAAAGTATAACATAATCTTATAGAATTACATCATTATTGCCATCATCATACTGCAAGGGACCTCAATCCCTCATGATATCAACCACTGCCTCTCAAGGCATCATCATCATGCAACAACATGTTGGGAACACATCCCTTATCTCATCATCAGAGGATAACACCTCAACTAGGCACTCATCCTTATATCAGGTCCTCAGACCTATCAACTTGTTATCTCATTATCACATAGTGCTACTCAAGCACATACATCTCATAGCTCTTATCAGGCCATGAATCCACATGAAATACATGCATGGTTAGTATACACATCCATAGAGATAACAGAAGTCACAATGGATTAACAAGATTATCATGCTATCAAGTATAAGGCAACATCCATGAGTATATTACACATAAGCTGTAGAAAGCATAGTTTTATCATCAATCATAAGCATATATCATGCTCCATACATGTGATCATAATCATGAGTCACATCATCATGTGAAGCAACATCATATTCTTCCAAGCTTCCTGGTTTACAACCTATCATCTTAACCCATTACCATATATACATGATTCAAGGTGATTACATCATATCACTTGTATCATCATTATTAACAAAGAACTATCAACTATATACATTCTGGGTTATCAGAACCCTCACCAAAGCTCCTGCAACCCTCACTATAGGTATGGCGAGCAACGCCAACCCTCACCAAAGTGTGTATCGGCTAGGGTTAGGGTTTCATGTCGGGCAACCACCAACCTCATAATGCTCAAGGCCATAACGATCAAGGTCATGACGCCCAAGAAGCCTATCGTCCAACCATCAAACCATGTCATCCAGAGGACCCTCATGACGGCTAAGGAATCATGTCGTCCATGGGTAAGATTACCACTAAGGTATTACATGAGAGCCTATCGTTCAACTAGAGTTAGGGTTTGTAACGGGCAACAACTTCCCTAGCGTTCAACAACCGATACCAAGGCACCCCGAGAAGGCTCATCACCCAACAAGATCAAACACGTCATATTAGTCACCACTAAGATACTGACTAAGGTGCACCACTCAACCCATATCGTTCAAGAGACCATCCTAACATGTATCGCCCAAGGCTCTCAACCAGGGATATCCACTTAGGCACTCTATCGTCCAAGGAGCAACATCTATAAGGTCAAGGCATATCGCCTAAGGTCATCATCAAGGTCAAGAGGCCATAACGGGCACCACAAGACTACTTCATATCGGCTAAGAGTTATCACAAGGTGTGTCGTGCAGAGCACACATCAAGGTGTATCACCCAAGCTCCAACTCCATAAAGGGTATTGGCCAAGCTCAACTAGGCATATCGGTCAAATGTACAACCCAAGACAAGGCTATCAGACAACATTACTCTAAGGTCATATCGTGCTAGGCACAACCCGACATGGTCATCTTCAACCTCAAGCACAAGGGCACCAAACCCTAATTGATCAAGAAGATCGGCTCACCTCTCAACAACTAAGAGAGAGGAATTTTGCACAACCTCTATCACAAATCGGGCAACCACACATATCAACCTCAACTTAGGTCATCACATATCCAAGAGCTCACCTCTCAAATCCATGGTGAGAGGAGGGTGTTGCCCAAGCAACTAGAATATAGGCTCACCTCTCAACTTAAACGAGAGAGGGGTATGGCTTGCATCACTAAAGCTCAAATTCACTTCTCAAAGACCAAGGAGAGAAAGGGGTGTTGCCACCAAAGAAAACCCTAAACTATGGTTCAACCAACTAGATCCAAAGGTATGTAAACATCTACAACAACATGCTCACCATATCCATAAGATCAACAACATGTACTAGAGCAAGAAACATAACATGCATGGCCGATTATCAACATATAAGAATCATGCAACATAAAGAAGGTAGTATAGCTAGGGTTAGAAGTTATGTAACCTGCCTTAAGCAAGCTCCTCAAGCTCTAAAGCTCCAAGCTTCTAGCTCCTAGATCCAAGCACACCACTTTCGGCCACCTCAAGAAAAGGAACAAGGATCATAACCACCATGGACGAAGGGTAGGTAAGGTGGAGAAGAAGATGCTAAGGAGAGAGGGAAAATGCTTACCAAAGAATAAGACCCACCTAGGGTTCAACCACCAAGCTAGAGAAAGAATAAGAAGACTTCAAGAAGAGGATCAACCACCAACTTGCTCCACCAAGCTGTATCGGCCACCAAACACACCAAAGGGAAGGTGTATCGTGCACCAAGGAAGAGAGGAGCAACAAAGAGCTAAAGGGTTCCTAAGGAAGAGAAAGGAAAGGCATATATAGATGAGGACCAAAGGGGAATCAAGGCAAGGTGTCTCCTCTATTAGGGACACATGTCCAAAGTCTTGCCACCTTGCAAACCTCATGCACATGCCATGCCACCACTCATCCAAGGTTCGACCACATGTCCTAGCTAGGGTGACACAACTAAGGCAAGGAGGTCAAACAAGGTCAAAGGCCGACACACTCCATCCATGGCCGACACACCACCACCACCTTGGTCGACACACCCATGGGCGATACACCATGGCCGACACAAGGCATACTTGCCTGATACAGGGCTATCAACCAAGCAAGGCAAGGCCCAAACAAGGGAAAACAAGGCCCAAAAGAGCTCAACCAAGCCCAAGGCAACTCAAGGCATGAACCCAGACCTTCCTCTCAACCCTAGAGGAAGAAAAGAGAGAGAAAGATGTCTCTCAAGGTGACAAAATTGCTCTCCAACCCTATCTTAGGTTATTTTGCAAGTAGCACCTCCAACTCTCAACAAAACACATGTTGGAATATATGCACATAAAGCCATCCCAAGCGATTGCATGGAGTCATATATTAATTAATCAATTAATGTGATTATTTGGTTAATTAATGAATTTCGGAATATTCTAATTAATCCACGAGCATTTTAATTAACGCAACATTTCTATTTACCGATGGGTTTAGGAAACCCTATTTCCCTTCGTATCCTGTTTAAAGGAGGATTGACGGCCGATATCTATATAAGATAGATAGACGCTTTTAGTTTACGCTCATGCATGTAAACCCTAGCCGTCATCATCCTTAGGAGAGAAAGGAGAGAAACGCGCCGCTAGCACGCCGCCGTAGAGACACGACTCCTTCCCGCCGACTTGGGAAGCGCAACGTGGAGTTCCGTCCATCTGCGTGGATGAAGTAGAGACGCAGACGCATTGACACTTGCGTTCAGAGGACATCGACGACCACATGTACGCGCTACGAGCGGCATACATCACTGCCGCAAAGGAGCGCCGCCGGATCCACCTGTGACAACAAACGAGAGAGAAGTTCCGTCCGTGTAGGTCAGTAGTGTTGCACCGTCGTGCAACGGGACATCACCGGACTTGCTCCGCGATAAGGTATATCCCACAAACAAACATGTTTCCGAATACATTGTTGTCGATGAGATCCTATTTCGGGTTGTGTGGATTTTATTCCTTCCGCCGCGCATGTTTTCTCCACACACAGGGGCGCTGCCCCTGTGTACCCCACATTGTCTGCATGGGAGTCAAAAATTTTATTTAATGGGGAATGTCACGCATTAAAAGTAATGCAATTTTAATATGTATATACGTATATGTAGATATACCTATAATAGCATACACGTCGCCTTTAAAATCTGTTTTATGTGGTGAGTGCATGCACAGTTATGGCCTAGTATCCCCTTTTGTGAATGTTTGTTATTAATGTGGATGTCAATCTTGTGGATATGTTTGTTTGTGAATTCTATGGATGTATAATGGTTACATATGGATCCTTTGTATAAAGTATTCGGCTTGCATGCCGAGCCTCATCTCTTATTTCAAAGTGTAATTAATTCTTTCCTTTTATATTTGTACTCACATGATGTAATAGAGATTGGATTAGTATTAGTTTTTGTAAATTTGATGTAAGGAGGCCACTTGAAGATCCAACTCCAAGGAGTGTCCATGGAGAAGCACCATGAAGATCTAATTCCAAGAAGCAACCTGAAGATCGAACTCCAAGGAGCGTCCATGGAGAAGCAACAAGAAGATCACATTCCAAGAAGCAACTTGAAGTTCCAACCTCATGAAGCATCCATGAAGTTGTTCATTGTAATGTTGATCATTACATACTTACAGGTTGATTCACAGGTGTTGCATGAGATGTATAAGACCATAGGAGGACTGTAATCCTTTGTTTCTCCAAAGGATTACAATAGTATGGCCATAACCGATGTATTTGTGTTTATGATTGCATGTCTATCGTTTGTGGTTGTGGATATAGTAGTATATGATACGTACTATAAGTATGTGGTGTTTGGATATGTATATGTGTTAATAAAACCCCTCAATTAATAATATTAAGTTTTAGTTGCCTTCCATAAAGCAACACACATGAAAAGCTTGATCGACTATGTGTGGGCAAGCCTCCGCGTGGTACACTGTCTATCTCGTGGAAGTGTGATGGTGGGTGTGTGGGTCTGCCTCCACAGGGTGCACACTCATCGTGTTGGCTTATGGGTTGGACTTAACTAGGGAACCTTGATAGGATCAAGTACCTAGAGGCACACAGATGCATCATGGCAAGGAGTTGTGCATGATCATCTATCCAAGAGTTGCATATGATGTAATTGGCAAAAGTTGCCTACCTTAGTATTTGGTCTTTGACACCGGCGTTGGCTGGGCATTGATCCAATTATTTTGGGTCTTGGCTCACTAGAAGGTTGTGCATTGCAATCTTCCGAGTTGATAGTGAGGGCTATCAATTTGAATAAAATAGTGGGAGCGTAATTAATTAAATGCCTAATTAATCTCGTTTATCAAATCTTTACAAGTCAAAATGTTTTGGACTAAATGCAAATTTTTCTTTTGAAGCAATCAAATGGCAACCAACATTCACACTTTCTCGTTGTGATCGGTCCTTGAGAAGGAAAGACTTACCGGAACCAACTTTCAAAACTAGTTTAGGACACTGAGAATTGTTCTCACACATGAGCGTAAGCTCTATGTCCTTGAAACACCAGAGCCAGAGGAGCCCGCTGTAAATGCGCCCAAGGCTGAAAAGGATGCTTACAAGAAGCACCTTGATGATGTCGTGGATGTCAAGTGCCTGATGTTGTGCTCAATGAACTATGAGTTGCAAGATCAACATGAGAACATGAATGTCATGGAGATGGTAACACATCTCAAGAACATGTATCAACATCAAGCAAGACAGGAGAGATATGATGTCTTAAAGGCTTTGTTCAAAAGCAAGATGAAAGAGGGAGACTCAGTTGGCACCCATATACTCACCTTGATTGGGTACGTGGAAAGCCTATCCAAGCTGGGATTTCCCCTAGGTCAAGAGTTGGCCACTGATGTGATTCTACAATCGTTGCCTGAATCATATAATCATTTTGTCATGAACTACAACATGAACAATTTTGACAAGCCATTGTCAGAATTGTTAGGCATGTTGAGGACAGCTGAAGCACATATGAAGAAATACAAGCCCAAGTCTGTGATGGTGATCATCAAGGCAAAGGGAAAGTCAAAAGGCAAAGGCAAGGCTAAGAACAGTTCTAAAGCCGGACAGAAGCCAAAGTCATCCGCGCTCAAAGCTAAAGGTGGGATCTCCAAAGAAGGCAGTTGTCACCATTGTCACCAGCCTGGACATTGGAAAAGAAACTGTCCTCTCTACCTGGAGGAACTGAGGAAGAAGAAGTAGGGGATAGAGATCTCCACTTCAGGTATATACATTATTGAGATAAACTTAAATACTTCTTCATCATGGGTACTGGATATCAGATGTGGATCTCACATATGTTCAAATATGCAGGATCTGATAAGAAGTAAGCCTTTACGAAAGGGCCAAGTCAAACTGCAGGTTGCTAATGGAGCAAGAGTTGCTGCCACCGTAGTTGGAGTTATTAGTTTATCTTTACCTACGGGCCTTGTAATAGAATTAGAGAATCGCTATTATGTACCTGCCATTAATAGAAATATTGTTTCTGTATCTTGTATGGACAAGAGTGGATTTGAATTTCACATTAAGAATGGAATTATTTCTATATCTAAAGATGAGATCTTTTATGGCAATGCCCCTATGTCTTATGGTATCTACTTGTTGGAACTTGAGACCAGCATATACAATGTAAATACTAAAATGTTAAAACTTGACAACTCAAACAAAACATTCTTATGGCATTGTCGTCTTGGGCACATAAACGAGAAGCGCATATCTAGACTCCATAAGGATGGTTATCTAGACTCTTTTGATTTTGAATCATTAGAGACATGTGAGGCATGTTTATTAGGGAAGATGACCAAAACTCCTTTCACTGGACACAGTGAGAGAGCCAGTGATCTGCTAGGGCTCATACATACTGATGTATGTGGACCTTTTAGATCAAATGCTAGAGGAGGCTATCAATACTTCATTACCTTCACTGATGACCTCAGTAGGTATGGCTATGTATATCTTATGAAACACAAGTCAGAAACTCTTGAAATGTTCAAGACTTTCATGAATGAAGTAGAGAAGCAACTTGGTAAGAGTATTAAAGCACTATGTTCAGATCGAGGTGGCAAATACTTAAGCCAAGAGTTTGAGGACCTTCTGAGAGAACGTGGTATTGTATCACAATGGACTCCACCTGGTACACCACAACATAATGGTGTGTCTGAAAGAAGGAATCATACATTATTAGACATGGTACGATCAATGATGAGTTCAACCAAACTTCCAATATCGTTCTGGGGATATGCTCTTGAAACTGCAGCATTTACACTTAACCGTGTACCTTCCAAATCGGTTCAAAAGACACCATATGAGATATGGAATGGGAATCGTCCCAATTTGTCTATGTTAAAGATTTGGGGATGTGAAGCTTATGTTAGGAAACAACTTCCTAAAAATCTTGGACCCAAATCAGAAAAATGCTATTTTGTTGGATACCCTAAGGAAACTCGGGGATACTACTTCTACACACCAACTGACAACAAAGTGTTTGTTGCTAGGACTGCTGTATTTCTTGAAAAGGAATTTATTTCCAAAGGAATTAGTGGGAGGAATGTAGAGCTCAAAGAAGTTCGAGACCAACAAGAAAATAGAGAACCTAAGGAGATACATAAGGAACATGAAGACTCACAAGTTGTTGTGGAATTTCAAGTTCCAAATGTAACACAGGAACCTCGTAGGTCTAGTAGGATACGACTTGAACCTGAGAGATTTGGATTTCTCATGACTCAAGATAGTGACGAATTAGGCATAGCAGATGAGCCAACTTCCTATCTAGAAGCTACTAAGGGACCAGAATATGAGAAAGGGCTCGAAGCCATGAGATGTGAGATGGAATCCATGTACACCAACAAGGTATGGACCTTGGTGGATCCACCCGAAGGGGTAAGACCCATAGGGTGCAAGTGGGTCTTCAAGAAGAAGATTGACATGGATGGAAATGTTCAAACCTATAAAGGTAGATTGGTTGCGAAAGGATTCTGTCAAATTCATGGTGTTGATTATGACGAGACCTTCTCACCAGTTGCCATGGTTAAATCCATCAGGATCATGCTTGCCATTGCAGCTTATTATGACTTATGAGATTTGGCAGATGGATGTTAAAACAACATTCCTTAATGGGAATTTACTCGAGGATGTGTACATGACACAACCTAAGGGTTTTATCGATCCAAAGGAAGCCAATAAAGTTTGTAAGCTACAAAGGTCAATCTATGGATTGAAGAAAGCATCTCGGAGCTGGAATCTACATTTTGATGAAGTAGTCAAAAAGTTTGGCTTTAGTCAAAATGAAGATGAACCTTGTGTTTACAAAAGGGTTAGTGGGAGCACAATCGTATTTCTCATATTGTATGTGGATGACATACTATTGATGGGAAATGACATCCCTACTCTTTAGACAGTAAAAGGTTGGCTAGGGAAGACCTTCTCTATGAAGGATTTAGGTGAAGCATCCTATATACTAGGGATCAAGATCTATAGAGATAGATCTAGAAGGCTTCTAGGCCTAAGCCAGAGCACATACATTGAAAAGGTGCTAAAGAGATTTAGCATGGAGGGTTCTAAGAGAGGTAACTTGCCCATGTCCCATGGGGTTACAATCTCTAAATCCCAATGTCCTAGTTCATGTGATGAACGGGCACACATGAGTAAGATTCCATATGCATCAGCAATTGGATCTATCATGTACGCGATGTTATGTACTCGTCCTGATGTGTCATATGCTTTGAGCATGACGAGCCGGTATCAGTCAGATCCAGGTGAATGTCACTGGACAGCCATAAAGAACATCCTAAAGTACTTGAGAAGGACTAAGGATCAATTCTTGGTATATGGTGGTGAGGAAGAGCTCGTGGTAAAAGGTTACACTGATGCTAGCTTCCAAGCTGATAAGGATGACTACAGATCGCAATCTGGATTTGTGTTTTGCCTGAACAATGGAGCTGTGAGCTGGAAGAGTTCCAAGCAAGAGTCAGTTGCAGATTATACAACAGAGGCCAAATATATTGTCGCATCTAATGCTGCGAAGGAAGCTGTGTGGATCAAGAAGTTCATTTCTGAACTTGGAGTGGTTCCAAGCGCTGGTGATGCAATTGAGTTGTTTTGCGACAACAATGGAGCAATTGCACATGCTAAAGAACCAAGATCGCACCAATGTTCCAAACATATTCTACGGCGGTTCCATCTCATACGAGAGATCGTACAATGAGGAGATGTGAAGATTTGCAGAGTACCTACAGAAAGCAATGTGGCTGACCCGCTCACAAAAGCACTTTCACAGCAGAAACATGACAGACATGTTCGATCACTTGGATTGAGATTCATGAGTGATTGGGTATAAGTGCAAGTGGGAATCTGTTGGTATGTATTCCTATAGAGACTATCATTCGATGATTGTAATGGGATACTATGTAAATGATTTGTAATACTACATTGATCATATCAATGAAGGCAAGTTTCCAATCTATATGTCTATGTTTTATATTGTGAGATGACCATAAAACTTATAGATGTCTATAGAATGATATACTCAATGACATATGTCTTCGGGTTGATGACCTGAATAGTGAGATCATATGTATGCTAAGAGTATGTATTCTTGTTTTGTCCCTAATCGGTTGTTATTGTGGAAATATCCATAGACATCAATAACACATAAGATTAGAATGTATGTTGGTTGATGGAAGAATCTCATTATCCATGATATGGAGATATCAAACCAAATACATAGATACTTGTTAGAGAACAGTGTATCGGATAGACCCACCTTGAGAGTGACACATGGATACCATGATTGGTAGTTAGAGTCACATCTCATAATGATGGTGGTGATTGTGGTTCTTAGACCTGAAGTCACTACACTTATCACATGTCGTTCGGTGTACTTTGACATCATCCACTGTGGTCCTGAACAAGGATTGCCATAAATATGGTGCTTGGGTGCACTGTGACACATGGGGATGACTATGATTGATGTAGATGGAATTTGTCCTTCCTACGGGAGTTTGATATTCTGGCCACTTGATAAGCGAGACTGAGAAATGCATGGCCATGCTGATGTGAGTCAATATGTGATATTGAGCTTACATATATCTCAGACAGTCTGCTCTAGTTCAAGGAACATGGATTGAACATTGAAAAGGATAACAATTCCATGACTCGAGTTCAATCTGGATATCAGTGACAAAGGAACTGTACAATCATTGTAACACCAGTCATGAATGATAGGCTAAGTTGTTCTCCAACTTCTCCAATTACTTGGGTAGCAATGAAGTCTTGCTAGATACCAATCATTGCTTGTGAAATCATAATATGATTATGGATATCACTATCAACGTAATTTGGAGCCTACCGGGTCACACACATAGGATGTGTTGGAATAGGAGTATAATTGTGGATTTGATTAGAATTTCTCCAAATCACATTGATTACTAAAATGTTTATGTAATGGATTAGAATAATATTGGAGTGACTGGCTCTAAGTGCAAGTGGGAGTTTGTTGGCGTATATGCACATAAAGCCATCCCAAGCGATTGCATGGAGTCATATATTAATCAATCAATTAATGTGATTATTTGGTTAATTAATGAATTCCAGAATATTCTAATTAATCCATGAGCGTTTTAATTAACACAACGTTTCTGTTTACCGATGGGTTTAGGAAACCCTATTTCCCTTCGTATCCTATTTAAAGGAGGATTGACGGCCGATATCTATATAAGATAGATAGACACTTTTAGTTTACGCTCACACACGTAAACCCTAGCCGTCATCGTCCTTAGGAGAGAAACGCGCCGCTAGCACACCGCCGCAGAGACATGACTCCTTCCCACCGGCTTGGGAAGCGCGACGTGGAGTTCCATCCATCTGTGTGGACGAAGTAGAGACGCAGACGCATTGACACCTACGTTTGGAGGACGTCGATGACCACCTATACGCGCTACGAGCGGCGTACATCACTGTCGCAAAGGAGCACCGCCGGATCCACCTGCGGCAGCGAACGGGAGAGAAGTTCTATCCGTGTAGGTCAGTAGTGTTGCACCGTCGTGCAACGGGTCCTCGTTGGACTTGCTCCGCGATAAGGTATATCCCGCAAACAAACATATTTCCAAATACGTTGTTGTTGACGAGATCTTATTTTGGGTTGCGTGGATTTTATTCCTTCCGCCGTTCATGTTTTCTCCACAAAACCCAACAACACAGGCAAACCCTAATCACCACTAAAGGTGATTAGCAAGAAACCAAGCACAAGATTTAGGCAAAATAAATAGGGTAAGCCCAAAACGAAGGTCAGGGTCCTTACACAAAGGTTGAAGCAAGCTACTCTGAGTGAAGATGAAGCTGTTGGTCTTCTTCAAGGTTGAATAAGAGGTGAAGATCCTCTCCAGGTGAAGGAGAAGGGCAAGGCAAAGATTCAAGAAGAGTGGGTGATAACATCTCTTTTTGTGTAATTTTTGTGTATGATTTATGCCCCCTAACATATTTTTATGGATTTCTCTACTTATTTTAGTACCTTAGTGTCAAAGTCTTAAATTCATATATCTCTTACTCTTATAGGGTCATGCTATGTCATGACCGCGGTCAATGTCGTGACCACAACTATATAGCCCACTAATGTCCCTGTCGCGGTCGATGCCTCTGTTACTACTTGTTCACACTACGACCACAACGCTCCTACCGAAGCAATGCCTCACGGTTGAGGCCACTCCACGATGGAGGCCACCCTCCAGCATACTACAAATGAGGCTCCCCCTCAATCGTGGCAGATAACCAGCACACCACGACCATGGACCAAAGGTTAAGTCGGTGGGCAATGTCTATAAATAGACCCCCACCTTGACACGTCAAATCATTAGATAATTAATGACCATGAAGTACTGCCAATCTCTAGAGTCACTGTTGTGTGATTTATATATCATATTTTCACATGTTTTCACACAACATTTTGATTCATTCTGATTTAATTTAGTCTCTTTTCATATTACTTTTTCCATCAATTCGTCAAAAATGCTTTACCATAACTTGCCTTGTCTTTTTGGTTTAAAAACAACTCATTTCAATGCTTTTTTGTGCAGAAACAACAACTTGCACGGCGTTCAACTTGTTTGAACGGCGTGCAAGTTCCCAAAAATCCTACTCGTTTTCCTGCAGACTTTTCTGGAAACTTGAACGGGGTGCAAACTCATCTACACGCCGTTCAACCTTTCTGTAGCTTGCAAAGAAGTTTGCACGGCGTTCAAAGCTGTCTGCACGCCGTTCAGATGGAACACGCATTTTACAGACTTTTCTGGAAACTTGCACGGGGTGCAAATTCCCTTTGAACGCCATTCAGAGTACTGATAACTGCCACATTTTGTGAAGTGCACGGCGTTCAATCAATCTGCACGCCGTTCAGCCGACAGTTTCAGAATTTGGAAATTCGAGATTTTGAATCTAAAGAGAGGAGGGAAGTCGAGGGACAATTGTCGGGGGTCATTTGGAACGTCTTGCTCGTCCTAGACACAGAGTAAAGCAGAGAGGAGGCGATTTTGAAGGATTCCAAAGGTTTTCTTGAGAAAGAAGACCATTGCTCTTCTTCTTCTTCTCCATTTGCAGCAGCAAGGTGCAGCAGAGCTCCCCCATCTTCACGAAGCTTTTTTTGGCAAGGAGTTAGTACGTTTTGGAGGAGTTTTAGAAGAGGAATTTCGTCCCTTAGCCGGAATTCCTTCTTCTCTTGATTACACCTTGTTTCTTCTAGTTTTTCTTTCTCTTTTTCATGTCAAAAACTTCATATTCTGCTGAATTCATGCAAGGCATAGCTATGGACGAGTAATTTCCTTTTTCCTGGGCATGGGAAAGTAGTTCCCATGTCATAGCATGTGTAAAACTACATGATCTCGTACTAAATGTCTATGTTTCTTGTCTCTCTTTATAAAAATACCGGTTCTTCTCTTCTTGCATATGATATTGGCCATGTTGTGTGCATGTTTTCTGCATTTATGTTTAATTTGAGAAGATAAACATGAATGTATGGATGGTATCTTTTATAACAACTCTTTCTAGTCTATGAGAGTAGCTAGAAATAGTTGAAAGGTTATTTGTGATCAAAAACGAAAATTAACATGAGAATGTTGTTTGATGTTGTGATCGTTGCATTTGCATCGGGAGATAAAAATGCAACACATCGACCTTTTGAGATAAGAGTTTAGATATGTTTAGATTGCCAAGTTTACCTAATTGCTATGGTTTGTGAATGAACCCCCAATGTTCAGGATCCTTTAGCATTTGACTAAAACCTTGTTAATCCGCCTAAACTTGTGTAAAGTTTATTCTTAACTTTTCCTGTTTTAGACATTAAACAGTCAACTCTTTTAAAAACCGATCTAGATTGATGAAAGCTAGGACTGTTCCATTCAATTAATTTGCTTAAGCTCCTTGAGTTCGATCCCGACTACATCACCTCCGTATACTTGCGGAGTTGGTTTAACCAGGTAAAAGATCATTAGTTTGATTGAAACTCGTTAGCCTAAAAGCCAACAAGTTTTTGGCGCCGTTGCCGGGGAGCTACAGTAATTTAATTGGAGTAATAAGAACTAACAAGTATTTGAGACTAGATCACAATCCTCATTTTCGAAATTTTCATATATCTTCTAGTTGTGTTCTTACATTTTTCTCGTTATTTTCAGGTTGCATGCGTCGCTCATAACGAGGTCTTCAAACAACCCCGTTGTTAGACCTTGAGATAGAGTGAAGCCTCTCAAGCTTGAGAAGATCAAGTAGGAAAGAACAATCACTGCTAGAGGATACTACTCCGCCACCATCACCATCTCCATCATCATCCACACCGTCTTTTTCATCCGTTGAGGAAACTTCACCAAGCCTTCCAATCATGGAAGACGACCGCCCGCTCAAGGACTTTGCTATGCCGGTGGCCACAAACATATGTGGAGCCATCGACCTACCAGCCATAGAAGCGAACAATTTCTCCATTGCTCCTTCTATGATGCAGCTCATTTTGGTGGTAATATGAAAATAAGAAGCTTTATGGATGAATAATTTAGATAATGGGCCATTAATGGGCCATATGACATATCTCATAAAAATAAGTCTTAAAAGTGGAAACACACTTCAAATTTGAAATCTAAATATCAAAATTAGCCTACATGTCAAATTTCATCTAATTTGGGCAACCTTGCAATATTAGGATAAGTTTAGGAGAGAGAAAATGAGTAAAAGGTATAAGTAATGAATAATGTGATTATATAACTTCAAAATATGGAAATAATGTCAAATTCATATTCATCACATCAAAGATAACTTGTGGATGAAGTTTGGTCCAATTTGGATGTTATTTTTGCAAGTTATGCAATTTTAGGTATATTATGGACTTTTCTATAATTTACCCAATTGGGAGGTTTTCTTTGCAAATTGTCGCATGCATTATAATCCTTATATGTTCCCTTACCATTCTCGAGTTTTTGAACCATAGGGCACCTAGCTACACCTTAGTTTGAAGGTGTTTCTTTCCAAGGACATTTTATGGATTACTCTCTTTATAAATGAGCTTATCTTTATAAGCTATCAACCAATGGGGTTATTTATTTGATTTGAGGTCGGTTGGGATGGCCCATAAGTGTCCATAAACTGAAATTTGATATTCAATAAGCCTCTATGATCTGTCCTCCTGCATGGCCATGAAATCCCTAGGCTAAGGACACATGGAAAGCTCCATGGACACCTCATGCTTGACTTCTTCCTTATCCATAAAGGTTTGCATGTCCATAGGCATCCTTAGAATTGGACACATGGAAAGTAACTTTACACCTAATTCTTGACTTATTCCTTATCCATAAAGGCTTGCACGTCCATGGACACCCTTATACATGACACATGGAAAGTCTCATAGACACCTCATACTAGACCTCTTCCTTTATATAGCCTATTCTACCCCTTCCCAACTCCCAATTTGAAAACTCTTGCTCTCCTTTATTTCCTCTATCTTAGACCATCATTACTACTCTATTTTGCCACAAAGGTTTTGTCCCACGGTAAAAGGAGGTGCCTAACTTGGTGAAGAAGGCTCCTTGGGTTCCAAATTTGTGTTTAGGATTTCTTAAGCTCCTCCTTGGTGATTTTGACCAAAACTGGTAAGTATCCTCCTTTCCTTCCCTATTTTTATGTTGTTAGTCTTCCTTCCACATTCCTCTAGGTATAAACCCTAGTCTTCCAGGGTGAAACTCCACCTAGAACCCATAAACATGATCCAACAAAACCGCTTTGGGGGTACCGCTAATGAAGACCCAAGTCTTCACATTGCAGAATTTCTGGAGTACTTAAACACTTTCAAAATTAATGGCGTATCTGTAGATGGAGTACGGATGATGCTTTTCCCCTTCACTCTAAGGGATAAGGCAAAAACTTGGCTTTTGTCTCTTCCGAAGAAGTCTATAAAAACTTGGGACCAGCTACTTAATGTTTTTCTTGCCAAATATTTTCCTCCAAGCAAGACTGCTCATTTGAGAAATCAGCTCACTAACTTTTCTCAAAATGATGGTGAAACTCTTTATGATACTTGGGAGAGGTTCAAAGACCTTCAACGTCTTTGCCCTCACCACGGTCTTACTAATTGGCTACTTCTTCAGACTTTCTACAACGGGCTGTTCTATAACACCCGGATGACGCTTGATGCTGCAGCCGGTGGTGCTCTTATGACCAAATCTTATAGAGAAGCCTATGACATCATTGAATATATATCACTCAACCATTGCCAATGGGGAGGTGATAGAGGAGCCAATTCATCATCAAATGCAAGTTCTTCTAGTGCAAATCCGGGAGGAAAATACACCGTTGATGCCGTTGATCTTATTGCTGCAAAGCTTGATGTTCTCACTCAAAAATTTGAGAAGTTGACTACATTGCCGGTTCAGTCTGCAGAAGCCACATGTGAAGCTTGTGGAAGTCTGGGGCATGCTTCTTCTCAATGTTTTGCTCCCAACACTATGGAGGGAGATCTTGAAGAGGTTAATGCTATTGAGATGCAGAGGAACAAGCAATATAACCCTTATTCTAATCAATACAATCTAGGATGGAGGGATCATCCCAACTTTTCTTACAAGAATACTAACAATGCTCGCAATTTTCAGCAAGGACAACAACAACCGCCGCAGCAATCACAATTCAACTGCCAAGGTAATCTGCAAGGTTACAACAACAGGGGTTATCAAGGGCAGCAACAACAGCCCCTAGGATCTTATCTTGAGGCTATGATGGAGAAATTCATTAACACACAAACGCAGCAAAATGAAGAGCTTAGGGGGAATGATAATATACTTAAGGATGCTATTCTTCAACTTTAAGCCAAGGTAGACAACATATCCACCCATACAAAGATGCTGGAGAATCAAATAGCTCAACAAGATCTTTCTCAACAAGGACAGCAATCCGGTTCTCTCCCTAGCGTGCCGGAAGTGAATCCAAGACAGCAAGCCAATGCCATTATTCTAAGGAGTGGAGCTGAAATTGAAAGACCTTCGCCACCTAAGGAGAAGGAGATGGAGGTACTTAATGAGGAAGAGTCTCACATTCCTAATTGCAACAAAGAGCAAGGTAAATCTGAAAATCCGCCTTCTTTCAAAGCTACTGCACCTTTCCCTCATAGGCTTGTCAATAATAAAGATGATGTCAAGTTCAAGAAATTTATGGACATTCTTAGCAAGTTGCAAGTTAATCTTCCTTTTACTGATGTTATTGCTGAGATGCCTTCTTATGCCAAGTTCTTAAAAGACATCTTATCTAGAAAGAGAAGAGTTGATCAAGTAGAAACAGTCAAACTTTCTGAACATGTGAGCTCCATTATTCAAAACCGCATTCCTTCTATTCCGGAAAAGCTGGATGATATGGGACCTTTCACATTGCCGTGCAAGATCAATGATGTCACTTTTGAAAAAGGCTTAGTGGATTTGGGGGCTAGCATTAGCCTCATTCCAACCACTTTATGGCAAGAGCTAGATCTTGGGGATCTAAAGCCAACAAAGATGGTTATTGAACTAGCTGATCATTCTCTTAAACACCCTAAAGGTGTATTAGAAGATGTGCTTGTACAGATTGGCAAATTCTATATACCATGTGATTTTGTAGTGCTTGACATGGTAGAGACCCCTCGCAATCCAGTTCTTTTTGGGAGACCTTTCTTGAGGACTGCTGGTTGTCTAATTGACGTTCGGGAAGGAAAGTTGACCCTACGTGTGGGAGAAGAAGAAATTGAATTCTCTATTTCTGATGCCATGAAAGCACCCACACAAGTAAAGGAGATTTGTTTATTTGATACTGCTGATCCAATGGATGATTATGTTGATGATATGATAGATTTCATGATAAACTATTGTGATGACGTCATTGCTGAAAATGATAATTCTGAAAATTCTGGAGCTATTCCTATTTATAAAGCTCAAGCAAATCAAGAAGAAGCTCCACGTGATGAAGAAAAGGTTGATGAAGAAGCTTTAAAGAAAAAGGTAGAACTTAAAGCCCTTCCACCGGGGCTGAGGTATGCATTTCTAGACCCAAATTCTTCATCTCCTGTTATAATAAATGATGAATTAACCAAGGAACAAGAAAATAAATTACTTGCTGAATTGTGCTTGTATAAAGATGTGATTGGTTATTCCATTGATGACTTGAAAGGCATTCATCCTAAAATCTGCATGCATAGAATAAACATGGAGGATGATGCAAAACCAACCGTTGAACCACCAAGACGTTTAAATCAAAACATGCTTGATGTGGTAAAGAAAGAGATTTTAAAACTAATGGATGCCGGAATTATTTATCCCATTAGTGACAGCCCCTGGGTTAGTGCTATTCATATAGTACCTAAGAAGGGGGGTGCAACTGTCATAAAGGGAGACAATGATGAGTTGATACAAACACGCATGGTCACAGGCTGGCGTATGTGTATTGACTACCGGTGTCTAAACAAAGCAACTCGCAAGGACCATTTCCTTTTACCCTTCATTGATTTAATGTTGGAACGCCTTGTTAAACACTCTTATTTTTGTTATTTGGATGGATATTCTGGGTTTTACCAGATTCCTATCTACCCGCCCGATCAAGAAAAAACCACATTCACTTGCACATATGGCACATATGCTTATCGCCGCATGCCCTTTGGTCTTTGTAATGCACCCGCCACTTTTCAGCGGTGCATGATGGCCATTTTCTCGAATTTCATTGAAAATATTATGGAAGTTTTCATGGATGATTTTAGTGTTTACGGCGATTCATTTGATCAATGCTTGTCTAATTTGTCCTTAGTCTTAGCCAGATGTAAAGAGGTTAACCTAGTGCTAAACTGGGAGAAGTGCCATTTTATGGTACAATCCGGTGTAGTACTAGGACATGTGATTTCTAACAAGGGCATTGAAGTTGACAGGGCAAAGGTGGAAGCTATTGAGAAAATGTCCACCCCATCTTCAGTCAAGGACATAAGAAGCTTCTTAGGACATGCATGGTTCTATAGAAGATTCATAAAGGACTTTTCAAAGATTGCAAAACCGTTGTGTTCTCTCCTTGCAAAAGATGCAGATTTTGTCTTTGATGAAGAATGCTATAAAGCCTTTACTACACTCAAGGAAGCTCTCATTTCAGCCCCCATCATTCAACCTCCAGATTGGGATGCTCCCTTTGAGTTAATGTGCGATGCAAGTGATTATGCAGTAGGAGTTGTTCTAGGACAGCGGAAAGACAAGAAACTCCATGCCATTCATTATGCAAGTAAGACCCTCAATGATGTGCAAATCAACTACACAACTAAAGAGAAGGAGATGCTTGCTATTGTGTATGCCTTTGAGAAATTCCGACAATATATTGTGGGTTCCAAAGTGATAGTCTATACTGATCACGCTGCAATCAAATATCTTTTGAGCAAAAAGGATGCAAAGCCACGCCTTATTCGTTGGGTGCTGCTTCTACAAGAATATGATCTAGAGATTCGGGACAAGAAAGGAACTGAAAACAGTGTTGCTGACCATCTTTCTAGATTATCCACTACAGCGGGAGACTCATTACCTATTGAAGATCATCTTCCCATTGAAAGACTCTATGCTCTATCATCCGTTCAAGCACCATGGTTTGCCGACATTGCAAATTTTCTTGCTACAGGGCAGCTTCCACCTGACTTGACATATCAACAAAAGAAGAAATTCTTTCATGACGTAAAGTTCTATTATTGGGATGATCCTTTCCTATTCAAACATGGGAGTGATGGGTTAATACGCCGCTGTGTGATTGAAGAAGAAATTCCCACCATCATTGCTGAATGCCATGCTTCTTCTTATGGAGGCCATTTTGGAGGAGAAAAGACTGCTGCAAACATACTCCAAGCCGGTTTCTATTGGACTACGCTCTTCAAGGATGTAAATCTTTTTGTTAAATCCTATGACAAATGCCAAAGAACTGGAGGTATATCCCGCCGTGATGACATGCCACTCAACTCTATCCTATAGGTTGAGGTGTTTGACGTATGGGGTGTTGACTACATGGGACCATTCCCATCCTCATGCAGGTATCATTTCATTCTTGTTGCTGTTGATTACGTGTCTAAATGGGTTGAGGCCATTCCAACCCAATCACCCGATGCCAAATCAGTAATCAAGCTCTTTCATAAGATCATCTTTCCTAGGTTTGGTGTTCCACATGCTGTCATCTGTGATGGAGGGACACACTTTGCTAAAAAACAATTCAACAACCTTCTCTCCAAGTATGGTGTCACTCACAAGATCTCTACGCCCTATCATCCTCAAACATCCGGGCAAGTGGAGGTTTCTAATAGGCAGCTGAAAAATATTCTTGAGAAGACTGTCTCTAGTTCAAGAAAAGACTGGGCTTTGAAGATTGATGATGCACTTTGGGCATACCGCACAGCCTACAAGACCATCATAGGAACCACTCCTTTCAAGCTTATCTATGGGAAGTCTTGTCATCTTCCACTTGAACTTGAGCACCGCGCATTGTGGGCTATCAAATTCTTAAATTTTGATATGAAGAAAGCTGGAGAGAAACACCTTCTACAATTGCAAGAACTTGAAGAGCTGCGCCTCGATGCTTATGAAAATGCAAAGCTGTACAAGGAAAGAACAAAGGCATGGCATGACAAAAGAATCCGCAGGAAAGATATTCAAGAAGGAGACCAAGTTTTATTGTTCAATTCAAGGCTGAAGTTATTTCCGGGAAAGCTAAAGTCAAAGTGGTCCGGCCCCTTTCTTGTATTGAGGATCTTTCCATATGGAGCTGTGGAATTACAAGGAAAAGATGGGAGTTTCAAAGTGAATGGACAAAGATGCAAGCTATATTCATCTTCTGAGATTCTAGACAAGGGATCCTCTTGCTCCCTCCATGACGCATGAATGATTGAAGAGTCTTACTCCAGACTCTAAACGGAGGACCTTGTGGGAGTTAACCCCACATTAGGATAGATTTCTTTTGCGTTTTTGAGTCAAGAACATTTCAATAAGTTGTCACAGATGAATGTAATAAAGTTGACTAATTTAGACTAAATTCTGATGCTATTTGTGCTTACAGCTGCAATTTTTCTGCAGAAATTCCAGTTTGCACGGCGTTCAAAAGCCGTGAACGGCGTGCAGATTTAGAAGAATTTTACTGCATATCTTTCTGCAATTTTGAACGGCGTGAAAGGCCCCTTGAACGCCGTGCAATCTGGGCAGACGTTTGCAGAATGCTAACTGATAAGTTTTGAACGACGTGTAAATTCGCCTGAACGCCGTGCAATTCGACATGATATGGTCAGCCGGATGGACACTTGGCACATCTCTCAGGGCCACTATTCTCCACCTCAGCTGTTCCAGCAGCCCTTTGAGCAGCAGCATGATCCATCCACACAGCCGATGGACGTTTTGGATATTGTCAGCCAGTACTTCCCCGACCAAGGGGGTGACGGATCTTTTATTTGATTCATCCATGATGACAGGTACCCGGTTGTGTACCTCTTGAGTGCGATTGAAGCAGTGAGGTCACTACTGATTTCAAGCTTAGGGGGGACACAACCGACCGGTATTTGGTATTTGGTAGTTGTATCTTTATTTCAGTTTTTCTTTCAGTTGTATTTCAGTTTTTCTTTCAGTTGAGTCTGTTGTGTCAGTTCTTTTTCTTTCATGTCAGTCTGTTTTGTTCTTTGATGGCAAAATTCCATATGATCAGAGACTACCTTGTTAGAATGAAACCCCTTTTATTTTGTTCCTCAATGAGATATGATTGGCTATATGTAAGAGAAAAATTTGAAAACATGTTGAATGAAATGGAAACTGAAAATTACCCATGTACATTGATGAGAATGTGTTTGTAATTGATATCTCCCTTTTTCTGCATCATGGAATACTCAAAACATGTAATGATTCAAAAATTTTTGGCAAATCTTTTAACCTGCAACACTAGTGAAAATATAGGATACTTTTATCAAATTGTTAGTGCAATTGAAAATGAATTTTACAGTGAAAACCTTTAAAAAGAATGACAAAAACCTTGCTGTCTTTAACCTTCTTATTTGACTTTTTGTTTTGTTTCATACCTTTACCCAATAAAAGATGGCCCTATGGCCCACATATTATGCTAGCCTAGTGTAAGCTCGATCTGGCAACGACGGTTAGGTGATATGAGTAATGAAAAGAGGGTAAGAAAAGCACCCCAACCAGCATTCCACGTGAGCATAAGCCTAAATTAGCAGCTGAATGCTGGAAACCCAAAAATCTTATTGCTATATCTTTTGGAAAAGAGTTCAATCAAGTTGGTTAAGGACAACATTCTTTTGGTCTTCAAAAATCCATATAGCTGAAAATTCTATTATGCAAATGCACTAACATTTTGATTTAAGTATCCATATTCTTATTAGTGTTGTTAGTTAGGTATTTGTTTGGTTTTGGAATCAACCTTAATGAACTAATTCTTTCTACCTTTGATGTTGAGATTTTGGAGATATCTTCTACAAACACGAACTCATTGCACACATGTCTGAGCTTATTGCATATCTGTTTCTCTGTTCATTCACACATGGGTAAAAATTGCTTTCTTTCATATAGCCATGTTTCTCTTTGCTTGAGGACAAGCAACAATTCAAGCTTAGGGGGATTTGTTGTGTGATTTATATATCATATTTTCACATGTTTTCACACAACATTTTGATTCATTCTGATTTAATTTAGTCTCTTTTCATATTACTTTTGCCATCAATTCGTCAAAAATGCTTTACCATAACTTGCCTTGTCTTTTTGGTTTAAAAACAACTCATTTCAATGCTTTTTTGTGCAGAAACAACATCTTGCACGGTGTTCAACTTGTTTGAACGGAGTGCAAGTTCCCAAAAATCCTACTCATTTTCCTGCAGACTTTTCTGGAAACTTGAACGGGGTGCAAACTCATCTGCATGCCGTTCAACCTTTCTGTAGCTTGCAAAGAAGTTTGCACGGTGTTCAAAGCCATCTGCACGCCGTTCAGATGGAACACGCATTTTACAAACTTTTCTGGAAACTTGCACGGGGTGCAAATTCCCTTTGAACACCGTTCAAAGTACTGATAACTGCCGCATTTTGTGAAGTGCACGGCGTTCAATCAATCTACACGCCGTTCAGTCGGCAGTTTCAGAATTTGGAAATTCGAGATTTTGAATCTAAAGAGAGGAGGGAAGTCGAGGGACAGTTATCGGGGGTCATTTAGAACATCTTGCTCGTCCCAGACACAGAGTAAAGCAGAGAGGAGGCGATTTTGAAGGATTCCAAAGGTTTTCTTGAGAAAGAAGACCATTGCTCTTCTTCTTCTTCTCCATTTGCAGCAGCAAGGTGCAGCAGAGCTCCCCCATCTCCGCGAAGCTTTTTTTGGCGAGGAGTTAGTACGTTTTGGAGGATTTTTAGAAGAGGAATTTCTTCCCTTAGCCGGAATTCCTTCTTCTCTTGGTTACACCTTGTTTCTTCTAATTTTTCTTTCTCTTTTTCATGTCAAAAACTTCATATTCTGCTGAATTCATGCAAGGCATAGCTATGGACGAGTAATTTCCTTTTTCCTGGGCATGGAAAAGTAGTTCCCATGTCATAGCATGTGTAAAACTACGTAATCTCATACTAAATGTCTATGTTTCTTGTCTCTCTTTATAAAAATACCGGTTCTTCTCTTCTTGCATATGATATTGGCCATGTTGTGTGCATGTTTTCTGCATTTATGTTTGATTTGAGAAGATAAACATGAATGTATGGATGGTATCTTTTATAACAACTCTTTCTAGTCTATGAGAGTAGCTAGAAATAGTTGAAAGGTTGTTTGTGATCAAAAACGAAAATTAACATGAGAATGTTGTTTGATGTTGTGATCGTTGCATTTGCATCGGGAGATAAAAATGCAACACATCGACCTTTTGAGATAAAAGTTTAGATATGTTTAGATTGCCAAGTTTACCTAATTGCTATGGTATGTGAATGAACCCCCAATGTCCAGGATCCTTTAGCATTTGACTAAAACCTTGTTAATCCACCTAAACTTGTGTAAAGTTTATTCTTAACTTTTCCTGTTTTAGACATTAAATAGTCAACTCTTTTAAAAACCGATCTAGATTGATGAAAGCTAGGACTTTTGTGTTCAATTAATTTGCTTAAGCTCCTTGAGTTTGATCCCGACTACATCACCTCTGTATACTTGCGGAGTTGGTTTAACCGGGTAAAAGATCATTAGTTTGATGGAAACTCGTTAGCCTAAAAGCCAACAGTCACCCTCATTCATACCCATCAGTCTTGGATCTCTGAAGACGAAAGTCGGAGGAGAGAGAAGATTGATCGCCCCCCCATCTTTGAAGGAAGAAACTTCCACAACCGTGTCTATTCCAGATCTAGACTTGAATAAGTACAGTGGTGTATCTCCTTCTTCATTCTCTATCTAGATTTATCATCTCCATCACATTGTGCTCTCCCTCTTCATTGTTAATTATGTATCTATCCTTCAAGTGATGTTGTTATGCTTCCCATAAACATGTGTGGTTAAACATATAACTTGGTTTGGGAGTATCCACTAAGGCTCTCCCAACATGTATATCAAGATTATCTCCATCCTCTTATTTTTAATGCTTCACTTGTATGCTTAGTTATCATCTTGTGATGTTTGATTGTTGGTACCTCGAAAGAATAGTACTAACCTTATCTAGTGTTATGGAGTATTATGAATGCATGAAAGTGTTGGAATACTAAGGCTAACGGTCATATGGTTTGCTTTGTGGTTGTTGGGCCGTCATCTCCAGATAGAAACTACCTTAAAACCTAGATCTATCCTAATCCTGAGAGAGGAGGGAATAGCTGTCTTTGATGATTGCTTGTAATCTTGGTAGGAGTATATGAAGGGGTGTGAGTCTTGCATGTTGGCAAGAGACCTAAGTAGGCGAAACCCGATCCAAGTTTCCTTCCATACCTTTTTTTCTTACCACTTTTTTAATGTTTTTCTCTTACTTTATTTTCTTTCTTCTACCTTTCTTTGTTTTGTCTAGAGCATCATCATTCTTTAGGGAACACCACCTTTAATCCATCTTTTGTTTGGAGTATAAGAGTGTGAGACTCCACATACTTAACACTTACCAACCATGTCCCTGTGATTCGACCCCAAATACTAGATCATACCCCATATAATAGTTATCGGGGCTTGAGTGTCGGGTTATAATCTTAAAAGTATGAGTACTCTAGATCTGTTCCATTTTGTACGTGCGATTTAGGCCCAATCAACTTTTTGGCACCGTTGTCGGGGACAAGGGAAAATAGTACTGTTAAGAACATGAGTCCACTCACTATACCCCCGTTACTCAAGCTTAGCCATAAGCTTGACTGTACAAAAACTTTAAATCTGCTACCCTATGATTATATAGAATAGTTTGTTTTAACACGTCCACTTTTCTAACTCGACAGTGCGGTCTATTTAGGGAACCCATAGGGAATTAGATCTATTCAATTCTTCACTTTAACTTCAAGCCACCGTACCTCCTGTAACATACTAGATCTCAGACCCTACCTTGTAAGTTGACATTTTGGACTTAGCCAAACAAGGTTGAAGGTTAGACCTAAATAGATGTTTAGTATAACCCCAATGAGCTAATTCATGCATAGATCACCTTAATGAAACCTAATGTTCTAACATTAATCTTAGGTTTATAATGGATACATAAAATATGCCATCAAGGTGTAACCATCGGGTTATAGATTACTAGGGTTTTAAAAATAATAGATTACTCCATGATTGTATTAGTCATTCAAGCACTATTCATACCCAATTACCATCATTTAGTTATATTAAAGGTAGGTATAACAAGCTATACCTAATTAGGGTTACATATCAACACAATATGGTTATCATCCCTTCTATTCATATGAGTGAATAGGTAAGACTAACTTATTAAGGGTAACCCTCCATTTGTTCCATCATCCTTCAACCCATATCGCCATACCACAATGTCACCGAAACCATTGGATGTTTAAAAGGTAAGACTATTGGTTGTTTTCACAAGTAAACACCTAGGATAAACCACCTATGAAGTCCTTGATTTGTTCTCTAGAAAGAGTCACCATATAACCCTAGACATCCCTTGATTAACAACACAAAAAGTTCCATTGAGAGTAGGGTCTTTCACATGCCATGCTGATTTTTCATTAACACTTTCTTACACACATAGGTTGGTCTGAGATTAACTCAGGTTCCACCTTATTTCTTTGTCATTGTTCCCATTCATCTTCTTATTTTGTACTTGTTATAGGAGTTCTCTCTTTCTTATGTGGATTTCATACCTTGATTCACTTTATAAGCATATACTTATCTGTCTTTTACTTTATTATCTTCTTGAATCACATCTTCAAGAATTCATCTTTTCCTTATTTTATTCAGATTTAAATTTCATGGTGTTGTATCATTCTCTTATAGTTACCAAACATTCAAGTTTTGATAGATAATGATGCAATTGTCATCTTCTTTAAGGTAGGATTGAGATATTCACACCATGATTTCTTATTCATTATGCTCCTTAGATTGTCTCAAAATGACTACTCGATCAGAGTAATAAAAAATATAACAATCTAAAAGTTCCATACTTACCTTTTCTTCAATAATTGAATTCACGGACAGGGCATCCAAGCACTGAGATTAGGTAGTATGGACCATGTTTTTGTGTCATGTTCCTAACTTTGACATCATACTAGTCTTATGTCCTAGTGTCCCTGTAGACTCAGTCAACCTAAAGCTCTGATACCAACCTGTCGCGACCTCGTCACGCTAAATGAGATTACTCAAAACATAACAAACAATCAATCACTTAATTAATCACATGCCCAAAAATATGGGTAAATTAAAACTGATTTCAACATCAGCACCTTCTCAAAAACATTTGCATAAGACCCCAACATGTTTCTTGTATCCATACTTTGCCAAGAATTTGATACAAAGTGTTCTATCTCCATAGCCACAACATATATACATAGGATAACAATATTCATATATGCCACACAAACACACATTAACATGCTAATAAAAGTTCATTTTGTTTGAAACACCATATACAAACTTTTCCTGCCCGTACCTGAGAGTACAGGGACAACTCTAAGACACACTAGACATCTAATCAACTTTTTCAAAGATTCATTATTGTAGTTCCTCTTTACTTTCATGGTTCTGTTGTCGTCACTTCCGATTACCTAAAAATGAAAACCATCTAAATAACATTAGTATGACTAACATATTACATTAGCCATCATTCCCACCTTAATGGAGGAATAAATAGTAGATCTCGACTATTGGGTCAAGTTCATATGTTAAAACCATCAATTACAGTATAGGTCTGACCATTGCATCAAGTGACCCAAGAAACCATTGGTCTAAGGCTTAATTGATGATACAACTGCAATGCTTAACTCACCATAGGTTGTAGAGACCTGATCCACCATCATTAGTGACCATTAAGTCACCATAGGTTGTTAGACCAACACTATATTCATTAATCAACATCAAATATTAAGCTAATGTCAACATTGATTGATAACATCATTAGGGTACTTAATGGTTGATCATTAAACTTCTAATTGATCCCAAACCTAACCTAAGGGGGTGACCATAGGTTGTCACCATCATTTGACACCCTTGATCATGAACATCAGTTGTTATGAAGAAAACACCATAGGGTTATTGCAATGGTACCATAATCGGGTCATGATTTATAGAAGAAATTAGCTTTAAACACTAAAATTGACCATAGTTTGATAGGTGCTTAGCACCATAGGTTATCAAAACAACCTGATCCAACGTCATTTCATACCTTAGGAATAACATATACATGATCACAAGTTCATATATAACTGAAATCAGAACAGGGAACATTATAAAAATCGAAATCCAAGTCAAGCATAGCATTTTAGTGCATAGATCATCATTTTCAAGCAAGAACATGATCTAGAATGCTTATGGTAAGCAATAAACGTGGAGCAAGTTATAAAACTTGCCTCTAATGAGAAGATGGAACCACAGACAGAAGAAATCTCAAACAGGTAGGGTATAAAATCCAAGAATAAGCTATGAATTCGTCCATCTAGCACCACTCTTCATCAAATGAGAAAACCCTAAGCATAAACCACAGGGGTGAGACCCATGTCCCAACAAGAGATATAACCTCCAACAACATTTATTGATTACAACATTTTTAAGTAATTAAACAGTTTAGTCGTTAAATCAGATATAACAAATAAGATCAACAGTACTGATGATTAACAAAATGCATAAAGGAGCAGATAATAACTATCATCATTAACCAAACTATCATCCTTTATCTTGTTGACAAGATAAGCAATTCAGTAGCATATGTAGTTCTAGCATCATAAGAAAGTCTAGTATCGTAGCATAGCTAACAACATGAGCATGTCTAATTGGTTGAACATATCAACATCATAAGAAGAGCTAACAACATAAGCACAACTACCTGGATAAGTATGATTAGCAGTATATGCATCTCTAGTTACAAAGGCATGGCTAGCATGCTAACCATAAATAACAACATGAGATATCTAGCATCATGATTATAATCAGTCGTAGCAGTATAGTTATCAACATAAGAATGACTATTGTATGTACACATTTACAATCTTATGATCCATAACATAAGAATAATTATTATCTGTTAATTGCACTAAGCATCATCTTTATGTAAATAGAAGAAACAAGGGTTATCATCCAATGTGAAACATCATGTATAACCCTAAATAAATATGTTACACGGATGTATTAAATCTTTTATTATGCCCTGGGGAATTTGAATCGTACCATTCAAATTCCAGCCGACCCCTGTGAAGGGCTATTCGGTTCCGTACTAGATCTAGGAGTGCTGGTATCCTAAGATCTCTTCCCCTCGGTCAGTACGAGTAAAAAGGCAGTGACATATCAATCAAAGCTGCCACCACAGCAACATATAGTCAAGCTGAAAACCACTAGTCCGACCTTAGTATAGGTCACGTCTCTTGAAACCAGGGTATTCAAACCCAATCACTGAGGTACAACCGCAGTTGTCCTCTAATCACATCTTGTTATAATCACTAAGACACAACCACAGCCGTTCTCAATCACATCAGATGTATGAGGCATGACTATAGCCAACCTCCACAATCTGCATTGTGGATGACAAGGATATATCCTCAACCTGCCACCCCCACATACTCAATCTCCCTTAGGGATACTCGTTTCACCATCCAACAAGTTTTGACACTAAAGATGGTTCTACGGAACATGGCACTACATGATTAGAGTTGCACTTGATTAGATATGCCAATTGGGTGAATTAAGGCTGCATAAAACAAGCAGACATACAAACCATAATTCCCTTCTACCAAGCATATAAATATCAAAACTTGAAAAGATATAAAATGTATGAAACATAATTTCTCATCTCATCATCACACGGTACTATTCACTTGCCATTCCCAAGACTACACTAGTCATCATATTATCACAAGATATAAACCCTTTTCACAATATCACAAGGTATCAACCCTTATCAACATAAGAGGGTGACACCTCATTTAGGGCTCAACCATGCCCAAAGGTCATTAATACCATCATACTATTCCCTAAAAGATCATCATTATCTTTGCATGCCTTATAACAAGACTCAACAACATCAATTATATATAATACACCAGATCAACACAATATTGCATTAATGAGATATGAGATATTCATAAACAATCATAGCATGATTATAATAATAGTATGAACATTCCTTTATTACATCAACATGTAAGGAATCTAGATATGATTAACTCTCATCATATTCATAATGCACATGTTCAACCATGTGGATATGATAGCCACCAATTAACATACTGAGGTTATGATCATGTTAAGGAGGTTATTCCACCCTCATTCCATCATATAAGAATGTTAAACATGAATATTCATCTTTATCTGTTTTCATTAGAGTTAGGTTCAACATGATAAATTATATCAATGCTACTAATCAACACTTATACCCAAACCCTAACTCACGACATCCCCATTGGATCATGGATGCATAAGGTGAAGCATCACCATCACATTCCATAGAATTCCCAAATATGATCCCACACATAAATCAAGGTGTAACCATCAGGTTATAGCTTACTAGGGTTTCAAAAATAATAGATTACTCCAAGATTGTATTAGTCATTCAAGCACTATTCATACCCAATTACCATCATTTAGTTATATTAAAGCTAGGTATAATAAGCTATACCTAATTAGGGTTACATATCAACACAATATGGTTATCATCTCTTCTATTCATATGAGTGAATAGGTAAGACTAACTTATTAAGGGTAACCCTCCATTTGTTCCATCATCCTTCAACCCATATCGCCATACCACAATGTCACCCAGAACCATTGGATGTTTAAAAGGTAAGACTATTGGTTGTTTTCACAAGTAAACACCTTGGATAAACCACCTATGAAGTCCTTGATTTGTTCTCTAGAAAGAGTCACCATATAACCATAGACATCCCTTGATTAACAACACAAAAAGTTCCATTGAGAGTAGGGTAAAACCCACGATCGACTGTTCATTTAAAACAAGCCATCCATTATCAACAAGTAAGACCTTAAGTTGATCCTATAAAGAAAACCATCTAAATAACATTGGTATTACTAACATATTACATTAGCCATCATTCCCACCTTAATGGAGGAATAAACAGTAGATCTCAACTATTGGGTCAAGTTCATATGTTAAAACCATCAATTACATTATAGGTCTGACCATTGCATCAAGTGACCCAAGAAACCATTGGTCTAAGGCTTAATTGATGCTACAACTGCAATGCTTAACTCACCATAGGTTGTAGAGACCTGATACACCATCATTAGTGACCATTAAGTCACCATAGGTTGTTAGACCAACACTATATTCATTAATCAACATCAAATATTAAGCTAATGTCAACATTGATTGATAACATCAGTAGGGTACTTAATGGTTGATCATTAAACTTCTAATTGATCCCAAACCTGACATAAGGGGGTGACTATAGGTTGTCACCATCATTTGACACCCTTGATCACGAACATCAGTTGTTATGAAGACAACACCATAGGTTTATTGCAATGGTACCATAATCGGGTCATGATTTATAGAAGAAATTAGCTTTAAACACTAAAATTGACCATAGTTTGATAGGTGCTTAGCACCATAGGTTATCAAAACAACCTGATCCAAGTCATTTAATACCTAAGGAATAACATATACATGATCAAGGTTCATATATAACTGAAATAAGAACAGGGAGCATTATAAAAATCGAAATCCAAGTCAAGCATAACTTTTTAGTGCATGGATCATCATTTCCAAGCAAGAACATGATCTAGAATGCTTATGGTAAGCAATAAACGTGGATCAAGTTATAAATTTCCTCTAATGAGAAGATGGAACCACACACAGAATAAATATCGAACAGGTAGGGTAGAAAATCCAAGAATACGCTATGAATTCGTCCATCTTGCACCACTCTTCATCAAATGAGCAAATCCTAAGCATAAGGAGCAAGAAAGGTAGGGTTTTAGGGCTTTAGAGCAATTTATACCATGGAACACCAAGGTTCCGACCTGGAGAAAGATAGGAGGAAGGATAAAAAAGAAATATACGAAGGAAAGAAGGTAAAACTTACACTTTTAGGTCAAGATCACTAGGAAGAAGCTTTATAGACCCAAAAAGGGAATCAATTGCAACCCTAGAATTTTTTTCCAGGAAGATCCCCACTTTCTTCTTCTTTGGGCAGAAAAATTAGCAGCTGAACAGAGGGAGAACGAAGCTGGGAGAAGGAGAGATGTGGTGGAGAGAAAGTGGCTCGTTTTGGTGCTTGGGGATAAGTATATGCCACTTCAATATTAAGAAAAAGAAAAAGTTGAAATTCTAGTATATATCCAAGTGTCCATGGCTTTAAATTATTAAGAATACATAAGAACACACAAGAAGCTCTCCAACCATACTATAGAACTGCTTAGCTTTCCTTTGGTGAAATTCTCAGCCAATCACATAATTCCTTAGTTGATAGCTACTAAAGGTAGGTCATCCATGAAGGGAAACACCCTAAAATACCCTTGATGAAAACACCTTCAAACCATGGCTCAACTAGGAGCCCCATGGATAAAAAATCTCAAGAATGATAATATAACATCTAAGGAACATAATGTATGCAATAAATTTCAAAGAAAACCCCTCAATTGGGTAAATTGTAGAAAAGTCCAAAATGTACAGAAAATTGCATAACTTGCTCAAACAGTGTCCAAATTGGACCAAATTTGAAACTTAAGCTTGTATTATGATTTAAAAACATATCAAAAGGTTATATTAGGGTTCTAAGCATTAAATTATGGTAATTAAGCTCATTCATCTCATTAAGCAAGTTCGGGGGCCTTACAAAGTACCTCGATTAGTGTGAATTACCTTGATTAGTGATAAGTACCCTGTTAAACATCATGGTTAATCAAGATAAGCTAAGATGTGAATCAATAGTTGAGATTGATTCATTTAATGTAATTAATGTTAACTATAGTGTTAAATGTTAAGTTAATTACCTAAGATGATTAACCTTGCTAAGATGATTTAGTTGTGTTTTTGTGCCTTGAGAAGGTATATAATCTCGTGCTTGAAATTTTACAAAAGAAATCACTCAATTTGGACCTACGAGGCAAAAGATATGACGATTTCTAGTTTCTTGGGTTGAAGCTGCAATTTTTCCATTAATTGGCTTAATAACCACTCACCCCCTTTTTATTCCTTATCATCTTCCCTCGACTGATCATAGAACCGCCTAAGCGACACCCAGCTAGGACGATCGGCCGTAGTAGAGGGAGAGCTAGAGCGGGCAATTTTGGCCCCCTTAGCTTCGATTGAGCCACACCTCGCTTCCCTTCTTCTTCCTCTTCCTTTCCTTCCTCCTTCCTCGCCCTAGCAACGCCCCAGCCAGTAGAGCAGTGCCCTAACCGGCCTGCAGTAGCAACTGCATGGGGCAGTGGCCATGAGCTTTTAGGTGCAGCCAACACTCCAAAATGGCACCCTTGACTTCGGTATTGAGGTCCATGAACAAATCTGTAGCCAATATCCATGAGCAACACCTAGCAAGCTCCCCTCTTCAACCTATACGTGAGGTGGAAGCTTCTACTTGCAGCAAGTACAAATTCAGGGCTATTCGGAGGTTGAAGACAACCCCATGGACAAGTTTCCAGATGATTTCGGTCATCTTGGACCACTGTGAGTAGAATCTCACTCAACAAGCACAATTTAACTCCAATAAATGAATGATTTTGGTTCGATCTATGTTATTTGTGGGTAATAGTGCTTACCCAGGTGCCAGATAGTGACGACATCGCCAGACTTTTATTTCACGTTTCTCATTTTCACGATTTTCATGATCTTAGTTTATTAACTGATTAGTATGATTTGGACTAGTGGAATTATATGGTTGATCAAAACCTAAATTGCTTAGTATAAAAGTGGAATACAGTAGCACACGAATCTAGGGTTTACAGTAGCTGTACAGTTTGGGAATAAATCTAGTCTGTACAATTCTAGTAGTTTACTAGATGTATGATTTCAAAGAAATGACGATGACATGAAAATGTCAATGGAAACGTAGTTGCACACTCCCTATTATATTTAATGTGCGTGATTTAGTCTTAATACGAGTTGGCACATTTCTCAAGGACATCATTAGAAATTCTTAGTTATTATTAATAATTCTTGCCATGATAAGTAATTAACTCTTAATTGAGCTATGTGATGCATAACTTAGAATTTGGGTTGATGTGCTCGATTTTTGAGGAATTATAGATAATTTACAAGTGCTACTGACAATTTATAATATATCGAGTAATTAATTCTTGTTAGTGTGTTATAATGATCAATTGTATAATTCTAGCATATATGAGCCAAGTTGATATGAGTTTAGTTTATTTAAGAAATTTCAATCCGTCTGCATGCATGGTATATGGATTACTTAGTAAATTACAATGTTTTTGAATATACTGCTCTGCAAAGTTTAGAAGGATATACATGTTGTATTATAAGATTCAGATGAATAGACTCGGTGCCATAGAGATACCAGAGTCAAGAATAAGTAATAGAGAGATACAATATAGTAAGAGCTTTCCAAGAATAATAAAATAATAGACATAGGTGCCCTGAACACCGTAGATTCCCTACAGATGTCTGTACTATAGGGAGGAAACGATCCACCTTGGCAGCGACCAGTATACGGGGATCAGAATGCACCCACAGAGCATGTGGGGAGAGGAAGCCCTTGAGGAAGTCTCCTAAGAGAAGATAGGTTACCCAACATGAATCAGAGATCCCAGTGGTAACCCAGAGGTACCCACAGAGCGTACCAAGATGAGGCCCACAGAGTGTTTCAGACCCTTCGCCTGTGTACTCAGCCTAGAGGAGAGGTCAAGTTAAAGGCCAGCTGTTTAACTGCCTTAGTCAGATGTGACGGTTCGAGTCAAGCAAACCCAGATTCAATTCTAGGCTTAGTTTCTCTGGTTTTAAGCTAAGTCTTGTACGGTGGGATCGTAGTTCACTACAAGTCTTCATATGTAGAGTACACTGAATATGGTCAGGGCATAAGATAAAATATGTTCATATAGGTTCACAGAGTTTCTTATAAGTTAAAGAGTTAAGAAAGATTTGAGTTAGTTTCACATCACTTGTCCTTTAAATGAAATTTTAGTATTCTCTATTATTTAATTGTATCTATAGCCTTGCAGCAATTGTTATCTTAATGAAATGTTGACATCTCCTATCGTTTAAATTATATTGTTTATATCTACTCAATCTAGTATTATCTTGTATTTTATTCCAATTAATAAACATAAAATGAGTTATCTGTGATGGTTGGGTGAAATTCTATTCACCGAGCCAGTAACTCAGTAACCTACTGAAACATGTTTTAGGTCAACGTAAGCATGAGGAAGCTGAAGGATCGAATCACCCAAGTTCTTAGAAGGTAGTTTGTAGTTAGATAGATGTCTCTTAGTCCTTTCCCCCGGTCCTTGGGCATGTGGTGTGGTAGTGAGAGAATGTAATGTAAGATGTAGTTTAGTATTAAGTTATCTGTTGTGTTTTACTTTCTGCATGAACAATGTAATTTTTTGTGTAAGTTTGTTTTTCTTCCAAGTAAGGTTAATGGTAAGTTGCTTCTGCAGTTTTATTACGATCCAATGTTATTCAAACTATTAGGTTTGTCCTTTAAGTTAATTCTAAGTAACTAAGTAAAGAAAAGGTTAAGGGTGGTTTATCGAGGGTGACTCCCCAGTCTTCGGGGTCATTAGAGATGGAACAGGGATCGGGGCATCACGACGAGGCTCAGACAAAGAGACTATCTTTATGTTATACTTCAGAATGAAATGTTTGAGGGCTTGCCTAGATTTTTTCTTGGCATCTCCTCTAATATTCTAAGAAAGTGTATTTATCATCAGAATGGGTAGTAGGAATTATTGACCCCCAGGGGCCGAGGCACCATCATTATCATCCCCTCCTCTTTTTGCTTTGCTTCTCGTGTTATAAGAGTGGCACTTTTGAGGACTACTGGTTGTGGTTCTAGTCTTTTTCTCCTTTGCCTTACGTCCTGCATTTATGATAGTGTTCCCAATACCTTCCTTAATGTAACTAGCCCCATCTACATCAATGGTACCTTTGTATTGATGTTTTGTCTTCTCTTTGCCACCTTCCACTGAGCCTACATGTCTCCCTATAATAACTTCATTGCCTACATGAGTTACCATAGTGTGGTTTGCATCTGATGCTACTGGTGCTTCACTCGCCGACTTATCTCCATAAGATGTTTTTTCACTACTCTGATCCTCTGCCAAAGTAGTAATGGGTGGTTCTGGCTCTTTATTGAGGTGTTGTTTCTTTCTCCATATCTTGGGGCCTCTGCTGTCCTCCATGGTTGCACTAGATTCTTCATGGTTCCCTTCTAGAGTAGCTACAACCCCTTCCTCCTCTTGGTTTAAAGCTTGAAATCTGTTATTGGCATTATTGACCCTTGAGTCACCTTTCCTAGCCAGCTCCTTATTTCTTGGAGGCCTACGGGTAAGCATGTTTTTACCATAGTAGATTTGCCACTTCTCCTCTTCCTCAATCCATATGACCCCTACATCGTCTTCCTTGTTCAGTGGTTTCACCCTAGCAAGTTCTTCATTTGGTCCCCTACAATCTGTGGTCGAGTGGCCAAGTTTCCCCACAGTGTAGGAATAGGTTTGGGGGGGACTCATATTCAATTTTATACTCACATCCATTGATAAGGATTGCAGGATGTATTGGCTTTGTAGTATCTATTTCAACCGCAATTTTGGAAAATCTTCTCCTGGTGCGATGAATAGAGTGGTCGTCCACTCGTATCAGTCTTCCCACCACTTCACCTATCTTCCCAAACACCTCTATGTTTTAGTAGTGTATAGGAAAGCTTAGGACACATATCCACGTAACAATATGATCAGGCATGCCCTGCCTTGGTTCAAAATAACTGTCCCATGGGCAGATCATAAGGCAACTGCCAAACAATGACCAAGGTCCCATGGTTAATGTGTTTTCCTAGTCCCCTTTGTTCTGGAATTGGACAACATAGTACTGATCTAAAAACTAATAGAGATCGAACCTCCCTATTGATTGCCACAGTAACTTGAGTCACTCAGCCATGGTGAGGAATCCAACCAAGCGGTCGATGAGCTTTGTTATCACTGCATATCAAAAAGGCTTGCTCATGATTTCCTCTGCTTCAAGTGTGATCATACTTTAGGATAGCCGTTTTCATAAATCAATTTGATGTCTTCAAGATTAACGAGTTCCTCCGGTTCATCATCGATAAAAAGGGATTCAATGCTTCTCATCCACCACTTCCTGAAATCACCTACTTAAATGATTTCTGGTTCATTGCTGGTACACCCTCCCCCAGAAGAGGGTTTCCATCGTCTCCTATCTCTACCGCCATATCAAAAATATTTTGATCCATACCCATTGTACTCGACGTGTCCCTCCTCATACCTTTGTATGTCAGGTTAAACCCCACTTTGTGAAGATCCTTCGTAAGTGCTGGGTGACTCCCGATCTTGATTCTACCCCCTCCGTCGTCATCCTCCAGGAATTTTCAAATTGCACCTTGATCACCACCGCCCCCTGTCCGTCATTAGGTCAAGCTATTTTAGTGCTCTTACACATGATAAAATTTGACTAATCAGAAGAAAAGAAAATAATTTAAAAAATATTAGAATCTCTGCTAAAAATAAAGGGACACATTTATATTCCCTCAAGTTCATTTCCCTACTATAGGCGTGATATGGGATAGTTAAATCAAAATATCATCTTAGAAAAATATGTGACCTCTTTAATAAACACAAAATCCCAAAATTTCCTAAGCATGCGTGACATCTTAATGAAATCAAGAGGAAAATGGTATAAAATTGTAGCATGGATTCTTCCTCTCCACCCAATGTGCAGCCAACCATTATAAGGATCCCAATCTCCTATCAACATAAGAGACCAAGACTTCAACTCATGAAACTGAGGTGATAAAGGGATCATGCAGGATACCATGAAATCAAGCATCCTTTGTGAGTTTCTCAGATCCTCTTCCATTCCCTATATATAATCTCCTATTAGGAAGAGAAAGGGGAACAAATTCTCTACTCAATACATGAGGGTATGCTTTGGACACAGAAACAACCCCACAATGACCATATGATGTCAACTAGGCGACTAACCCCAAAGAAGGGTGACAAAAACCCCTCCTACTTTCCCTACCATGAAGAGTAGGCCAGAATAGAGCAATAGAGCTTGAGTCATGGAAACAATGTGTCAACAAAGGAGACTCGAAATTGAAGGTGGCATTGTCTCTAACATCATTTTCCAAAGTTGAACAAACATAGATCAAGACGCATTAGAAGCCTGTAAAGTAATTCATGTTGTTTAAACCACAATAATAACTAAGAAATTGTAGGATGATCATTTATTTTCCAAAATTTACAATTAAGACTAACTTATTTCATCTAAAAATATTCCAAGTTTGAGATAAAATATACTTCAATATTTTGAGATATCATCAAATATTGTCATACATAATTACCCTCAATATTTTAAACTATTTTCCATTGCATTTAATTGTAAAATACATATGAAATCTATTTTAAATTTACTTATTATCTCATCATATCAAAATAATCCTAAACCATATCTAGACTTCACATTATAATAATATAGGCCCTATTTTATGTACAAATTGCTTAAAAGACCCTCACATTCTTAACTTTGTTTATAGTACATATTTTAAACCAAAACTTGAGGCAAGTTACTTATTATTATTAAATTAGGAAGTTACAATACTACCTACCTTATATAAATTTTATCCTTGAAATTTGAAGAGTCTAACCACCTTATGATTTCACACATTCTACATATACTAGCTCTCTAACGTTATCTTGAAGGCTATTTTGCATGCTCATGGTGAAACCTTCTTATGGCTAATAATCTATATCTAGCATCATTATCAAAGCTAATATGCACGATGAGTCTTGAAATCTAAAATTTACCTTCATCATCTACTATGTCAAAGACTCTAGCTTGCCTATTTTCAGGGGGAGCTGGAGTAGGGTTATTGTTAAGTTGATCCTCCTTGATTAGGAGCTTGGGATAGTTTCTCTTGTTGTGCCCCCCTCATTGAAATAGTATCAAGTAGTTCTACCCATCCTATAGACTCCAACATGGGTTTTGTGACACTTCCAACACCTTACATGTTGAGCAACATATTCCTCAAGAGAATTCCTTTTCTTCTCATGATTGTTTGCATGATGTTTCTTATTATTGCCTCTTTTCTTCCATTTTCATCCTAGATGGTCTTGCAACTCCATGACATCCTCAAGTGACTCTTGGATTGTCTTTACGCCACATTCCACTAAGCATAGATAAGGTCGAGATCCAAACCACACATGAATTTCTCAGATAGAGGCACCTCATCTAACTCAGGCTTGTACTTTTGCAACATAGAGAACTTCATTACATACTGGCTAACAGAAGAATCAAATTGCTTCAAGCATTGGAACTTAGCCTCCTTCTTTTGAACCATACCCTTTGAGATGTAGCAATTTTGTAAGGAGGTGGTGAACTCCTCCCAAAACAATGGTGCAGAATGGGTCCTTGAGCACTATTGAAGTTCTCCCACCAGATGTCGGCAACTCTCTTCAGTATATGGGTCCTAAATTAGACGTTAGAATACTCTACAAATCCTAGATTGTAGAAGCAATGCTCAATGTGGAAAACCACTCCTTAACATGACTGATCACGTCTATCTCAACTTTTTTGAAGAAAGTCTCTGGCTTGATCTTCAAAAAGTCCACCAGATAGCTATTGGTTTCTTAAGGATTGTTTCCCTCCTCACGGGCTAGTCAAGTCATCAACTAGGGATTTGACGAGTACATATAGAGGCGCATCATGGTTATCATTAGTGTTTCCGCCCACAAGAGTCATGGTAGCTGTAGGATCTTTCTTCCCCATTCATGTTCTTTTCCCTTATTTGACCTCTTCTTATGAACCATCTAAAATGGAAAAAGGGACTATGAAAGGACTTGTGAATAATGATCACCTAATGGCCAACTATAATGTCACTTTGATACTATATTGTAACACCCTCCTAAGAAAACACATGATTGTGCCAGAAGCAACACATATAAATTCATAACTCGTGCACTTAAGGGGAATTACATGAAACTAGCATTCATAACAACAATTTAATCATTCTCAACAAACTTAAATATGAAAATTACCCATAATAGTTCTTAGAAAAGGAACATAGAATATCACATGGGAAACTCATGCTATTGTCTTGAGACAAAGTCTCTACTCTAAACATGGAAATATATAGCTGAATCTATTATGATCATTTTTTGGTTGGCACTGCAACATATCTTATTCTACTTTATCCTTGTGCTCTCACCTCTATATTCTACTTCTTCTACTGATTCTTCTCTTTATTTGGGAACATCTCATATCCAGCCATGCACTGGAGAAACAATACCTAGACTAAGTGGCATGAGTGTTCTAGCGTATGTAAAACTAAGTTAAAAGATACTACAAAATATTCTAAATCATGATACACATGGAACTAACACTATAATCTATAGAAAATGAACAATTACTCTTTCTTTACTCTTAAATCTTTCTTTCTATGTATCTTTCTCTAGAGACTTGTACTCTGGTACATGGGCATCATGAACTGCACTCTAGTTCATGGGTCATATATCTGAGTTAGCCTACACTAGGGGCATGGGCCTCATGACCTGAACTAAGGGTCTGGGCCATGTCTATTGAGTTGATATGCACTATAGTTCCTGGGTCAACTCCATATAAGTTGTAAACTTAGCGAATCAGATCTTAACATGAACTTTATTGCACTCTGATCTCATATATTATCATGACCTTAAATCTTCAATATTCTTACATGGATCTTTATAGAATCTTATCTTAAAATCTTAAAGCATAAATATTACTGGACTTACATCATAAATATTAATCATCTTGAGGTAATAATGGCATATTTTTACTTGGAAACTAAATACGAAGAATCTTAATCTTCACCTAGAAATCTTAACTACATTACTCTACTTGAGAACATAATATCAAGTAAATTATGGAAATCTTTTTGATTAGTATGAAAAATGTAAACATTCTAAGTATTTGGATGTTTAATGGGCATAGACCACTTACCTGGGACACTAGGAACAAATCTCATAGTGTCCCTAATTTTATCTTCTAATCTACCTATGGTAAAATAAAAAGTTGCTTTATAGGTTTATAAATACTAATTGTATTAAATATAATACGTGGTGGAAAGGAAACCAAAACATCTCCTAAAACCTAGACCATCATCTAGATCTAAAAAAATTGATCAAAATTCATATAAGGCTTGATCTCATCTAAGCCCTATAGCAATTTCTATGAATTATCTAATATTGGAAAGAATCCGACCAATCAGAAGTGAGGAAATCATTAGAAACCCATAGAAATCTTGGCTAAGAAACAAAGTTAAAGACTACTTTTTCTTTCACATCTGTGGAGGAGCATACGAAGTCACATTCCCTTTCTCCTGCAACATTCAAACCACATTGCCATATCGGGTCATGATACTCTTGTGTGGTCAGACGAGTGGATTGGGCAGGGGAAAGTACCATGTTTAAAAGCTGGTCTATCTCCCCCTGATGATTTGTTAGATCTCATGGTTTCAAGTCTTTTTAAAGATGACGGAGTGTGGGACCTGGAGTTTCTAAATTCTTGGTTCACGCCTGAATCTGTTAACCTTATTACTGACATGCTGACCCCCAAATCTTCTTATGGAGAGGATGTCCGCATTTGGAAACCGGAAGCACATGGAAGGTTCACCGCAAACACAGTGTATACACTCATTAATCAAATGAATGTTGACACAGATCAGGCGCCATTCCTTACCATTTGGTCACTTCCCATCCCTCACCGGATCAAAACCCATCTTTGGTTGTTGTTACATAATCGGCTCCTCACAAATTCTCTCCGTTCACAAAGGAAGATAGCAGATGACGCCAGATGCTCGCGCTGTGAAGCTTTAGAAGAAGACTGCATTCATGCCCTCCGAGATTGTAAAGAAGCCAAATCGACATGGTCTAATTTACTGCCGACTGAAGCCATTAGTTTTTTCACAAGCACCACTGTCAAAGACTGGCTGGAGTATAACCTTCATACCTTGCGTAATGTACGAGACTAGGGTACTTTCTTCACCGTTACTTGCTGGAAGTTGTGGAAAAACAGGAATACATTCATTTTCGAACATAGAGCCATCCCTCATCAGGTTCTAGCGGTGCAATGCTTCACTGAAGCAATCTCTATACGTAATGCCCTCTGTCAACCATCCACGATTACTGCAGAAGTGAAGGCTCCATGTTTTGATCAGCAAATACAATGCTCGACCCCTATCATTACAGTGGATGTGGCCACATCTTCAGCTACCAACCGTTCGTGCGCTTGCGCAATTGCTAGGACTGTTACTGGAGAGTGGATCACAGGATCTGCAACGATGATCGCCGACGTTGATGCAATGAAAGGAGAACTGAAAGCTAACTTACAGGGTGCGGTTTTGGCTCTGGAAAACCATATCCAGGCTGGGATCATCATCTCGGACTCCTAGAACATAGTACAATGGATCAAAGGTGATGCTAAACCTCCTCCGAAATATCTCACGATTACTATGAGAACCCGCGAGCACCTCCAGAGGGCGAAGATCCAGGAGATAGTGCACATGAAGAGAGACCAGAGCAAGCTCACTGACATGCTAGCCAAATTTTTCCTCAAACAGCCATCACTGCCTACAGATTGGAGTAGATGCCCTACCAGTGCTCTCCAAACATTAATATCGGATAAATCCGTCTTTAGTCGTTTATTCTCTAGCTTAGTTTGCTGATGTAACCGATCTCAGTCGGTATTGCCCAAAAAAAAAGATATGGTTTATCACTATATTGCCCAAGATTAGGGTCTGTTAAGCATTACATAGAATTACCCTGGATTTGAGCTTCATAGCACATTAAATATTAGGGTTTCTCATGAAACCATCCTTAGTTAGGGTTTTACATCAAATTCACCCTATGATAGGAACTATATTCAATAATCCACAACTAGGGTTTACTATTCATCCCAATTAGGGTTTCATGTCCCATTACCCATAATTAGGGTTTACTATTCATCCCAATTAGGGTTTTTCATTACATTACCCTAAATTAGATTCACATATATCATCACCCTAGATTAGGGTTACAACCATACCCTGAATTAGGGTTTCAATTATAATTGTCCTGAATTAGGGTTAAGGTTCGACATTCTTGTCAGTTAGGATTTATGTTCATGATTACGGTTTCATAATCTCTTTACTTAAGGATCATACCCTTAATCACCACATGAATCATACTCATGTAACAATTGCATATTGTCACCCTCTCAACTTGATTATGTTACATCAACCCTTTAATCAAGTTCATACAACTATGATTGACATAGTGTACCAAGTCATTGATCTTATAAGAAATTAGGGTTCATTCCTTAATTGGCACTAATTACTTAGGTACTATTAGTGTTTCAACCTTTGTACCTTCGTTGATTACTATTACTAAAAATCATTGGATCATTGGAATAATCATTACCTTCAATATCTAAGTGATTGAACCACATTGAACTCCATTCAGTTTTAAAGGTTTCATCACCAAACGGGTTTGAAACCGTTTTCCACCAAATGGTTTTGAAACTGTTTGACCCCAAATGGTTTTGAAACTATTTTCCCCCAAACGGTTTCAAGACCGTTTGGGCCAAATCAGTCCCAAAACCGCAAGGGCTCACTAGGTCATTCATCAATCCAATCGATTTCCAATTGCACCATTGAATTGACTATTGGTTATTCAATTGAAGGAACCATTAGATCATCATCCATGGGTCAAGGATCAACCACTAACCCACTAAATGGTTTTGAAACCGTTTGACCCAAGTTGTCTTGAAATCGTTAGGACCAATCAAGGATTCTTCAATCAACTTGATTAGGGTTTCCAATTGAAGGATGTTACACACATTGAATCAACAAATTGAGTCCATTAGATCATCATCCAACAAGTAATTAAGTTCAGACCTCAAACAGTCAACTAAACCAAACGGTCAACCCCTTCATTCGGTTTTGAGTCCAAAACACCACACGGTTTGCAAACCGTTTGGTCTCAAACGGTTTGGTGAAACCGTTTGGACCAAAGGTCAAAGAACGTTTGCTTATGTTCTTGGTTGAGGTGTGTTCTTATGAACAGGTTATTATCTTCAACCTTTAGACTTACAAAAGCTACTGCCATTTCCATGGCAACTCCATTAATCAAGCAAGGCTATTGCAATAACAACAATTAAATCAATTATATGGAGAAATCGAATTCAATGACAAAGATTAAGGGTTTAAGTTATATAACCCGCCTTCAAATCTGACCCCAAGCTCCAAGATTCATTGCTCCAATGGTGGTTGAAGCTCTAGCAACCTCCCAAGGTCGTTTCTCAAGCTTTTGGAGTGAAAGATTCGGCTAGGGTTGAAGATGGAATGAAGAAATGAAGGAATCATACATTGTTTTATGTTTTTCACCATGAAATCAAGAAGAACGAAGGTCAAAGACTTACCAATAGGTTGGGGGCGTCCTTCCTGCTGTTCTTATCTCTCTTGGTCGATTTTTAAAGTAAGGAGAAGAAAGGAATCCGAAAATATCCTTAGGTGGGTTGGAAAAGGCTCTTTTATAAGAAAAAATCAATGAGAAAGAAATTGTTTTATATAAATCCTTTAATTCCAAAATTATTGCCACCTCTTCCTCCTTGGTTTACTTGCATTAAAAGGCAACTCTATCCCACCGAGCTCCCTTCCATTATCCATGGATTAAGGGAAAAGAAATTAAGCACCGTAATCCCTCATAATTTAATATATATTTTTGAGTGGGAATTCATTTCCTTATAATAAGGTGAGTGGAATTTCACCTCCTTAGGATGTTTTCGGTCATTGAAGAGCTCAAGGACGTCCACACACATCTGAATTCCACCGTTTTAATTTTGTTTGAAGGCCCTTCAATTATTTTATTTATTTTTGCATTAATGTTTCCATTATGCTTAAATCTTGATTATTTTAATATCAAGATTCTCTCTCCTCCAAATTAATTTAAATGAGGCGTCCCTCTCATTTTCCTTGATCCACATGATTCCAATAAACATTAGGGATTATTGAAGTGGTAATTTACATATTGCACCCTAGGTTTTGGGTAAATTGCACATTACACCAAAACTAGGTTTTCATACACAACGAGTGCTTTATCAACTCTTTCTTGGAATTCAGGCTTTCACAAGCCATACCTCTACATCATTTTCACTCTCATGACGCTTTATCAAATGAGGAACATATTATCATGCACAATTTGCAAATAGACCCCTCAACTTGGGTAATTTGCACTTTAGTCCAAAACAGGTAAAATATTGATTTCAACAATATTCAAAAAGGGCTAAAATGTAATATAAGTTCCTCTTGAGCCTTAATTACTTTTTAGAAGATAAGAGAATGCATATAATCACTTTTATTAAGCAAAACACCTAGGGTTAATTCATAACCCAGGCCAGGGATGTTACAATATGTGGTCTTTTCCAGCTTGCCACTAGCAAATCTCTTTTCTACGACTTGCACTACAAACCTGTCCAAAAAGGAGTTTGCATTAGTGAGACCATACTTCAGAAGTCTGTGCCCATCCTATCCTATCCTCTACCACACCTGGTTCCTCTCCCTCTACCTCTACCTGAGCACCTCAACCACCTCAGCCTACCCGACATGCCCACGCCTTGTTCCATGTATTAATTGAAACCCTTATGGGATACATGATGTATGAAAAGGTGTACAACCTTCAGGTTCAGGAGCACCTACATCAGGACCTCTGTGCCATCATTTCCAACATGAACCTCTCCTGTACACACCCTTATCCTGCCTTCCAGCCCTACCCAGGAGGTGACTATGCATCCTATGCATATGATTACTTTTACCCTGCTCCTCTACCTACATATTCTGCTACTACACCCTCTGTTGTTGGTGGATCTACCCCTAGAGTTCTACCTCAGATAGCTGGCCCTTTGGCCACTCTGCTTGCTAGTCTTGGTATCTCTACTCCTTCCATCCCACATGCCAATGAGCTCCATGTTCTTGGCATGTCTTGGGATGACCAGAATGCCTGTTGACTCGGTCGTGGTTTTGGTTCCCTTACTGATGAGGAGATGCCAGACCAGGCCAACGAGGAGGCTACCACTACTGTTGAGGATGATGATGATGATGATGAGGGCTCTGATGGCTTTGTTGGTGATGAAGGTGATGTTGTTCTCTTTGTTGCACCTTCAAATAGAGAAAATGGCTACGAGTCAGACACTTCTGATGCTGATGATGATGATGTTATGGACATAGATAGCTTAGATGTTAAGTTTTTTTTAGTTTTTAGTCTAGATGCTAATCATATATATCTTTCTAGGCTACTTTGTATTACAAACATTTGGGCACATTTTCTAAGTTGTACTATTTTATCATCTAGTTTTCATCATTTTTCCTTGTAGTTGTTTTCTGAGAACATGCTCTCTGTGTTGTAATCTTAATCCCTTGTACACTTACTCTTTAATTTCCTATATCTCATGAGTTGGTTCCATGTTTTACCATATTTTGATTATGACTTAGATTGTTTGTTTGTCTCATCTCTGTTTGGTGTATTTTTTGATGTTGCATGTTGTGGATGTATGCTTGGTTGTGCTTGGAGAGGGCCCATTTCTGTACTCTTCTATCCCCCTTCCTTTTTGATAATGTCAAAAGGGGGAGAGAAGTTCAATGTTTTGAAGCTCAACCATATTGCTTTTGTTGTCGATGTGATCCTTTTCTTGTTCATAATATGCTTTATCATGTGACTTGCTAAAGGATCATATAGTATATATGTCATGTTGCTTTATATAGATAGACTAACTATGCAAGTAAGAGTAAGCATAGATTGAGGGGGAGAAATTCACATTGCTCAAATCATGAACACCCCTACAATTCATAAGGAAAAGGTATAACTTTACATATTCTTTTCAATATGATTGAGGAATGGTTTGTCATTGTCAAAAGGGGGCAAATTTTGACTTGAGAGTTATACATTACCCATATTTCGATAGTGACTTAACCATTCCATTTCTATGTATATAATATGTTTGTTTAAGATTGATTTCAGGCTTTAGGTACATGGAAATAATCAAATTATACAAGCCCTAGCTTGTTCAAGTTCAAGTCAAAAGCAATACAAGTGTGAAATTTGGGAAATCAATCCAAATGACCTTAGATGATTTTTTTAATCACTTGTATTGATGATATGACTTGTAACTAAGATGAGAAAAAATCTAGGACACTTAATTCCAACGTTTGATCACTCAAATGTCAATTTAGAAAATTTTTCACTGGCTGTTTATCGGTGGAGTTGGAAACTCGGCAGATCCCGTGACAAAAGTTATAGAACCCAATGTTGAGTTGAGAAGATCCACAAGATCAAGGAGACTTGCCATCCCATCTAACTATGTTGTACACCTTCAAGAGACAAATATAGACTTTAAAGATATTGATCCTTTATCCTTTTCACAAGCAATGGATTGTGAAAATTCCTCTAAGTGGCTTGATGCCATGAAGGAGGAACTAGCATCAATGGATAAAAATCAAGTATAGGACCTTGTACCTTTACCAAAGAGTATTAAACCTATTGGATTAAAATGGGTCTTTAAGATGAAAAGGAACTCAAATGGTGAAATTGAGAGGTTCGAGGCTAGATTAGTTGCGAAGGATTTCACACAAAAGGAAGACATTGATTACAAAGAGACCTTTTCTCTAGTCTCATCAGAGGACTCATTTAGGGTAATAAGGGCCTTAGTGGCTCATTTTGATCTTGAGCTACACCAAATGGATGTGAAAATGACATTTTTGAATGGGGATTTATTTGAAGAAGTCTATATGGAACAACCAGAAGGTTTTTTTTATAATAGTAGAAGTCATATGATTTGCAAATTAAAGAAATCAATTTATGGATTTAAACAAGCATCCTGACAATGGTATATAAAGTTTAGCACCATTATATCAATTTTTGGGTTTAAACCTAATATTGTTAATCAGTGTACATACCTCAAGGTCAGTAGAAATAAGTTTATAATATTGATTCTTTATGTAGATGACATCCTACTAGCAAGTAATAACTTGGGAATATTGTATGAAACCAAAGAATTTATTTCCTCTAATTTTGAGATGAAAGACATGGGCGAAGCCGTGTATGTACTCGGTAAAGAGATTTATAGAGATCGGGTTAAAGGCATACTTGGATATCCTAGAAGGCTTATATATCTCAAGTTTTAGAAAAAATATGTAATGAAAAATTATTCACTTGCTGCACCTATAGTTAAAGGAGATAATTTTAAATCCAAACAGTGTCCTAGTAATGACATTGAAAGGAATGAAATGAGAAAGATACCATACACATCTGCAGTTGGGAGCCCACAACATCTCTAGAAATGCACCCGACTAAACATTGTTTTTTCTAATGGAATGCTTGGCCGCTACCAAAGTAATCCATGCATTGATCATTAAAGAGCTGTGAAGAAGGTGATGCGCTACCTATAAGGGACAAAGGATTACATGCTTACATATAGAAGGACAAACCACCTTGAGGTTACAAGATATTCAGATGCAGATTTTATTGGTTGTCTAGACAACAGGAAGTCTACAACATGCTATATCTTCCTACTAGCTAGTGACGCAATGTCATAGAGGAGTGTCAAACAAAAAACTACAACTTCATCCACCATGGAAGCTGGGCTCATAGCATGCCATGAAACATCATCACAGACAATTTGGCTTAAGATCATGATACCAGATCTTAGAGTTGTTGATTCAATTTATAATCCTATATAGATATACTGTGATAATGAAGTTGTAGTCACCTTCTCTAATAATGATAAAAGCACCACTGCATGCAAACACCTAGATTTAAAGCTCTATGTTGTTAATGAGAAAGTTGAAAATAAGATGATAATGATTGATCACATTGGTATGTAATATATGATTTCAGACCCTCTTACAAAAGGTCTAGCTCTAGGATTGTATACATCTCATGTAAAGAATAAGGGTCTAAGAAAGTCATTTGATTTGTAATAGTTGATGTGATTTGACAATGTAGTATTTATTGTGTGATCACATATTTGACTCGTTATTTTTGTTTCAATATTTGTGATAACAGAATGTCAGTTTGACATAAAGTTTGACCAAGGACTAGATTTGAGGTCATTCTATTCATAAACTTTGTCACTACATACAAGATGATTAGATAATGTAGTACATAGAAGGAAATACAAATTTATTTGGTATCAACTTCTATGAATTATATATGTCATTTTATATAGAAGTGTTTATGTTGAGCATCAATAAAAAATTATTAACTGTTATTACCATGGCATTTTGGGTCAAGTCAGAAAATGTTAAATATCCCTATAACGGTGTGGTCCAAAATAAATAATATATTAGTTAATAGATTTTCTTAAAAAATGTATCTTTTGGGGTTTAGCATAGACCCCATAATCGCCATGCCTCTTGGTGATGGATAGAGAGACATTAAATATTTTTTATATAATGGTTTGGTCCTCTCTCCATAGAATCTATCTGTAACTGATAGATTCCAACAGTTGGAGAATCCACCAGGGGAGAGAAACCAACGCTCATTTCTAAAAAATGTACACTATGTTTAGGATGTCTCTCGCTTCCGCTTGTGCAGGACCGAACGTTGTTGTAGCTGCTCTTGCCATTGTCCACTGCCTCTGGTGCCGTACGTCATGGATGTTTCACTAAATTCAGATATATTTTTGTCTAACATGTACTTTCAACATAAGTGATCCACTACATTGTACATGGTCACACAGTAAATCAAGTTTGCAAATTATCATATTCAACTAAGGTGAGCGATGCAACTCCTAGCCACTATTGAGTCAACATTTTTATAGATTACAGTAATTTGATAGTACATGATTTTAGCACGTTGACATGATCTTGATTATCCTTAATCATGAATTTAGAAAGCTTTTTGTTGGTATAAAGCTTTTTGTTAGTATAAAGTGTTTAATATAACACCTTTTATTGTATTTGAATAAACACTAATGAATAACATCTTTTAAGGTTCTCGCATTCTCTAATAACCACTGAATACATGTTGTAGAAAGTGTTAGCTGTAGAATATGCTCCTCGGTTGCTTTGTCCTCCTCGCAATGTCCCAGTTTCACTGACCTGGATGATACTTGTCATTCGCATGTACCAAGAGACAAGAATCTTTCATCTAGAAACAAACTACTTGAGTTCCTCTGTGCAGTCCATGACGATATTACGATATCACCATCACCAGATAGGTATTGTATCTGTGCTCTATATTTTGTGAATGTTTAGTATATTTCCTTTTCTAGAAGGCACATACCTCCTTGGCTCAAAAGGAGGCACTACACTGACAAAACCAGTACTATCTATCTCATGTCTGTCCAGGTGGTAATCCCCATATAATCATCGTTAGACATATTTACCAATCTTTGCACAATGATATTCTCGACTATTTATTTGCTCCTTTGATATCAAGACAATTAATTGCCTATTTGGCACAAACTAAAGGCAATGTCATACGACATCATATAACAAGAACTCAGAAGGTTTCAAGGTTTCAGTTCAATCAACGATGTAGTGGTGTTTTAACAAAATTGGTAGACCGGTTGATGATCCACTAGGGACAAACAAACGGAAACAAACAACTTCATGACTGACTTACGCACCACATAGATATTTTCATGTGGTGCTTGCATGAAGAATGTGCTTGTATTTTAGGTGAAGTCTTTATGGCTTTCTTGCGTCTTGATTATGCCATTTGCTATACATATATTCAACTCCATGCAACCATGTTCAAACTAATTATAAGCTACATAGTATGAGTGTCGCTTATATATGCTTGTGAGTTGTGATGGTGGGGGTGGATCCGCAGAATATCAACATTCTTGGCACTTAACTTTTTGGGCATCAATAAGTGGAATATGTTAGCAATCATATGAGGAAACGACATCAATACTCATCCGTTCAGAAACGACAATGAAATATTGGTGTTGTTCTTATTTTTTGTTCAGTAGTCATGGAATGCAAACCCTCATGCATACACTATGCTCTTTGAGCACGACGAATCTAATTTACATTAGAATGACATTGAGCCATTAAACTTGAACATAAATTCTTTTTTTTTGCTTAACTTATGTCGACTGCGTGAATCAAACTACCATGTGAGATATTCAGTGTGTTTTTTAAGCATTACTGAATTTGGTTACCATGGGTTCTTATATTTTCCATTAAACATTAAGTAGAGGTTGATGCCTGTTTTGGCAGATGTATTGAAAAATCCTGAATAAGAACTACTACAAAAGTTTTACCATTATCTTAAAAATGTGTACAAAAGATAATATAAAACATATCGACCAAAGTAGCAGTTAGATCCATATTTTTGCCGACCAAAGTATTTACATTGCACATTTTTAATAGTATTGAAATCTTTGTATAAAATTCAAAAAGTTATAAAAAAACCATTTTTATCAAAATAAAAAGTATTTGTTTCTCCCTTCTATGATTATCTATTATATATAGAAATAGTAAAATAAATCGGTTTCATCCTATCATAACCAAATCCAATGCATCCAAACCATATAGAATGGGAATCCACTCATAAATATTGAGGACGGTGTGGTTGTTCATATCATGCAATCGAAGAGGGCGAATAACCTTATCATTCCTATTAGTTGTGCTCAATAAAAGTTTCACTTTTGTTAGGTGTGGCCTTCCCATGGTGAGTAAAGAAAGATACAAAATAGTGTGTAGGGACAAGGAATAGAGGGAATGATAGTTTGGATTTGCTATTGTTTGCATATACACAAGTGTGTATAGGATGCTACCTCAAAATGATGGAAATCCTATGCACTATCATCCATGCCAATCAAGAAGTTTGGTATGGACAACCATTCCATACATTAAAAGAATGACTGACACGATCATCTTGGCGTTGGATACAAATAAACAATTCATTCCATCCCTAACTTAATATATATATAACATACATAAGTATCTCAACCTAGTTTGTGTTATTGATATACATTTATATTTGATTTAAATTGTCTAAAACCAATTCCCTCTTTATCCAACATCCCATGAACCCAAAACATTTGAAGTGTCAATTTTTTCAGGTGACTAGATAATTCATTAAATTGATATGTTTAGATTTTCTAGAACTTAGGATACTATGTAGTAATATGTTTAGTTATGAAAAGAATTCCACATTTCCTATACTGATATTTCGTTACAAGTTTGTGAATAAATGAATATACTAAACATTTAAGGTGATGGTTTTGCGATATTAGGGATATGTTGGAATATGATAACCAAAGAATCTAGAGAAGTGTAATAGTTACTTTAAATTATTCAATTTATATAACTTCATGATAGGAGCTCTTTCTTTAGAAAAAACTCAATGTTGTTCTACACCAATGTTATTAAATGTGACCTCAATGATTTACAGTTCCACGCAATCAAATTGTAATTTTCATGAGCATGTGCATTGATGGAAAGCAAGGCATTATTGTATTTTACTAGCTATTTATTCATTCCATGATTTTAAATAAATTATTAAAATTTATACTTTCTTCTTTCATCAGGTATCCACCTCACTTTGATGCATCATATGAGGATAAGCACATGAAACTTCAATATTGAATGCAAACATACGGCTCATGTCACCTGCAATTTATTGTCAAATAATGAAATTTCAATTACAAAATGAATATAAATTTTCAATGTTTTCAAAGAAAAATTTCTTCTCATAATATATATATTCATATTTTTAATAGTATTTACAATATTGTATTTTTTATCCGATTCCAACAAATATTTTATGGCACGTGCATGTGCATGTGTGCGTTTACTTGTGTGTGTGTGTGTCTATATATATATATATATATATATATATACCCTCTTTCCCCTTACCTCTTTATTTTATGCACTGAAGCTTTTTCTACTTCGTTCCTTTTATCCTCACAACAAAATATGATCCATGGTGTTAAAGCTAGCAGGAACGGCCCGAGTATTTCTCACCTTTTTTTTGCAGATGACTCCATCCTCTTTGCTAGGGCCACAAAGGAAGAATGCCAGAAAATAGCTGATATTATCAGCAAATATGAACGGGCATTCGGACAGAAAATCAATTTATTCAAGACTGAAGTGGCATTTAGCAAAGGAGTTCAAAGAGAGAAGAGGGAGGAACTCGTCAGTCTACTCCATATGAAGGAGGTGGACAGACACGGAAAATACTTGGGACTTCCAACGGAGGTGGGGAGGTCAAAAAAATAAGTCTTCGCGTACATCCAGGAATGAGTTTGGAGGAAGCTACAAGGTTGGAAAGAGAAACTTCTATCCAAGGCGGGGAAGGAAGTTCTTATCAAAGCAGTGGCATAAGCTATCTCATCCTACATTATGAGTATTTTTCAACTTCCATCATATCTACTAGATATCATCAATAGCACCCTATCTAGATTTTGGTGGGGAGCTAAAGGAACAGAAAGAAAAATTGCATGGATCAGCTGGGAAAACCTTTGCAACCCAAAAAATCAAGGAGGGATGGGTTTCAGAAATTTACATAGTTTCAACTAGGCGCTTCTAGCTAAGCAAGTATGGAGACTATTTCATAGATGGGACACGCTAGTTTATAAGGTCCTCAAGGCCAGATATTTTCCTTCAGAGAATGTGCTAAGGGCGAGGAGGGGTCACAACCCAAGTTTCACATGGCGTAGTATCTGGAACTCAAAGAGTTTAATCTTGGAAGGCCTGCAATGGAGAATAGGAGACGGGAATGATATCAATATTTGGACAGATCACTGGATACCAAATATCAAAGGAAGCCTAGAGGCCATCTATGGAGTATCTAGTCCGTCTATCCAATGGGTACATCAACTCATCGATCCAGCCACCATGTCTTGGAATAGTGACCGAGTAGAGGAGGTCTTCACACTGGATATTTCCAGCAAAGTGCTAGTCGTGCCGCTAGACGAGTCAAGAAGAGAAGACACTATATTTTGGAAGCTGAGCAGAACCACAGATTACATAGTCCGGTCCGCCTACTGGCTTGCATGTATGCCAGCAACAGTAGCTACTGCGAGACCCATTGGAGGAGGCGATACTGTATGGAGAGCAATATGGAAAAGGGGCCTCATCCCAAAGGCAGCCCACTTCCTGTGGCACTGCTCAACGGGGGCTTTGGCCATGCTGGGACGGCTCTTTGATCGACGTTGTCACGAAACAGGCTTTTGCAATCTATGTCAACTGGAAAAGGAAGACGTGAGCCACCATCTCCTTAGATGCCCGAATGCATGGGAGATATGGGGAGGATGCTCTCCAGAACAACAAGCTAAAGTACTGGCATTACGAGGGGTTGCAGCAGTTGACGCAATCCTAGCTCTAACTTGGACTGGAGATGAAGAGAAAGATGAGGAAATGATAGCAGCTCTGTGGACTATTTGGACAAGGAGGAATGAGATCACCTTTGACAACAAGTATCGGCCGCCCCATATAATACAACAATCTCTTTTGCAGCTGATCAGATCTCACCGGGAAGTCAGAACTAAAGGCAACCGTTCACTGCCAGCGACAGTACAGCTGGGCAGATGGACACCCCCGCCACCTGAAGCCACAAAACTCAAGTGTGATGCAGCGGTGGGCATACAGAATTTCGACGAAGCGGGCATGATATGGCGGAACAATAACGGACAGGTGCAAAGGATCGCTGGATGAGGAAACTTTCTTTGTTAGACGTGCGATGTGCGGAAGCCTGGGCCATCTGTGAGGGAATATGAAAATCAAAAGAAATGGGAATCAATAGACTCATGGTGGAATTGGATTTGGAGGTAGTGATCAAACTTCTCAAATCATCATCCAGGCGCAAGGATCTGCTGGGGACATATCTAGATAACATTTACCTTTTATGCTCTTATTTTCCTAGTGTAACGTTTAGCTTCTGTAAGAGGCAGGCCAATGGTTTAGTGCATATGCTAGCCCGGAGGGCTGTCTCGAGTAGTACTATGTTTAGCACCACCTCTTCTTTTCCATCCTCTGTAATCATTCACGCTGTAAAGGATTTGAATGATTAATAGAAGATGGACAAGTTAGACCTCAATATATATATATATATACATATATATATATATATACATATATATATATATATATATGGGCTCATCTTTAATACCCGCGCACACTTCTTGATTTTTTTTTTGCAATTGTAGAGGAGCATTTTATCTAGCTCCCCAAAAAATTTGATCCAAAAATAATATCATTTTTACCCCAAAATCAAAAACCCCGTCCATATATTTACTGACTGTATATTTTCTGCGCAGTTACTCTTTTTCTCTCAGAGTTACTCTGTATATCAATACAGTTACTCTTTTGATTAAGTAGAGTTACTCCAGTGTACCATATAGTTACTCTTTTAACCCCGAGTTACTCCAGCGGGTAGTGAAAATCTGGCTACCCGCGCGGGTAACGAATGAACAATATATATATATATATATATATATATATATATATGTATATATATATATATATATATAGAGAGAGAGAGAGAGTCAGTCTAGAATACACTCGAGTGTACGGATCACGTCGTACACCCCAATGGTGTTTTCCTATCTAGACTATATTTTTCCAAAATCTAATACATTGATCTTCATGGTTACAATAATAATAGGTCACATACAAAATTTGAACTCATTTGGATGAGTGTAAGTCACTCATCCAAGGACAACAAAATTGACGCACAAAACTAATTTGAAATACATGACTTTTTCCTCCTTTAGATACACGACCTATAAGTGTCCAAATGAGCTAAAATTTATTTTATAGTATGTTCTTATGATAATTAAGAAGATCAATGGTTTAGATTTTTCAAAAATTTACTACATTTTCAAAAATGTCTGAGGCGTACGGTGCCTCCGGTACACTCGAGTGTACACTAGCTTGACTATATATATTATTTATTTATTTATTTATTTATTTATATAGAGAGAGTCGGGCTAGAATACACTCGAGTGTACAAATCGCATGGATATACTCAAGTGTGTTTTCATATCAAGACTATTTTTTGCAAGTTATAAACCATTGATCTTCATTGTCATACTATAATTAGTCACATACAAATCTTGAGCCCATTTGAATGAGTGTAAGTCACTCATCCAAGGGCAACAAAATCGATGCACGAAACTAATTTGAAATGCATAATTTTTGCGGTCTTTATAACATGACATATAAATGTCTAAATACGCTCAAATTTTTTATATGAGTTATACACAAGATGATTAAGAAGATCAATAGATTAGATTTTTGAAAAAAAATATTGCATCATGAAAAACTACTTGAGTGTATTCTACTCCGAATACACTCGAGTGTATTCTAGCCTACTCTCTCTCTCTCTCTCTCTCTCTATATATATATATATATATATAGAGAGAGAGAGAGAGAGAGTCTGGCTAGAATACACTCTAGTGTATTCAGAGCAGAATACACTCAAGTAGTTTTTCATGATGCAATTTTTTTTTTCAAAAATCTAATCTATTGATCTTCTTAGACATGTTGTGAATAGCTCATACACAAAATTTGAGCACATTTGGAAATTTATAGGTCATGTTATAAAGACCGCAACAATTATGCATTTCAAATTAGTTTCACACGTCAATTTTGTTGCCCTTTGATGAGTGACTTACACTCATCCAAATGGGCTCAAAATTTGTATGTAGCCTAGTTATAGTATGACGGTGAAGATCAATGGTTTACATTTTGTAAAAAAATAGTCTTGATATTCAAACACACTTGAGTGTATTCGTGTGATCTATACACTCGAGTGTATTCTAACCTGACTATATATATATATATATATATATATATATATATATATATATATATATATATATATATATATATATATATATATATATATATATATATATATATATATATATATATGGATCCATTTGTTATGCAGTTGGGTATCATAAATTAGTTATCCAGTGGTTTTGGTTACAATATGAGCATTACAATTATAAATTTTTGCTCTTTGTCCCAAGGTAGAGATATTTTTTTATTGAAATGTCATTTTTCCTGTTTTCAACAACTACAATCCAAAATGACGATGTGTTTACAAAATGAGTCTTTGTATTACAAATTTGGTCATCTAATTACAAATTTGTGCCTTCTTATCAAAAATGTATCCATGGAAAACTAAAGTCTATTACCTAACTTGGGTAATGAATATGTATTATATATACTTATATGTATGTCTATATATGTATATATAGGAGTGTTTATAATACCACACGGGTAGCTACCCGCTCCAGAAATTGGTACTTTTTCTACGTAATTTTTTAAATAAATGTGTATGGGGATATATTAAGTTCTAAATAGTTACATTACATGCATGGTAATTATAGTTGTTACTTATGTAGAGCTACATCTTTTCTTCAAAAAATTTACTGTAAAATGTCCATTTTTACCTTTTCACCTAAATATTTACTATTTTTTTCAGACTCTTACTTTTCTAACCAAATAGTTACTTTCTGGGATGCACTGGTAACTTAAACTTGGTTACCAACATGGGTATTATATGAATGCCCATATATATATATATATATATATATATATATATATATATATATATATATATATATATATGGGCCCATCTTTATTGCCCGTGCGGGTAGCTACCCGCCCACCCTTCCGATCACTTTTTTTCAAAAAAAATTTTCTCGAAATTGTAGAGGACTATTTTGTCTAGCTCTCCAAAAAATTTGAGCCAAAAATAATATCATTTGCCCCTCCAAAATAAAAAAACCCGTCCTTATATATATCTTCTGTATATTTTGTACAGAGTTACTTTTTCGGCCAGCAGAGTTACTTTTTTGACACCATAGTTACTTTTTTTACAGCAGAGTTACTTTCTTAGCTAGGAGAGTTACTTTTTTGGCTGCAGGATAGCAAAAATCCATGCTACCCGCGCGGGCAATGAATGAACACCCATATATATATATATAGGGTATATCTTCACTACTCGTGCGGGTAACTAAGATTCACTACCCGTGCATCAGTTTTGTAATGGGAAGGTATGCATTTGTAATGAGACAATCCAAATTTGTAATGAGGCGACTGAAATTGTAATACAAAGACTCGTTTTGTATTACAACGTTGTTACAGTAATAAATATATATTTATTACTGTAACAACACTATAATACAAAATGAGTTTTTGTATTACAATTTCGGTTGTCTCATTACAAATTTGGTTGTGTCATTACATATATGTGTCATCCCATTACAAAATTGATGCACGGGCAGCGAATCTTAGTTACCCGCACAGGTAGCGAAGATATACCCTTATATATATATATATATATATATATATAGAAAAATACACATACACACAAATAGATATATATAAATATACATATACATATATATATATACGCATACATATATATATATATATATATATATATATATATGAGAACGTGTTTGTTGCATGTGTGGGTAAATAGATTTCTGCTACCCGTCTCAAAGACGCGGTGGCACAGACCAGTAAAAAGCGGTAGTTCGCGAGAAAAAGAGAGGCACGACCGAAAGCAGAAAAAACCCCAAATCGAGAGTTCAAACCCTCAGTTGTGTTCTGCGCGGTTACTCCTCTTTCCCTCAAACCACAGTCATCCTCCTCCTCTACAGTTGCTCTGTTGAGATACTTCCTTGCATTTGTTCCACTGCACTTACTCGATGGATTTTCAGCCTTCGTCTGCTTCTCCATCTATTCTCTCGGTCAGGTCTTCTGATGCCGCTCTCTTCTCCCACGCAAGTTTTCCGCTCTTTGGACATGGTGAGGACAAAGAAATCATTGGGGAGGGCCACAATAAAGCTGCCATGGAGAAGGTTAGTTCAAATTGTAACTGATGATGAAGAGGACTTGGTGTTGAGGCACTACAAAGCCGTCGAGCCGCTGGCCAACCAATCGGTTGAAGCGGTAGAATCACCTGCTCCGAAGGGGGAGGAAAAAGTAATTACAACTCCTCTGAGGAGAACACCTTCAAAGAAGAAAGGAAAAAGTAGTAAGGCGACTGTTTCTGGTGTGCAAGGTAATGAAGGTATTGGGGATGAGGAATAGTCGCATGATGAAGCGGAGCATGAAGAAAGACAATGTAAGTTCTGTTTGCATGTACATTACAAGAACATAAGTAAACATTTTTGAGTAAAAAGTAACAAAGTCTTCTAAATAAGAAACTATTAGAACAATAGAGTAACTCAACGATGCCTAGAGTAACTACAAAAACGTTGAAGTAACTATGTCACAGCAAAAAGTATCTCGTACACTATAAATGTAGTAGTTAAACTGGAAAGTAGTTTTTGTTAAACTAAAAAGTAAAATTTTTAGTGAAATTAACAACAAGTTTACTCAATTATAAATGCATATAACCTTACCTTCGTCAGCCTTTCCCTTGCCCTTCTCTTTCCTTTTTCTTTTTTCCTCTTCTCCTTCCTCCCCACCAGCTTTTTCTTCATCATTCCCTTCCCGATTTTCTTTTATCTGGTCATCAGACCCTTGCCTATCCTCCTCTACATACTAAGAGGACAGTTAAAAACACGTATAGTTTATTAAGTTGTTGTTACAGTTACAGTTAAATTTTAATGTGATCAACCTATTATATAAAGTAAATTGTAAAAATGTAAGAGTAATAGAATGGAGTGAAAAGTAATAAGGAAACAAACCTAAGAGTTACATTTTGATATGTATGTAGGTGGACTTAAAAAGGTGTACCACACATGCTATATAAAAAGCTACAACAGCATCAACAATAGTGTGGTGTGTACCAAGAATCAAATTAAAATGATGAGGTCCACGACATTTGGAAACATGATCAAGATGCCCAATCTTATAGTAGATGTAGGACTTTTGGAAGATTTGATAGACAGATATGTGGGAGATGATAGGTTCTTGTTGGCCCATGGGGTAGAATGTAGAATGACAGTGGAGGATGTGGGGGTCATTCTAGGTCTCCCAAGCAAAGGTATGGATATCATACCTAGAAAGAACTCTAAAATAGTGTGCTCCATATGGTGAGAGGTTTGCTAGGGCAACAAGGAGAGATGGCAAGGAGGGTGAGACCTCAAAGATGTTAAAGGAGAAGGATGTCCTGCACAAGGACAACTTGGTAAAGCTTTGGCAAGAATATGCCAAGAGCAACAACCCTGCCGACTACTAGAACATGTGTCGTGCATGGATGTTGCACTTGTTGGCAACATTCCTACTCCCTGATACCAACTATTGTGTCCTGATTTACATAATGCACTCCTTGGATGATGTAACTGCCATAGGACAGTTAAATTGGGCAAAGCTGGTGCATGGGAGTATCTTGAAGAAGATGAAGTTGTTGAGGGAAAATGTTCAGATGAGGAGAAGAGGAGAGAAAGGAAAAATCACACTCTACACAATAGGGTGTGTCATGTGCCTTTGCGTAAGTAAATAATTTCGTACTTTATTTTCATCTAGATTGTTACAATGATACATAGGGATAGTTACATATGAATTATATTTTTCTCTATTAAATGTAGGTTTGGACATATGAGATGACAAGAATGGCAAAGCCAACATTCCTTGACTCCAAGCCAAGGATAAAGAAGTGGGTTGCACCTGTGAAGAAATTGATGGATATAGGGTGTGTGGACCCTAAAGATGTAAGAATCGTTGTTCTTTGTTACAAAAGTAATATACAACATAATCATATATGTAGTTTTGTGACACATTGTTTAATTTTTTGGACTGGTTTGTAAACAGATGAAGTTGGACCAGGGTGATGGTTGGCAAGCTACAAAGGCAGTAAAGGACTTTCCCTATTACCTTGCGACAAATAAGGCAAAGAGCAAGCCAATGGTAGAGAAGGTGGCAGTAAAGCCAATCATCGCTAAGGAAGTATCTACTATGAACTCCAGCCTGGAAAGAAGAATCCACCACCTTGAGGAGGAGTTGATGATGCAAAGGAAATTTGCATGAGGATAACAGTGGAAGCTTTTAATGACCTCCAATAGGAGAAGAAGAGGCTAGAGAGAAGAATAACCGAACTGGAGGAGGAGAATAGAATTCTGAGGAGGAAGGGGGAGAGGAATGTGATAAAGTACAGTCACCTGCAAGTGAGTTCACACACTTTACTGAGGGGTTTGCCTCAATAAATGTCAATGAAATCAATGACAGGACTGAGGTGCTGCACAAGAAGGTTATGGCAATGGAGGAAGAAGAAAATAAAAGAGGTGTGGAGAAGGGAGACACACCAAGGACACTAGGCAAGCTGCGCTTGAAGAGAAAATGTGTTGAAGAGCAAGGAGCAGAGGAATAGATGCCTGAGAAAGAAACTGTTGCTACAGAGAAATAGGACAAAGAAGAAGGTGATGATGGTTCTGGCTAAGAAAAATCTGTACAAGATGAAGAAGAAAGAGGGCAGGAAAAAAGGGAACAATCAAACAAAGTTAGCAAAGAAGAAGGAGGAAAAGAAGAAGAGCCAAAGAACAAGATGATAAAAAGAAAGTAGAGGACAGAGCATGTAATGGGCATCATAGAAAAAACATAAAGAAAAGAAGGGAGGAAAAGGTAAGGTCGCATTTACTTTTAAGTATAGCAGTCCTTAAAGTATATGTGTGAACATAAGAGTAACTATGTGAATAGTAAAGTAACTACAAGAATATAACAGTTACGCGATTGATAGAGTAATTTTATAAAATGAAAAATTATTGTTGTGCCTAATAAACTAATTGTAGGACATATAGGTATGGTGTAACTTGTTAATGAAGATGAATTCTAACATGAACTGCACTTTGTTGACAGCACAAGCTCTCCAATTTCATAGGTTTTGAACATTTAAAAAAAAGGACACCACGGAAATTGTCCATCACTTCATGGACAACATAGAAGAACTATAAGAATTGGTTATTTTAATATTCCATTTGTCAAGTGTACATATACACATTACTTATTCAATATCTAACTCATATGTATCACATCTATAATAATTGGCAGGTCAAATAGAGAGTGGAGATTCAACAAGGATACTTGGTGCACGGGGAAGGACCTCACTGCCCTCCTATATAAGGATCAGATAATGCAATCACCTATAAGAAACTAATGTAGTGTAACTATTTATAACAAAAATTTGGATTGCTAACATAAGCTTTTGGATTTTTTTAGTTTCTGGACTGCTTTGTGCAAATGCTCAAGGAGAGCACAAGCAAGAGGAGGAAGAAGGGGTTGTCATGGCACTGCTTGAGCACTTATGCTCCGGTAAGACAAGCAAACTTGTGATACAAAATTACAGAAAATTACTAAAGATACACACACTAAAACTTAGAGATGTGCATTTTTAAATTTTGTATTTGCAGCAACAGCTGGCAATTGATGTGGAGAACATCACCCTAAAGGATATTGACATGCTTTCTCCACTCTTCAATGTTCCCTTGAAAGAGTGGGCCACGATGGACTCTGTATTCACGATATTAAACAATGGCAACCACTGGCACTTGCATGAAGCAAGCTTCAGGGATGGTGCGTACAGGTCATATAACTCAATGAGTGGAAGTGGCAAATCAAAGAAAGAATTCATTAGATGGGTAAGCAATAAAAAAAGTAACTCTAATAATAATGAGTTGAAAGAAATAATGTTGGTTGATTGATAATCAATAAAATTTATGTTTTTTTTGCAGGTGGGTATTGCCCACAAATTCTTTAGGGGGGCACCAGACAAGGGAAGCCAAATGTCACAATGGGAATGGGAGTACCCACAATGCCAACAGCAGGAAGAAGGCTTTGTTGACTGTGGGGTCTTTGTGATGAAGTATCTTGACTGCCTAGTCAATGACAAGCAGATGGACTTCACTTCCAAAGACATGCCAGCAATAAGGGATGCCATTTTCCAACGAATGTTGAGATAGGGAAGATGCAGCCTATCCAAGAAGATGGAAAAAAATGCCAATGATGATGCCAAAGAAGGTCCAGGGGAATAGCATAAGGAAGAGGAAAATCAGGAACAGAACAAGCAAGAAGAAGGGCAGAAACAAACCCAAGATGCAGATGTGCAAGAACAAAAAGATAAGTATGAAGAAGTTGTTTCAAGCCTGGACAGATGGTTGAAGTCTAACTGAATACTCTTTTATTAAGTGAAATGTAATGAAAACAATTTGGTATTGGAATAATGATCTGTAACTGTTATAAGATACATTAACTAATGTGTTGGAAGTCTGAAATTACATTTACTCTAAATCAATTTATAAGAGGAGTATTTCTGGGTTTAATGGATAATTTTTTATGCTTTATATGTGGTATTCTTGCATGAATAGCTACTATGTGCTTGTATGAAGATATAGACTTGTCGTTACCATTTAATCAAGAGAGAAACATGTTGGAATCACAACACAGTTGGTTTGATGCGAGGGGAATGTCATTGAAAATTTGGATGATAGATTATGCACTTTAATGGAGAAATTGTGGTTATATAGTTCAACATGTAATCAAAAAGCATGTCAAATAAACTCACTAAAAAAGAAGAGTGATCAGGTAATCCATAAAGTAATTATCTAAAAACTAAAGTAACTATGACAATAGAAAAGTAATCCTAGAAACCAAAAAGTAACTTTTATACATTATAAAGTAACTCTAGAAGAGGAAGGTAAATAAAAAATACAAAACCAATGTATGTGAATCATAGAGTAATAGTGGACATTTTGTAAGTAACTGTCTGAACATGAAAGTAATTGTTCTAATCCAAAAGGTAACTATTTCAGAAGAGAAGTATCCATTGGACATAGAGAAACAATATTGTTCAAAGAGTAACATTTTATCATAAATTATACTTTATAACATATTCAATTTCTACATACAACTGCTAGAGCTCAAGGGGTAACACATATAACGGTGATGCCACAACACCTTCACTAAGACTATGTCCTTCTTCCTCAAATTTTGCACATGCTTATCCAAGATCAACACATGACCCTCAACATAAGAAACATCCTCCTCCAACTCAACCTACACTTGATGTGCCATCTATTTTGTATTTGGATGACACTTCCTAAGCATGTAAACATGAAATACATTATACAACTTGTGCAAATCTGGTGATACTTCCAGCTTGTATGTCACCTTCCCAGCATGTGCCAATATAGGGTATGGTCCCAAAAACCTAGGAGCCAATTTACCTTTCTTACCGAACCTCTACACTCCCTTCCAAGGGAAAACCTTGAGATACACGCGGTCTCCAACTTGGAACTCTAGCATTCTATGAGGATTATCAGCATACGACTTCTATCTATCCTGGGCTACCTTCAATTGTTGTTATATAACCTTGATCTTCTTTGTAGTCTGTTGCACTAACTCAAGACCCAAAAGCTAATATTATTCTACATCATACATGCAAAGTGATTGATAACATCTTTAATGCAAAGAATCATATGGTACCTTATCTATGCTTCTCTAATAGTTGTTGTAGAAACTCAATCAAACTCATATGGTCATCTCAACTGTGAAGAAATTGCAAAACGCATGCCCTCAAAAGATCTTATAATGTCTAAATAGTCCTTTCTGATTGGCCATCTATCTGTGGGTGGATAGTTCTGCTAAACCTCACTTTTGTCCCCAAAGTTGTATGTAGACATTCCCAAAACCTATTTGTGAACTTTGGACCTCCATCAGATACTATGGTAATTAGTATACCATGTAAACAGACCATCTCATCAACGTAGATATGTACCAACTTTTCTATTGTATAAGTTGTCTTGATCGGCAAGAAGTGAGCTGACCTAGTCAATCTATCAACTATCACCGAAATGGAATCATGACTTTTGGTTGTTCTAGGAAGACCAACCACAAATCCCATGGTTATATGATCCCATTTCCATTGAGGTATTTGCAAAGATTGTAATGTCCCTATACACTTTTGATGCTCCATCTTGACTTGTTGACATACTGGACACATGGAAACAAACTATGCCACATCATGCTTCAACCCTGGCCACCAATACAAATCCTTCAGATTAAGATACATCTTTGTACTTCCAGGATGCATCACGTATATCAAGGAATGATATTCCTCAAGTACCATCTCCCTTAGGAGATCAAAATCTGAAACCACTATCCTATTGTGGAAACACATTATCCCATCATCTAACTCATGGAAGCCATCATGCTTCCCACTGCCAACCTATGATCTAACATTTTATATCACAACATCATTCCTCTATGTGTCTTTGATCTCCTGTATCAAGGTAGGCTTAACCTATAATTTTTCTATCAATCCTGCCAATAGAGACACCTCTAACTATACGTTCATCTGTTGAAGCGACACTAACATGTCCCTCTTGTGACACACCATGGCATGTAATTGAGCCTTGTCTACAGATGATAACGAATATGGATTCCTTCTTAGTGCATCAGCTACCACATTTGCCTTCCTTGGATGATAGTTTATCGTGCAGTCATAATCTTTGATAAGCTCCATCCATCTCCTCTACCTCATCTTCAACTCCTGCTTCAAGAAGAAATACTGAAGGCTCTTGTGATAAGTGAATATATGGCACTTCTCCCCATACATATAGTGTCTCCAAATCTTTAGGGAAAGAACTAGTACTACTAACTCTAGATCATGTTTTGGGTAGTTCTCCTCGTGTTTCTTAAGTTTTCATGAAGCAAAAGAAATCACATTCTTGTCATGCATTAGCACGCATACCAAACCATTCTTCTAAGCACCACTAAAGTGATATAGCCTTTCCCTTGTTCTAGAATTAGTAACACTAGAACACTTATAATCTTCTCCTTCAGAAACTACAAAGAATGTTAGCACTTGTCATCCCCAAAAAAAGCACACCTTTCCTGCTCAACTTGGTTATGGGTAACACTACAACATTGAAATTCTTAATGAATATCATGTAGTAACCTATTAGACCTATGAAGCTTCAGACCTCAGTTGATGTCTTGGGCTTCTCCCATCCCAGAACTGACTCCACCTTCTTTCGGTCTATACAATCACCCTTAGCTAATATGACATGACCAAGAAAAGATACCTCAGTTAACCAAAACTCACACTTGCTAAACTTGGCATACATTCGGTGTTGCCTCAACAACTCTAAAACCTGACAAAGATGTTGCTCATGCTGATGACTATCCCTGGAGTTTACTAAGATATCATCTATGAATACTATCACAAATTGATCCTGATACAGTCTCAGCATCTTGTTCATCAAGTCCATAAACATTGTTGGTGCACTGGTTAGCCCAAACAGTATAACCACGAACCCATAATGGCCATACCTAGTACAAAAATAAATCTTAGGTATGTGATCCTCCTTGATCCTCAATTGGTGATATCTAAACCTTAAGTCTATCTTGGAGAACACTCTAGCACCTTTGAACTGATCAATCAAATCATAAATCCTTGGCAATGGGTACTTGTTCTTCAATGTGACCTTGTTCAACTATTGGTAGTCTATGAAAAGCCTCATAGAACCATCCTTCTTGATCACAAACAACACTAGAGCACCCCAAGGGGAAGTGCTAAGTCTTATGAAATCCTTCTCCAGCAACTCCTACATCTCAGTCAGTGCCATCCTATAAGGCAACTGAGCTTCGGTTGTGTTCTAGGAACTAGATTGATCCCAAAGTTAATCTCTCTAGGAGGTGAAGCACCAAAAAAATAATCTAGAAAACCCTCCGAAAACTCATGCACTACATGTATCTCCTAGATACTAGGACTCCTCGCCTTGGTATACACAACATGTTTTGAGTAATCCTCACACCCTTGTTTCATCAGCTAATTGTAACGACCGTCTCGCGAAAACAGGATTAACTAATGCGGAAGCGAATTATTTGCAGCGGATTACTGAAAATCACTGAAAATTAAAACCATTTATCAAAGAGATCCATTCACCGGAAAACTCTTTAACCATGAACCAAAGTATTTCAAATTCATCCTGGTTCACAAGTACACGACCTGTACCATTCCTTTTCAAGGATTACAACATTGACTGCCCTGTTAACAAATATACACAGGCAGTATAAAAACTTCGAGGCACTAAGCCAAAACTCAGATTGATACATTTAAAACTCCGAGGACCTGAGAGTACAGAGACGACACATAAGACTACTATCTATATGACTAGACAGACAATATCTCCACCTGAGATCTCATTGTTGTCCTTGTTGTTGATGTTTCTTCTGCTCATCTCTATTCTAGGGATTTCTTGCCTTGCCTTCCATACATACCTAAAAATGTTTTCCCACGGGGGTGAGACAATTTAAAATTGCCCCAGCGAGAGATATAACTCTCTGCCAAAAACATTATTATTGCAGTTTATCAAATTAAAACTGAGTAGGGGTTACTTTTACATTATCAGGTAGAATTATTCATCATAGAACAGAATAAGATAATCTCCATTCTCAAGGAGGTCATTGCATCTACCCATGGTAGATAAGTAATTCATCTGTCTATTTTGCAGAGAATATAAAGAAACATAATTAACATTTATCTACTAAGGAATGCACAAAGAAATGCAACATCAGCCAATGAATCTATGTATTCAATCCTTAAGCAAACATGCTATATGGCTGATTACATTTTACAATCACACTTATGCCCTGAGGAGATGAGGTATACCGCTCATACTCCAACCGACCACGGTTACGTAAAGCATCGGTACCACACATAGGTCAATGGAAGAGCCGGATTCCCATGACCTCAACTATCTCGGTCAGTACGAGATAACATGCAGGACATCTTGTGTCTCTTGTAGATAGCTTTCCAGGGTATACTGGCAACATCGCTATTAGAGTTATAGCCCATAGCATATACTCTCTTTAGGATATGGCCCGTAGCCAATGCCCGGTATTATTTTGTGGAGTCATGGCCCGTAGCCATGCTCTTATTGGGGTATGGTCCGTAACCAATCCCGTTCATAGGACATAGCCCGTAGCAATGCCTATGGGGCATAAGGATATAATTTCCCAATTACCCCCACATATTCAAAAATATGTGTTCCGAGTAAACTCGTTTCACCATTCAGCTAATTCTGACGCTGATGGATCTGTGATCAGGGCAACTACATTTTATGGTATCAATTGATTAATTAAGTACATTATCATATTCTTTTAGCATCAGCCAAGTTTCCAAACATAAATTAATAAGACAAATGCTATAAAGAAAACATGTACTATTTCCATTAATCACTTCTCAGTCTTTATAAGACATGGGGATCTCAGTCCCTCATTTCAATACTGGGAATTTTCATTCCTTTGCAACTCAATGCCATAATCATATGGTTCTGGGTATTCAAACCCTTAGCTCATCATTGAGCATTATTACCACTTTTTCGGGTAATTATCACCTTCAGGTCACCTGACCAAGGTAAATATGATGCTTATTACATAAACATCTTCTCATGGCACTTAAGGCCCATTACTTCTCTTATTACCTCATACTAGGCAATAAGGTATAGCATGGCACATAAGGCCCAATAAACAATGTCAATACATAAAATGTCATAGCTCATACCTGGCTATGTTCATCATCACATCATACCTGCATGGTTAGTACAGATGATAATACATCAATTTCATATCAGCACCATGCAAAACAATATATAACATCATTATTCAAGGGTTACACCACTATTCCCTTACCAGGGTTAGGGTTTCCCATTTCTCATTGATTCAGACCCTCTTGAGTTAACCAACTTTATCTTGTATTAAGGTATTTCCCCTCTTAATACATTCCATCACAGAATACTCACCCTTAGCATATAATGCATAGGCCACACATTAGAATTGTCCAGCTATCTCACATGATATGGACTTATCTTAGTTTAAGGCATAACTTTATTATAAAGTTGCCTATAAACAATCGCAATGATACACCCTCAACTAGGGTTTCATAAGGATACATCCTCAACCAGGGTTCACAATGATACACCCTCCACTAGGGTTTCACAAGGTTACACCCTCAACCAGGGTTCACAATGATACACCCTCCACTAGGGTTTCACAAGGATACACCCTCAACTAGGGTTTACTAACATCCTAATTAGTGATTTCACATGTAGACAACCTCTTATTAAGGTTATACATTGAATCAGCCTCAATTAGGGTTTACATCATGTATTGGGTCCATGCATTTGTTATGCATTAATGACTAGTACCATTAAAGGTATCTCCCACCTAATCACATTAGGTTTTCAAAAAGGTTTGATCAATTAGACCTTCAATAACATGAGGTATCTAATTGAATTAACCAAATTGAACCACACTCAATTCTAATCAATGGAACTTCAACCAATTGGATCATCAACTCAATCATCATTTGAATCATGGCTCGCCCCTCAATTGGGACTTCAATTATGGTCTGATCTCAATGGGATTAGGGTTTATAAACACCAATTAGAGCTTTGAAGTTGATCATCAATCATGGTACTAATTGTGTTTCAATTGATTGCATTGGACCTTCAACCATTGAATTCATGGAACCAATCATCAATTGAACCTATGCTCATACTTCAATTGAGTTTAATAGGTCAACCTTCAACTAATTTGACCCTCAATTGACCCTCAATTGGTCATCAATTAGGGCTTGATTCAATTGAATTAGGGTTTGGAATCGAAGATCCAACAACACTCATCAATGCAAGATTGGTTACTTTGAAACTATTGAACCATTATCCAAATTGGGTATGACCTGACCCCAAACGGTCTTGAGGTCGTTTGGATGACCTCCAAAAGGTCTTGAGACCGTTTTCCCATCATATCACTCAAATCCAAGCCATCCAATTAAGGTTTGGATCATTGGATTGATCACCAAATCAACATTGCATTGTATAACAACTTGGTACCTTTAGACCTTCAAACACCTAACCATACTCAACCCTAGACCTCCAAACGGTCTTGGGTGACAACAAAACGGTCTTGAGACCGTTTGGATGAGCTCCAAATGGTCTTGAGACCGTTTGGCCCATCCAACCTTTGGATTCTAGTGAAAAATCATCATGGATTGGTCTATCGAGTTGATCAACAGATCAGCACTACATTGCAATATGATTAGTACCTTTGGACCTTCAATTAGTCAACTATGCTTGACCCCAGACCTCCAAATGGTCTTGAGGTGACCCCAAACGGTCTTGAGACCGTTTGGATGATCCCCCAAACGGTCTTGAGACCGTTTGGGCTAATCAACCCAAAATCTCAAATTAGCTCATTGTGATTTCAGCACTGATTTCAATTAGGGTTAGCCCAATTGATTAGCCTTCAACTCATGACTCGTTTGGAATTAATCCATCAAATTTGGTGAGTCATTATATCACATCATTAGGAACAGTAATCCCAAACGGTCAACGTTTGGTCAACGCACTCAAACGGTCTTCAGACCGTTTGCCCAAAAAGTTCAATTAAATCAGATTGAAAATCAGCACTTAATCCAATTAGGTTTCCCTGATTGATTAGGCTTCAACTCACGATTACTTTGGAGTTAATCCCTCAAATTTGGAGGGTTATTAATAAACATAATTATGAATAGGAATCCCAAACGGTCAACGCTTGGTCAACCATCTCAAACGGTCTTGAAACCGTTTTCTCCCAAATGGTTTCAAACCGTTTGCCCTTAAACGGTTTTCTGAAACCGCATAGCCAATCAAATTAAAACGATTTGGAGTAGCTATAAAAACGGTTTTGCTTGGTAATTTTCTTTGGATAAGCATCTAGGATGATGTAATCATCCCCTTCCTTCGAACAACCAAGAACAGCAACCGTTCTTGATGGAAATTGCAGCAAAGAAACAAGAGTGTATCAAATTGAAGAAATCAATCAACAAAGCATAGAGAATTGATGCAATAGCAATGTTTAAGGGTTTGAGTTATAAAACCCGCCTCAAATTGAGATCCAAAGCTCCAAGCTCACGCCATTAATGGTGGATGAAGCTCTTGCAACTCCCCCTAGTCTCGTCCTCAAGCTTTTGATTGCAAAAGTTGGCTAGGGTTGAAGAGGAGATCGAAATAAGAAGGAATCCATAATTTATTTTCGATTTCCACCATGAAATCATGGAGAACGAAGGTCAAGGGATTACCCACAGGTTGGGGACGTGCTCCCTGCTCCTCCCTAGCTCCTTGGTCGGTTTTGCAAGGAAGGGGAAGAAGAAAAATCCGAAAAAGGCCTTGGTTTGGGCTTGGAATGGCACTTTTATAAGGAAATTGATGAGAGAGAAAATGCCTTATAAAAATCCAATTACTCCCAATAAAGTGGCCGCCTCTTCCCCCTCAACTACCTTGGGTACGAGGCAACTTCCTTGCCTTTTATTCCCCTTCATTATCCTCAATTTAAATAAAAGCAAATTAAGCACCTTAATGCTTATTATATTAATATCCCATATGTGAGTGGAAATTACTTTTCTTTATAATAAGGTGAGTGGAATTTCACCTACTTAAGATATTTTCGTTCCTTATCTTAGCAAAGGAACGTCCATCCTTATTCAAAATCAACCCAAAACATTTTGGTTGAAAGCCCTTCAATTATTTTTATTCATTTTTGCCCTAAATCGAATTAGGGTTTCAATTAGGCATTATTCTTGATTATTTTAATGTCAAGATTCTCTCTCCTATAACTTAATTCAAATAAGGAGTCCCTCTCATTTTATTTGCTCTAAATGATGCTAAGAAATATTAGGGACCTTGTTGAAGTGGTAATTTGCATATTGAACCCTAGATTTTGGGTAAATTGCACATTACACCAAAACTAGGTTTTAATGCACAAGGATTGCTTTACAAGCTTAATCTTGGTGTCCAAGATTGTGGAAATCATACCACTACATCATATTCATTCTTATGATGTTTCAACATCAGAGGAACATTTTATCATACAACATTTGCAATTTAACCCCTCAACTTGGGTAATTTGCACTTTAGTCCAAAATAAGCAAACATTGCTTCAACATTGTTCAAACAGGACCAAAATTGAAACATAGGTTCCTTTTGAGCCTTAATTACTTTTCACAAGATGAGATTAAGAATATAATCATCTTTCTTAATCAAAACACCTAGGGTTAAAGCATAACCCAGGTCAGGGATGTTACACTTCTCTTCTATCACAACCGACACCAAACATGTAGGAAGAATCTTTCTATCTCCGTAGAAAGTCCAAGAGACATCTCCACAACAAAATGTCACCACTTGGGAACTATAGTCCAAAACAACCTGGTACTTCTCCAACGTATCCATCCCTAGGATCTCGTCAAATCCATGCATGTCAAGTGGCATAAGATCCACTTGAATGTTAGGTCCTGAGAAAGAAAGAACGAAATACGGAGACACCTCCCGCAACTCAAAGGAACCAACTAAAGGGGTTTTTAGAAAACAGTTATCAGTTCTACTACAAACAAGTAGATAGCATCTACTTATTACCTCTCTAGTAATAAATGAGTGTGTTGCACCCAGGTCAACCAAAACAAATAAAGAAGAAGAAGCCAATAAGTTAGAATGAAAATGTTTCATCTAATATGTCATGACCTCTGGGTTAACCACTCCCTCCTACTAACTCATAGCATAGAATCTAGTCATCGCTAGTTGTCATCCTCATCCTCTGCCAGTTGGTATAGATGACCCTACCTGTTATGCATGACCACGTCTTCTACCACCACCATTTTTGTACTTCTATTTTGTGACCCCCACTAGTTCTACCTCGGCTACTATGTCACTTACTCATCCTTTATAGGGCAAGACCACTCACATGCCCAACTTACCCACACTTGAAACATGTCCTAGAATCGTATTGCGGCCTAAAGGGCCCTATCATTGATACTGACATGGCATTGTTCACCCCTACCGGCAGAAAGTTGTGACCTCTACCCTTACTCAAGGACCATTCTTATGGTACTCATGATCTCGTCTCAAAAAAAAGTTGATCTATGTTGTGAATGTGATGATGAGAAACTTGACTTCTTGAATCTACTAGATGATTTTCCTTGAATTTGAGTTGGTTTCTTCCTTTCTTTGGCTTCACGCTTATCCAGAGAAGACCTCTCAATGCTCCTCATGGAATCCACATGGTTAGAGAACTTCTCCCTATTCTCCAAAGCATATGATGTTGTAGACAAACTCGAGCCCAGACCCTTTTTGAACCTTCAGATTCTCTCCTTCTCTATTGTTACCATATAATGACAGAACCTCAAAAGCTCCATGAACCTTGCCTCATAGACGTTGATAGACATCGAACCTTGGCGCAACTGTTCAAATTGAGTTATCTTCTCATCCAAGTATGTATCAGGGAAGTAGCAGCTCGTAAAAACTCTCACCAAAACTCTTCCCAACTCACCACAACTCTTGGCCTCTTCTCCTCTTATATGGCCCACCAATGGCTAGAATTTCCCTTCAATGGGTAAACAACATGTTTTTCCTTGTCCTCTTTTGGGATGTTCAGGATCTTAGATGCCTTATCCAACTTAGTTAATAATGCGGCCCTATTTTAGGGCTTCATCCTTTGTCTTTTTGCATAATAATTACATTTAAACATCATAGATTACAAGATATTTCCTCCAATATGATCTTTGATGACAAATGCACTTATGCCAACTTTTGTATGTATTTCAGGGCACTTATGCATGCATTGATGCATGGTAGAGAGATGAAGAATGTCTTTGGGTTCTTACACCCCAAGAGTGGACCTATCTCTTCCCTGAGCTTCCCTTGGAAGCACAAGAGCAATTCAAAGCAAAATGAGGATACGTGAAGAAGTTGAAGTGGAGATCAGCACCAAGAAGCCCCAAAATAGTCATCGCATATCACCACAGTCGTGGGGAATTAAGTTCCAAAAGTCACAGGGCAATCGCCAAATTTGTACTGAATGACCACAGTCGTGGTCAGCAAAATGGCCACGGTCACTGAAGACACCACGAATGTGGTCCTCGGAATGGTCGTGGCTAGCACTACCCAACTCTCGCGTGATCAGCATAATGACCATGGTAATTTATGCATGAAGACCCCAAAAATCAACAGGGACTTGGCTCAATTTACACATGAATGACCACAGTCGTGTCCATCAACATGATCGAGGCCCTTGAAGGCCACCTCACCCGTGGTGAACACCACGACCATGGTGAGCTGAAGACAAAATGACCTTAGAGCGACCTCGTCCATGGATACATCCTCCAACACGGACGTGGTACCCTCTACCCAACAGGACTGTGGCACCTCACCACGACCATGGCCACCATACACACTTACACTTCAATTCCACCTTCCATCTTGACCACTCCACTACCCACGATCATACCATGAAACCCCCACCATGGCCATGGCCCCTCACCATGGCCGTGGTGACCACCTAAACCTACCCATTTTCTCCACTATTTTTCCCATTTCCCCCCCACTTACCCTAGTGTCTCCCCACCACCTATATATACATAGGTGGTGGCCACAACATAAAGGTTAGATTCCCTTAGCCCCTTTCTAGCTACTCTAGAGTTTCTTCATCCCCTTCCTTGCATTTACTCCACTCACCTACCTCCCACTCCATATTCCACTCCATTTCTACCATACAAACCTAGTTTTCTAGGTTTATAATTCCCCATATCTCCATGTTTTTCACCCCCCCCCTGGAGGAGGATCCACGCCCTACATCAGCTAGGAGGTGAAGTAGAAGAAGCTACTCTGAGCTCCATGGATTCCTACCACATTCTTATCATTTCGTTTCTCTTTTGTTTGAACATGTCTAGCTAAGCCCCTAGTGGTGGGTTGTTTGGGGTTAAAATGTGACTTTGATACCATGTTGTGGGGAAATAACTTGTATTGAACATAATTTCATTCTATGGTAATTGTGTCTTGCTTCTATCTCATTTCCCATTATCTTGCATGTGGTTTGTGCTTTGAAACATAAATTTCTTATTTTGTGATGCTTGATGACACTTAGCTTCTAGGGGAAAATGGAATGTATGTGGCAACCTTAGGAATTTCTCCTAGGTCCTATTAGTGGATCCCTAGCTAGCCTCCTTTATTCCTACATACATATCCCTTCTTCTACAAGTGGGTGTGAGATCTAAGTAGCTAGTGTAAGTATGATTAATGTAATTTCCTAGAGTTTTCTAAAGGCTAGATGGCAAGTAACATGATGTGAAACACCGTCATCTCTACTCCCATTCCTACCCTTCAATCTCAATTGCACTAATACCATTTACCCTATAAACCTAGACTTACTAAGTCCTATTAGAATTACATCAACTAGTGGTATAGGGTATATTCTAATAGCCATTGCCTTGTTGTTTGGTTTGGTAATCTAGATTGAAATATGAAATTGCATGTTATGTTAACCTCCCCCCCAACTAATATCAAGTTTCATTCCCAAACGGACCACCTATCCATCATATTGCTTAAAATTTACCCTTTCCTTCTTAGCTTGTTAATGCTAGCTTAGTTAATTGCCTTTGTTAATTCTTAGTTAATTGTTTAGTTCTTGATAGTTTGTTCTTGCTCAAGTAGTAGGGCTCCTTTGAGGTTTCTTGTATTAATTTATCTAGCTAGTGATAACTTAGGCTCTTGCTTGTCTTATTGATTATCTTGCATCTTAGTTGATAATTTGACTTGCTAGTGTAGTATAACTCCTTGCTCTAAGCTTAGTTGCTTGTCTTGCCTAGTTTGCCAATCTTACTTGTTTAGGGTAATCTAGGGTTTTTGTTAACCTAGTTTCCTTCTTGTTGTTTCTTGCTTGCAATTGTAGGGTAATCAAATAAAACCAACTTTAAACCCTCATATCCTAGATTGTGCTTTAGGAACATAGCTAACATTAGCCTAGCTCTAGTGCCCCCTCTATCCCTAAGGATTGACCCTAATCCTACCACTAGAGTATACTATAGCACAACCCTGTGCGCTTGCGGGTACGTGTGATTAGTTGAGCCTGTGTGTTGGACTAGGTCCATATATAAATTTTGAGAGATCTATGTGTATTACTTTAGGGTTGCACCTAGTCACCTGTAGTTGTCTAGTGTGTGGCCTTGAGAAGATCGCACCAAGATTTTTGGCACTATTGTCGACTATTGAGGCGCTTGGCCTAGCAAGTTAGCGTAGCTTAGCTTTTCCTACCTCCCTCACCATTGCTATTCATTATTCTTTGTTTACTTTTGCATACTATCGTTCTAACTTGGCTTTTGTTTCTTGTTTGTGTATTGTGCAGGTGATAGTTGTGCATGCATAATACACATTTGACTTGTATCGACTTGGTGCTATACGACCCCGATATAGGTAGAAGGAGACACCAAAGCCGATGCAAACAACACCAATCATCTGAAATGGATGACAATGGTTCTCATGGTGAAGTCGATGGTGAATCTCAACCACAACCCAACCACCCTCTCCATGAGTACTTCACCCCGGGGAACTACAACTCCCAAATTACCACCCTTGTTGACCAAACGTTAGGTCAACAATTCTCCATTCCACCTGCCCTTCTCAGATTCTATTATGACCCACTCTGAGTTTAACTAGTAAGTATAGTGATTTGTGCATCACCATGTTGATTAAGTTAAGATAAGTTTTCAAGATATGTTTAGTTCTTTGATTAAGTTGAGTCAATCTAGTTTGTATGTTTTCATGCTTTGAGGTTGTAGTGGATCTCGTGCTTGAAAGTTTGCAAAATAAATCACTTGAATCGAACCACTGAGGAAAAAGAAATGACATTTTCAAGTTTGTTGGTTTAAGAATGCAATTTACCCATTAGTATTACCCCCCTTTCCCTTATCCCCTTCCTCTCGATCGGGTAGGGCATCACTTGAAGCGGGCGCACATAGCAGCGGCCCGATCGACCAGCAGAGGAGAGGGCAGGGTGATTTTTAGGGCTCCTTAGAGCCGAGCTACCTTGGCTTCATCTTCCTTCTTCTTCCTCTCTTCCTCGCCCCAACCACCAGTGGCCTTGACCTACTTGAGCAACGCTAGCCAACAGCAGTTGCAGCTGCAAGGCGTCATCCAGGGGCCCATTCTGGCACAACAAAGCACCTCAAATCGACCTCATTGACTCTGACCTTGAGGTCTAAGCTCGAATCCACAGCCCCAGCCGCAAGCAGCGACGACCAGCCAAGCTTCTTCTTCCTCTTTACTTCCTGTGTGCGAGGTGATGTTGTTGCTTATAGCAGGTCTGAATCCAGGGCAGTTTTAAGGTTGAAGACGAACATGTGGATGCCCGGAAGCGATCTTTGGTGGATTTGAGTTGAATTTCGGCCACCTCGGTCGTCTGTGAGTAGAATCTCACTCACTAAGCAGTACTAACTCCATGAAACGGATGATTTCAGTTAGATTTGTGTTTTTCACAGGTAACATCGACTACCCAAGTGTCGTGTAGTCTTGGCGTCGCCTGAATTTTTATTTCACATTTCTCTTCTTCACATTTTGCATGATCCTAGTTTATTTGATGATTTGCACGATTTGAATTGTTGGAATTTACATGGTTGATCAAATCCTAATTTCCTCAGTTCAAGAGATTGAAGATAGTGGCACGACTTACTTTGTGCACGACCCCAGGGTTACAGTAGTTGCATAGTTTAGGTATAAACCCAGATTGTACAATCCTAGTAATTTAACTAGTTGCACATTTTCAAAGAAAAAGACGATGACATGCAATGTTTCAATGGAAACTTGTTTGCACGCTCCAAGTTATAGTTAATGTGTGTGGTTAGTATTAACACAAATCGACACATTTCTCAAGGACATCATTAGAAATTCTCAGTTATTATTAATAATTCTTGCGATGATAAGTGATTAACTCTTAATTAATTTATATGATGCACAACTTAGGATTAGGGTTGATGTGCATGTTTTTCCAAGAAAGCACAAATAATTTACAGGTGCAAATGATGGTTACTCGTATGTCAAGTAATTAACTCTTATCAGTATATTAAGAAGTTGAATTGCATGATTCTAGTGTACAAGTGCCAAATGGACATGTATTCTATTTAGTTAAGAATTTTAGTCTGCCTACATGTATAGTATGTTGATTACTCAGTATATTATAGTGTTTTGAATATACTACCCTGCCAAGTTTAGAATGATATACATGTTGTATTATAAACTTCAAATAAATAGATGTGGTACCATAGAGATACCAGAGACAAGTGTAAGTAAGAGAAAGATACAATATAGTAAGAGTTTTTCAAGAGTAATAAAATAATAGACTTAGGAGCCCTGATCACCGTAGATTCCCTATGAGAGGTATGTGTCGTAGGGATGGAACGACCTAACCCTGGCAGTGTCCAGTATACAGGGGTCGGAACGTACTAACAGGTGGTATGGGGGATGAAGCCCTAGTGGAAGTCTCCTTAAAATACAACATGTAGTGTCCAACATCAACCAGAGGTCTTGGTGGCACTAGAGTACAGAAAATCCAATAGGTGGCTTGACTCTCCGCCTGTGTGCTCAAGTTAGAGGAGGAGTCCAGTTTTACGGCCCATAGGTGTGTCGAGGCTAGAGAGCCATTTTCCTGTTGAAGACCAGTGACGTTGTCAGGCTTAACGTCTCGGGTGTGTCAGCTAAGTCTTGTACAGTAAGATCGTATTTTGTTACGATTCTTCATATGTAGAGTACACTGCATATGATCAGGGCATAAGCTAAAATATGATAATATAAGTTTTAAAGAATTTCTTATAAGTAAGAAAGGCTAGAAGATTTGAGTACAATTTCATAGTAGTTGTTCTTACATGTAATTTTGGCATTCAATGTTATCTAACTGTATTGTTTTAGATCTGCTCAGTGTAGTAATTCATGTATTTATTTCAGTTTAATAAACATAAAATGAGTTATTTGTGATGTTTGGGTGAAATTCAATTCACTGAGCCAGTAACTCACCATCCTACTAAAAATGTTGTTCAGGTCGACGTCAGCACAAGGAAGTTGAAGGATCTTATCACCCAGGCTCTTAGAAGGTAGTTCATAGTTAGAATAGAGGTCTCTTAGTCCTTTCCCCTCAATTCTTTGGAATGTGGTGTGGTACAGAGAGAATGTAATGTAATATGTAGTCTAGTTTTAAGTTATCTGTTGTGCTTTATATTCTGCATGAAAAATGTAATATGTTGTGTAAATCTGCTTTACCTACCTAGTAAAGTAAATAGTAGTTGTAGTTTAGTAAGATTTCAATTTATTCCAAGTTATAAGATTTTCCTTTAAGTTAATTTTAAGTTATTAAGAAAAGAAAAAGTTAAGGGTGGTTTATCAAGGTTGACTCTCCGATCTTCAGAATCATTAGAGATGGTACGAGGATCGGGGCATCACAAACTCCTTCCTACTTACTATGGGATGGAGAATGAGAACCCCTACCACCATATCAACGCCTTCATTGAAACATTTTCCATTTTCTGCACACCTGCCGCCACCGATGACTCAATCTAAAGAACACTCTTCCCCTTCTCTCTAAACAAAAAAGTCGAGGAATGGTACATATCCAATCCTAAGTTGGTGACATGGAACGCGGAGAAGAATTAGTTTCTTAAGAAGTTATACCTGATTGCTAAGTTGACCCAGATGCAGAGATGCGTCACCACCTTCTCACAAAAAGAAAATGAACCATTCCACAAAGTGTGGGAAAGGTTCCAAAAGCTCATGTGTGACTACCCTCATCACGAGGTACCTTTGTGGCAATTGGTTCAAGCATTCTACACCGGGCTAGTTGAGTTGAGCCAAAACAATGTTGATTCTTCATGTGGAGACACCTTCATGGAAAAGCCACTTGAGGAGTCATGGCCCTTGTTCGAGCACCTTGCTGAGAATTCTCGCCATCGGGATTCAACTAAAGGGGAACATTGTGATCGAAACTACATTCCTCCACCTCCTCTTGTAGCTCCAGCCCCAACTGAAGCCAACCCACAAATGCTCAAGATGATGGAGGATGTGATGAATATGATGAAAAACCAAATTGGTGGTTCCTCTAGCCAATCCACTATTGCAGTTGATGTTGAGGAAGAAGAAGTGCATGTTTTGCATGCCTTTGGTAGCCAAAACAACCAAGGCCCAATGTCCAACTCGTATACTCCCAAGTGGAGGAATCATCCAAACTTCTCATGGAAGCAACAAAATGAGGAGGGGCAAGGGCAGCCAAGGCAACACCAAGGGCCCAAGTACATCTCCAAGTTTGAGGAAGAAGTCCTAGGAAGGCTAAGGAGCCTTGATGAAGTGAAGAAATAGGTTACCTCTCGAGGATAAAACATTATCCACCTTGAATTAAGGCTTGATCACGTTTCCCTTTCACTAGCCCACCGTGAAGAAGGGAGGCTCCCGTCTCAACCCATGGCCAACCTAAACAATGATGGCGGGTATGTAAGAACTACTCAATGTGCTTATGTCCCACCATAAGGCCAAGTACCCCCATTTCACCTATACCAAGGACCACCACATCCATATGCTCCTCCACATCAACAACCCCCTTACAACTATCAATACCCTCCACTTACTCATACCAACATCCCCCTCCACAATATCACCCACATCTACCACAACCACAACCCTAGCCACAATTTATCCTTCAAAACCCAAATCCCCCACACTCAAGGCCACCACCACCTCCAAAACTTCCTTTTCCACTACCCATGAGCATGTGAAGGCAGTGACAATTTTTAGGAGTGGTAGGACCTTGGAGCAGCCACATGGTACTTCTGTTGGTAGCACATCTAGTGATGACAAGGTTGATATTATGATTAGGGATGTTGATATTGAGATTCAGGCTGATGATACTATAACAGGCACCCATGTTTATATTGTGATATCGAGATATGATATTGTGATTCCATTGATACCTCTTGATGATGTTGTTGACTTGAATTAGTTGAGAAAACAGCTCCCTACAATCCCTGATGCACTTGAAGATCCAGACATCGAAAGAAGGAAGAAGAAACATACCAAGGACATCATGGAGACCTTTAAGCAGGTCAAGATCAACATTCCTTTGCTTGATGTCATCAAGCAAATTATATCTTATGCTAAGTTCATGAAAGACTTGTGCACGTTCAAAAGGAAGACCACCAGAAGGACGCCAAGGAAAGTCAAGCTCACTGAGCAAGTGAGCTCAATTCTACAGCACACTATGCCAAGAAAGAGGAAAGATCATGGTGTTCCCATTGTCTCATGCTACATTGGATCACATCACATGGTCTAAGCTCTTCTTGACTTGGGTTCTAGTATAAATCTAATGCCTTATAATGTGTTTGTTGAACAACAAATGGGACAACTGGGTCCCGCTCACTGTACTTTGCAGTTGGCCAATAGATCTATGAAAATGCCTAGAGGGTGTGTTGATTATGTGCTTGTCAGAATTGATGATGAGACCTCCACATTCTTTCCTATTGATTGTATTGTTTTAGACATGAAAAAGACTCAAGAAACATGCCTATCATCTTGTGGAGACCCTTCTTGGATACATCTCATTTAGTGATCCATGTAAGGACCGACACCATGTATGTGACTTTCATACACATGAAGATCCAGTTGAACATTTTCAAGTCTTCTTCTAAGGCCGAGGTGATAAGTGATACAGAAGAGGATTATTATCTGATTGAGTGTCTTAATGAGATAGTAGCAGAGTGTCTACCTGCATGGATTCAAACTTCCACACAAGGTAGAGGTCTAGAGACCATTGTAGAATTTCCCAGTGGTGAGGATGATGAGGATGAGGAGGAAGAGTTGGCCTTAGTGGCTACAAGTGAAGACCTTTCTTCCATTTATGAACCATTGAAGAATTCTCTTGAAGAGCCGCCAGTTCTTGAGCTTAAGTCTCTTCCTGAAGGATTGAAATATGCTTTCTTAGGCTCCAATGACACTCTCCTAGTGATCAACTATTCTACTCTTTCTCCAGAGCAAGAAGATGCATTGATGGCCGTTTTGAAGAAGAACGTTCATGCAATTGGATGGTCCATAGCTGATTTGAGGGGTATTGACCCCTGAATATGTGTCCACAGAATATATCTTTAGGATGAAGATATACCAACCCATCAAATGCAAAGATGATTGAATCTAAAATTGAAATAGGTTGTAGCAAAAGAGGTCATGAAGCTACTTGATGCCGGAATCATATATCCCATTTCTAAAAGCCCATGGGTGAGTCCCATCCAAGTTGTACACAAGAAGGGTGGAATCACAGACGTCGAGAATGAAGATGGGGAATTGATGCTCGTGAGAGAGAAATCCAAGTGGACGATGGCATGGATTACAGAAAATTGAATGAAAAGACCAAGAAAAATCATTACCCTCTCCCATTCCTTGATCAGATCTTGGAGAGGTTAGCTGGACAGAGTTTCTATTGTTTTCTTGATGGGTACTCTGGTTACTTCCAAATAGTTGTTCATCTCGCTGATCAAGAGAAAATGACGTTCACTTGTCCAAATGGTGCTTTTACTTATAGGAGGATGTCATTCGGGTTGTGCAATGTGCCTTTGACATTTCAAAGATGTGTAACAGCCATCTTTTCTGATATGCTTGATTTGTCACTTGAAGTCTTCATGGATGACTTTTTTTTGTTTGGTAAGACGTGACATGAGTGTTTTCTTCACCTAGCATCTATTCTTGAAAGATGTGTCAAGGTACGTTTGGTGCTATCTTGGGAGGAAAGCCACTTCATGGTGCCCAAAGACATTGTTTTGGGTCACCAAGTTTCTAAATCCGAAATTGAAGTTGATAAGGCCAAAGTGGGCCTGATTTCCACTCTCACTATTCCTTCCACCATGAGACATGTTTGATCTTTAATGGGGAATGTGTGTTTCTACCATCACTTCATCAAAGACTTTAGCAAAATCTCAAGGTCACTTAGTCATTTGCTTGAAAAATATGTGGAATTTAATTTTGATGACAAGTGTGTTGAAGCTTTCAACCACTTGAAGAACAAACTCGTCTCAGCTCCTATCATGCAGCCCCCAGATTTCTCCTTGCCATTTGAGATATGACCGATGCATTGGATATGGTAGTGGGGGTTGTGCTGACCCAAAGTATTGGTCGGATTCCACATGTCATTTACTATGCAAGCAAGACTCTTGATGAAGCTCAAAGGAACTACATTGCCACAAAAAAAGAGTTGCTTGTCATGATTTTTTTTCTCTTGACAAATTTCACTCTTATCTATTGCAAAACAAGGTGGTGGTTTATATGGATCACGTAGCTTTGAAGTACCTTATGATGAAGATATATTCTAAGCCAAGATTGATTTGACGGATTCTATTGCTTCAAGAATTTGATCTAGAGACTGTTGACAAAAAGCGAGTAGAAAATTTTGCACCCGACCATCTCTCCCACATTGAAGCACCGTACGATGATTGGAACCGCATCAAAGAAGCCATGCTTCATGAGCATCTCTTCTTAATTTCATCCATCCAAAGACCATGGTATAAGCACACAGCTAACTTCTTAGCTAGTGGAAGGATATTGGGTACTTAGATAAGGGAGGAGAGCAAGAGACTATTTGCTATGGTGAAGAACTATGCTTGGGATGATCGCATCTTTTCAAACATTTTCCCGACCAACTCATTAGAAGATCTATTCCGAAAATGAGCAGCAAGAGATCCTAGTCATGTGTCACTCTAGTACATGTGGAGGTCATTTCTACAGGAAACATATAGCCGCCAAGATTCTTCAAAGTAGATTTTATTGGCCAACTTTTTTCAAAGATGCTCATGAGTTTTGCAAATGCTGTTTGAAGTGCCAAAATGTGGGCACTATCTCCAAGAGGAACATGATGCCTCTATCACCCATTCTTTTGGTTGAGGTGTTTGATGTTTGGGGAATTTTTTTATGGGTCTGTTTCCTCCCTCCTTTGGGTATGTTTACATTTTGGTGGTCGTCGATTATGTATCAAAATGGATTGAAGCTATTGCTACTAGAACCAATCATCATAAAATGGTGTGTGATTTTGTAAAGTCAAATACCTTCAGTCGATTTGGTGTGCCAAGAGCCATGATTAGTGATGGAGGAATCCATTTCATCCATCGCACATTTGAAGGATTGCTAAAAAGACATGGAGTGCATCATCGTGTGGCTACTCCTTACCACCCTTAAATGAGTGGTCAATTCGATCAAGCTTATCGGGAGATAAAGCTCATTCTTGAGAAGATGGTGAGGCTGGACCACATGGATTGGTCTTTACATCTCAATGAGGCTTTGTGGGAATATAAGGATGCATATAAATCCCCGATTGGCACCACACCATTTAAGCTTGTTTATGGAAAAAGTTTCCATCTACCCATAGAAATGCAACACAAGGCTTTGTGGGCTTTGAAAGCCATGGATATGGATGGAGACTCTGTCGGATTGAAAAGAAAATTATAGCCATACGATCTTGAGGAGATGAGGCATGAGGCCTATGAATTGTCCAAAAGCTACAAGGAAAGAACAAAGTTTCTTCTTGACAAGTTGATCAAGAAGAAGGATTTTGAGCACGAGTAATGGGTATGGTTGTACAACTTTAAGATGAAGTTCTTTCCCAGAAAACATCAGTCTACATGGGAAGGACAGTATGTAATCAAGAATGTATATCCATTTGGAGCTATTGTTATATGTGAGAAAGATGGAGCAAGAGAGTTTATTAGTGAATGGACAAAGATTGAAGGCAGTTGTTGAAGTAGGACCGGATAGAGCCAATCAAAGTTTTGATATGGTGATATTAGGTTAGGAACACCAGCTTGACAAAGAGATGCGCTTGAAAACACCATCTTGACAAAGAGATGTGCTTGAATGCACATGAGAAGGATATTTACTACAAAGATGCTTTGAGAGTTCAGAGAAAATAAAAGAGTTCAAAAATAAATAAGCCCGACTGAAGGCATAAAATTTAGCGCTAGTGGGAGGCAACCCACCTAGGTTTGGAAAATTTTTCACCCAACCTTCACTTTTTGATACTTTTACTTTCTTTTTCCACGAAATACACACACGCACACTTGTGCTTGATAGTTTTTGTTTGAGTTTTGATGAGATGTAGGTGACAGGTTTAAGAGAGAGAAAGAGAGGGAAAGGCATGGTTTTTGAAGTTGAAATGTGGCAAAGAACCAAAATATTGCAAAAAATATCAAAGTTTTCAAAATTGAATTGATAAAGTATAAAATGAAGACTCCACACGGCTGTGGTGCTTCAAAATGTCTGTGGTGATTTAGTTGTAAAAACTCAAGGAAGTTAGAGTAACATGGCCAATTTTTTGAAGGAATGACCACGGCTGTGGAGCTCAAAACAGTTGTGACCCATGCGAGACAACAGGACTATGCCCATTGCCATGGGTGTGGCCACATGAAGGCAACATGGCCATGGAGACCACCACAGCCGTGGTGATTTAATTGCAAAAAATCAAGGAAGTTATAGTGATGGAGGTGATTTTGTACATGAACGACCACGACTGTGGTGACCACCACGGCTGAGGTGAGAGGAGGCAACCACCATGACCGTAGTGAGGATCGAATGGTAGCTGCCTTCACCGAACACCACAACTGTGGCACCCGCCATGTCCGTGTCACCAAACCCCAACCACGATCGTTGCGGGACCTGACCCCACCTATTTTTCACTTAAATTCCCAAAAACACCATGACCCCCTCCTCATTCTAACTCACCTCCATGAGCACCCAACGGTCGTGGTGACCTCTGCTTCCCCCAACAACCCCGATCTTGCTTCTCCATCCCAAATCCTCTAATAAATCAACCTCCAATCACTTCCTACACCTCCACCACCTCTCCCTCTTCCATTTACACCGCAAAATCTCCATCAATCTAGCCACCATCTCCATTTTTGTCCTCCACCCCACCTACAGCCGCCCCACACAAAAAACCCAAAAAAATCTACCAATTTTTGCCCAAAACCTATAATCAATCCATCCTAAACCATCACAACAACCATCCTAACCCATTCCACCCATCTCTCAACCTCCATTTCCCCTTCTCCTAAAAAATCTATAGATCACAGCCATACAACCACCACAACCTCCATACAATAAAGGGAATAACCAATGTTGTAAAGAAGGGGGATCAGATGAGCCTTGAGGTGATCATTGGAGGCAAAGTGCTCACCAAGAGAGCCTCTTCTCAAGTATCCATTCCATCCCACACTCCATCACCATCAAACTCCATTTCCCAATCACTCCACCATTCGACATCTGTTAGTGCCTCCCGCACCCAGTCATCGGATAGCCACCACATCACCAATGAAACATATAGGGAGGAGGAGGAGGAGGCATTCGAGGAGAACCTCAATGCCATGATTGATGAGGTAGAGCCAAAGATCACAACTCACCATAAGCGGGGCAAGGGGGTTGCAGCCCCATCTTCATCGATATTACCTCCACGGGCAACGCCAGCACGCCACTCTACCTCCTCATTAGGGACGAGACCACGGCAGTAACCGCAGGCAAGGCAGTTCTTGATGATTGAAGAGGAGGATCACCGACACTGATACCTCAAGCAATGGGTACCACTCAATCTTAACACAAACTCAGATTCAAGATCGTACCAGGCTGAGGAAGAAGAAGATGGCACTGATCAAGAGGAGTTGAATTCTGAGCCCGATGATACTTTGGCATACCTAGAGGCAGACAGACTGAAAGGATTCGGTGAGGCTTCTGAGGGGACTTCTTATGGCAGAGGGCAAAGGAAAATGCAAATCACACCCATTTATTCTGAATTCATGTCAAGGAGAGTTATATCCACCAGATATGGGTGTGAGAAGGTAATTGAAGACATGGGCATCAAAGTAGAGGTGAAAAGGAAGATGAAGAAAATTGGTTTGTGGAAGGTGCTTTTCACGGCACAATCCACATATGTAGAGTTGACTCGGTAGTTTTTCACCACACTAGAGAAGGTCAAGATAAAAGGGGAGGAAGCCATCAAGTTTAGAATGTTCAATAGAATACACATGTTGACTGCTTTTGAATTGAACTACATCTTTACAAAGGCACCTGAAGAAGCCAACAAAATGAATGATGTAATTATTGAGAGAGAGGTTGACTTGGACTATGGTAAATTATGGTAAAGTTTAACAGGGACACCAGGATACACAGTTGGCAAGTCAAAGACTATGTTAATCAGTAATCCCTTGTTCAGATATGTGCAGAAGGTCCTTGCCAACATGATTTGGGGAGGTATGATAACCAAGGCAGCATTTCACAAAACGACCTATTGGTTTTACATGGAATACATAATAAGTTACACATTGACCTAGGGTCACTCTTGATAGATCATATGAGGAAAATCCCCTTCAAAAGCAAAACTCCATTTGTTATGGGAGGGATTGTGACCTCAATCACTATAGCCCTAGGTTTTGATGTCACTAGACTTAAAGAGGTCGAGGGGGCTCAGTTTGTCGATTTGAAGTACCTTGTTTTCTCTCAAATGATCTCGATAAAAAATGAGAGGTTGTTATATAATGTGAAATCCATGGAATCAAAAATGTTTGAGTTGCTCAATCATGCTCACCTACTCCTCTCTTGCTTTCCTCCCCCTGACTTACTATGAGAAGAGATATGGAAATGGGAGGAAGCCAACCCCGGGGAAAACTATAACCCCACAGCTACACATGAAGAGGTGGGAGAGCTAAATGCACAGTAGTAAGAAGAAGAGGGAGAAGAGCAAAGAAGACATCCCCAAAGGGTAAGAAGGGATGAGCCAACATCCCAGCTGCATGAGCCTTCAGTTAATGCCTATGACATGTCATCCATCTAGACACATCTTGAAGGTATTCAGAAGACACAACAAGATATGCAGCTCATCCAGTAGTACATGTGGTAGGACCAAAAACAGATGCATCATCTGGTCAACCACTTGTACTAATACCACCATGCTCAGGCACATTGAAACCTCGAATGGGGTGACGACTTTTGGGGTGGTATTTCGAGATATCAAGAGACCTACCCTCCCGCTAAGGACACATATTGGGGGCATTATTACCAGTTTCCTCCAGCTCATCCAGCTCCTCCACCTCCTCATCAGTTGGGTGTGATGCAGTCCTATTTTAGGGCTTCATCCTATGTCCTTTTGCATGATAATGACATATAAACATCATATATTACAAGCTATTTCCTCCAATATGATCTTTTATGACAAATGCACTTGTGCATCCTTTTCTGTGTATTTTAGGGCACTTATGCATGAATTGATGCATGGGAGAGATATGAAGAATGTCGTTGGGTTCTTGCACCCCAAGAGTGGGCCTATCTCTTCCCTGAGCTTCCCTTGGATGCACAAGAGAAATTCAAAGCAAAAGGAGTATAGATGAAGAAGTTGAAATGGAGACCAGCACCAAGAAGCCCTAAAACAGTCATGGAATATCACCATGGTCATGTGGAATTAAGTTCCAAAAGTCACAGGGAAGTCATCAAATTTGTACGTGAATGGCCACGACCATGGTTAGAAAAATGGCCGTGGTCACTGGAGACCCCAAGGCCATGGTCCTCATAACAACCATGGCCAGTGCTACCCAACTTGCATGTGGTCCAAAATGATCGTGGTGATTTATGCATGAAGACCCAAAAAAACAATAGGGACTTGGCTCAATTTACACGTGAATGACCACGGTCATGGCCATCAACACGACTGTGGCCCTTGAAGGCCACCTTGCCCATGGTGAACACCATGACTGTGGTGAGCTAAAGACAAAACAACCTTAGAGCGACCTCACTAGTGGATACCTCCTCCAACATGGTCATGGTACCCTCTATCCAACACGACCGTGGCACCTCACCACGGCTGTGGCCACCATACACACTTACACTTCAACTCCACCTTCCACCTCGGCCATTCCACTACCCACGACTGTTCCATGCAACCCCCACCACGGCTGTGGTGACCACCTAAACCTACCCATTTTCTCCACTATTTTTTCCATTTTGCCTCCACTTACCCTAGTTCCCCCACAACATATATATATATATATATATACATACATATATAGGTGGAAACTAGAGCACAAAGGTTAGCTTCCCTCAACCCATTCCTAACTAATCTAGAGCTCCTTCATCCCCTTCCTTGCATTTATTCCACTCACCTACCTCCCGCTCCATATTCCACTCCATTTCCACCATAAAAACCTAGTTTACTAGGTTCCCTACAATAATCCCCCATATCTCCATGCTTTTTACCCCCCTTGGAGGAGGAGTCATGCCCTACAACAGCTAGGAGGTGAATAATAAGAAGCTACTCCGAGATCCATGGATTCCTACCCCATTCTTCTCATTTCTTTTCTCTTTTGTTTGAACATGTCTAGCTAAGCCCCTAGTGGTGGGTTGTTTGGGGTTAAAATGTGACTTTGATACAATTTTGGGGGGAATAACTTGTATTGAACATAATTTCATTCTATTTATGATTACCTCTTACTTCTATCTCATTTCCTATTATCTTGCATGTGGTTTGTGCTTTTAAACATAAATTTCTTATTTTGTGATGTTTGATAACACTTAGCTTCTATGGGAAAATGGAATGTATGTGGCAATCTTAGGAATGGCTCCTAGGTCCTATTTGTGGATCCCTATCTAGCCCCCTTTGTTCCTACATACATCTCCCTTCTTCTACAAGTATGTGTGAGATCTAAGTAGCTAGCGTAAGTGTGATTAGTGCAATTTCCTAGAGTTTTCTAAAGGGTAGATGGCAAGTAACATGAGGTGAAACACCCTCATATCTACTCCCATTCCTACCCTTGGCTCTCAATTACCCTAATATCATTTACCCTAGAAACCTAGACTTGCCAAGTCCTATTAGAATTACACCTAGCCCAAGTTCTCCAACTAGTAATATAGGGTATATTCTCATAGCACTTGCCTTGTTGTTTAGTTTGGTAATCTAGATTGAAATATGAGAATCGAATGTTATGTTAACCTCTCCCTAACTAATATCAAGTTTCATTCCCAAACGGACCACCTATCCATCATATTGCTTAAAATCCATCCTTGCCTTCTTAGCTTGTTAATGCTAACTTAGTTAATTTCCTTTGTTAATTCTTAGTTAATTTCTTAGTTCTTAATAGTTAGTTCTTGCTCAAGTAGCAGGGATCCTTTGAGCTTTCTTGTGTTAATATAGCTAGCTAGTGATAACTTAGGCTCTTGATTGTCTTATTGCTTATCTTGCATCTTTGTTGATCATTTGACTTGCTATGTAGTGTAACTCCTTGCTCTAAGCTTAGTTGATTGTCTAGCCTAGTTTTCCAATTTTACTTGCTTAGGGTAATCTAGGGTTTTTGTTAACCTAGTTTCCTAATTGTTGTTTCTTGCTTGCAATCGTAGTGCAATCAAACAAAACCAACTTTAAACCCTCAAACCCTAGACTATGTTTTAGGAACATAGCTAACATTAACTTAGCTCTAGTGACCCCTCTATCCATGAGGATCGACCCTAATCTTACCACTAGCCTATACTATAGCACGACCCCATTTTCTTGCGAGTACGTGTGATTAGTTGAGCCTGAGTGTTGGACTAGGTCCATATATAAATTTTGAGAGATTTGTGTGTTTTCCTTTAGGGTTGCACCTAGTCACCTTTAGGTGGCTAGTGTGTGGCCTTGAGAAGATCGCACCAGTTAACCACATATCGACATTTATCGGGTGTATTGTACCTTCATATTCAATGGCTCTCACGTGCTTCAATCTCTCAAACATCTTCCCTGGACCTTGAGATTCCACATTAGGGACACCTACCATAGGTTGAGGTGTAGGAACCCTATCCAGAAAGTGTGTAATCGTTTCCATGAGCTATCCAAACATGGACTAGAAAACTAGATTTGCCATGGTTGTAGGGTCAAGAGGAAGTGTGGGTTGTTTTGTCCCTATCATAGGTACTCTACCATCAGGTATCAGCCTCCTACCGCCTCCTCCTGTTGTGACATAGATACTATCAGCATTCTGTTCACATTCTCCAGGCATGTGTGTATAAGCATAAGCTATGATCAGATATGTTGGATTATGTAAGAATAGACACAAAACCTAAGTCATTTGTCCCTATGGACTAAGCAAAACCTAGGCACTAATACCAACCAAATATGACACCCGCCATGCTAAACGAGACTAGTCTAAAAAAAATAGGATTGAGTACTAATTAACCACATAAAAAGAAAAGGCAATCATTAAAATTGATTTAAACATTTTAAACATGTCCATGAACATTTACATATAAGTCCAACAACTTGCATAAAAGAATATAGCATACTAGGTATCTACATATCTGTCCAGTGGCCTCAGCCACAACCATGAAGCCACAACCTATATACAAAATCATCGTTCCACATATACATGCCATATATAAATATCAACATATAAACAAGACTCGTGTCGATATACATATCATCTACAAAACATCTCCTGTCCGGACCTAAGAGTACAGGGATGACTCTAGGACAGTCTAAACACTAGACAACCTTCTGCTCCTACTGATCTCCAAGCGGCTCTTCTTTTACTATCACGAGCATGACGACGCAAGTGATGATCACCTAAAAGGATGTGGTAACCCACAAGGTGAGACCAGTGTCCCAGCAAGAGATATTACTTTCAACAATGTTTATTGATTAAATAAGGTCATGTAATTAAACAGATAAAGTACATCAAGAATGATTAATACAATATATAGAGGAACAGATAAAGCTAACACCTTTAAATAGTTGATTTCTCTTACCGTATATATAATGAATAAACATTAAAAGAAACAAAGAAAGGGTTATCAACCAATATGAATTATTATTTAACCCTAAATATATATGCTACATGACTGGATTACATCTTTTATTAAACCATGTGGAGTTTGAGGAATACCACTTAATCTTCCAACTGAATCAGTTCTGTACAAGATCTAGGACATCTGGAATCCTAAAATCTCTTCCCCTCGGTCAGTACAAGTATGTTGTAGTGACATAATAGTCAAGTTGCAGAGAGCCTAGTTCACCCTTGGTATGTAGGTCACAACACTAGAAACTATGTATATAACCCTATCATATGAGTCACAACTGCAGTTGTCTTCAATCACATCACATATGCATATCATCATAATCATCTGAGACATGGCCTTGACCATCCTCCATAACATTGGGATCGAAATGATAAGGATCCACACTCCATGCACCCACATATATTGAATAGTATATGACTAAGGGTTTCCCTTCTGGAATACACGTTTACAATCCAGCAAGTCATGACAGTGGAATGGGTCTACGGTACAAGGTACTACATGATGAGGGCTTCACTTGATTAGTTATTTCCAATTTGCTAAGTTAAGGATGCATCAATAAAATTACATACAAACCTACAAGATTTCTATAAATACATTGGTATATAACAACACCAAAAGATATAAAACATATAATATATATTCCTTATCACACCACCACGGAGTACTAATCCTTATCACACATGAAGACTGTAATGACCCTGACCTAGGCTATGAGTTAACCATGTTTTTTTGGCTAAGTAAGTTGCTTAGAACTTTAATATAATCATCTAAGGTGTTTTTTTTATCATGTGACACACTTATGTTTCAAGTTTGGTCATGATTGAATGACGTTTGAGCAATGTTCCTTTATTTTGGACCAAAGTGCAATTTACCCAAGATGAGGGGTTATATTGCAATATGTCACATGTTAAACGTACCCTAAGTTTTTTAGAATTGTAAGAAAGAAAATGATGATAAGTGGTGGCTTGTGGAAATCCTAAATACCAAGTTTGAACTTGTTTGAATAATGTTAGTACCTTGTGCACCAATTTTGGTACAAATTGTAATTTACCCAAAATGTTGGGTTGATATGAAAATTACCACCTCTAGAGTGTTCCTACTTCCTCTATGTATCATTTATAGGAGATAGAATGAATGAGACACCATTGAATCATTTATGAGTGGTAGTATTCTTGGTGATGAAAAGACCAAGAAAGGGGTTGAATGGAAACCCTAATTTGAGCTTGTATTGAGTGTATCGGGTTGTAGTGTTAAATGGGAGTCCCTATCGGCCAAGGATCCAAATAGGAGACCCATATATTGTGTTGTTAACTCTTTTTCCTTGAAAAAACGATCTAAGCACCTCAATAAAGAAATTTATATCGGCTTGCAACTTTCCTTGGGAAAGGTTGCATTGAATTGTGAATATAATAATGTGAGTGGAAGTGGCTTGTCCTAGAAGATACCCAAATGGGGCCGACCCTTATCCCTTGCATTATCCTCAAGTTTTTATTTTTCATGGAAAGATAAATATGGAATTCATGCAAGTACATGTTTCAATGCATGCATGGCCTGTGGCACCTACTAGTAGTAAGGTGATGACACCTCTTACACTCTCTCCCTTGAACCTCAAGTATATATACCATTTCTTTCACCCCTTAGTGACATTTTTTGAACCCTACCACCTCCTTTCTCTTATATATCGTGCATAGAGTCTTGGTATAGTTCATATATGAAGTGGTATCATGCATGGGGCCTTGGTATCGGCCATAACAAGTGATATCAGGCATAGCAAGTGATATCATCCATAGCAAGTTGATATCGGCCATAGTGGAGTGATATTGGCGACAAGTGAAAGGGATATCAGCCACAAGTGAGGGCATATCATGCATAAGTAGTGAGGTATCGTTCATGGTGCTAAGGATCAAGAAGGATCTCAAGTCTAACCCTAAGGTGAGGCCATGATCATCTTCAACCTTGGATTGAAGCATGGATCTAGGGTTATGATCTTCCTTTCTTTTCTTCTTCACCAAGTTCTTAACTATGGTGATTCCTTGTATATGAAGGAGTTGTGAACAAGACATGGACTTTTGATAAGTTATCTTCAACCATTAGGAACGTGGAGATTTGGATCTTGGAGCTTTAAAGATGTTCTTAAGGCGGGTTATATAACTTGAACCCAAACATGTTATTACTCACCATCTTTCTTGCTATATTTGATGATCTACTTTCAATTCTGAACTTTTCTTGAATGCTTGATATATCTATGAGTTCTGGTAGTTTCTTAGACCTGTTATCCTTGTATTAGAACAAGTAGAACGGAGGTCTAGAGCTTGAAGATGATGGTATCACCTTATAAAGTGATATTGGGTTCAAGCACATAAATAAGCATCTCTAACTCGATATGATATTGAAACCCTAGATGGTGATGGTTATACACCTCATGAATGATTTGGTGACCAAGATACACCTCTTAGATGATATGGTGTGAAGCACACACACACCTCTTTGTCCGATATGGTGTGAAGCACACACACATCTTTGCCTGATATGGTGTGAAGCATACACACACCTCTTTGCCCGATATGGTGTGAAGCACGCATACACCTCTTTGCCCGATATGGTGTAAAGCACACACACACCTCTTTGTCCGATATGGTGTGAAGCACACACACACCTCTTCCCCCGATATGGTGTGAAGAACACAAACACCTCTTACCCGATATGGTAAGAACACATACACCTCTAAAGTGATATGGGTAGCAAGCATACACCTCTTGCCTGAGATGGTAAGCACACATACACCTCTAAAGTGATATGGGTAGCATGCATACACATCTAAACCAATATTGGGTTAAGCATACACCTCTTTTACAATATGGTGATGAGAACACATCTGTAAAATGATCCGGTGGGTAACCCAATACGCTAGATGACAAAAGTGGTAAGGTGGCTAATACCCTAGAACATGTGATGGCCAATACTCTAAAGTATCATGTGGCTAATATCTTCAAGTGAGGTGAGGATGTTACACTCATGTATGGTAAAGATGATACTCCATATGATTGGTAAGGTTGATACCTTGATGTGAAAGGTATGAGGGATATTATGATGCCTAGTCTGATATACACCTAACTCAATACATGTGTTCAACTTGACATACATGATTCAATTTGATACACCTTGTGAAGGCGAGGGTTAAACACTCTTAGGAGTGATGAGTGTAACACCAAGTAATGGTGTGATTAATACCTTGATAGGTGAAACACCTAAAGTACGTGGTTGATAATGGTCAACCCTATATCAACAATGCCTTAACCCGAGATGAGTCCATATCACTTGATTATAGTTGGGTAATTCAAGTGTGTGACTTATGGCTAATACACTATAGGATAAATGTGATGAGTTAGTGCATAGAAGTATTAGGATGGGAAATACCCTAATACAAGATAAGTTGATGAAATTAAGTTAAAAGTGATGAGGGAAGTGATACATCAAAGCATGATAAATATCACATCCAACGCCTCAAGGTTGATACACCTTGATGCACTTTAAATCCAATATACTTGAATGAGTAACACATAAAGTGTGTCATGTCAATTGTTACATTGAGATGTAATGAGTTTAATGCACTTTGAAAAGTGTAGGCTAACATACCTTGAGAAAGGGTTAAGCCAAGATAATAAAGTATGATGTAATCAATATCCTAGTGAGGATGAGAGAGAAACTCATACTTTATGTTGTTAATCATTTAATGATAAATGATGAGAATAGATAAGTATGATTGAATACTTATGATATCAATGTATGCTCCTAGATGTGTGGAGCAATGAATTAGGGTATGGATTGGTAATATGAACTTGAAACCCTATTTGACTATAAAGGAAAACCCTAACCCTAATAATGGGAAGGTTGTATTTCTCTTATTGCATGGGCCTTGTGAGCCATGTAAATAGTTGTTGCCTAGTGAGAGGTGACAAGATGTTTAATGGGCCTTGTGAGCCATGTGAATAGTTGTTTCCTAGTGAGAGGTGACAAGATGTTTAAATGGGCCTTGTGAGCCATGTGAATAGTTGTTGCCTAGTGAGAGGTGACAAGATGTTTAAATGGGCCTTGTGAGCCATATGAAATACTTGTGCAACAAGTGTGATATATACCTGGGTCTGAGGACCTAGAGGTAATGGTTACCTAATAAGAGGTGACATTGTTCAGTGATGAACTAAGGGTTGAATACTCATATTATATAATCATGATGATGATAATGATTAAGGGATAATAATCCCCAGTAATATGATAAGGGACTGAGATCCCAAGTGTTATGTATCTAAATGTGTTCCAAAGATTAGAAAAGTACTTGATGGATGTATTACACCTTTCTTTGTAGCATTTGTTTATGATTGATTATTATAACTTGTTTGATGCTAAATGAATACTATAATGCACTTAATATCATTAGAAACCATAAAATGTAGTTGCCCTAACCATAGATCCATCAGCGTTAGGATTTTTTGAAATGGTAAAATGGGTTTTTCCCACGGGATAACTTGGAGTGCATATTTTTTAATATGCGGGGGCGTAAGCTTGGACGGCCATATGTGAGCCGATCCCCTTATGAACTCAAAAAAAATGGGGATTTGGAAATATGCCATATCCTGGCTCGAGTGCGACTGCGGTCGTAGACTCAGTGATGAGAACGGTGAACTGACTCGTGGCTCAGAGTATGGCTATATGCCATGACTCAATAATTTTATGACTGGGAACGGTTGTGTGTTTGTTGTTACCCTAAGAGAGTGCATGCTACAATTGTAGCTCTGAGTGAAGATGCCACTATACCCTGGCATTCTCTTTTGTAGTTTGACACGAGATGTCACTGCCAGTGGTCTCGTACTGACTGAGACGACAGAGGTCATGGCAGTTGGCTCTTCCATTGACCTTGTATGGTACTGACTTGTGAGAAATTTGTGGTCGGTTGGAGAATGAACGGTATACTTCATCTCCTCATGACATAAGTGTGATTATAAAATGTAATCAGATGTGTAGCGTATTTGCTTAAGGATCGAATACGGAAAACATTGGTTGATGCACACTTCAGTTATACATCTTAATTGATAGATGTTATTTATGTTTCTTTACATTCCTTGTAAAGTAGATAGATGGTTTATTACTCTACCATGGATAAGTGCATCATTTTTCTTAAATAAAGAGATTACCTTGTCATGCTCATACAGTGATTAATCCTACTAATTAATATAAAAGAACCTCTGCTCAATTTTATAATGCTTATCTGTGATAATAATATGGTCGGCGGAGAGTTATATCTCTCACTGGGACAATTGTCTCACGTTGTGGGATCCACAGTTTTTAGGTGGACATGCATGAGGAGGTAGAGACATTTCTACAGAGGAAGAGCAACAGCTGGGATAGCAGTAATAGCTCAGGTTGAGTGTATTGTCTGCCATGTCTTGTAGATTGAAGTCCTATGTGTCGTCTCTATACTCTCAGGTCCTTGGAGTTAGTTCGTAATGGTTTCATACACGATCTGAGGATTTTGGCTTGTAACCTCGAGGTTTTATGTTGCTTCAGTATACTTTTTGATAGAGCAACTATTATATGGTGTCCTCGAGATGAGATGAAACAATGTTGTATAATGTAAATCATGATATGTATAAGTTTTGGATCTTTCAGTAAATGTTTCTTGGAAGATGATCTCCTTGTAAAATGGTTTTAAATTTTAGTGATTTTTGTTAATCTGCCATTTATGGTGATTTTGCATTTATTACTGGTGATGACTTGATTTGTTTCTGGTCATCACAAAGATGCTTACACCTCCATTAGGGATCAAGTCATGCCCTAAGGTCATTTAGACCATTCACATAATATCTTACAAGGACATCATTATCTATCCACATAGTATAGAAGGTTCCATATATAATCATCATAGTTGTGGTACACAAGTTTAGCTTAAAAATGCATTAATCATGAGAGTCATGATGTTCATAAAGGTAACATAGTAGGGTTATCTCCAGCATTATGAGAATATCCTTCCATCATATCAGAAAAAAAGTTAGATAAGCATAATTAACCATCATCACTTAATTACTTTAAGTTAGGTCCAACAAGGTAGATAGAATTGATTGTTCAAAAAAATAGCACTCTAAAGTAAAGCATCAGTTTGTACACATAAGAAAGCAAAGTTAAGACCATTGGATCATGAACTACAAACCTAAACCATCAGATCATGGCCACTAGAAAGACCATCAGACTCCATGTTAAGCACAAGAATAGGCACATACATAACACAAGGCTTAACCATCAGATCATGCACCTAAAGAAACCATCATTTCCTTAGTAGAGGTGGTTAAAAATTTCATAGAGGAGAGTCATCAGTTGAAATCATTGAGAGAAATTGAATCTTATACATCAAGCAACACCATCATTTGACAAAGCTAGAAGGACAATCATTTATGAACAACACAAATCCATAGGTTGTGAACCCTAGGAAGAACATCGGATTCAAGACTTGGTGAACCATAATTTGATCAACTAAGTTGACCATCGTTTGATCAACTAGAAGAACCATCAGATGTTAAGCTAGATGAACCATCATTTTTCATGGATAGGCAATCCATCAGATGTCAAGAGAAGTTACACCATTGTTTTGTAATCTAGGGAAACCATCAAATAATAAGGATAGAGGATCCATCATTTTTAAAGTTAGGTGGACCATCGATTCTTGAACATAGGCAAGCCATATGATGTTAAGACTTGGTGAAAATAGATTTTATGCATCAAGGAAAATCATCATTTATTAGGGTTTAAGAAACCATCGATTCATCCACTTGATGAGGGCATCATGACCATCGATTCTCAAACATAAGAAAAAACCAGCCAAAATAGGAACTAAATACAAGCCATCAGTTCACATAAGAATCTTATCCATCGGACCATAATTCAAGAGGGAAATCAGTTGAAAACACCTACTAGAAAAGCCACTAGTTCTCACCACAAGGAAACCAACATTTCATGGACATGCAATGTAATGACCATGACCTGGGTTATGAGTTAATCCTGTTTGTTCTGGCTAAGTAAGTTGTAGAGAACTTTAATATAATCCTCTAAGGTGTTTTTTTATCATGTGACACACTTATGTTCCAAGTTTGGTCTGGATTGAATGTTGTTTGAGCAATGTTCCTTTATTTTGGACCAAAGTGCAATTTACCCAAGATTAGGGGTTATATTGCAATATGTCATATGTTAAATGTGACTTAAGTGCTTTAGCATCATAAGAAAGAGAATGATTCTAAGTGGTGGCTTGTGGAAAGCCTAAATACCAATTTTGAACTTCTTTTAATAATGCTAGTACCTTGTGCACCAATTTTGGTACAAATTGTAATTTACCCAAAATGTAGGGTTGATATGAAAATTACCACCTCTAGAGTGTTCCTACTTCCTCTATGTATCATTTATAGGAGAGATAATGAATTATACACCATGTTGGAATCATTTATGAGTGGTAGTATTCTTGGTGATGAAAAGACCAAGAAAGGGGTTGAATGGAAACCTTAATTGGAGCCTGTATTGAGTGTATCGGGTTGTAGTGTTAAATGGGAGTCCCTATCAGCCAAGGAGCCAAATAGGAGACCCCCATATCGTGTTGTTAACTATTTTCCTTTGCAGAAACGATCTAAGCACCTCAATAAAGTAATGGATATCGGCTTGCAACTTTCCTTGGGAAAGGTTGCATTGAATTGTGATATAATAATGTGAGTGGAAGTGGCTTGTCCTAGAAGATAACAAAAGGGGGCCAACCCTTATCCCTTGAAATATCCTCAAGTTTTTATTTTGCATGGCAAGATAAATATGGAATGCATGTAAGTACATGTGTCAATCCTTGCATGACCATGTGGCACCTACTAGTAGTAAGGTGATGACACCTCTTACACTCTCTCCCATGAACCTCGAGTAAATATACCCTTCCTTTCACCCCTTAGTGAAATTTTCCAAATCATACCACCTCCATTCTCTTAGATATCGTGCATACAGTCTTGGTATCATGCTGAGGTGAAGTGGTATCATGCATAGGCCTTGGGTATCGGCCATAGCAAGTGATATTGGCCATATCATGTTGATATCGGCCATATATAGCAAGTTGATATCGGCCAAATGAAGTGATATTGGCCACAAGTGAAGGGGATATCGGCCACAAGTGAGGGAATATCGTGCATGTGTAGTGAGGTATCGCGCAAGGTTTTAAGGAGAAAGAAGGAGCTCAAGTCTGAACCCTAAGGTGAGGCCATGATCATCTTCAACCTTGGATTGAAGCATGGATCTAGGGTTATGACCTTCCTTTCTTTTCTTCTTTACCAAGTTCTTAACTATGGTGATTCCTTGTATATGAAGTAGTTGTGAACAAGACTTGGACTTTTGATAAGTCATCTTCAACCTTAGGAACGTGAAGCTTTGGATCATTGAGCTTTGAAGTTGTTCTTGAGGCAGGTTACAAAACTTGAACCCAATTATACTATTATGCACTTTCAATTTGTCATACTTGTTGAACTACTTGCAATTTCGATTTGTCTTGAATAATTGATGAAGTTTTGAGTTCTAAAAGATTCATGGGACTATTTTCCATGACTTAGAATAGTAAGAACAAGACTCTAGAGGTTTATGGTGATGACATCATCAAGGGTAAAGTGATATTGGGTTGAAACACACACCTCTTTGCCCGATATGGTGTGAAGCACACACACACCTCTTTGCCTAATATGGTGTGAAGCACACACACACCTCTTTTCCCGATATGGTGTGAAGCACACACACACCTCTTTTCTCGATATGGTGTGAATTTCCCGATATGTTGCCCCATAAAACATGAACAATATGAGGATTTTAGCTTGAATGCCTCGAGGTTTTAAGTTGCTTTAGTATATGTGTTGATATAGCAACTGTTATATGTTGTCCTCGAGATGAGGAGAAACAATGTTTGTACAATGTGAATCATGATATGTATATGTTTTGGATCTTTCAGTAAGAGTTTCTTGGAAGAGAATCTACTTGCAAATGATTTTAAATTTTAGTGATTTTTGTTAATTCGATGTTTATGATTATTTTTCTTTAATTAGTAACAATTTGGCTGTCAGTTTGGTGGTGGTCATTACAAGTTTGGTATTAGAGCTTAAGGTTCGCTAAGTCTACAGAGACATAGGACTAAGGTATTGAGTCTGTTCTAGTGTCCTCCAGTATATCATGTAGTGACTTCTGCTTATGCAGAAGAAAGGGTAAAGTTTAAAAATGACTGGAGAACACGAGGAACACGTTGCTAAGAGCAATTTTGTTGCACCAGGAGAGGGTGCAAGAGATCAAGCAAGAGAAGAACGAGTGCCTAATAATTCCCATCTTGACCCAATCAAGATAGAGAATCTTGCTTTTTATGCTCTTGTTGGGTAGGTTCCGACAACAGTGATGCATATAGTAGACTGGATACTAGCATTACAACCTAGGTTACCCGTCCTCAATGCAGAAACTTTGGGTTCTGAAAGGGTTCCTGAATGACATAGTCATGTTGGAACAGTGGAAAATGTGGGAAGAGTTAACTTAGGGCGAGAAAATAGACTCTGCCATAAGTATAGATAGATAGTACATATGTGACGATAGTGCCCAAGGAGGGGCAATAAGCTGAGAATTAAGGAAAAGTCTCTACAATTCTAGATACATTTACCTAGTTGTTCTAAATAGCCAAAGTTTTTGGTGCCACGAGCGCAATAAATGCCTAGTGCACCAGAGCAATAGTCACTAAGTAAAGGCAAAGGTCCTAACCTTCCACCTATAAGAACTTCTAACTCAACTTCTACATCGGTAATAAGACCGATAAGACCATGGTACGAGGACAAAACATGTTATAGATACAGACATGTTAAGCATACTAAACTCTTTTGTTTAAAAAGAAGGGAGGAAATGACCCAATAACCGAGGTAGACTCAGCAGGTCTTATGAAAGTTATAGCCCAATAGTGTAAAAAGGCAAAAGCAACAACATGAAACAACTTGACTCTATGTGTTGAGTCAACCTAAAGCGGAAGATGATCGTGAGGGGTAACAGTCAGATATATCTTTTTCCATTTTGATATTCCTTCTCTTGATTTTATCTGATAATCATAAGAAGGATTGTTGTTACTGACTTCCCTATTGATTTCCCTACGGGAATATAGGGAAGAAATGATGAGGACTAGAATTTATATTTTGCTCAGTATTCTTTTAAATACTTTATAATTTCTTTGATCTGTGTGAAAGAGGATAAGGTATAGAAGTGATGCCTGGAGAAAATCTAGGGATACTAATTCCTATGTTTTGATGATGTAAAAAGTAAGGAACATGATAGTAAACAAAGTGCATACCACCTAATCTCAGTACTTGTATACTCTAGCCAGGTATTCAACTATTGAAGATAAGGTAGGTATGGAACTCTTAGATTGTTATCTTTCTAATTACTCTGATCAAGTAGTCATTTTGAGACAATCTAGTGAGCATAACTAAATCGGAAATATGACATGGGTATTTTTATCACATCCCAAGTGCAATAAAGTGGAATCTGAGATGATCTCAGATCAATCTGTGTGTATGAGGAGGTACAAAGTATAATCCTCAAAATAAGAAAAAGAAAACAAGGGAGATGATCCTTATTTGATAAAGTCTGTGTGAATAGTAAGGACCTTTTCCATAATGTGGAAATGGGAAATGTGATAAAATCATGAAATGATCATGAATATGATAGGCAATAACAAAGAAAGGGATGATGATATGTAATCACCCATATAACTCCTATGTAGATGGCAAGGAACCTAAGATGAAACAAGTGTAAATGACTCATGAACAGTTGAAAGTTCATGTAATAATCTTAGGAGATGATGATGTCTCCTCTTTGATGAACAACCCTGGGTAATGATGGGGTGAAGAAAGGAATATGTTTCTTTGTGTTCTTTCCTTTCAGGAACATGGCAATCAAGTGAGTCTAAAGACACTTGATGTGCATGAGTTAGAAGTTATCTTTTGATGGATACTTAGAAAAGTTTCAATTTGTGTTGGACTTTGGTTCCAAGATAAAGATATGTGTAATATAGTATGTCCCAAGATAAAAGAAAGATCCTTTTGTGTGTTTGACTTTGGATTAATAATAGAGAAATGGAAATGATGAGGATGTGATGTGTTTTCAACACATGTGAAGGATACCAAGGTAAGGGATTCTGGTATCCAAGATGTGCCTGGTGGTATGGGAAAGTGAGGATATGACTCCTGATAAGATGAATAATATTTGGTTATGTAGAAGGGCCAATCTTGAGATAACTCCATTATGAAGATCATACGTTAGGGGTTTATGCTCTACATAAACATAACATTGATAAGGATGTATTAATTGAAGGAATAATTGTAGAATTGTTTTGAGAGGAAGCTTATCAAGCTAAAAATAATTCCTTAGAGTATTCCTGTCTAAATCTGTTGAGGTAGTTTATTCATAACATCTACAGATATCTCTGAGATAAGTTCTTCTTTAGTAAGTGACCTTTCCTTATGACAAGAGAATGTACAACTAGGAGGATAGTTGGTAGAAATCATAAGAAATTTTAATGTTGTGTCAACAGATTAGAGTGGCACAACAGATGTATGATAAGACTTGTAGTCCTAAGAGGGTGACAGAACGTAACCCTGGTTTTTCTTTGGATTTGAAATGCTAAACTAAGTGAGGAGTATGGAAGACTCCCAAGGTCAAGAATCTTATCACATAAAATATGCAGGTTGAGAAGGTGACAAATCAATAAGGTTTGACATCTGAATTATTCAAAGTATGAATAGTACTTCTCTGACTTAGAAAGTGTTACCTGATACAGACTTGACTCCAGTCAGTAATGGAAAGGACAGCTGAGTATGTGTCATGTGTGACAGATCTCATGATGATCTTGAATGAAAGGACCTTGTGCTGGTCAAAGTTCTATGGAATCTCCATGACATCAAGATACTATGTGGAGACTTGATGATATGATGCATGAATGACAATTATCTTCCTTCATCTGGGATTTCAGGGATGAAATCCTTAGTAGGGGTTTATAACTTGTAATGACCCTAACCTGGGTTATGAGTTAACCCTATTTCTTTTGGCTAAGTAAGTTGCTTAGAACTTTAATATAATCCTCTAAGGTTTTTTGTTATCATGTGACACACGTATGTTCCAAGTTTGGTCCTGATTGAATGTTGTTTGAGCAATGTTCCTTTATTTTGGACAAAAGTGCAATTTACCCAAGATGAGGGGTTATATTGTAATATGTCACATGTTTAATGTGCCTTAAGTGTTTTAGAATCATAAGAAAGAGAATGATGCTAAGTGGTGGCTTGTGTAAATCCTAAATACCAAGTTTGAACTTGTTTGAATAATACGATGATCATTTGAGTTCTAAAAGCTTCATCGGACTATTGTCCATGACTTAGAATAGTAAGAACAAGAGTCTAGAGGTTGATGGTGATGACATCATCAAGGGTAAAGTGATATCGGGTTGAAACACACACCTCTTTGCCCGATATGGTGTGAAGCGGACAGACACCTCTTTGCCGATATGGTGTGAAGCACACACACATCTCTTTGCCCTATATGGTGTGAAGCACACATTGGTTGTCAATCCCAGGAGCACCAATTAGTTCCAACACTAGGTGGTCCATTGGATCATGCCCTCACTTGGCCACCAATGCATACTTTACCATTCCGAATACAAAATCATGGATAAATATAGATAGTGGGTTGGCATGCATGTTTGATAATGATGATGATGATGACAACAAGGATGATGATGTTGATAATGATGTCAATGTTGATGATATGATCTTGCTTCTTGATTTTGTATTCGGAAGGGTAAAGTATGCTTTGATGACATGAGATGAGTTTTAGCCATACATGATGATAGGTCTATCTAGGTTTGCATGGCCAAAACTCATCTCATGTCATCAAAGCATACTTTACCCTTATGAATACAAAATCAAGTCATGTAATAGCAAGCTCATATCATCAACATTGACATCATTATCAACATCATTGTCCTCATCGTCGCACATGGGCCTAAATAGCCTCAAACTCTAGTTACATCAAATAAATTGATAGCTAAAAGTGGAGTATACAAATGCTCATAATGTTTGATTCGCATCTCTAAGTAAGATGATTTTGTGTTGTTGGATTCAAATCTGTAATATCTACAAATGACATATACTACATAACAAGGGGATCACATTGATTAGGTTCAAATAAAATTGTAAAATAAAACATATAAGAAGTGATACATATTTGAAATATTTGAATTTAGGTCACATATAGTGAAAATGGACATCAAGGTGATCAAATTGGGGTATCACAACACATGCACAATGAAATTGATATATAGACAAGTAAGAAAGTCACTTAATGAGATAGGAAGAGTTCAATAGAGCAGAGGGAAAAGTCAGATTGTCAAACATACACTACTATGGCCTTAGATTTTAAAATCCATTTATAGTATGAGGTGTATGGAATCATACATAAGTTGTTAGAGATGCATAATGATGTGATTTTGGTACAAAATATTATACATGAACCTTTTAACATTGACTATGATAATCTAATGACAATAACCTCTGATCTTAATACTATGATAAGGTTCAATAAGATGGATCTAGTAAACACTAATCATGTTAGAAAACCCTAATTGATGTCTACCATTATGAGTAATGTGATCATGGGTTAAGGGATGGGATAGAATGACCCCCTTATGACTGTGAACAATAACTATAATAATAATCTAAATGTGAATCTCATATAGAGTCGTGACTTATGCCTTTGACATGATCTAACTAAGTTAAATAACTCCAACTTTGATAGTATTTGAACTAAGGTATGTGGTTGTAATGACCCCGACATGGGTTATGAGTTAACCCTATTTGTTTTGTCTAAGTAAGTTGCTTAGAACTTTAATATAATACTCTAAGGTGTTTTTTTATCATGTGACACACTTATATTTCAAGTTTGGCCCTGATTGAATGTTGTTTGAGCAATGTTCCTTTATTTTGAACCAAAGTGCAATTTACCCAAGATGAGGGGTTATATTGCAAAACGTCACATTTTGAATATGCCTTAAGTGTTTTAGCATCATAATATAGAGAATGATGCTAAGTTCTGGCTTGTGGAAAGCCTAAATGCCAAGTTTGAACTTGGTTGAATAATGTTAGTACCTTGTGCACCAATTTTGGTACAAATTGTAATTTACCCAAAATGTAGGGTTGATATGCAAATTACCACCTTCAGAGTATTCATACTTACTCTATGTATCATTTAGAGGAAATATAATGAATGAGACACCATGTTTGAATCATTTATGATTGGTAATATTCTTGGTGATGAAAAGACCAAGAAAAGGGTTGAATGGAAACCCTAATTTGAGCTTGTATTGAGTGTATTGGGTTGTAGTGTTAAATGGGAGTCCCTGTCGGCCAAGGAGACAAAGAGTAGACCCCCATATCGTGTTGTTAACTCTTTGCCTTTGTAAAAACGAGCTAAGCACCTCAATAAAGAAATGGATATCGACTTGCAACTTTCCTTGGGAAATGTTGCATTGAATTGTGAATATAATAATGTGAGCGGAAGTGGCTTGTCCTAGAAGATAACCAAAGGGGCCTACCCTTATCCCTTGCATTATCCTCAAGTTTTTATTTTGCATGGAAAAATAAAGATGGAATGCATGCAAGTACATGTGTCAATCCATGCATGGCCATGTGGCACCTACTAGTAGTAAGGTGATGACACCTCTTACACTCTCTCCCATGAACCTCAAGTATATATACCCTTCCTTTCACCCCTTAGTGAAAATTTTAAAATCCTACCACCTCCTTGCTCTTATATATCGTGAATAGAGTCTTGGTATCGTGAATAGGTGAAGTGGTATCATGCATAAGGATCTTGGTATCGTGCATAGGTGAAGTGGTATCATGCATAGGGCCCTGGGTATCGACCATAGCAAGTGATATCGGCCATAGCATGTTGATATCGGCCATAGCAAGTTGATATCAGAAAAATGAAGTGATATTGGCCACAAGTGAAGGGGATATCAGCCACAAGTGAGGGTATATCGTACATGAGTAGTGAGGTATAGTGCAAGGTGCTAAGGAGCTCAAGTCTTAACACTAAGGTGAGGCCATGATCATCTTCAATACCTAGGATTGAAGCATATATCTAGGGTTATGATCTTCCTTTCTTTTCTTCTTTACCAAGTTCTTAACTATGGTGATTTCTTGTATATGAAGGAGTTGTGAACAAGCCTTGGAATTTTGATAAGTCATCTTCAACCTTAGGAATGTGAAGCTTTGGTGCTTGGAGCTTTTAAGTTGTTCTTGAGGCGGGTTATATAACTTGAACCCAAACATGTTATTACTCACCATCTTTCTTGCTATATTTGATAATCTACTTTCAATTCCGAAATTTTCTTGAATACTTGATATATCTATGAGTTATATTAGTTTATTAGACATGTTATCCTTGTACTAGAACAAGTAGAACGAATGTCTAGAGCTTGAAGATGATGATATCACCTTATAAAGTGATATCGGGTTCAAGCACATAAGCAAGCACCTCTAACTCGATATGGTGATGCACCTACACCACTAAAATGATACGGATATGAGTTTATACTTCCTTGCATGATATGGTAATGTATTATACACCTCTTGTACGATATGAGGTCAAATATACCCCTTAGGCACAATATGATGTCACGCACATACACATCTCTAACCCGATATGGTGTTGAAGGATACACCTCTTTGCCCGATATGGTGTGAAGCACACCCACACCTCTTTGCCTGATATGGTGTGAAGAACACACACACCACTTTTCCCAATATGGTTTGAAGCACACACAATCCTCTTTGCCCGATATGGTGTGAAGCATACACACACCTCTTTTCCCGATATGGTGTGAAGCACACACACACCTTTTTGCCCGATATGGTGTGAAGCAGACATACACCTCTAAGGTGATATGGTAAGCACACATACACCTCTAAAGTGATATGGGTAGCAAGAATACACCTCTTGCCCGATATGGGAATCACACATACACCTCTAATGTGATATAGGTAGCAAGCATACACCTCTAAACTGATATTGGGTTAATCATACACCTCTTGGACGATATGGTGTTGAGCACACATCTCTAAAACAATATGGTGGGTAACCCAATACACTAGATGACAAAAGTGGTAAGGTGGTTAATACCCTGGAACATGTAATGGCCAATACAATAAAGTATGGTGTGACCAATATCTTCAAGTGAGGTGAGGATGTTACACCCATGTAAGGTGAAGGTGATACAACATATGATTGGTAAGGTTGATACCTTGATGGGTAAGGGTATGAGGGATATGATGATACCTAACCCGATATACACCTAACCAAATACATGTGTTCAACTTGACATACATGATTCAACCCCATACACCTTGTAAAGGTGAGGGCAAGACACTCTTAGGAGTGATGAGTGTAATATCAAATAATGGTGTGATTAATACCTTAATAGGTGAAACACCTAAAGTGATTGATAATGGTCAATCCTATATCAACGATGCCTTAACCCGAGACGAGTCCATATCACTTGATGATAGTTGGGTAATTCAAGTGTGTGACTTATAGCCAATATACTACAGGATAAATGTGATGAGTTAGTGCATAAATTATTAGGATGGGAAATACCCTAATACAAGATAAGTTGATGAAATTAAGTAAATTAAAAGTGATGAGGGAAGTGATACACCAAGGCATGATAAATATCACATCCAGCACCTCAAGGTTGATACGCCTTGATGCACCTCAGATCCAATATATATATGGATGAGTAACACATGAAGTGTGTCATGTCATTTGTTACATTGAGATGTAATGAGTTTAATGCACTTTGATAAGTGTAGGCTAACATACCTTGACAAAGGGTTAAGCCAAGATAATAAAGTATGATGTAATCAATATCCTAGTGTGGATGAGAGAGAAACTCATACTTTGTGTTGTTAATCATTTAATGATAAATGATGTGAATAGATAAGTATGATTGAATACTTATGATATCAATGTATGCTCCTAGATATGTGGAGCAATGAATTAGGGTTTGGATGGATAATATGAACTTAAAACCCAATTCGGCTATAAAGGGAAACCCTAACCCTAATAATGGGAAGGTTGTATTTCTCTTATTGCATAAGCCTTGTGAAACATGTTAAATACTTGTATAATAGGTTTAATGTTTATGTGGTATGATGACCTAAAAGATATATGTTGCCTAGTGAGAGGTGACAATATGTTTAATGGGCCTTGTGAGCCATGTGAATAGTTGTTGCCTAGTGAGAGGTGATAAGATGTTTAATGGGCCTTGTGAGCCATGTGAATAGTTTTTTCCTAGTGAGAGGTGACAAGATGTTTAATGGGCCTTCTGAGCCATGTGAATAGTAGTTGCCTAGTGAGAGGTGACAAGATGTTTAATGGGCCTTGTGATCCATGTGAATAGTTGTTGCCTAGTGAGAGGTGACAAGATATTTCATGGGCCTTGTGAGCCATGTGAATAGTTGTTGTCTAGTGAGAGGTGACAAGATGTTTAATGGGCCTTGTGAGCTATGTGAAATACTTGTGCAACAAGTGTGGTATATACCTGGGTCTGAGGACCTAGAGGTAATGGTTACCTGATAAGAGGTGACATTATTCAGTGATGAACTAAGGGTTGAATACCCAGATCATATAATCATGATGATGATAATGATTAAGGGATAAGAATCCCCAGTAATATGATAAGGGACTGAGATCCCAAGTGTTATGTATCCAAATGTGTTCCAAAGATTAGGAAAGTACTTGATGGATGTATTACACCTTTCTTTATAGCATTTGTTTATGATTGATGCTTATCACTCGTTTGATGCTAAAAGAATAATGTAATGCACCTAATTAATCAAGTGGAATCTCATCATGTAGTTCCCTGACCATAGATCCATTCAGTGTCCATATTTATTGAATGGTGAAACGAGTTTAACTCAGAGAGCATATTTTTTAATATGTGGGGGTAATGGGTGAAAATATCCTTACGTCCAAATAGGCATTGTTGTGTGGTCTCCCTCATCATCATAAGAGTATGGCTATATGCCATGACTCAATATTAATATGCCAGGGATTGATGTGTGGTCTCTCTGAAGAGAGTGCATGCTGCGGCTGTAACTCTATAGCGAAGATGTTACTATACCCCGACATAGCTAATTTGCAGTTGACATGAGATGTCCTGCCAATAAATGACATCAGATGTCTATTGGAATATGTGTGGTCTCATACTAACCAAGACAGGTGAGGTCTTGGTAGCCGACTCTGTCCTTGACCTTATATGGTACCGATTTTGACTTACTAGTGGTCGGTTGGAGCATGAACGGTATACTTCATCTCCTCAGGGCATAAGTGTGATTGTAATATGTAATCATCCGAGTAGCATATTTGTTTAAGGATCAAATATGGAAAGACATTGGTTGATGTACATTTCAGTTATACATCTTAGTTGATAGATGTTATATATGTCTCTTTACATTCCTTGTAAAGTGGATAGATGGTTTATTGCCCTACCTTGGATAAATGCATCATTTTTCTTCAGTAAAGAGATTTCTCTATCCTATTTATATAGTGATTAATCCTACTTTTTATTATAAAAGAACCTATGCTCAGTTTTATACCGCCTAGCTGTGATAATAATATGGTCGGCGAAGAGTTATATCTTTCGCTGGGACAATTGTCTCACCCTGTGGGATCCACAATTTTTTAGGTGGACACAGACGATGAGGTAGAGACCATACTGTAGAGGGAGAACAACAATAGCAGGGGCAGTAGTAACAACTCAGGTTGAGTGTACTATCTGTCGTGTCTTGTAGATAGAAGTCATATGTGTTGTCTTTATACTCTCAGGTCCTTGGAGTTAGTACATAAAGGTTTTATAAACAATCTAAGATTTTGGCTTGTATGCCTCAAGGTTTTATGTTGCTTCAGTATATGTTTTGACAAAGCAACTGTTATATGTTATTCTTGAGATGAGATGGTACAATGTAGGTACAATGTGAACCCTGATGTCTATACAGTTTTAGTTCTTTTAGTAAGAGTTTCTTGGAAGAGGATCTCTTGGCAAAATGGTTTTTTATTTTTAGTAATTTTGTTAATCTGTTGCTTATGGTTATTCCACAATTATATTACTGGTGACGGTTTGATTTGATGTCGGATCGTCACAGTGGTACTATACTACTTGATGACTTTCTAGAATAATTGGACTAGACACATAATATGGTTGATATAATATGGCTCCTCTCTTAAAATATTTGATATTACATTGTAAACATTTTAGGCATGATTATTTGTCTGAGATACATCACCTCCTATTGATAAAGTTTCTATAATGGTATAATTATTTTTAAAATATCCAAACATAAAGGATATTCAAATTATAATATCCTATCGGAAGGTGTGTCAACTTGAAAATGATATGAATCAAAGCCCTTTCCATTTATCTTTGCTATTGGGTTTAGTGGTACCTACAAATACAAAGGCATTCCCCTTTACCTTTTATTTGTGGTTGAGTTGTATCTACAATATAGAGGTCTTCCCCTTTATCTTTTCTATTGGGTTGATTCGGTATCTATGAACATCGAGGCCTTCCCCTTTATTCATGGTATTTGGTTTGGAAACATCTACAAATTAGAGGCATATCCTTTTTTTGGTTGAGTGGTATCTACATTTGGAGTACAAAGGAAACTCGTAATAAAAGATATGTTATTGCATATCAAATTTTTTGAAGCAAAATTTGTTATTGCACCGTTATAAATCTTGGCAAGTAATACTTTGTATTCTACACAATTATTCTTTCTTTTTAGTAAATATATCATTTATAGTCACCACCTACTAAGCACATTTTTTCTATCTTTTTCCCATATTTTATGTTTTCATGTATAGAATATATACATAGATGGTTATACGTGTGAACTGAGAAAAAGTTAGGTTTAAAACTATTGTAGATCCTATATATAGTGTTGTACATGTTTAGTTAAAATATAATCCAGATTATGTAACTACATCATGTAATTCCCCTAAATGTGTGTTGTAAGTTATTGTGCATGTTTGTCTGATTATTCATGTATAAGTGATATCGGTCTTCCACTATGTGCACTTTTGTTGCCTCATGTAGCATTCCATGTTTTTATTCCAAAATTTAGGGATGTTACAACCACATATCAAGAAATTGGAAGCAGTGTTTGAGTGCCCCAAGGAGAAGGCATCAATAATAGTACAAAGTGCACTAGGCTGGGCACTGTGAGTGGTAATGAAGTGCACTTGGGTGAGACACATTGTGTTCATTGGTTGGAGGTTGACTTCGAATATGTGGATACAATGTGTGTTTGGGTGTGCATATCATATTACATGAAGGCTAGTTTTGGACTTCTTTGAGTCCCTAGGTTGATGTTGGGGTTATCATTGGTTCTAGATGAACCAAACCTCATGGGGTTTGCATAATAACACATGAATTCAATCAAGATGGCAATAGATAAGCTAACTATTATGATCATTCAATTTCAAACCTAGAATGTAGCCAAAATATAAAATTTGGGGCAATAAATCCATAAAACATGACACAAATATGTTATGAACTACGTGTTATGACTGCATCCGAGCTTAATTGGTAAACTAGGGTTTACCTGGATGATTATATGCTTAATTGGATTGATCATTTATTAAACATAATTAATGATGATAATTCAATTATGATGTTTTAAACCTAATAAGAATGTTAAGTGTTCTATTGTTTGAGAAATTAGGGTTTGACAAATACAAACCCTAGTTGGCTGAAATTACGGTTTTGATGGTACATGTGTATGGAATTTGATCAAGATAGTAGCACGGTAACTAATTTATCATATTTTATATGTAATTTGGATTAAATTGAAATTTGGATATAATATGTATAACTCAATTGTGCATTTCAGTGAAAAATTTCATAATTTTTGGATGTTCTTTGAAAGTCATTCTCGGTCAAGATATACTTCAACCGACCATGCGGACAGAACGTTGTTTAGCAGTATATTATTGGATTTTTAATTATTTATTGGTAACTCCAAATGATTTTAAATTTTAAATGGAGATCCGAAACTCGGTAATAAACAATATGTAAAATTCTCACAATTTTTGGATGCGTTTAGACCTTATCAGTAGACGAATTATAGTAACTGATATTTCTACAGAATTCTGGATAATAGTGCACTATTCGATTTTTAATTATTTAATGGAAGATTAAAATGATCTTAAATTTTAATTAAATATTTGTAACACAATTATAAACAACATGATAAATTATCATAATTTTTGGAGAAGGTTTGATCTCTGAAATACCCAAATTCACAAAAACCTTTTTCTAACATAAAAATATGTTGAAATAAGAAAAAGTTTAATGAGGGGTCAAAGTGCAATTGATCCAAGCAGCTCAATTTCTCTATATGATCAACCTAACGCACAAAGAGCTCTCATAATTCGTAGTTCAATCCAAAGAAATGAAATCTTAGAGAGAGAGGGAGAGTTAGGGTTTGAGAGGAGAAAATGATGGAGATGTTGACCTAGGGTTTTGCGGTCTGAGGAATGATGAAATCATGTAAGTTTGGCTTCTTTGGATATAGTTTCATGGTAAATCTTCTCTCACATGTCAAAATTTCGTCCCTCCTCTAATTTGATCCAAAATGGTATCAAAACTTCCCCTTTTCTCACTCTTTCTTCATAATTCCTCATTTCTAGGATTTTTGAGTTGAAAGGAAGAAGAATCAGGTGAATTGCTAGGGATTTGATATGGATTTGAGATTTTCATATATGGGATACATTTCTAAGGTATTTTCACACCTTAGGGTGAGTGGGAACTTCCTTTAAATAGTATATTGTACGAAAATTAATTAAATCATCCATAATCTTTAATTTCTTTATATGCGACTACAAACCCTGAATTGTCTATTTGTTTTAAGTTGTTGCAAAATGATATAAAATGGATTCTTCCTCTATTTGGATGCATTTTAGATGATAAAATCATGTTAGAAATGTGTACAATACATCCTAATGATAATTCCCTAAGTATTCGCAGAGGTTATAAGAATAAACTGAAATATAGGGCATTTGTCTATGATTGAAATTTGTTGTATAAGTAAATAGAGAAATTTGCTTATCTAGATCCCCTTGGTTATGAATGATTATTTATCTAAACTCATAGTACATATATGTCAGAACTATCTTGATTCATTTCAAGTGAATAGTGTTTGTTTGATATCTCAGTAAAGAGGGTGAAACCCTAGATGCGAGGAAAGTTGGATATTTGCGAATAGATATCGTGAAATCCATTTGAAGGGATTTTCTTAACATGACAGACTTTATTTATCCAATGTTATTATTGATGCATGATATCCCAGTGAATGGCATGGAAACCCAAATTTAGCTCAGTTCCAAGGTTTCATACATTTATTGATTTTATATGATTTGTTGATAGTAGTCTTTATTCATTGAATGTTTATATCGCATGAAATCCTTATGAGAGCCATGTGATAAGTGAATGAGGTAAATGAAACTCTAAGGGTAGGGTGGTCAATGAATAAAGTATTGTGATATCAAAGTTCTCAGTTATTATTAATAATTCTTTCCATGATAAGAAATCAATCTTAATTAAGTTATGTGATGCATAACTCAAGATTAGGGTTGATGCACATGTTTTTACAATGAAATCTTGCCATGTCAAGTAAATTGAATTTTAATTGAGTTATGTGATGCATAACTTAGAATGGGTTGATGTGCTCGATTTTCGAGGAATTACAGATAATTTACAAGTGCTACTGATGATTTCTAATATATCAAGTAATTAACTCTTATTAGTGTGTTACGATGATCAATTGTATAATTCCAGCGTGTATGAGCCAAGTTGATATGAGTTTAGTTTATTTAAGACATTTCAATCTACCTGCATGCATGGTATATGGATTACTTAGTAAATTATAATGTTTTTGAGTATACTACTCTGTCAGGTCTAGAATGATATTCATGTTGTGATTTGAATTGCAATTAAATAGACAAGATGCCCTAGAAATACCAGAGTCGAGTATAAGTAAGAAAAAGGTTCAACATAGTAAGATTTTCTTAGGAAATAATGAAATTATAGATTTAAGGGCCTTAACACCGTAGAACCCCTATGTGAGGTATGTACCTTAGGGATGAAACGACCTAACCCTAGAAGCGTCCAGTATACGGGGGTCAGAACGTGCTATCAGGTGGCACAGAGGACGAAGCCTAGTGGAAGTCTCCTTAAATTATAGTTTGCAGTGTCCAACATCAACCAGAAGTCCTGGTGGCACTAGAGTACAGAAAAGCCTGTCCAGCATCAACCAGAAGTCCTGGTGGCACTAGAGTACAGAAAAATCCAAGAGATGGCTTGACTCTCCGCCTGTGTGCTCAGGTTAGAGAAGGAGTCCAGTTTAGGCGAGAGAGCCATTTCCCTGTTGCAGACCAGGAGAGTAGTCAGACTTAGCATTTCTCGGTGTGTCTGCTAAGTCTTATACGATGTGATCGTAGTGCACTATGACTCTTCATATGTAGAGTACATTGTATATGATCAGGGCATAATAAAATGAATGAGAGGTCAAACAAGTTTGTACAGTTATTCAATTATTCTTTGTATGTTTCTGATTTTTTAGTTCTCTTTATGATCAATCAAGCATTTCATATATTGATTCACTCTTATAGATATCTAGAGTATCCTGCCATATTTATGGTTGTCAATTATTAGACTCTTTAAAGCTTACTATTGTTATAATTGATATCAGTTGCTCAAAAGTATATATGTAATTATATCAGTGCTTTAGACTGTTTCTTTGAAGCACTCATTCACTGAGCGAGCAGGCTCACCCCTCTACTCACAATTTTTAGGGAAATCACATGGAATTGAAGAAGATATCATTACATCAGAGTAGATTTGCCACAATAGTTAAGTCTGAGTATAGTTAAGTTCAGTCAGTCCCTGTCACTCTAGGTCCTTGTATAGATGTGAAAGAGTTGTAAATGATGTTTTGTATGTTTGTTTCCTTAATAAGAGAGAATGCAAATGATTGTCATGTCGTATGTACATGAAAGTGTGAGAAACATAATGAATGTATGGATGTGTATCATTAGTGTTGATATTACATTAGAGAAATAAAAGTTTAATTCTCTTGTAAAGTTAGTTATGTGGTTCAATGCAAGAAAACAAAGAGTTTGGAAAAGAAGAAAAAGTTAAGGGTGATCTTTGTATTACGTTAAATCCTCAATTTATACCCTAATCTCATGATTAGTGGTAATTGTGAGATCGGTGTGTAACACCTTTGGTATTAGATCTTAGGCTGAGTTTTCAGGGACCATTAAGTTAGTAAGTTAGAGTCATAAGTGTGGCAGATAGGAGATGTTATGATGTTAGCTCTGGGGATTTGAGTATTTGGATATCCTGGCCCCGTATCTGAGTACTTGGATCAACCAGTATCAAGCTACTCTGTCAGTCTGTCTATTCTTTCATGTATACCCTGGATAGGTATACAGTGGAAGGATGGTCAAGAGAGGAACCCTAGAAATATTAGGGTTAGAAACAAGATAAGTAACATGAATTAAGAGCATAAATATAAAATGAGATAGAAATTTCATTTCATATTATTGTTTTATTGGAGATGAATAGAAATGCTCTTATATGTTTGAATTCAGATATTCAGTATTTTGAAATATATATGGGTCTTTAAGATTTGTTGTACACTATGCAGTTGTAGCATTTATTGATTACATTCTTTGTATCAAGTAGACTAGAAATGATATGTGAATGAACTTTCCTAAGTGAATATTCTTTCCACATGTTTGGGATTAATAGGAGTTAGTTAATCTTGAGCAGCTCTTGGCTTCAGGACTATAGGTTTGGCCTGGTCCGGCTGGCAAGGTGTGTTACTAGGATCTAATGACTCCTATTGAAAATATAATAAGAGTAGTCTCCAAATAAATTAGACCCACATCATAGTGAGAATGTACATATAATAAGATGTTGAAACATATGGGAAAGATTAGAATAGCTAAGAATCAATTAGAACTAATATCTGAGATCCAACTTTGAGGCCTCATATGAGAAACCCTTAATTGGGAATAAAGGAACACGACATAAGGTTCTGATTAAGTTTAGTCATTAGTATTATATGAACTCTAAATATGAAATATGGAAAAGATATGAGAAAAGTATGTTAGGGCCAAGATAGTAAGAATCAATCATGAGGAATGGATTATATAATCGAGTACAATGTTTTTATGTACTCCAAATCAAAGGAAAAATAGAAGAGAAGAGTTAAGTATACGATAAGTAAATATAAGTGAAGAGTCTTCAGAAGAGTTAAGTAAAGAGAATTAGATAAATATGTAAATCATAAGACTAGGATAAGAAACTAAGTTAAAACAAAGATAAATGTTGGAAATGATGAGCTTGATTAAGGAATGAGGGTTATGATATAATTGAGAGCATGGAATGTATACCTTTATTGTGAAGTTAATACATTCATCCTTACTACCTTTAGATTCTAAGTCTCTATAGAACAACAAACTAGTTTCTAAAAGAAGAACAAAAGTGTTGCTAAATAAATGAATAAGTCATACAAAGGTAGACTATATTCAGGAAGGAAAAACTTGGTTGAAAGAGAAACTACATTTCACCCATGCATGAGTTGTTTGATTTAAAATGAAGGATATGTAATGTATTAAACATGAGGTGATATTAGTAGAGAGATTATTTATTTAGAATTTCAACTTCACATTAGTAGAAGAATAAAAATAAATATGTGCAACATGGTATACATGATCATACACATGAATAAGCAACATGATCATAAGAGAAAATAGGTGGAAGAGTAGTATATGGTAAGAGGATTATGGAAAGTAAGGAAAGGTTTGAAACATGGTGAAGTAATGTAGATTATAAAAGAAAGAGGTTAGGAGATTCAATCAAGTGCTAGTTAGTCAAGTATCATTGTTGATAACTAATTAAACCTACATACGACAAATGTATTAATGGGATGTTTGAATATAAGAATTCTAAGTCTCAGAACCGTCTTATCTTCCATATATTACTTAATGAGAGAAATGTGGGAATGAAGTGATAAGAAAATGAATCATATCTGATGCATAACCACCATGGTAGAGGCATCTAGTGAATGTAATAATGACACACAATATGATGACAAAATGCTAGAAGGGTAAATTGAGAATGTAATCTATCTGAATGACCAATTAAGATGAAGGAAATTCAATTGATAAGATAAGGAAGACTTAAGTAAAAACTTGTGAGATCCAAAGTTTGAATTTCAATTAAGGGAGCAAAGTCACACCACAATAACGTCATGCTACTGAAAAGGCCAAAACCTAGAATGTTTAGAGTTGTAGTAGCTAAAGGGTTGTCACTAGTGATTTGACCTTGAATACTAGAATCTCTATAAAACAAGATCATGAAATTTTCACTATGAGAAGTAAACTAGCACTGATAGTCATCCTAGCTAATCTGAAAGGTAGATAAACAATATGGAAATGATTTAGAGCAAAGGATAAGAAATAGATTTGAAATATAAGAGGTGTGTCTTGAACAGAAGGAGAAATACAATATGAGTAAAGTGTGATATGAAATAAATTCTTGCAGTGATAGCAAGAATAATGAATAATCCATTCATACCTTGTATGTTTCAATTAAAATGAGAAGGATAAGTAGCAAAAAGTAATTAGTAATGAATGAGAAGAGAGATAAGAGAAAACAATGGCTTTTAGTAATATGTAAATTTGTTTTTAGAAGTATAATTTGTTGAAGGTATATTAAGGGATGTAAATTGGTTCTACATATAATTTCAGTGTACATGTACAAGCAATATGTTAATTTCAAGTGTCTGATAGTTGTAGTCATTCATACCAGTAATCCATCTTGTATTGTACAATTGTTGTATGGTGATATGGTTCAAATGATGATAAAACAAATGGAGGGTTACCCTGAATAAGGTAGTCTTACCTATTCACTCATATGAATAGAAGGGATGATAACCATAATGTATTGACATGTAACCCTAATGAGGTATAGCTTGTTATACCTAGCTTTAATATAATTAAGTGATGGTAATTGGGTATGAATAGTCCTTGAATGACTAATACAATCATGGAGTACTTTGTTACTGTTGTTGAAACCCTAGTATGCTATAACCCAATGGTTACACCGTGAATTATGTGTGGGTTCATACTTGAGAATAGTATGGAATGTGATGGTAATTCTTCACCTTATGCATCCATGATACAATGGGGATGCCTGAGTAGTATTGTACAATTGTTGTTGAATCTAGTCTTCCAACTCAAGATTATTTTGCTATTTGAGTAACTGACCGGCCTAAATTGTGTGTCCAAAGGGAGCAGATATGAAGTAGTCGGACTTTTAAATAACTCGACTCTTAGGCCCCCGCAACGATAACGGGGTCCGAAGTAGCGATCAGGGTCGAACCATAGGGACAAGGGTGGTCGTGCTAAGAACACAGAATCAACACTCTACACTCTGGTAAAAGAGGGGTAAGAAAATGTTCCCAAGGGAATGGTAGATCAAGAATGGTAAGCAATAGAATAAAAGGAAACAAAATGCTACAAGAGAGCGTTATAAAGAAAAAAAACTATCTCCAACTGGAGTTACAAGGAAGATTTAAGGTTTTGGAATTTCATCAATTTTTAGGAGTTTTATTCAACAGAACCGGAGGAGATAACACTATTGCCTAGGTAAGGAACAAAGGAAGAAAACTTAGGCATAACAAGCTACAGTAGAAACCATCTAGTACCCCTTCTCTCAAAGAGGGTACCTCCAACAAAGCACCAACACCCCCTCTCAAGGGTAGCGAACTTGGGTTGGAGTGGAAAGATAACTAAAGTAACTCCGACCCGGGGTACTCTCGTACTCTCTGATCAGACCAAATGCTAGAGATACAACACCTCTCTCGGGGGAGTTGAAACGGGAAACACGATTCGATAGATAGTCAAAACATGATCCAAGCTCACAAGCTAGAGTTACTAAGAAGAAGAAATCATCCGACAAGGGGGGGGGGGCAAACATAGAGCATTAGGTATTAAAACTCCACTAATTCCATTAGCATGAGCATTGTATAAAAGGTTTAGTTACATTGCATAATAAATGAAAGTAAATAACTGTAAAAGGGAAGATAGGTATCGCCTCCTTGATATAGGAGGGTGATATATAGAAACAGACCCCTAAGGTGCCTCTAACCTGATACCGGGCGGGTGCTCTGAGCGACATGCTCGTGACGGGCAACATGCAGTGACGGGCAGGCATGAGGGCCAAGGCTCACTACCTGATGCGACTGTATTGGGGTACCACCCTCTCGGGTGGCATGTCGTGATGGGAAACCCGTATCGAGCTCAATATCGTGTCGGGTTAAAGATAGCTTAGGTTCTCGGGTTCCTTGTATCAGGTGTAGGGGTGAGCCATCTCTGGAAAGAGCCCATATAGGAACCCGACACATCAGGTGGCCGTCTTGGTCGTATCGGGTTGCTGCAGCTACCGGGATGGGTTCTAAGTGAACCACTCCCACCCCTCTCGGGTAGGGGGGTGCTCACTTAGTATTGCGTAACACACCCTTAGAACACGTCACACTAGCTTCCGAAGCTTTCCAAGGTTAGCTTTCGCTAGTGTTCTGACCCGTCCCATCAGAGTCATGTAGCTGCTATTTGTAGGTAGCAGTTGGAAGAAGTTGTGGTTCTCCGAGTGCCACGTGTCCTTCATCGGCTCCATTAGCGCGGCTTCAGAGATGATTGACATGTGTGTCGCCCGGCGCAGTGGGTATCGGGTTGCAAGCATGTCAGGTAGTCGTGATGGGTGGGTGTCGGTCGGTGGGTAGCTCATATCACGTGATACACTACATCAGGAGAGTAGTTGTGGCAGGTACAGCTCCCTGTCAGGTAAGCGGTGCATCGTCCGGTGGAGTCTTCTTGCGCGACACACCCATGTCGCGTGACAACTGTATCGAGTAGTTGTGTGATGGGTAAGGAGTGTGTCGGTCGACTGCTAGGAGGGACGATGCAAGTAAATGTTGTTCATGGGCCGGGATGGGCCTTTTTGGTAGAAAGACAAGGAAAAACTCAGCAAAAAGGATGCAAAAATTGGTCATAGCGTAGCGCAGATTAGTTTTGTCCAAAACATAACAAAATTGATAGGAAAAATAGTTTAGATGGCAGTTTTAACAACAAAATATAGGCCATAAATAACCCCAAAAAGGATGTTATCAACTCCCCCAAACTTAGCATTTTGATTGTCCCCAATCAATCTATACATATTTGAAGGCTTTGTTTTGCGATACTTCTTCAGAACCCGACGTAGTCTTCAGACAAGGGGTTTGAGTGAGTAATGAGAAGTCTTAGTGAAAATTTTTGTCTGACTACGAACAACGGACTTAATTTTTCCTGCCTTATTTAAGCAAAAATCCTCTCTTCATCCTTGTCGAGACTTAGGTGCATGATTCCGAAGTTAGCTTTCACATCAACAACTTTTGGGAATAGAAAGTTGGGTTTTTGGGTAGGCTTATGGCTTTTGGGTTTTTTTCTTATTCCCCATCAGTCCATCCAGGTACGGGTTTGTTAACGGGCAAGTGGTCCCTGCAGTCCAAGCCAATTGGCTTTAGAGCAGTGATTTCACATCCTACGTACCACTGCCCCGGATCTATCATGCTTAAAGATGGGTACTTTTGGAAAACAAGTGTGTATATATATATGTGTGTGTGTGTGTGTGTATATATATATATATATATAGCACAACTCTCATGCTTTTATTCACTCTCATAAGGCTTTTCTCTCTTTTGGGATTTTTGATGGGTAGAGAAACAAAAGCAAGTTTTTGTTTGGGCAACTTTTTCCTTCACATACACATCTCTTAGCTGTTGCGAGATTATTTTTTGAAATTGGCGTAGAAAAGTTATAGCCTTTGTCGTTTTAGACTGCAATTTTAGAAAAACATAACAAACATTTGCACCACCTTAGACACAGAGAAAACAAGTTGGGAGAAGTTGTATCAGATTTTTACTATAGAGTGTCTTTGTACAATTGTATAGAGGCAAGGGGTTGTATATGCACTATATTGTATCAGACTTGTATATGTATATATACACAGAGTATGTTAAAAAGAAAGAAGAAAGACAAAATGCAAAATGTGAGAAATTTTATACCTCCCTCACTGATATATAGTACCCCCCCCAAACTTATCCCACACTCTGTCCCAGAGTAGTGAGAAAAGACAAGGTGAGGTAGTGATATGTTAGTGAGGGCTAGCTGGTGAGCGCGCCTCTGTCAGATATAAGCTCCCACACATATTCTCCAAATTTGTGTGGTAGTCAATGTGGTGGAGCTTATTAGGTGTTTGTTGTAGCGTCACCGAGCTAGAGATCCATTATAGCATGAAAATGTTGCAGTCATTGGATAGAGGAACTTGTTGTGGACTGTTATGGTAGAACTGAAGCTCATGCCATCTGCTCTCTACCGTCTCCAAGAATGGTTGGAGAAGCATTGCCACCTCCGTATAGTATTTTCTTATTAAGCGCTCTAGGGGTGTCAATGCTATCGATGTACACTGCACTGGATGATCTTTGTTGTTATCTGAGCTGTTGTAGACAATTCCTGCTCTAGGACGAGTGTACATCGTCAGGAATGTCCAGTGGTTGTAGTGCAGGATAGGCAGGAAGATGACATGTGGCATTCTGCTTTGTATATCTGCCAGAAAAGATTATTTTGCTCCTGACTCGTTGGCAAGGCAGATGTCGTTGAATAGCATTGGATGGGCATTGTATGCATGTTCAAACTTCTTCTGTAGTATCTGGATGTAGGCGGATGCCACTGATATCGACAAACATCCTCCTTCTTTCACCATGTCCCTTAAATCGTCAACTGGGACTATGACATTGTCTGCCTCATAGATGACGTCTGCGGGGGTAGAGTCAGCTAACTTCTTTAGGATCCCATTTACCTGTTCCTGTGTTAGTGTAGAGCACAAGGAACGGTTGAAGTTGTTGATCATGTCTTCTGAAGCATCAGGCGAAGCGGGGCCTTCTTTTGAAAGTATTTCTTCTAGAACGTCCATCCGCTTGCCTGCCCAGTAAATGTCTGTGGCGATCTCTGCCGCTTCCTCTAGAGGGCTGCTGGGTTGGGAGGATTCAACTTCGTAATCACTGTCCAACAGCTCTTCTGGGATACCTGCTCCCAGAAATAGCACTTGTCCTTAATCAGCATCAGCGTGTAGACGCTCCTGAGCTGATAGAAATTTTGGTTGCTGAGTTTCCTTATGAATCCAAAGCCATGAAGCAACTCTATGGTATGGAGGACTATATATGTGATGTTTCTGCTTCCCACTTCTTCTTGGACGGGGAAGTCTCTGATGCTGAAGAAATTGCAAATGCCGGAGTGGTGTTGGATTCCATGCTTGATCACTCGGAGAAGATGCAGTAGAAGGAGCCTCAAGATCTTGTCGTCGAGGTGTATGAAGATGTGTCCTGAGCGTGGAACCTCCTCGTTGTAGCAGCTAAGAAGTTGGACGTCATGATGATGGAGGTCTTCCACGCATAGAACCAATTCTTTCTATACTTGTAAGGAGCCAACACCAGGGTTGCGTTGTGGTCTTCAATATGCTTCAGCGTGTTGGCCACTTGCATAGAATTGTACAACCCCATCATCAGTCTTCTTGCCAAGGCCAACGTGGAAGTGTAGATCGGCTGTCAGCCTGTCCTGATGTTGAGATTCTCGAGTATAGTGCCTTCTAGGACCCAGAACAACTTCTTGGAGACGATGGCTGGTGAGTGAAATATGCTTCTCAGCTCCCCTCGTCGTGTGGAGAAGTACCCGTCGCTCCAGACGACATCTTCTTCATTAGCTTGAGACCTCAAGATCCTATTTATAAGTTCCTGGTCTCTGATCGTCAAGTATCTGATGGATTTCTTTTCAAAATCTACCATCTCGAAGGAAGGGATCTCCGACGGTGCAGAAAACTCATCTGCCGTCGAACTCCTTCTTATAGGGGGTGTCTTTCATTAACACAGTAGATGTCCCCCCTTTCTCCCTCTGATTCGTCAGAAGAGTCCTCCCCGACGCTGATTGATTCGTCGTTGTCTTCAGCTTCATCCAGGGAGGCTGAGGGAGCAGCTTCTTCCATGCCACGGGAGTTCGCTTGTCCTGTTGGAGTCTCGTCGGCTGTCTTGTGTGTTGTCCCTTCCTTGGGCGTTGTGGATGGCCCGTTGGAGGAGGAAGTGGATGACGTCCCAGAGGATGATGCTGATGAGGAGGGCTGGGAACTTGAGCCAAGAGGTGATGGAGACCTCCGTGGCTGTCTTGAGTGGGGGTGGTCATCCCTCCAGTTAAGTCTCTCCTCAACTGTGTCGAGGTGTAGGAGGGCCTGCTAGAGTGTTGCGTTAAGTGCCTCTAGTTGGCCTAGAAGGCCAACTAGAGCTAGCAGTTGCTGCTCCTGTTCACTGAGCCTCTGTTGGAAAATAGAAAATTTGTGGGTAAGGGAAGAAAAGGTAACTGAGTGGTTGCTCGTTACCTCCCGCAAATGGTTGAATTCTTGACCAAGGATTTTCCCCAAATACGGAGGTTCTGTGTCAGATCACCCTCTCAATCTCGTGATGCTCCTCACGCGTGGTGTTCGGCCCGATGACTGCTTGACTTCAAGTGGGTCCGAGCCCATCTGTACCGTCCCCGAGGGCATCACTTTAGGGTGAGGCGTTGGCACCTTTGTGGCTGCCTCTGCCTTGCCTGTCGGTGTTGGTAGAACAGGGTGCGAGGTGGGTGGTCATTGTTCTATCATCTGGTTGTCGGTGACCTCCTCCGCAGCTATTACGGGTGACATTGGCGGTGGCGGCGGCGTGGGCTGCGCAGCCCTGAGCTCCGTCTCGAGGAGCTCAGTGAACGCCCCATTGCTGGCGTCCAGCAGTACCATCTCCTCCTCCATTGAAGGCGCAACAGAAACATTGGGAAATGTGGTTGTCTCTCCCGCGGCAGCTTCCCTCGGGGCTATCGTCGTTGTCTCATCCCCAGTTGTCTTGGTGACCGCCGTGATCGCCATTACTTCTTCCACGACCATGGTAGTTGTTGTTGTGGTGGCCGCGGCTGAGATGGGAGTAGCGGCGACAACTTTATCAGTGGTTGTCGCCGGTTGCGCGGTGGTGGTGGGTGGCTCGGTAGGGACTGTGGAAGATTTGTCCCGCTGGGCATCGAGGGGGATTGGCCCACCCGTTACAGCCATCCTTTCTTGTATTTGGGTGGTGGCAGCGTAAGTGGCTTCAACCTCCAATGATTCGACTTCTGCTTCAGTGAAGACCAGCTTTTCTACATCATAGCCGATGTAGAACAGGAGGGGTAGAAGCTTGGAAGTTCTTGCAAACTTGAAGAAGTAGTGTTTTCCCTCCTTGATAATGTTTGCTCGTTGCAAGAACTTCATGTCGATCCTATCATCACCTCTAGTTCTTGACAGGCTGTGCGGCTCCCTTAGGTACCCCAACCCTACCGCTAATAGGTTGACTACGCCACCCATGCAATACTCCTTGGTGGCGTCCTTTATGGGGTAAAGCCTATTCAGCAAGAAGCATCCCAAATTGACCACCTTTCCCTCCATCATGTACCACATGAGATGGAGTTCTTCGGTGTAGATGTTGCTCATCTCGTACTTGCTGAAGAGAATACAAGCCACTATCTTGTGGATGATCCTCCAGAAGCAGGAGTGGATGGCCGTCACTTTGCTTCCTGGCTTGTAGTTTGATTCGCTGGTCAGTTTCTTCCAGACGCTGACCGGGTTGAAGCCATCACCCTCGCCAAGCCTGGCGCCATTGTTCAGTGTCTCCATCTCAACTTCTGAGGAGGAGAATATCTTGTTGAGCAACTTTTCTGAGATCTCGTGCTCGTTGTTTTATAACCAGCCCTACAACCAGTCTGCTCCTCCGAATCTTTCCACTTCCTCCGGCCTGTTCTGGACTCGCCGGTGGGAGGACATGAACTCCTTTGTGAGCTTAGTATATGATCTGGAGAGGCTAAAGCATATTGTCTTCAGCCCTGTAGCCCCCAAGACATTGTCCGGTGTGGTGAAGATATCAAGGTGGTAGAAGGATGGCTGGCGGGTGAATCAGGTTGGCCGATAGATCTTGACCGCCAACTCCGTGTATCTCTATTGATGCTCTTTGTCTCTGGGCACGAACCGTCCTGGAGAGTGAGCCAGAGGTTTTGCTGTTGTTGAAGGGTTGCCACTGCTTCTATCCTTGACCTCTTCTCGGCCCAGACGTCCCCGCTGAATCAGGGTCCGGGCACTTCTACCCGACTGCAGTGGCTTCTACAATGGCCTCGGGGTTGATCCTCTGGCCGTGCTCGTCTACTTGGACGATTGTCTGCTTTGTGCGGGCCATTTCTGTAAATATCAAACAAAAGTATGTTAAGTAATATTATTGTTGAATAGGTCACCTTGTCTGATATCGGGTGGCAATGTTGTGTCGCCTGATATCAGGAAGGTGATATCTTGAAAAACCAAAATAGGTTAAGACTACACCAAGTTCGTCATAAGCAAGTCAATATCGGGTAGGGGTGAATTAGTCTTATCGCTCGATAGGGATCTGGCCGATATGACGCACGATATCGTGCATCGTTAACAAAATGGGACTTTCCCAATACGGATGCACGATAAACCCTAGCACAATACATGTATCGCCCGATACAAGATCAGAGGCCGATCTGTCTACGGGTGTCAGAACTCAAAACTTATCGCGTGATAGGGGTGGTATGGTAAAACAAAGATTTTTTTTGCCCGATACAATCTCATGATAAAAGATGTCGCCCGATACGAATGAACTGAAAGGCGAAACATGCTAAAACCTCATTAAAACAAAACTGGGAGACAAGGGTCCCGCCCGATACCAGGTATCGGTCGGGCGCACGATAGATGTGTGTCACCCGATATGAAAAAAACTCAAGTCTTGCGCCTAACACGGGTATAACAAAAAGTATGGGATACGATATGCCTGACACGAGTTACACGACACGATAGGCATGTCGGGAAACTTGCGCAATACATGTATCGGGTTATACCTTTGTTGTCTGAAGGTCGTGACGGGCGACAGAGGAGCAGATGGGATGTTGGCCGACATGAGAGATGAAGCGAGAGAGTTGAATGCATGATACAGAGTAGGTGAAAAGTAAATGCAAGTGTCTGACACGATTTACTGCAGTTACTATTTATAGTGACTGTTAGCAGGGGTAAATCAGGTAAAAATGGGGCACGCTTCGTGCATAGAGACAAATCATTCCCGATGAGCGGTCTAATCTGTCATTTCAGGTGTCGATATGGCTTCTGAAGCACGTTTCTCCCCGTGCAGTCATGTGTCGCGTGACATGGGGCTTCCTGTCCGACACAACTTTGTCATGTAGGCGCGTAAACCTTTCCTGACACAAGAATGTCTGCCTGATTCAAGTAGAAAAAGCGAGATTTTTGCTAAAGAAGTAAGATAGAAAAAACTTAGGAAGAACATTCTATATAGAAATTTAAAAAGGAGTAAAACTTAGATCGAAAGTAGAGGTGAAAAACAAAGGTAAGGAGAGCGTTGATGGGTAAAACATCATTGGCAGGAAAGGAGACTCCCTATCTCAGATAGTATTACCTATCAGAGCTTCATAAAACTAAACCAGTGGCCCATAAAACAAGAGAGTTTGTGGTGCATGTACTGACTCGGGCCTTATTACAATGATAATGTTTGTAGTGTTTTTCAGAAAGGGAAAATAACATCCTATTCTAAGAAAAGTAAAATTTTGGGCTGCCTCCCAAAGAGCGATGTAGTTTCCGTCGTCAGCCTAACATGCTTCAAGTCCTTTTATACAGATCCTTCTGCTTCTTGCAGTGCTATTTCCGATCTTCGCACAAATGCTTCATCTTCATAGTATCTTTTAACTCTGTGCCCGTTCATCGGGAAGACCTTCACTGGATCATCTTTGTCGTATAGCTCCATCATCCCTGATGGAGAGATCTTCGCCATGCTGAAGGGCCCAGACCACCTAGCTTGTAGCTTTCCTGGAAAAAGACGGATAGAGGATTTAAATAATATAACTTTATCACCTTCACTCACATCCTTTTTCTTCAAGTGGGCATCATGCCACACCTTTGTCCTATGTAAATTCTGGCATTCTCATAAGCACTAAGTCTCAATTCTTCAAGTTCCTGTAGCTGAAGAAACCTCTTCTTCCTGACTAGCTTCTGGTCCATATTGAGGCATTTTATCGCCCAGAATGCCTTATGCTCTAATTCAAAGGGAAGATGGCAAGCTTTCCCATAAATCAAGTGGTAGGGTGTAGTACCCAATGACGTCTTGAAAGCTGTTCGTTATGCCCATAAAGCTTCATCCAGCTTAGCTGACCAGTCCTTGCGGGACTTTCCTACTATCTTTTCTAAAATCTACTTAATCTACCGATTGGAGACCTCAACCTGTCCTACTGTTTGGGGATGATATGGAGTTGCAACCTTGTGACAGACGTTGTACTTGCGTATCGGTGATTCAAACTATCTTTCTGTAAAATGAGAGTTGTCATCGCTAATGACGGTCCTCGGAACTCCAAACCTTGGAAAGATGATCTTGGTGAAAAGTTTGATTACCGCCTTTGCATCACAATGTCGTGGTAGGAATTGCTTCCACCCACTTGGAGACATAGTCGACAGTGACAAGAATATAGCTGAAGCCAAAAGAGGATGGAAAAGGGCCCATGTAGTCAATGCCCCACACATCAAAAATCTCAACTTTTAATCAGAGAGTGGCAGAACGGAAGATATTCCCCATTCACTGGCACTCATTGCAAGATCTTACAAAAGCATGGGCATCCTTAAACAAGTTCAGCCAATAAAAGCCTGACTGGAGGACCTTAAAAGCAGTCTTTTCGCCACCCAAATGTCCTCCATAAGGCAAGGAATGACATTCCCTTAAAATGTTTGGCACCTCTTCCTCTGGAATACATCCTCTATATAGATTATCTGAGCACCTCTTAAAGAGTAGAGGATCATCCCAATAATAATGCTTTACATCTGAGAAGAGTTTCTTCTTTTGATTGTACATTATTTTTGGAGGTAACTCCCCACAAGAAAGGTAATTACAGATATCCGCACACCATGGTAGACTCAGCTCATCGGATCGAGCCATTAACATGGCTTCATTAGCATAGTTGTTGTTAACAGGAAACTAGTCTTCTTCATTATAGATTATCCTTGAGAGATGGTCTGCAACTACATTTTCTTTGCCTTTCTTATCAATTATCTCATGATCAAATTCTTGGAGCAATAGAGCCCACCTTAGCAGCCAAGTCTTAGTGTCTTTCCTTTTCATCAGGTACCGTATTGCTCCGTGGTCGGTGTAAACCTTCACTTTGGTCCCAATTAAATAAGATATGAACTTTTCAAAGGTGAACACAATTTCTAGCATCTCTTTTTCTATTGTGGTGTAATTTACTTGTGCCTCATCAAGAGTTCGGTTGGCGTAGCAAATTACATGATGCTTCTTATCTTTTGTTTCCCTAGGACATCCCCTATAGTGAAGTCGCTAGCATCGCACATTAACTCGAAGGGTAGCTCCCAATCTGGAGCTTGGAGAATAGGGGGTGTTACTAGGGCTTCCTTCAGCATCTTGAAAGCCTTCAAACAATCATTAGAAAAAAACGAACTCTGCATCCTTGACCAGCAAGTTTGAAAGAGGTTTTGATATTTTGGAGAAGTCTTTGATGAACCTTCTATAGTACCCAGCATGACCGAGAAAGCTTCGTACCCCTGTCACAGACTTTGGTGGGGGTAGCCTGGAAATAGTCTCAACCTTGCTTACATCCACTTCAATGCCTTTCTTGGAGACTTTATGGCCCAGCACTATGCCCTCTTGTACCATGAAATGGCACTTCTCCCAGTTGAGAACTAGGTTCTTTTCTTCACAATGTTGCAGGACCAATGATAGGTTCTTCAAACAACCATCAAAGTCTTTCCCATAAACTGAAAAGTCATCCATAAAGACCTCTATGATATCTTCCAAAAAATCTGAGAACATTGAGATCATGCAGCGTTGGAATGTTGCTGGAGCGTTGCACAGTCCAAACAACATTCTTCAAAAAGCATATGTATCATAAAGACAAGTGAACGTGGTCTTTTTGTGGTCATCCGGTAGGATAGGGACCTGATAGAACCCAGAATAACCATCCAAAAAGCAAAAATACTCATGATGTGCTAGTCTTTCTAGCACTTGGTCGATGAAGGGAAGCGGGTAATGATGTTTCTTCATTGCTTGATTTAGCTTCCTATAATCTATACACATTCTCCATCCGGTGATGGCACGGATGACTACTTCATCACCCTTCTCACCTTTCACAACTGTCATACCCCCTTTCTTTGGTACGACATGAATGGGGCTTACCCAGTTGCTATCGCTAATAGGGTAGATAATACCTGCATCTCTCAACTTGATAACTTCCTTCTTTACCACCTCTTTCAACATCTGGTTCAACTTTCTTTGGGGTTTGACCAAGGGTTTGGCAGATTCTTCCATATTTATGTGGTGCATGCATAGAGCAGGGTTAAGTCCCTTGATATCCTCTACTGAATAGCCTATAGCTTGTTTATGGAGCCTCAATTCCTTGAGAAGTCTTTCCAATTGTTCTTCAGTCAGACTGTCGTTAACTATAATGGGATTTCTTTCCTCTTGATCGAGAAACTCATACTTCAAACCTTCCGGCAACTGTTTCAACTCTGGTTGGGCTTAGGTGCCTTCTCTTCTTCTGGTGCCATTTCTAAGGAAGCATATTTGACTGTCTCTATAACTTCCTCACCCTCACTCAGATCATCTTCATTTTGATTTAGGTAATCGAGGATCTCAACAAACTCAGGATCTTTAGTTTCTGAATCATAATTATTTAACGCCCTCATAAGAGGGTCTACAACTGCAGTCTCTTCTCTTATTTCTTTGCAGTATTGGTAGTAGCTATCCATGAAGTAGGCAGACTCTAATAGGGATGGTCTCGTCATGGCGTCCTTTACCTTGAAATCAATGTGGTCATCTCCGACTCTTAAAGTTATGATACCTTCAGCAACATCAATCAACGCTTTCCCTGTTGCCAGGAAAGGGAATCCAAAAATGATGGGGCACTTTGGGTCTTCAACAGTGTCAATGACAATGTCACATGGGATGAAGAACCTCCCTGCACGAATCAGAACATCTTCAACTACCCCCATGGGTCTTTTGAAAGAATGATCTGCCAACTCGATCCTCATGTTGGTTTTGACCATGTCAGTCAGCCCCAATCGTTGTGTGAGGCTTAAGGGCATAAGGCTTATGCTAGCCCCTAAGTCAGCTAGACCCTTCCTCTTGGTGTTATCCCCTACAACAAAGGGTATAGTGAAGACTCCATGATCCTTTATCTTTATTGGTAAATCAGCTTTAATGAAGGTCGTAGACATACTATCCAGGTGTATCATTTCAATCCTTCCTCCCCTTCTTTTCTTTGTGACCAAGTCCTTGAAAAACTTGGCATAAGTTGGCATTTCTTCCAAAGCATCCAGAAATGGCACCTCGAGATGGATCTTTTTCACCGACTCCATAAACCTTTCATATCTCTTCTTAAGATGTGCTTTTATAAGCTTGTGTGGAAAAGTCACTCTCGGAGAGTATTGAATCCTATTTTCGAACAAGTTCTCCATAGGTTCTGGTTCTCTGGCATAAGCTTGTTGGCTGCCTCCTTCAACTGATTTTTCTGCAGTAACTTTGGGCTCTGGTTCTTCAGGTTTGGCCGATTCAGGGCGTTCCACCATTTTTCCCGATCTTAAGACTGCCATCTTGGCAGATTCCGTGTTAGATGGTATCTTACCTGAAGGATTTTTCATCAACTCTGCCATCTGAGCGAGCTATTGGTCTATCTGGCGTTGATGTGTTTGCATATCCGCCATCTGGACCTGCATAGTATTAAGTACACTAGAGTTAGATAGTGCAATTTTCCCTAGCTGATTGTTTATAGTGTCTTGTCTCTTGACGAAGTCAAAGAGCTGACCCACTAAGTTTGTCCCACTGTTGTTTTTCATCTGGCCTTGCCCTTGACTCATGTTATCTGCTTGACGGGGTTGGAACTTTCCTTGGCCTTAGTAACTAGCTTTTTTTGTCTGAAAAGAGTTGGTCTTGACGTACTGCCCTTGTCTGCTTCTGTCACGGGTTAACAACCTAACTCCACTGTACACCTCAGGCGCCAACATAAGGGGTACAATAGAGTTAAAGTTGCCCGTCCCTGAGTGGATCAAACACATGAATATATAAATGCACCGAATAAGAAGCTTCCATACATAAACCAAATAGTTCATTACATAGGGGCCCGAAGGCATAGGAGTTCTACAGAAGAAACTTAATACATGAGAAACTAAGTACAGAAGAAAAAGAAACATAATCTAGGAGTCCCATTTAGCTTTAGCATCCCCATGACAGATCTGAGTTGTAAGCCAGCATATAGAGTAGCAACATCATCTTCTTTCATCATAAGCATCATGAGTAGAAGGTACCTATAGAAAAGCATTTGCAATGGGTACACGTCAGCACAATATATAAATATATTGTACTGAGTACGCCTACGTGTCTTAAAAACCACTCATCATATCTTGGCAAGGCAGAAGAATAATAATAAACATGGCAGGAGAAATAAATTAGGACTTTAGCACAGTTTAGTAAGAAAATAGACATATTCCTTAATCATAAAGTTTGCATAGAAATTCAAAGACATGTTTTAGGTTTATTTTTCCATTATATACTTATGCATCCGCCTACCAATGGGATAGATGCTTTATGGCCTCATGATCCACTTACCAAAGAGATAGATCATTTCATATGGTGATCCGCTTACCAAAGAGATAGGTCACCTTTAAGCACTATGCTTACCAAAGAGATATAGTGCTTACAATATAATGGAACAAGCCCTTTATGTTCATGTGTGGTAATATACCATATACAAATAAAATATCATTCCAAAACAATCATACCTCAAGATCCAATACAACATCATCATATGCCCAGACTTTACTAAGTATAGTACACCCAATCACTAATATAAGCCAAATGAGGGTAATGGCGTACCTTCTACTCAGAAGTGGGGAGTCCAGAGATGCTCCTCACTGATACCTTTGATTTCCTAAAATCATTGGAGATTTGGTATTTATTAGATATATTATTTGAATTACACATATTCTAAAGAGTATATAAAAAGGCCCTTTATAGATTTGGAGTCATGAGATTAGAGTATGGGTCAGAGAGTATGGGGTTGAGTCCAAGACTATCATTGTCTCATCAGAGTAGGATCATAAAGTCAGAATCAGGGTTTAAAGATCATAATAACTATTTATGCACATTTTGATAGGTCAGAGTAGGGAAAAGAGGAAGTAAATAGGTTTTACTGGTAATTGAGTCATAATAAAAAGATCTGATTGTCCTAAGATGATAAGGGTGCAAAAAGATGATTATCACAGATTTTTGGTGATTTAAACAGATTCGAGCATTTTCTAATTAATTAAACAAGATATGAACATAATAAAAAAATGAGAGTTTACTCGAGTCATAATTAGGGTCAGCTGATGCCATAATCGTGATCCTCGTATTTTTCTGATCAAAAAGGAGTATTTATTCATATTTTTCTGACACTCCTACTAATTTCTACGAATTTCCCAAGATTAGGTCAAAAACTGAAATTCAAGTTAATAAAAGAAAAGAAAGGAAAAACGCGGACCGTTGGATGTTCAGATCCAACGGTCGAGATCGCGCGCGTCTAAAACCAAGCCGGCTGAGGCGGGTCACGGGCGGCTTACTTGGCGGACCGTGGTTCGCCCACTTGGATCCGAGTCAGCCCAACGTGGACTCGCGCGATTGGCCCAGCTAAGCCAAGCGGGTCCCCTTCCTTCTTGCTCCACTCGCGAGCAGCAGGTAGGGGAGAGGAACTCCGGCGAGCTCGGGCGACGGCTGCGTTGCTTCTCGCGAGAGTTCAAGACCAGGAGCACCTTCGCGGGGATGAGCCGAGCTCAGACAGCTTGCTTGGGGACCGTGGCTCCCCGCGAGGTGGCGGGTCGACTAGGAGTCCGGCGAGGTGTAGAGCTCGCGGCGGAGGGTGAAGGAAGAGGGAGGAGCAGGCGATGAATCTTCGCGGTGAGGGGCCGCCAAGGTAGGTGGAGGTGCCTCGGAGCTTCGGGTGTACCCAATTGGGGACGAGCAGGCCGATAGGAGCCTCGTCCAGCAACTCGACGGCGGCGGACAGACTGGAGGGGAAGAGTTTGAGGATGGAGCGATGCCGGATTGCTTTGGGCAAATTGGAGGCAGGGGTGAGCTAAAGAGGCGTCAGAGGAGCTTCGAGGGGGGGTTTAAGTAGGCGTGAGGTTGGTTGAGGAGTGTATGCCCAATTGGGCTCAGCTGCAGTTGGAGACGGGGACTCACTGGTGAGGTCGTGCGAGGCGATGTTCTCGTTTCTGGAGGTCGTGTGAGGGATCAGCGAGTTCGTGGAGGTGAGGTGGAGGCAGTGCCTCGGTTCGTTTGGCGCGAGGTGGCGCGTAGAGGCGGGGAGTGGGTCGCCCCTTGCTCGAGGTGGCTGCATCCACGATCTCGCGGATTGACCGGAGGTTAGGGATGACCCCATGGCCGTCCGATCTCTGGGCGCGCCATCGGGCGGTCGAGATGGCTCGCGAGGAGAAGTCCACGGATCGCTGACGTCAGCACCGCGTGACAAAGAAATTCATAGGGTAATTGATCTGAATTGTGACAATTTATTAGGTAAACCTTAATCAAACTTGTAAAAATCATAGAGGGAGCTAGGAATGTCCAAATGACATGAAATTTGGACCATAGCCTCATCATAGCATACCCCACATGTTGGTAAAGTTTGGGGTTGAGATTCTTATCATTGAATGACTAATTAACTTTTAGGAAAAATAGGGTTTTAAGATATACTGAAGATTAAGGAACAAAGTATAAAAGGATTAGAAAATTCACTTTATCACATCCTACTCACCTTAAAAGAAATTTTTGTCCTCAAAATTAAGCTGGATGAAAGAGGTGAGGAAAACGTTGTTCCATGTCTGCTCGTAGCTCCCAGGTGGCATCTTCTGCACCGTGATGGTTCCACTGTACCTTCACCATCGGAATCTGCTTATTCCTGAGCTCCTTTACCCTAGAGTCGAGAATCTTTGTAGGTTGTTCTGGATAAGATAGGTTCTCCCGTAACTCAAGAGGCTCATGATTCAGCACATGACTATCATCCTTCACATACGGTTTCAAGTTGGATACATGAAAGACATTATGCATCATGCTGTACTGCGGAGGAAGAGCAAGTCGATAAGCACATTCGCCAATGCGCTCCAGAACTTCGAAAGGACCCACGTATCTCGGACTAAGCTTCCCCTTGTTCTTGGCCATGGCACGGATAGGTCTGATTTTCAAGAATACATAGTCACCATCATTGAACTGTCTGTCCGTTCTGTGTGCATCTGCATATGACTTCTGACGATCCTGGGCCCGTTTCAACCTCTGCTTGATCAAAGACACCTTATCAGCATATAGTTGTAACTCCTCGGACTTTAGCATCTTCCTTTCCCCAACTTCATCCCAATGGAGAGGAGATCTACATGGCCTACCATAGAGAGCTTCATAGGGTGGCATATCAATACTAGATTGATAGCTATTATTGTAAGCGAACTCTGCTAATGGAAGGTAGTAATCCCAAGATCCTCCCCAATCTAAGACACATGCTCTGAGAAGATCTTCTAAGATTTGGATAGTACGTTCTGATTGGCCATCAGTTTGGGGATGATATGCTGTGCTGAAGTTCAATTGTGTGCCCAGTTCATTCTGCACCTGCTTCCATAAATGTGATGTGAACTTTGGATCTCGATCTGAGACTATCGAAACTGGTACTCCATGTAGTCGTACAATCTCCTTTATATACAACTCAGCAAGCTCAGGAACCTTGTTTGTAGTCCGCATAGGTAAGAAATGTGCAGACTTGGTCAACCGGTCTACTATGACCCAAACCGCATCATGACCCTTCCTGGTCTTGGGTAGTCCCACCACGAAATCCATGGTGATATTTTCCCATTTCCATTCAGGAATTGGTAAGGGTTGCAATAGACCACCGGGACGTTGGTGCTCGGCCTTAATCTGCTGGCAAGTGAGACACTTAGAGATAAATTCAGCGATATCATTCTTCATACCTCTCCACCAAAAGTGTCTCTGCAGGTCCTTATACATCTTAGTAGATCCAGGATGTATGGAATACTTAGACCCATGTGCTTCTTGCAGGATACGCTTCCTAATCTCTGACTCTTCAGGTACCCACATCCTATGCTTGTATCTTAGTCCACCGTCCATACCAACAGATAGATGTGTCTGGGGCTTTGCTACAAGAGCTGTCATCTCCTCCAAACCAGGGCTGTTCTTTTGAGATATCAGGAGTTCAGAAAGAAGACTAGGAATAATATTGATGTTTGCCAAAATAATAGAGCTCGATTCTGCTTGAGATGACTCAGAAGATGAAGGTCCCAGATGCATTGATGCACAAATCGACTTCTTACGACTAAGGGCATCAGCTACAACATTGGCTTTGCCTGGATGATATGCAATAGTGAAATCATAATCTTTAAGGTACTCCAACCATCTCCTCTGTCGAAGATTGAGATCCTTCTGAGTCAAGAGGTATTTGAGACTCTTGTGGTCTGTGAATATATCAAAAGTAGCACCATACAGATAATGTCTCCAGATTTTGAGAGCATAGACAATGGCAGCTAATTCCAAATCGTGAGTTGGATAATTGACCTCATTAGGTTTTAACTGTCTAGAGGCATAGGCAACGACTTTACCGCTTTGCATAAGGACACAACCCAGACCCATTTTAGAAGCATCAGAATAGATTACAAAGCCATCATTCCCAGAAGGTAAGGTCAAAACAGGAGCAGAAGTCAAGAGAGATTTCAATTCTTGGAAACTAGCTTCACACTCAGGAGTCCAAATGAATTTTGCATCTTTTCTGGTAAGTTTAGTCATGGGTAGGGCTATTTTAATAAAATTAAGGATGAAGCGACGGTAATAGCCAGCTAGACCCAGAAAGCTACGAATTTCAGAAGCATTGGTAGGGGCTTTCCAATCAAGGACAGCTAGAACTTTGGCAGGGTCAACAGAAATTTTCCCACCCGAAATGACATGGCCAAGAAACATGACTTGGTCAATCCAAAACTCACATTTAGATAATTTAGCATACAATTTCTGGGCTCTCAAAACATCAAGGACTTTCTGGAGATGTTCACGATGTTGATCAACAGAATTTGAATATATAAGAATGTCATCAATGAAGACCACAACAAAACTGTCAAGGAAAGGCTGGAAGACAGTGTTCATCAGGTTCATAAACACTCCAGGAGCATTAGTCAAGCCAAAAGGCATCACCATGAATTCATAATGTCCATATCTAGTTCTGAAAGCTGTTTTTGGAATATCACAATCTTTTACTCGTAATTGATGATAACCTGATCTAAGGTCAATCTTGGAGAACACAGTGGCAGTGCGAAGCTGGTCAAACAAGTCATCAATTCTTGGAAGGGGATATTTATTTTTAATGGTGGCTTGGTTGATCATGCGATAATCAATACACATTCGCATTGACCCATCTTTCTTTTTGACAAAGAGAACGGGAGCACCCCAAGGAGAAGTACTAGGACGGATGAAGCCTTTATCAAGAAGTTCCTCTACTTGTTTCTTGAGCTCTGCAAGCTCGGCAGGTGCCATCCTATAAGGTGCCTTAGAGACTGGTGCGGTACCCGGTGCTAACTCAATTGAGAACTCAATCTCACGATCTGGAGGCAGCCCTGGAAGCTCCTCAGGAAAAACATCCGGGTAATCTCTCACCACATCCAAGCTCTCTATAGGTCCCACCTTAGGATCAGGCATGGATACAACAGCAAGATAGGCTCTACATCCCTTGGCTATCAAAGTTTCGGCTTTAAGAGAAGAGATAATCATATTTCGGTGTCTTTCTTTTCTCCCGGAAATAGTCAAAGGTTTTGAATTGGGTGCACAAAAGATTACTTTCTTGCCTCGGCAATCAAGCATAACAAAGTTGGAAAAAAGCCAATCCATCCCCAAAATTAGATCAAAATCTTCCATATCAAGAAGGATAAAAGCAGATTGAAATTTATGACCACCAAAAGAAAAAGGCAGGGTCTTGGTTTTCTGAAGAGAAGTATAAATTTTGCCACTGGGAGTTGTCACATCCAAGATATAACCTAGATCATTGATCTCGAACTTGAGCATGGAAGCAAGATTTCTAGATATGAACGTATGTGTTGATCCTGAATCGAATAGGGCCACAACAGGATGATCTTGGAGACATATCATACCTACATTATGATTTTATATGAGATCATGGTTTTCAAAGATTTATTAAAAAAAAAATTTAACATTATTACCTTCAATCAGATGGTTATCATTGACTTTAGCTTCCTCTGCATCAATTGCAAAGACTCGGCCCTGTCGATGTTCTGGCTGAGCCTGAGCTATAGGAACAGCTGGTTGAGCAGGTGGAGCTCCAGGCTGAGGTAATGGGGCAGGACGATTCTGAGGTGCCCCTTGGACCAGATTTGGGCAATTGTACCTCATATGCCCTTCATTCTTGCAGTAGTAACATACAGGCTTCTCAAACTTACATTTTCCAGCATGTACTCCTCCACAGTTTCTGCAACGGTTGGGGTTTGAAGATGATCCCCTGTATGGTCCACCTCGTCCTCGGCCTCCCCGGTTTGGTCCTCCCCGGAACGATTGACCCCTATGGTGATTTCCTCCTCCTCTGCCCATGCCATGGCTGTTAGGCTTCTTCTTATCATTTTCCTTCTCCTTACCCTTGGTGATGCATGCATCGGTTAGACCCAGGTATCTCAAGCTTGGTGCTTTGCTTTTTCCTAAGGTTCTCTCTTGGGTAAGGGCATTGTTGATGGCAGCTTCAAAGGTAAGATGGGTGGTGGTGCAAAGGTGAACTTTGATTTCTTGGTTAAGGCCATCTATGAAGTGTTCAATCTTTTCATCTTCATCAAGGTTGCGAGCATGGCGCTCTAGGAGTCTAAAGGCCCTAACATAGTCAGCAACAGATAGGTTTCCTTGGGTGAGGTTATTGAACTGTTTCTTCTTCTCCTTTCTAGCTGATATGGGCATGAAACGGTTGGTAAAGATCCCCTTAAACTCCTCCCAACCTATGGGGGCATCTGGAAGTTCTCGTGTATGGTAATAATTTTCCCACCACAACTTCGCGGACCCCCTAAGTTGGTAGGTAGCAAAGGTGACCTTATCTTCCTCAGGACACTTAAGGGCTCTAAAGGCATTTTCAACAGATATGATCCATGCATCGGCTTTATCTAGGACTTCACCTAAGTCTTCTCCATGAAAAGTTTCGGGTTTGAGTTTAAGGAAGTCACTAATGGTGGTTTCATGGTTGGTCCTAGAGGATGAGGCACTATTGCTGGTTTCTTTTAGGGCTAGGGCATGCATGCATTCCAACATCACCTTCTTTTGTTCTTCCCAATTTCCTACAGCCATGGTCTTATTAGGACGGGATTTAGATTCATCACCAGAACCATCACTAGATCTTGTTCTCTTGGACCTAGTTTTTGGAGGCATCTGCAAGGTTGGTATAAAAGACAGTTTAGAGATTTATTTGTAATAGATCATAAAGCAGGTGTCAAAGATTTAACAATCATATCATATATTTTTCCAATTTTTCATGTCTTTTAGTTGTTCCCATTTTCCTAACCTACCCACATAATAGAGAGAGTATGTCATCGATCATGGTCATGAGAGAGAAATTAGATGAGAAACCTAGGGTGTATTACTCACTAAATAGGTTGGTTGGGGGGGGGGGGTAGTCCTTAATTGAGAAAAGATGAGAGGAAGGATTTTTCTAAGGTAAGGGTGCCCACTTTAACAATAATTGCGTTAGCCAGGCAGATAGCTTGCGACGGGAACCCTCGCACCGTGAAAACGGATGGGGAGAGTATTATGTCAGAACCCTCCGCAAGGTACCCTTCTAGACACCTCGGCAATTTACTGCTAAATGTGGGTTACCCTAGGTCTAGGTAAGGTTGCTAATTATTTGATACATCTATATTGATTCATGTGACCGCTCTGATACCATCTGTCACGGGTTAACAACCTAACTCCACTGTACACCTCAGGCGCCAACATAAGGGGTACAATAGAGTTAAAGTTGCCCGTCCCTGAGTGGATCAAACACATGAATATATAAATGCACCGAATAAGAAGCTTCCATACATAAACCAAATAGTTCATTACATAGGGGCCCGAAGGCATAGGAGTTCTACAGAAGAAACTTAATACATGAGAAACTAAGTACAGAAGAAAAAGAAACATAATCTAGGAGTCCCATTTAGCTTTAGCATCCCCATGACAGATCTGAGTTGTAAGCCAGCATATAGAGTAGCAACATCATCTTCTTTCATCATAAGCATCATGAGTAGAAGGTACCTATAGAAAAGCATTTGCAATGGGTACACGTCAGCACAATATATAAATATATTGTACTGAGTACGCCTACGTGTCTTAAAAACCACTCATCATATCTTGGCAAGGCAGAAGAATAATAATAAACATGGCAGGAGAAATAAATTAGGACTTTAGCACAGTTTAGTAAGAAAATAGACATATTCCTTAATCATAAAGTTTGCATAGAAATTCAAAGACATGTTTTAGGTTTATTTTTCCATTATATACTTATGCATCCGCCTACCAATGGGATAGATGCTTTATGGCCTCATGATCCACTTACCAAAGAGATAGATCATTTCATATGGTGATCCGCTTACCAAAGAGATAGGTCACCTTTAAGCACTATGCTTACCAAAGAGATATAGTGCTTACAATATAATGGAACAAGCCCTTTATGTTCATGTGTGGTAATATACCATATACAAATAAAATATCATTCCAAAACAATCATACCTCAAGATCCAATACAACATCATCATATGCCCAGACTTTACTAAGTATAGTACACCCAATCACTAATATAAGCCAAATGAGGGTAATGGCGTACCTTCTACTCAGAAGTGGGGAGTCCAGAGATGCTCCTCACTGATACCTTTGATTTCCTGAAATCATTGGAGATTTGGTATTTATTAGATATATTATTTGAATTACACATATTCTAAAGAGTATATAAAAAGGCCCTTTATAGATTTGGAGTCATGAGATTAGAGTATGGGTCAGAGAGTATGGGGTTGAGTCCAAGACTATCATTGTCTCATCAGAGTAGGATCATAAAGTCAGAATCAGGGTTTAAAGATCATAATAACTATTTATGCACATTTTGATAGGTCAGAGTAGGGAAAAGAGGAAGTAAATAGGTTTTACTGGTAATTGAGTCATAATAAAAAGATCTGATTGTCCTAAGATGATAAGGGTGCAAAAAGATGATTATCACAGATTTTTGGTGATTTAAACAGATTCGAGCATTTTCTAATTAATTAAACAAGATATGAACATAATAAAAAAAATGAGAGTTTACTCGAGTCATAATTAGGGTCAGCTGATGCCATAATCGTGATCCTCGTATTTTTCTGATCAAAAAGGAGTATTTATTCATATTTTTCTGACACTCCTACTAATTTCTACGAATTTCCCAAGATTAGGTCAAAAACTGAAATTCAAGTTAATAAAAGAAAAGAAAGGAAAAACGCGGACCGTTGGATGTTCAGATCCAACGGTCGAGATCGCGCGCGTCTAAAACCAAGCCGGCTGAGGCGGGTCACGGGCGGCTTACTTGGCGGACCGTGGTTCGCCCACTTGGATCCGAGTCAGCCCAACGTGGACTCGCGCGATTGGCCCAGCTAAGCCAAGCGGGTCCCCTTCCTTCTTGCTCCACTCGCGAGCAGCAGGTAGGGGAGAGGAACTCCGGCGAGCTCGGGCGACGGCTGCGTTGCTTCTCGCGAGAGTTCAAGACCAGGAGCACCTTCGCGGGGATGAGCCGAGCTCAGACAGCTTGCTTGGGGACCGTGGCTCCCCGCGAGGTGGCGGGTCGACTAGGAGTCCGGCGAGGTGTAGAGCTCGCGGCGGAGGGTGAAGGAAGAGGGAGGAGCAGGCGATGAATCTTCGCGGTGAGGGGCCGCCAAGGTAGGTGGAGGTGCCTCGGAGCTTCGGGTGTACCCAATTGGGGACGAGCAGGCCGATAGGAGCCTCGTCCAGCAACTCGACGGCGGCGGACAGACTGGAGGGGAAGAGTTTGAGGATGGAGCGATGCCGGATTGCTTTGGGCAAATTGGAGGCAGGGGTGAGCTAAAGAGGCGTCAGAGGAGCTTCGAGGGGGGGTTTAAGTAGGCGTGAGGTTGGTTGAGGAGTGTATGCCCAATTGGGCTCAGCTGCGGTTGGAGACGGGGACTCACTGGTGAGGTCGTGCGAGGCGATGTTCTCGTTTCTGGAGGTCGTGTGAGGGATCAGCGAGTTCGTGGAGGTGAGGTGGAGGCAGTGCCTCGGTTCGTTTGGCGCGAGGTGGCGCGTAGAGGCGGGGAGTGGGTCGCCCCTTGCTCGAGGTGGCTGCATCCATGATCTCGCGGATTGACCGGAGGTTAGGGATGACCCCATGGCCGTCCGATCTCTGGGCGCGCCATCGGGCGGTCGAGATGGCTCGCGAGGAGAAGTCCGCGGATCGCTGACGTCAGCACCGCGTGACAAAGAAATTCATAGGGTAATTGATCTGAATTGTGACAATTTATTAGGTAAACCTTAATCAAACTTGTAAAAATCATAGAGGGAGCTAGGAATGTCCAAATGACATGAAATTTGGACCATAGCCTCATCATAGCATACCCCACATGTTGGTAAAGTTTGGGGTTGAGATTCTTATCATTGAATGACTAATTAACTTTTAGGAAAAATAGGGTTTTAAGATATACTGAAGATTAAGGAACAAAGTATAAAAGGATTAGAAAATTCACTTTATCACAGCTTCTTTTCTCAAAACTAGGTGGTTGCTTGGGTGGATTATTCAATTGATGTGAATTCTCTGCAGCATCCTTGTTGCCATCGCTGAAACCTGGGTGATCAGGCCTCTTGTAATTGACATAAGATATGTTCTCACCTTCCTCCTCTTTAGTTTTGCTATCGCTCGACTCCTTAGGTTGAGTATATACACAGTTATCTATTTCGTGTCCTCCTTTACCACAGTGACACACTTCATCACCTTCTCTAGTTGTTTCTTGCCCTTTCCTCCCAACTCTTTTAGCTGTCTGACATTAGTAGCTATTTTCTGTATCTGAGATGTGATTGCCTCGAGAGCCTTGGATTCAATCTACGGGCCTTCATTTTTTGCTTTCCTAACATGTCCTCTGTCGGTCTTGTCGTACTCAGTCCTGGCTTGTAGTTCAGCCATGTTTTCAATGATCTTTTTAGACCAACTGGGCTTCTTCCCAAGAAAGTCGCTTCCTGCAGCTGCATTGAGCGATACTCTTTCTTTAGGATTCATACCATTATAGAACATTGTTATCAGGAAACCTTTCTTGTAGTTGTGGTGAGGGTAGTCCCTCTGATACTCCTGGTATCTCTCCCAGGCTTCATGTAGGTTTTCTCCTGGCTTCTGCGTGAAGGATGTGATCTTTTGCATGTTCCTGACAATCTTCTCGGTAGGGTAGAACTTGTTTACAAAAGCATCTGCTAAAGCATTCCATCCATTCAGATATTGATGTGGCAGTCCAGGTACCATGACAGTGCCTTGTCCTCCAAGGAGAAAATGAAACCCTTGCAGTAGATCACTTCTTGTGGAACCCCCCTCATTTTGATGGTGTCGCATATATTTTTGAAAGCATCAAGGTGATGGTAGGGGTTGTCATTCTTGGAACTTCCTCTAAAACTTTTATTTTGAATCATGGAGATCACAATTGGCTTCAACTCAAAGTTTACAACATCAAACCTTGGGATTAACACTGGGCATTTTGAGTTGTTGGCTTTCGTAGCTGCCAGCTCCTGGAGAGTCTTTTCTTCTTCTTCAGAATCTTCACTGTCGCGCTATCTATGATTCCTCTCTTGATTATGATGATTCCTTCTGTGCCTACGGTGATGATGACGTCCCTCGTGATGATGATCATCCCCAGGTTGTTCTGATTCAGGTTCTTCTAGTTCTTCATGTAAATGGTTGTTATTGTAACGGTCGTCGTTCCCATGTGGAGGTGGGTGTGGTCCAACTCTAGCATTTTGCTCGTCCTCAAAAAAAGGAGGTTCCACATGAGGTGGCATGATGAATGGTGTTCAACCGAATAGAGTGTTTCTTCCCTGAGTACCTGAATAGAACGTATGATCAAGTCAGAAAACCTATGTTAATGAAATTGACTATTCTGTACACATTTAGGTTAGAAGACTAAAAGAAACTGTGTTGTCAAGCTTATTACTAAGCTTGAGGCACAGGAGTGTAGTTAGTGGATTCAGGTTTGTTAACAGTACCATTTTGCCTCGTCACCGGCAACGGTGCCAAAAAGTTGACCGGCCTAAATCGCACATCCAAAGGGAGCGGATTTGAAGTAGTCTGACTTTTAAATAACCTGACTCTTAGGCCCCTGCAATGATAACGGGGTCTGAAGTAGCAATCGGTGTCGAACCACAGGGACAAGGGTGGTCATGCTAAGAACGTGGAATCAACACTCTACACTCCGGTAAAAGAGGGGTAAGAAAATGTTACCAAGGGAACGGTAGATCAAGAACGGTAAACAACAGAATAAAAGGAAACAAAATGCTACAAGAGAGCGTTATAAAGAAAAAAAGCTATCTCCAACTGGAGTTACAAGGAAGATTTAAGGTTTTGGCATTTCATCAATTTTTAGGAGTTTTGTGCAACGGAACCAGAGGAGATAACACTATTACCTAGGTAAGGAACGAAGGAAGAAAACTTAGGCACAACAAGCTGCAGTAGAAAACATCCAGTACCCCTTCTCTCAAATAGGGTACCTCCAACAAAGCACCAACACCCCCTCTCAAAGGTAGCGGACTTGGGTTGGAGTGGAAAGATAACTGAAGCAACTCCGACCCGGGGTACTCTCGTACTCCCTGATCGGACCAAACGTTAGAGTTACAATACCTCTCTCGAGGGAGTTAAAATGGGAAACACAATTTGATAGCTAGTTAAAACATGATCCAAGCATACAAGCTAGAGTTCAGATGCTAAGAAGAAGAAATCATCCAACAAAGGGGGGGCCAAAAATAGAGCAATAGGTATTAAAACTCCACTAATTCCATTAGCATGAGCATTGTATAAAAGGTTTAGTTACATTGCATAATAAATGAAAGTAAATGATTGTAAAAGGGAAGATAGGTATCGCCTCCTTGATATAGGAGGGCGATATACAGCAGCAGACCCCAAAGGTGCCTCTAACCCGATACCGGGCGGGAGCTCTGATCGACATGCCTGTGTCGGGTGGCCATCCCCTATCAGGCAACAGGAAGTGATAGACAGGCATGACGGCCAAGGCTCACTACCCGATACAGCCGTATCGGGGTACCACCCTCTCGGGCGGCACGCCATGATGGGAAACCTGTATCGAGCTGGGTATCGTGTCGAGTTAAAGATAGCTTAGGTTCTCGGGTTCCTTGTATCGGGTGTAGGGATGAGCCATCTCAGGCAAGAGCCCATCTAGGAACCTGGCACATCGGGTGGCCGCCTTAGTCGTATCGGGTTGCTGCGGCTACCAGGATGGGTTCTAAGTGAACCACTCCCGCCCCTCTCGGGTAGGGGGTGTGCTCACCTAGTATCGCCCGACACGCCCTTGGAACGTGTCACACTAGCTTCTGAAGCTTTCCAAGGTTAGCTTTCACTAGGGTTCTGACACGTCCCATCGAAGTCCTGTAGCTGCTATTTATAGGTAGCAGTTGGAAGAATTTCTGGTTCTTCGGGTGCTACGTGTCCTCCATCGGGTCCATTAGCATGGCTTCGGGGATGATCGACATGCGTGTCACCTGGTGCAGCGGGTGTCGGGTTGAAAGCATGTCGGGTAGTCGTGACGGGTGGGCGACTGCCAGTGGGTAGATCGTATCATGTGACACGCTACATCGGGAGAGTAGTCGTGGCGGGTACAGCTCCATGTCGGGTAGTTGTCGTATCGCCTCGTGGAGTCTTCTTGGGTGACACACCCGTGTCACGCAGCAGCTGTATCGAGCAGCTGCGTGATGGGTAAGGAGTGTGTCGACCGACTGGTAGGAGGGTCGATGCAGGTAAACATTGTTCATGGTCCGGGATGGGTCTTTTTGGTAGAAAGACAAGGAAAAACTCTGCAAAAAGGATGCAAAAATTGGTCAGAGCGTAGTGCATATTAGTTTTGTCCAAAACATAACAAAATTGATAGGAAAAATAGTTTAGAGGGCAGTTTTGACAACAAAATATAGGCCATAAATAACCCCAAAAAGGGTGTTATCAGTAACACAATAGTAAAACTTAAAAGAACATGGTGAACTCTCTTTTGTGACCTAGAGGTAATACATAACAATAGTACATATTGAGTCGTATGAATTGAGATAGTTGGATCGGATTATCAATGTTGAGGTAACACCTCTAGAGTATGAAAATATAAAAAGGTTGTTTCTCTCTCTATCCTATGATTGATTGTGACATAGAGAATTCATTTTTTATCATTGAGCATTCATGATTTAACATGTGACTAGAAAAGAAATAAAGGACTTAATGTTGAAAATTGCATTCAAGTATGAAATATAAGAATATAATGACATGTAAGATTTCAGGAGCTTAAAATAAACCTTGAAAGTAATTTTCTTGCACATTTATGTTTCGGGTACAAAACCTTTTAAAGGGGGGAAGAATTGTTATGATCGTATCCGAGTTTAATTGGTAAACTAGGGTTTACCTAGATAATTATATGATCAATTGGATTGATCATTTCTTAAATCTAATTAATGATGATAATTCAATTATGATGTTTTAAACCAAATAAGAACGTTAAGTGTTCTATTGTTTGAGAAATTAGGGTTTGAGAAATATAAACCCTAGTTGGCTGAAATTAGGGTTTTGATGGCACATGAGTATGGAATTTGATCAAGATAGTAGTACGGTAAATAATGTATCATATTTTCTACGTAATTTGGATTTAATTGAAATTTGTATATAATATGTATAACTCAATCGTGCATTTCAGTTAAAATTTTCAGAATTTTTTGATGTTCTTTGAAATTCATTCTCGGTCGAGATATACTTCAACTGACCATGCTGACAGAATTTTATTCAGTAGTATATTGTTTGATATTTAGTTATTTATTGGTAACTCCAAATGATCTGAAATTTTAACTTGAGATCTAAAACTCAATTATAAACAAAATATAAAATTTTCATAATTTTTGGATGTGTTTAGACCTTATCAATAGATGAATTATAGTAACTGACATTTCTGTAGAATTCTTGATAGCACTGCACTATTCGATTTTTATTTATTTAATAAAAGCTTGGAATGATCTCAAATTTTAACTGAAACTTTTTAACTCAATTATACATAACATTATAAATTCTAATAATTTTTGCAGAAGGTTTGATCTTTGAAATACATGAATTCACAAAAACCTTTTTATGATAGAAAAATCTGCTGAAATAAGAAAACGTTTAATGAGGGGTCAAAGTGCAATTAACCCATGCAGCTCAATTGCTCTATATGATCAACCTAACACACAAGGAAATATCATAATTCGTGGTTCAATCTAGAGAAATGAAATCCTAGAGAGAGAGGGAGAGTTAGGGTTTGAGAGGAGAAAATGATGGAGATGTTGACCTAGGGTTTTGCGGTCTGAGGAATGATGAAATCATGTAAGTTTAGCTTCTTTGGATATAGTTTCATGGTGAATCTACTCTCACATGTCAAAATTCCATCCCTCCTCTGATTTGATCCAAAATGGTATCAAAACTTCCCCTTTTCTCACTCTTTCTTCATAATTCCTCATTTCTAGGGTTTCCGAGTTGAAAGGAAAAAGAATCTGGTGAATTGCTAGGGATTTGATATGGATTCGAGATTTTCAGATATGGGATATGTTTTTATGTGTTTTCACACCTTAGGATGAGTGGTAACTTCATTTAAACAGTATATTGCACGAAAATTGGTTAAATCATCCATAATCTTTAATTTCTTAGTATGTGACTACAAACCCTGAATTTTCTATTTGTTCTAAGTTGTTGAAAAATGATATGAAATGGATTCGTCCTCTACTTTGATTAATTTCAGATAATAAAATCATATTAGAAATGTATACAATACATCCTAATGAGAATTCCCTAAGTACTCATAGAGATTATAAGAATAAACTAAAATATAGGAAAGTAGTCTATGACTAAAATTTGTTGTATAAGTAAATAGAGAAATTTGCTTATCTAGATCCCCTTGGTTATGAATGATTGTTTATCTAAATTCATAGTACATATATGTCAAATACTATCTTGATTCATTTAAAGTGAATAGTGTTTGTTTGATATCTCAGTAAAGAGGGTGAAACCCTAGATGCGAGGAAAGTTGGATATTTGCGAATAGATATCGTGAAATCCATTTGAAGGGATTTTCTTGACATTATAGACTTTATTTATCCAATGTTATTATTGATGCATGATATCCCAGTGAATGGCATGGAAACTCAAATTTAGGTCAGTTCCAAGGTTTCATACATATATTGATTTTATATGATTTGTTGATAGTTGTCTTTATTCAGTGAATGTTTATGTCGCATGAAATCCTTATGAGAGCCATGTGATAAGTAAATGAGGTAAATGAAACCCTAAGGGTAGGGTGTTCAATGAATCAAGTATTGTGATGTCAATGTTCTCAGTTATTATAATAATTCTTGCCATGATAAGAAATTAACTCTTAATTAAGTTATGTGATGCATAACTCAAGATTAGGGTTGATGTGCATGTTTTTATAATTAAATCGTGCCGTGTCAAGTAAATTGACTTTTAATTGAGTTATGTGATGCATAAATTAGAATTTGGGTTGATGTGCTCGGTTTTCGAGGAATTATAGATAATTTACAAGTGCTACAGACGATTTCTAATATATCGAGTAATTAACTCTTGTTAGTGTGTTACGATGATCAATTGTATAATTCCAGCATGTATGAGCCAAGTTGATATGAGTTTAGTTTATTTAAGACATTTCAATCTACCTGCATGCATGGTATATGGATTACTCAGTAAATTACAATGTTTTTTAGTATACTTCTTTGTCAGGTCTAGAATGATATTCATGTTGTGATTTGAACTGCAATTAAATAGACGAGATGCCATAGAAATACCATAGTAGAGTATAAGTAAGAAAAAGGTTCAACATAGTAAGAGTTTTCTAGGAAATAATGAAATTATAGATTTAAGGGCCCAGACACTGTAGAACCCCTATGTGAGGTCTACGCCTTAGGGGTGAAATGACCTAACCCTGGCAGCATCCAGTATACGGGGGTTGGAACATGCTATCAAGTGGCACAGGGGACAAAGCCTAGTGGAAGTCTCCTTAAATTATAGTTTGCAGTGTCCAACATCAACCAGAAGTCCTGGTGGCACTAGAGTACAGAAAAGTGTATCCAACATCAACCAGAAGTCCTTATGGCATTAGAGTACAGAAAAAGCCAAGAGGTGGCTTGACTCTCCGCCTGTGTGCTTAGTTTAGAGGAGGAGTCCAGTTTAGGCCAGAGAGCCATTTCCCTATTGCAGACCAGTAGAGTAGTCAGACTTAGCATTTCCCGGGTGTTTCTGCTAAGTCTTGTACAGTGTGATCGTAGTACACTATGAGTCTTCATATGTAGAGTACACTACATATGATCAGGGCATAATAAAATGAATGAGAGGTCAAACAAGTGTGTACAATTATTCAATTATTCTTTGTATGTTTCTGAATTATTAGTTCTCTTTATGATCAATCAAGCATTTCATATATTGATTCACTCTTATAGATATCTAGAGTATCCTGCCATATTTATGATTGTCAATTATTAGACTCTTTAAAGCTTACTATTGTTATAATTGATATCAGTTGCTCAAAAGTATATCTATAATTATATCAGTGCTTTAGACTGTTTTCTTTGATGTACTCATTCACTGAGCAAGTAGGCTCACCCTTCTACTCACAATTTTTAGGAAAATCACATGGACTTGACGAAGATATCATTGCATCAGAGTAGATCTACCATAATAGTTAAGTCTGAGTATAGTTAAGTTCAGTCAGCCCCTGTCACTCTAGGTCCTTGTATAGATGTGAGAGAGTTGTAAATGATGTTTTGTATGTTTGTTTCCTTAATAAGAGAGAATGAAAATGACTGCCATGCCGTATGTACATGAAAGTGTGAGAAACATAATGAATGTATGGATCTGTTGTTGACCTAGAGATTATACATTGCCTATATTTTGATAATGACTTAACCATTCCATTCATATGTATCTAATATGTGTATTAAAGATTGATTTTAGGTATTAGGTACATGAAAAGGATCCCAAATCCAAAACCCTAGATTGACTCTAGTTCAATTCAAAGAGCTACAAGTGTACTTTTGTGGAAATCTATGTAAATGACCTTAGAACATATTTGTAATCACTTGTAATGATGAATTGACTTGTAACTAAGACGAGAAACATGATTGGGACATAAAACACCAATGTTAGATCACTTTAGATGCATATTCAAAGATTAACATCAGGTTGTCAATCGGTCGAGTTTCTCCCCAAGACAAACTCGGCTGATTCACCTTGATACAATCTCTGAAGATTGCATCGGTCAAGTTGTGTCTTCACAGAAGTCAACCGATGGAGTACCTGACCAAAACGATCATTCATTGATCGGTCGAGTTTCTTCAAAACAAACTCAATTGATACTTTGAAAATTGGTTTGTCATTTACTCTATCGTTTGAGTTAACTTTATTGAAACTCAACCAATTGCACTGTATAGAATTTGCAGAAAAAAGTGATATGACTGTTGATGGATTATTTGATCAAAAATAGAGATGTTTTCTTGAAGAAAAATGGCTATATTTCGGCCCAAGAGTTCACCTAACTCAAAGCAACACCCCCAGCTATATATAGAACACTTAGAGTTCATTCCAAGGCTGCTCACTCATTGCAAACTTAGTCCTAGCATAGCTGAGAGTGTTCTAAGCCTTTGAGCCCCTTTCTCTCTCTACCTTCAAGTCAAATTTGTGAGTATGAGCGAGATAGGTTCCTGTGTAAGAGAGCTACTCCTTGTATTGTTGTAAATCTTTCCTCCTCCATCTTCCAACCTCAATTCCTATTGAAGTCAAGTTGAAAATCCCTCTCCAAGTGAAGGAGAAGGAGGTGTTGTTCTTCAAGATTGAAGAAGGCAAGATGCTCTAGGTCTCTAAGTGAAAGAGATAGGTGCTCCAAATCTCTGAGTGAAGGAGAGAAGCAAGGAAACACTCAAGGAAGATAGGTAATCCCTTGAAGGTAGAAAACTTGAAGAAAGGAGTGGGTAAGTGCATGTTGATGGTTGAAGACTCCATGGTTCAAGTGGGTAAGCTCCTTCTATAGGTTGAAGATCTTTGCTTGAGGTACAAAGCCCTTGGATGTGTGGTTGTTGTGTCTTGTAATCTTATTGTGGAATATAAGAGTAGCAAGATTGCAAATCTTAGATACTAACCCACTCTAGGTAGTGGACTGACATTGCTCCTAAGTTTAGGACATGGAACCACTCTAAACCACCTGTCCAAGTGCTTGCTTTTCACTATCACTCTTCCTTGCTATGTATGTTATATTAGGACATCAAATTGCTACTTGTTTAAGCTTTTCAAATATATAATTTGGTGGTCTAATTTATCTTGTGAGAATTTGTGAAGCTCTATTCAACCCCCCCCCTCTAGAGCCCATTGATCCAACAAGTGGTATCAGAGCAGGTCTTCTCCAAGCTACTTCAACAAGTAGGAGAAGATGGGTGATTCGACACTTGGTTCGCTTAACCTAGAAGGAAGCTTCTCCATGAAACCTCTGATCTTTGATGACACCAACTTCCTCTATTGAAAGAGAAGGATGCAGTTCTATCTCCTAGGTGTGAGCTATGAAATGTGGAAGATAATCCACCTCAAATATGAAGATCCAAAGGGGGACATCACCACATGGACTGAAGTTGAAATGAAGCATGCTCAACTCAACGCCAAAGTTGTGAGCATCATCTACGCCACCCTTACTCCATCCGAGTTTAACTGGATCTCCTCATGGGACACCGCACAAGAGATATGGCACAAATTGTGTGTCATATATGAAGGAACTGAGCAAGTGAAGGAAGCCAAGATCTACATGCTTGGTGGTCTTCTAGAGAACTTCAAGATGGGTAAGAATGAGAGAGTGGTTGACATGTACACTAGGCTCAATGTCATCATAAATGGATTGGCAACTCTAGGGAGTGTGCTAGACAAAGGCCCCATCAACTCCAAGATCTTGAGATCTCTTCCAAAGAGATGGGAGCCCAAGGTGACATCCATTGAAGAGGTGTACAAGCTAAGTGAGCTATCAACCTAGGAGCTGGTTGGTAATCTTCAAGCCCATGAGCCTAGGCTTGACAAGAAAGAAGAAGAAGAAGAGAAGAGAGAATAAAAAAGAGTCCAAGAAGATAAAGGACACAGCCTTCAAAGCACAAATTCAAGAAATGGTGTGGCAACAACAACTTGCTTTGAAGTCCCCCAGCCCTTCCTCAAGTGAAGATGAAGGCCCTAATGAGAATGAGGCAAACTACTCAAAGGGCAAACACTTCAAGAGAAAGCCCTCCTATTCAACTCCAATGTGCTATGAGTGTGGTAAGAAAGGCCACTACAAGAGTGACTGCCCCAAGGCCAAGAAGAACCATCACAAGAGCAGCCACAAGAAAGATAAGGAGTACAACAGAAAAGGCAAGTACTAGAGGAATGATAAGAAAGAAAGAAGATCAAGAGATGCATCCCATGCAGCTTGGGAGGAGTCTTCTTCAAGCTCCTCAAGCTCCAAAGATGGAGAATACCATCTTGCTCTCATGGCCTCTACTAGTGAAGATGTATGTGAGGTAAGTGAGGTAAGCAAGGTAAGTGAAGTAAATTTGCTAGAGCTGCCTAAAGAAACTTTTATTGACATGTTGAATGATTGCTAATCATCCTTTACTAAATACAAATCTAAAAGGAAAAGGTTAGGCAAGATAGTTGATGATCTTTATGCTAAAATTGAGATTTTTGATAAAAATGAAAAACTGCTCTTTGATAGCATAGACTCTTTGCAAGGGCAATTTTTTGACCTTGAGCTTCAACATAAGTAGAGGTTGAGAATGGTGTATATCTTAAAAATATTAAAAATCTTAAGATAGAAAACCAAAAGTGCCTAGATGAGCTTAATGGTCGTAAAACTGAAAATGCAGAACTCAAACTCATTAATGATGCTAGGAGGAATGAAGTTTATGCTTATCAAAGAGAAATTTTTTTGCTTAAATCTAAAAATGCCAAATTGCTTAATCAAGTAAATGACTTATCTTCTAGACCTATTTTGCAAAGTTATGAAGTTTCTAGCATATCTTTAGAAAGAGATTCCTTTCATACTAAAGCCCTCTATCTTGAGGCCGACCTATTGCATGCTAGAGATGATCTTGCTAGTCTTTCTACTACTATTATTAACCTTAGTGATGATAATGACAAGTAAAGATCTTCTTTGCAAAAGTTTCTCTCGGGAAAAAAATATCTCAATGGTGTCCTAGAACACTCTAGCAAAAAAATTAGTACTAGCGGTTTGGGATATGATTGGACTGCTCCCAAAGGTAAGAAAAATAGCAAGAACAAGGATAAGAAGAAGAGTGTGGAACCTCCTATTTTCTATGGAGATACTTTTGGCTCTAAGAACCCTATGGTTTGTGTTCATTGTAAATGTGATGACCATTACTCTACTTATTGTCCTTGCAAGCCCAAGGGGACCAACCCAAAGATGAAAAGGGTCCCTAAGCTAACCCCGGATCCCAAAGTTTGAGTTGGGTTCCGACATCCTTCTTTCTTGTAGGTTAAAAAGAGATGGATTGTTGATAGTGGCTGCTCTAAGCACATGACTGGAGAAATCAGTCATTTCAATAAGTTCATCAAAAAGAAAGGAGGATCGGTAACCTTTGGAGACAACAAGAAGGGTAAGGTCATAGGTGAGGGTGATGTGGGCAATGAGTTATGTATTAAAAATGTGTCACTTGTTGATTGCCTACATCACAATTCGATTAGTGTTAGTCAACTTTGCAACAATGGATATCTTATGTTGTTTACTTCTTTAGAATGCTTGCTTCTAGATGCCCTCTTGTATAATGTTATATATAAGGGAACTAGAAATGGTAATCTTTATGTTATTGTTCTTGATTATCTTAAGCCCATACTAGATAGATGCTTGGTAGTGGATAAAAATGATATTTCTCTTTGGCATCGTCGTTTGGGTCATGTGAATATGCATCAAATGAAGAAATTGAGCAAAAAGGAATTGGTTCGAGGACTTCCCAAATTAGATTTGAAAAGGATGACGAATGCCAACCTTGTACACAAGGGAAACAAACCAAATCCTCCTTCAAATCCAAAGGAGTCATGAGTACCAAGAGAGTTCTTGAACTTCTTCATATTGATCTACTCGGACCAATGAGAACACAAACACTTTGTGGCTCCAAGTATTGTCTTGTTATTGTTGATGATTTCTCTCGATATACTTGGACATTATTTCTCATTTCTAAAAGAGATACTCTTGATGTTTTCTTGAGCTTTTGTAAACAGGATGAAAATGAAGCTTCTTGTCGGATTCTTTCTATCCGTAATGATCATGGGGGAGAATTTGAAAATGATCTTTTTGAGCATTTTTTGTGAAAAATATGGTTATTCGCACAATTTCTCTTCTCCTCGTACGCCTCAACAAAATGGGGTTGTAGAGAGGAAGAACAGGTCGCTACAAGAGATGGCTAGGACCATGCTTCTTGAGTATGAAACTCCTAAAAAGTTTTGGGTTGAAGCTGTTAGCACCTCATGCTTTGTGCAAAATTGAGTTTTTACACATCCTTCTTTAAAGAAAACCCCCTATGAACTATGGCATGGTAGAAAGACGTCTATTGATTTCTTCCATGTTTTTGGATGTCCTTGTTTTGTTTTAAACACAAAGGATTCTCTTGACAAGTTTGATATGAAATCTTATAAGGCTTTCTTCCTAGGTTATAACACTACTAGCAGGGCATATAGAGTATTCAACATTGAATTGTCTAAAATTGAAGAATCTATAAATGTTAAGTTTATTGAAACTAACCCTGTTGTTAGCAAGAATATTGTGGATAATGATGTTGCAGATGACTTAATTCCTATCTTAAAAGATCTCAACATTGACAACAAAGGCAAGCAAGTGATAGAAGAAGAAGAAGAAGAAAAGAAGGATCCTACTCCCCGCTTTGCAAAGAATCATCCCAAGGAACTAATCGTTGGCAATCCATTCGAGAGAGTGAAGACACGAGCTGCATACAATAAAGAATAAGCAGACAGTGCCTTCATCTCACAATTAGAGCCAAAGAACATTAAAGAAGCCCTTGGTGATGATGAGTGGATCCTTGCCCTGCAAGAAGAGCTGGAGCAATTCGAGAAGAATTGTGTATGGACTCTAGTGCCAAGACCAAGTGATAGAAATATTATTGGCACCAACTGGGTCTATCGCAACAAGCTAGATGAGCAAGGCAAAGTGGTAAGAAACAAAACAAGGTTAGTAGCACAAGGTTACAACCAATAGGAAGGTATTGACTTTAATGAAACTTATGCTCCTATTGCTAGACTTGAATCCATTAGAATGCTACTTGCTTTTTCTAGTCATAAAAAAATTTCTTGCTATATCAAATGGATGTTAAAAGTGCATTTTTGAATGGTACAATCGAGGAGGAAGTATTTGTTGCTCAACCTCCGGGCTTTGAAAATGACAAACTACCTAATCATGTTTATTTGTTGCAAAAAGCTCTCTATGAACTCAAACAAGCACCTCGAGCTTAGTATGAGAAACTAAAGAACTTTTTGTTAGATAATGGGTATGTCATTGGCAAAGTTAATTCTACCTTGTTTCTAAAGCACACTTCTAACAATTTTCTTATTATTCAAATTTATGTTGATGATATCATTTTTGGTAGAACTGATCTTGATATTTGCAAGGAGTTTAATTCTATTATGCAGAGTGAGCTCAAGATGAGCATGATGGGTGAGTTGACCTTCTTCCTTGGATTTCAAATCAAACAAACCAATGAAGGAAACTTCATCAACCAAGGCAAGTACACAGATGAACTACTCAAACGCTTTGGAATGGATAATATGAAGCCAATGGATACACCCATGTCCAACACCGCCAAACTTGATAAAGATGAAGAAGGTGAGAAAGTAGATGAGAATCTCTATAGAGGTATGATTGGAAGTTTACTTTATTTAACTGCCTCTAGACCTGATATCATGTTTAGTGTTTGCTTGTGTGCTCTCTTTCAATCTAGCCCTAGAAAATATCATCTTATAGCTATTAAAAGGATTTTGAGGTACCTAGACAAAACCCAAAATTTTGGACTATGGTATCCTAAATCAAGGGATTTTACTCTTAGAACATATAGTGATGCGGATTACGCAGGCTGTTTGGTTGATAGAAAGTGCACAAGTGGCAGTTGCTTTCTCCTAGGACCATGCTTGGTGTCTTGGTTCTCCAAGAAATAGAGCACCATGGCATTATCAACTATTGAGGCTGAGTACATTGCAGCCGGGAGTTGTTGTCCCCAGGTCCTATGGATGAAGCAAATGCTCCAAGACTATAACATATTTTTTTATGCTTCTCCTATCTTTTGTGACAATACTAGTGCAATTAATCTTTCTTACAATCCTATATTGCATAGTAGAGCCAAGCATATAGAGGTTCGCCATCACTTTCTATGTGATCACATTGTCAAGAAGGATATCTATATCACGCATGTGGACATGGAAAATCAATTGGCAGATATCTTTACAAAACCTCTAGCTAGAGATAAATTTAATTTTATTTGATCTAAACTACTTATTGTTGCTTTGGATGATGTTTCTATGTGATCTAGCAAGTTGTTTTCAACATATATGCTTGCTCATGTCATTTCTCATCTTATATGCCTATATATGCTTCAATCTGCCTAAATTGCTTGTTAACATGCTTAGTTTTTGCTTGTTTTTGGGTTTTTATCGAATTTCTTGGTTTATCTCTAAATAGTACCCAATGATGAGCTAAATGTGCCTAAGTATGTTAATGATACATAATAGAATTGAAAAATGAATTTAATTGGCATGTATATGGCTAGAAACCAAGAATGTGACTTTTAGGTCAGGTTGACCTTCGGTCGAGTTTCACCAGGATAAACTTGACCGATCAGGAGCCGAGAGTTGTTCTTTAGAGAACCGTTCGGTCGAGTTTTACACTCTCAAAACTCGACCGATCTGCGGGCTGAGCCAATATTAAGTTAGGATCGGCTGACTATTTTCCCTCTCAACTTGAAAATAATCGACAGATTCCTCATCTCTTAGCCCTAATCTCTCACCCCCAACCCTAAACCTCCCTCTCCTAGCCCTAGTTAGACCTAGAAATCACAACCTAGACCTTCCTGGGCGTCTCTGGTGGTTTTTGTATGGCGTTAGAGGTTTGTTTTTGCTTGTTTGCACGTTTTCTATCTTGTTTTCACCTCCATGGCTTCCCAAAGAAGAAAATGAGCTGCTCCAAGAAATGCACCTACTTGTTCTTTGCATAATCACTTGGTTCCCTTTGATAATACCTCCTTTGTGTCGATTGAGGCTATAAATAGGTACAAGGACCTTCTTCCTCGAAGCCCTTTTCCTTTTCACGCTTTGATCGATCTTTCTCCTAGGTATCAAGTGATTCTTTCTCAAGTAGCTAGGTTGCTCGCCATCCACCATTTGTTCGCCCTAGCAATAAAACGTGACTACTTTCACAACTCCATGATGAGCACTCAGGTTATTCACGAGTTCTACGCCAACTTACGTTAGAACTACGATTTGCTTATGCCGCCACCGAATACTCAAGTAATTCTTACATCTATGATCGTTGGTCGTAGTTTCCAAATCTCTGAGAATACTTTAAATATTTTTCTTACTAGAGATGAGGAAAATGACACTTGGCGTAAGTATTATGGCAAGTACTTCGATCTTCTTGACTCGGAAGGTTTTTACAATCACTATGAATTGACGTTACCGAATGTTCATCGGTTTTTGAAGAAACCTGATGTAGCTTACAAGAAGAAGTCCACCCTGCTCTCATCCTCTCTTGACCTAATGAGGTGCATATTGGCTTTAGTGATCAACTATAATGTCCATCCAAAGAAAAATCAAACAAACATTGCAGAGAACACTGCAGTTATTATGTATTGTTTGTTGAAAAATATCAGTGTCAAGTGGGCCAGATACATCTTACATCATATGACCTGCTTCGACACTAGTAAGAACACCAAAGGCACCCACCTACCCTACCCAACTTTGATGTGGTCTTTTCAAGTTTTCCACTGACAAATCCCTCTTTTCTGAGTTCCATTACCCAGTTGCTAGAAAAGGTGTTTGTATAAGTGAAACCACTCTTCAAAAGTCTGTTCTCATGTTTTCCTCTACCTCTGGTGCTTCTGCCTCTACCTCCTCTTCAGCTGCCCCATCCTCCTGTACCCAAGCTCCACCTCCACAGCCTCCTCCTAGACCTAGTCGTGCATCTTTCTGTGTGTCAAGTGAAACCCTTTTGTGTTATATGATGCATCAATAGGCGTACAACCAACAGGTTCAAGACCACCTACACCAGGATTTGTGTTCCATCATGTCAACCATGAACCTTTCCTGTGCTCACCCCTATCCCACCAACCAGCCCTATCCCGGTAGTGCTTATGCTTCATATGCATATGATCATTACTATTCTTCTCTCGAGCCTTCCACTGCTGCTCCGCCACCTTTTGTTGCTGGTAGCTCCGCTCCTGCCATCCTCCCTTTACCTGATGGCCCCCTGCTAGCCTCAATGGGTGACTCTACTCTGTCTTTCCCATAGGCCAATGAGCTTCATGCTCTTGGTATGTCTTGGGCTGAGTAGAATGCCTACTGGCCCGGTCATTCCTTTGGACCTCCTGCTGATGAGGAGATGCCATACCAGGATGAGGATGATGAAGGTGACGATGAGGATGCTTCTGAGGACGGTGATGGTGATGGTGTTGACGATGATGTTGGAACTTCTGCTCCACCTTCTGACTGGGATGAGGACTACACACCTGGCGATGTTGATCTAGATAGCTTAGATGTTTAGGTGGTTTCTTCATTTGTAGTCTAACATGCTTATTATATACATATTTCTAGACTATTTTTGTATAATAAACATCTTGGCACATTCTTCTGAGCTGTACTATTTCTTATCTTTGCTTTATCGCTTTTGTGCTTATAGTTGCTCTCATGTGGACATATATATGAGTTGTAATATCTTTGATGTGCACTATGGCTATTTACTCTATTTTTATCATATGCGTTGGTGCCATCTTGAGTTATGTTTTGATTATGACTTGTCATGTATGTTATCTTTTGTCTTTGTGTGAAATATGCTTTTAAATTGTTGCTTATTCCTTTGCATATATGGTTGTGTGTGGTTTGGAGAAGACATGTATTATGCTCTTCTATCCCCCCTACCTTTTTGATAATGTCAAAAGGGGGAGAGATATTTCAAGAGATAACTCAAGTCTTGAAACTCAATCATATTGCTTTTTCTTTGCTATAATATTGCTTTTTGCTAGTAAGATCCTTTCTTGTTCAATTCATTGCTTATTATGTGAACTTGCAAAGGACTACATACTACATGTATATTGCTACCGCATTGTGTAGATAGATTAACCATGCAGGTTAATAGAAGCACAGATTGAGGGGGAGCAATTCAAATTGTTCATTTCATGAATCTCCCTATTTTGCAAAGCAAAGGTATAATTTCTACATCATTTTCAATATGTTTGAGGAATGGTTTGTCATTGTCAAAATGGGGGAGAATGTTGACCTAGAGGTTATACATTGCCTATATTTTGATAATGACTTAACCATTCTATTCATATGTATCTAATATATGTATTAAAAATTGATTTCAGGTATTAGGTACATGAAAAGGATCCCAAATCTAAAACCCTAGATTGACTCTAGTTCAAGTCAAAGAGCTACAAGTGTGATTTTGTGGAAATCTATGTAAATGACCTTAGAACATATTTGTAATCACTTGTAATGATGAATTGACTTGTAACTAAGATGATAAAAATGATTGGGACATATAACACCAATGTTAGATCACTTTAGATGCATATTCAAAGATTGACATCAGGTTGTCAATCGGTCGAGTTTCTCCCCAGGACAAACTCGGTCGATCCACCTTGATATAATCTCTGAAGATTGCATCGGTCGAGTTGTGTCTTCAGAGAACTCGACCGATGGAGTACCTGACCAAAATGATCGTTCATTGATTGGTCAAGTTTCTTCAAAACAAACTCGACTGATACTTTGAAAATTGGTTTGTCGTTTACTCTATCGGTCGAGTTAACTTTATTGAAACTCGACCGATTGCACTATACAGAATTTGTAGAAAAAAGTGATATGACCTTTGGTGGGTTATTTGATCAAAAATAGAGAAGTTTTCTTGAAGTAAATGGCTATATTTCGACCCAAGAGTTCACCTAACTCAAAGCAACACCCTCGGCTATATATAGAACACTTGGAGTTCATTCCAAGGCTGCTCATTCATTGCAAACTTAGTCCTAGCATAGCTGAGAGTGTTCTAAGCCTTTGAGCCCCTTTCTCTCTCTACCTTCAACTCAAATTCGTGAGTATGAGTGAGATAGGTTCCTGTGTAAGAGAGCTACTCCTTGTATTGTTGTAAAGCTCTCCTCCTCCATCTTCCAACCTCAATCCCTATTGAAGTCAAGTTGTAGATCCCTCTCCAAGTGAAGGAGAAGGAGGTGTTGTTCTTCAAAATTGAAGAAGGCAAGCTACTCCATGTCTCCAAGTGAAGGAGATAGGTGCTCCAGATCTCCGAGTGAAGGAGAGAAGCAAGGCAACGCTCAAGGAAGATAGGTAATCTCTTGAAGGCAGAAGACTTGAAGAAAGGAGTGGGTAAGTCCATGTTGATGGCTGAAGACTCCATGGTTCAAGTGGGTAAGCTCCTTCTATAGGTCGAAGATCTTTGCTTGAGGTACTAAGCCCTTGGATGTGTGGTTGTTGTATCTTGTAATCTCATTGTGGAATATAAGAGTACCAAGATTGCAAATCCTAGAGACTAACCCACTCTAGGTAGTAGACTGACATTGTTCCTAAGTTTAGGACATGGAACCACTCTAAACCACATGTCCAAGTGCTTGCTTTTCACTATCACTCATCCTTCACTAGTACATAGCCAGCCTTTAGTGTCGGTTATTTAAGGCCTTTCGCGTTGGTTTTAATGTGACACCTATGTGGGTGCTGCCAAAAGGCCAACCGTTAGGCGTCAATTCTCAAACCGACGCCACAACCCTTCGCGCGCCACCGAAAAAACGCCAGCAGGGGGTATAGGTGTCGGTTATTAGTTTTGAAACCGACGCCATAAACCTTCGCGCTACAGAAAGGGTGCCATTTAGGGAACAATCAGTGTCGGTTTTTTATTTATAACTGACGCCATATCACCTGCTGCCACGGTTGTGCTGGCTAGCACGGTCGTGGTATCTGGTCTCATTAGGCGTCAATTTTAGCTATTATTCGACGCTGTAAGCATGTGTCGTCGGTTTTTTCAAATAACTGACGCCTATTGTATGTATTTTTTTAATCAGTCTGCAGGCCTGATGTGGCTGGTCGCAGGATGAGAAACCTACAGTTCAGTTATGAACTGTAGGTTTTATGACATCCATTGATATCAGCCAACAACAGGCCACAAACCTACAAAATTAACAACATAAATGTTCACACATTTAGCAACCTGCAGTTCGATTCGATTTTCAAACATGTAGAAACATTCATGTAGCAATCTGCAGTTCCATTCATTTTCACATCCACACATGTAGAAACTTCCATATAGCAACCAATAGTTTCATTCATTTTCACATTCACACATGTAGAAACATTCAAACATTTAGAAACATTCACACATATTATAATTCAGAAATCCATTTACAAAATATCATTCTTTAGTCATTATTCGCTATCAACATCCCAATTATATTTTAAAAACCCAACTAATTGTATGGTTGTTGTCCATTCTTCTCTTACATCATTTAATTCTTCTGTCGTATAGGGAGAATGTACATCTGGTAAGGCCTTTCCTGTAGTGTGGTCAGTTTTAAACATATGCAAAGAGAATGATGTATATATATAATTAATAATATATAAATAAGATTGATATATTTCAAATTATCTAATGAGACTATATATAATACCTCAGGAATGGTATCGATGTCCACTGCGGCATATTTAATAATCATGTGTATAAATCACATCACATAGTATGCACATGCCCATCCGTTGTCTTGTGTAGCACACTATAAATTGAAACATACAAAATATTAAAAAATAAAACTAATTAAGCATTATTCACATAAATAATATATACATTGCAGTCGGGAACTTACTTCCACGTTCTTCCAAATTATTGGTTGGTTCTTTTTCCTGGGGACCTTTCCTCCAGCCTTTTTGAACTCATCTAAACCCCTACATGTTAATGTAACACAGTACATTGCATAATTAAATAGTAATGTAATAACATATGTTAACGGATATGAAAATTTAAAATTTTTCTCACCGGAATAATGTCATTTTCATTGTGTATCCATATTTTGAATTTAATTTAGTCCCCTTAGGATCTAGATAATAGACAGTGAATGTCTCGGGGACAATAACTAGTAACTCCCAATGCATACCACTAGAGGTAAAAAAAAGTTAAAAATTTATAACTCAAAATCCACAATAAAAATGTAATTTTCTTAAGTCCAAATTATAAGAAAAATAAACTTACTCCACATTGAATGGAGCTATTATCACTGTCTTGTTATTTTGAGCAAAATTTGTAAAAGCATCACAGGAGTATTGTTGAACTGACGGAGGGTCTTTAGCTACTAGACTAATCAAAGATGGAATCAAAAATCCTACATGTTCGAATGAAAAATCTACACATATCTTGTCTAAGTAGCTGCAAAACATGTATTACATATGCATTAATAAATAAGAAACCAGATCACCAGATCCTACACAAGGTATATGGATGTATAAAGAATATCTCACCTTATCCATAGTTCTTCGAAACAACTCCAAAATATCTTGTATAAATAGTTTGCTTTCGTATGATTGACCTGTAGCATCCGCATCTATAGAAATAGTTATAGGGAAATTTATATCATGTTCGCCTAACCATATTGCCATACCCCTACAATTAGGACCTGGAACCCAACTTGGTAATGTAGGAGGTGGAGGTGGAGGCCTAGATGCTTTGGGTGTCTTCTTTTTATCTTGTATATATATAATTTCAGATCAATTGACATCATATACACACACTAACAATTTAAGGTAATGTAAATTTACCATACAGTTTTAGTATAGAGGACATCAACTTTTGGCCACAATATCACTCCGCCTTCTGCCTCACCAAGTTTTTCACAATCTGGGTGGGCATATGGCAATGAAAGATTCATCAAATTGGGGAATATATGTACCGGGCTCACTCGAACCCAACCAGTTGGTAATGGAGACCCGTGAAACATTTCCCCTGGTAGGGATGGGTAAGCTGACGCCTCTGCAATGACAAATTCTTTACTTTTTAGATGGCATGGCTTCAATCCCTACAAATTTTTGTGTAAAGAATGTTATATGCATATATACATATCATCTTGAAAACATATCATCTTGAAAAGACTAGTTACTATGTAATAAAAAAACTTACAGCGGATGTGCTAGGTGTTGGGTCTACAGGATTACTCCCAACCTCTATAGTAGGAGTAGAGCGGGACGCATAGGTACTGTCTGCTAAGTGGCAGTCAGAGATGCCTGCCACTTGCTCATTGCTTCTTCGGTTTTCCTATCAACTATCTTATCTACCTATACATGGATAAAAGAAATGTTAGCTTCTGATTATTGAATTCTCTTATACAGTAATATTATAAAGAAAGAATAGGTTACCTATTCTTGTGAAATTCCCACTTTTGGGACATGTTTGTGCTGGGATGGCCCAAAGAACGCTTTGATTCCCACACCAGCGCTGTAACATCCCTGACCTGGGTTATGTTCTAACCCCAGGAGTTTTGCTTAACAAAGTTGATTATATGCTTGTACTTATCCTGTGAAAAGTAATTAGGGCTCATGAGGAACTTATGTTTCAATTTTGGTCCTGTTTGAACAATGTTAAAGCAATGATTGCTTGTTTTGGACTAAAGTGCAAATTACCCAAGTTGAGGGGTTAACTTGCAAATTGCATATGATAAGATGTTCCTCTGATGTTGAGACATCATAAGGATGAATATGATGTAGTAGTATGGTTTCCACAAGCCTGGACACCAAGATAGAGCTTGTTGGACAATGTTGTGCATTAAAACCTAGTTTTGGAGTAAAGTGCAATTTACCCAAAATCTAGGGTTCAATATGCAAATTACCACTTCAACAAGGTCCCTAATGTTTCTTGGCATCATGTAGAGCAAATAAAATGAGAGGGGTGCTTCATTTGAATTAAGTTGGAGGAGAGAGAATCTTGATATTAAAATAATCAAGATTAATGCCTAATTGAAACCCAAATTCGATTTAGGGCAAAAATGAATAAAAATAATTGAAGGGCTTTTAACCAAAATGTTTTGGGTTGATTTTGAATAAGTATGGACGTTCCTTTGCCAAGATAAGGAACGAAAATATCCTAAGTAGGTGAAATTCCACTCACCATTATTATAAGGAAAAGAAAACCCACTCACATATGGATATTAATATAATAAGCATTAAGGTGCTTAATTTGAATTTCTTTAAATCATGGATAATGGAGAGGAATAAGAGGCAATGAAGATAGCCTCGTCCTTAAGGATTTTGAGGAGAATTTGAGGGGGAAGAGGCGGCACCAATTTTGGAATTAAATGCATTTTAATAATGCATTTTCTCTTTCATTGAATTTTTATAAAAAGGCCTTTTCCTAGCCAAATGAAAGGCTATTTCGACCCCACTTCTTCTCTTAGCTTGGAAACCGACCAAGGAAGCTAGGGAGGACCAGGAGGACGAACCCCAACCTGTGGGTAAGCTCTTGACCTTCGTTCTCCTTGATTTCATGGTGGAAATCGAAAATAAATTATGGATTCCTTCTTATTTCGATCTCCTCTTCAACCCTAGCCAACTTTTGCAATCAAAAGCTTGAGGACGAGCCTAGGGGGAGTTGCAAGAGCTTCATCCACCATTATAGGCGTGAGATTGGAGCTTTGGAGCTCAATTGGAGGCGGGTTTTATAACTCAAACCCTTAAACATTGCTATTGCATCAATTCTCTATGCTTTGTTGATTGATTTCTTCAATTTGATACACTCTTGTTTCTTTGCTGCAATTTCCATCAAGAACGGTTGCTGTTCTTGGTTGTTCGAAGGAAGGGGATGATGACATCATCCTAGATGCTTATCCAAAGAAAATTACCAAGCAAAACCGTTTTGATAGCTACTCCAAATCGTTTTAATTTGATTGGCTATGCGGTTTCAGCAAACCGTTTAAGAGCAAACGGTTTGAAACCGTTTGGGAGAAAACGGTTTCAAGACCGTTTGAGATGGTTGACCAAGCATTGACCGTTTGGTATTCCTGTTCATAATTATGTTTATTAATAACCCTCCAAATTTGAGGGATTAACTCCAAAGGAATCGTGAGTTGAAGCCTAATCAATTAGGGAAACCTAATTGGATTAAGTGCTGATTTTCAATCTGATTTAATTGAACTTTTTGGGAAAATGGTCTCAAGACCGTTTGAGTGCGTTGACCAAGCGTTTACCGTTTGGGATTACTTTTCCTAATGATGTGATCTAATGACTCACCAAATTTTATGGATTAATTCCAAACGAGTCATGAGTTGAAGGATAATCAATTGGGCTAACCCTAATTGAAATCAGTGCTGAAATCACAATGAGCTAATTTGAGATTTTGGGTTGATTAGCCCGAACGGTCTCAAGACCGTTTGGGGGATCATCCAAATGGTCGGGGTCACCTCAAGACCGTTTGGAGGTCTGGGGTCAAGCATAGTTGACTAATTGAAGGTCCAAAGGTACTAATCATATTGCAATGTAGTGTTGATCTGTTGATCAACTCGATAGACCAATCCATGATGATTTTTCACTAGAATCCAAAGGTTGGATTGGCCAAACGGTCTCAAGACCGTTTGGAGCTCATCCAAACGGTCTCAAGAACGTTTGGTGGTCACCCAAGACCGTTTGGAGGTCTAGGGTTGAGTATGGTTAGGTGTTTGAAGGTCTAAAGGTACCAAGCTGTTATACAATGCAATGATGATTTGGTGATCAATCCAATGATCCAAACCTTAATTGGATGGCTTGGATTTGAGTGATATGATGGGCAAACGGTCTCAAGACCGTTTGGAGGTCATCCAAACGACCTCAAGACCGTTTGGGGTCAGGTCATACCCAATTTGGATAATGGTTCAATAGTTTCAAAGTAACCAATCTTGCATTGATGAGTGTTGTTGGATCTTCGATTCCAAACCCTAATTCAATTGAATCAAGCCCTAATTGATGACCAATTGAGGGTCAATTGAGGGTAAAATTAGTTGAAGGTTGACCTATTAAACTCAATTGAAGTATGAGCATAGGTCCAATTGATGATTGGTTCCATGAATTCAATGGTTGAAGGTCCAATGCAATCAATTGAAACACAATTAGTAGCATGATTGATGATCTACTTCAAAGCTCTAATTGGTGTTTATAAACCCTAATCCCATTGAGATCAGACCATAATTGAAGTCCCTAGTGGAGGGTGTATCATTGTGAACCCTGGTTGAGGGTGTAACTTTGTGAAACCCTAGTGGAGGGTGTATCATTGTGAACCCTGGTTGAGGGTGTATCCTTGTGAAACCCTGGTTGAGGGTGTATCATTGTGATTGTTTATAGGCAACTTTATAATAAAGTTATGCCTTAAACTAAGATAAGTCCATATCATGTGAGATAGCTGGACAATTCTAATGTGTGGCCTATGCATTATATGCTAAGGGTGAGTATTCTGTGATGGAATGTATTAAGAGGGGAAATACCTTAATACAAGATAAAGTTGGTTAACTCAAGAGGGTCTGAATTAATGAGAAATGGGAAACCCTAACCCTGGTAAGGGAATAGTGGTGTTACCCTTTAATAATGATGTTATATATTGTTTTGCATGGTGCTGATATGAAATTGATGTATTATCATTTGTATTAACCATGCAGGTATGATGTGATGATGAACATATCCAGGTATGAGCTATGACATTTTATGTATTGACATTGTTTATTGGGCCTTATGTGCCATGCTATACATTATTGCCTAGTATGAGGTAATAAGAGAAGTAATGGGCCTTAAGTGCCATGAGAAGATGTTTATGTAATAAGCATCATATTTACCTTGGTCAGGTGACCTGAAGGTGATAATTACCTGAAAAAGTGGTAATAATGCTCAATGATGAGCTAAGGGTTTGAATACCCAGAACCATATGATTATGGCATTGAGTTGCAAAGGAATGAAAATTCCCAGTATTGAAATGAGGGACTGAGATCCCCATGTCTTATAAAGACTGAGAAGTGATCAATGGAAATAGTACATGTTTTCTTTATAGCATTTGTCTTATTAAGTTATGTTTGGAAACTTGGCTGATGCTAAAAGAATATGATAATGTACTTAATTAATCAAGTGATACCATATAATGTAGTTGCCCTGATCACAGATCCATCAGCGTCAGAATTAGCTGAATGGTGAAACGAGTTTACTTGGAACGCATATTTTTGAATATGTGGGGGTAATTGGGCAATTATATCCTTATGCCCCATAGGCATTGCTACGGGCTATGTCCTATGAATGGGATTGGTTACGGACCATACCCCAATAAGAGCATGGCTACGGGCCATGACTCCACAAAATAATACCGGGCATTGGCTACGGGCCATATCCTGAAGAGAGTATATGCTATGGGCTATAACTCTAATAGCGATGTTGCCAGTATACCCTGGAAAGCTATCTAGCAGAGACACAAGATGTCCTGCATGTTATCTCGTACTGACCGAGATAGTTGAGGTCATGGGAATCCGGCTCTTCCATTGACCTATGTGTGGTACCGATGCTTTACGTCACCGTGGTCGGTTGGAGTATGAGCGGTATACCTCATCTCCTCAGGGCATAAGTATGATTGTAAAACGTAATCAACCGTGTAGCATATTTGCTTAGGGTTGAATTGCGAGAATCAATGGTTGATGATACATGGTCTATTATATCATAGTTGGATAAATGATATACATGTTCTTCATATTCCTTCTTAAATAAATGACTTGCTGCTTAATCAAGTTATAATTGAAATGATTGCATAGAGAATACTGCTCTGCATATCTTATTCAATGATTTACCTGTTGTTGAGTAAATATAATTCTACTGCTCAGTGTTATTCTATTATCAGCAATAATAATGTTTCTGGCGGAGAGTTATATCTCTCGCTGGGACAATTTTTATAATTGTCTCACCCCCGTGGGATTAAATTTTTAGGTAATCGCCGAAGAAAAGGAAGAAACCTTTCAGTGGGTGAGCAACAGCAGCAGCAGTCATAGGGACAGCAGTAGCAGTCATAGGGACAGCAGTGATCCAACAGGTGGAGACATTGGCTATCTGGTTTTGTGTAGATAGTCCTATGAGTCGTCTCTGTACTCTCGGGTCCTAGGAGTTAGTGTTTTGATTCTCCGATCTGAGATTTTGTGCAAAGAGGCATGATATGTATATATATGAACCAGGATGTAATGTTTTACTTTGGTTCTAAATGAAAGAGTTTTCCTATGAATGGATCTCTTGATAAATGGTTTTAAATTTTCAGTGATTTTCAGTAATCCGCTGCTAACGATCGCTTCCGCATGTTTTATTATTGTTAATGACACTTGTTATCTTAAATGATGGCGGGTGTCGTCACAGTTTAGTGGTATCAGAGCTCTAGGTTCACTGAGTCTACAGAGACATAGGATTAAGGTAGTTGAGTCTGTTCTAAGTGTCTTCTAGTTTATCTGATAGTGTCTTCTGCTCATATAGGAGAAGAAGAACTAAAGATGTCTGGATCACACGATGAACACGCTGTTGAGAGCAGTGTTGCTGCACCAGTAAGAGGTGCAAGAGACCAGGACAGGGAGGAACCTGTACCTGATCAACCCCAATTCAACCCAGCTGATATGGGGAACCCAGCCTTTCAGACTATGTTCGGGCAGTTTATGGCAGCTATGACCCACATGACTGATAGAATGCTAGTACATGCACCCAGGGCATCACCCCATGATGAAAGACACGGTGCCGGCAAGACCTTTGAAAGGCTGAAGAGGGTAGGAGCATTAGAGTATGCTGGTATAGCTGACCCAGCAGATGCTGACCTATGGTTGACTGAATTAGAGAAAGCCTTCAGAATCCTCATGATACCTGATGATGAGAGGGTTAGGCATGTTGTATATCTCCTGAAAGGGAGTGCTGGACACTGGTGGACCATTGAGGAGGGCAAAAGACCTGGAGTTGTGATTGGATGGGATGAATTCAGGCGTGAATTTGTCACTAGATACTTTCCTAAGACATTTCTAGATGAGAAGATATCCCAGTTTGAAAGAATTAAACAAGGACCTATGAACATTAGTAAGTATGAGGCTAGGTTCATGGAGTTGTTGTGGTTTTGTCCGCACATGGCATCCAATGATGAGGAAAGAATTCGGCAATTCGAGAAGGGGTTGAACGCTGAATTAACCACTCCGGTGTTTGCTCTGGAGAACCGGGAGAGGTTTGCAACTTTTGTGGAGTCTGTAAGATGCATAGAGAGGTCTATAGTTGAGAAGCGACAAACTAAGGGTAGGAAGGAATACCCACAGTTTCAAGGGCATAGTGCTGGGAGTTTCAAGAAACTAAGGTATTATGTGCCTACACCACCAAAGGAAGCTCACAGTTCGCTTCTATGTCAGTAACTGGACCCCCTAGACCACACCAAGAGAATAGAACTTGTCATCGATGTGGACTAGTAGGTCATCTGGCAAGGGATTGCCCAATGGGGAATGCTGTGGTGAATCAACCCCCGAGACAAAGTCAGCAAGGTTCTCAAAGAAAGCAGTTTTCTAGTGGTACCCGAGGACGTGGACAAGCATCCCAGGCAGGATCTTCCGCGTCCAATAATAGAGCACAGGGCCAACAGCAGGCAACGGCTAGGCTCTATGCTATGAACCAGTCTGAAGCAGTAGTCAACCCTCGGGTTGTGACAGGTCAGATGGAATTACTTTAATTCTGATATGTCTTTATCCTGCTTCATATTTGTGTTAATAGATCTGGGAGTTGAGGAGGAAATATCCTACTCTTTTCTCTTAATGTTTTGTTGATGATTTCGGGGACGAAATCCTTATAAGGGGTGGATAATTTGTAACATCCCTGACCTGGGTTATGTTCTAACCCCAGGAGTTTTGCTTAACAAAGTTGATTATATGCTTGTACTTATCCTGTGAAAAGTAATTAGGGCTCATGAGGAACTTATGTTTCAATTTTGGTCTTGTTTGAACAATGTTAAAGCAATGGTTGCTTGTTTTGGACTAAAGTGCAAATTACCCAAGTTGAGGGGTTAACTTGCAAATTGCATATGATAAGATGTTCCTCTGATGTTGAGACATCATAAGGATGAATATGATGTAGTAGTATGGTTTCCACAAGCCTGGACACCAAGATAGAGCTTGTAGGACAATGTTGTGCATTAAAACCTAGTTTTGGAGTAAAGTGCAATTTACCCAAAATCTAGGATTCAATATGCAAATTACCACTTCAACAAGGTCCCTAATGTTTCTTGGCATCATGTAGAGCAAATAAAATGAGAGGGGTGCTTCATTTGAATTAAGTTGGAGGAGAGAGAATCTTGATATTAAAATAATCAAGATTAATGCCTAATTGAAACCCAAATTCGATTTAGGGCAAAAATGAATAAAAATAGTTGAAGGGATTTTAACCAAAATGTTTTGGGTTGATTTTGAATAAGGATTGACGTTCCTTTGCCAAGATAAGGAATGAAAATATCCTAAGTAGGTGAAATTCCACTCACCATTATTATAAGGAAAAGAAAACCCACTCACATATGGATATTAATATAATAAGCATTAAGGTGCTTAATTTGATTTTCTTTAAATCATGGATAATGGCAATGAAGATATCCTCGTCCTTAAGGATTTTGAGGAGAATTTTAGGGGGAAGAGGCGGCACCAATTTGGGAATTAAATGCATTTTAATAATGCATTTTCTCTTTCATTGAATTTTTATAAAAAGGCCTTTTCCTAGCCAAATGAAAGGCTATTTCGACCCCACTTCTTCTCTTAGCTTGGAAACCGACCAAGGAAGATAGGGAGGACCAGGAGGACGAACCCCAACCTGTGGGTAAGCTCTTGACCTTCGTTCTCCTTGATTTCATGGTGGAAATCGAAAATAAATTATGGATTCCTTCTTATTTCGATCTCCTCTTCAACCCTAGCCAACTTTTGCAATCAAAAGCTTGAGGACGAGCCTAGGGGGAGTTGCAAGAGTTTCATCCACCATTAATGGCATGAGCTTGGAGCTTTGGAGCTCAATTGGAGGCGGGTTTTATAACTCAAACCCTTAAACATTGCTATTGCATCAATTCTCTATGCTTTGTTGATTGATTTCTTCAATTTGATACACTCTTGTTTCTTTGCTGCAATTTCCATCAAGAACGGTTGCTGTTCTTGGTTGTTCTAAGGAAGGGGATGATGACATCATCCTAGATTCTTATCCAAAGAAAATTACCAAGCAAAACCGTTTTGATAGCTACTCCAAATCGTTTTAATTTGATTGGCTATGCGGTTTCAGCAAACCGTTTAAGGGCAAACAGTTTGAAACCGTTTGGGAGCAAACAGTTTCAAGACCGTTTGAGATGGTTGACCAAGCGTTGACCTTTTGGGAATTTTGTTCCTAATTATGTAGGCTGATAACCCTCCAAATTTGAGGGATTAACTCCAAAGTAATCGTGAGTTGAAGCCTAATCAATTAGGGAAACCTAATTGGATTAAGTGCTGATTTTCAATCTGATTTAATTGAACTTTTTGGGAAAACGGTCTCAAGACCGTTTGAGTGCGTTGACCAAGCATTGACCGTTTGGGATTACTGTTCCTAATGATGTGATCTAATGACTCACAAAATTTGAGGGATTAACTCCCAAGGAATCATGAGTTGAAGGCTATTCAATTAGGCAAACCCTAATTGAAAACAGTGCTGAAATTCCAATGAGTTAAGTTGAGATTTTGGGTTGATTAGCCCAAACGGTTTCAAGACCGTTTGGGGATCACCCAAACGGTCTCAAGACCGTTTGGGGATCACCCCAAGACCGTTTGTAGGTCTGGGGTCAAGTATAGTTGACCAATTGAAGGTCCAAAGGTACTAATCATATTGCAATGTAGTGCTGATCTGTTGATCAACTCGATAGACCAATCCATGATGATTTTTCACTAGAATCCAAAGGTTGGATGGGCCAAACGGTCTCAAGACCATTTGGAGCTCATCCAAACGGTCTCAAGACCGTTTGGTGGTCACCCAAGACCGTTTGGAGGTCTAGGGTTGAGTATGGTTAGGTGTTTGAAGGTCTAAAGGTACCAAGCTGTTATACAATGCAATGCTGATTTGGTGATCAATCCAATGATCCAAACCTTAATTGGATGGCTTGGATTTGAGTGATATGATGGGAAAACGGTCTCAAGACCGTTTGGAGGTCATCCAAACGACCTCAAGACCGTTTGGGGTCAGGTCATACCCAATTTGGATAATGGTTCAATAGTTTCAAAGTAACCAATCTTGCATTGATGAGTGTTGTTGGATCTTCGATTCCAAACCCTCATTCAATTGAATCAAGCCCTAATTGATGGCCAATTGAGGGTCAATTGAGGGTAAAATTAGTTGAAGGTTGACCTATTAAACTCAATTGAAGTATGAGCATAGGTCCAATTGATGATTGGTTCCATGAATTCAATGGTTGAAGGTCCAATGCAATCAATTGAAACACAATTAGTAGCATGATTGATGATCAACTTCAAAGCTCTAATTGGTGCTTATAAACCCTAATCCCATTGAGATCAGACCATAATTGAAGTCCCTAGTGGAGGGTGTATCATTGTGAACCCTGGTTGAGGGTGTAACTTTGTGAAACCCTAGTGGAGGGTGTATCATTGTGAACCCTGGTTGAGGGTGTATCCTTGTGAAACCCTGGTTGAGGGTGTATCATTGCGATTGTTTATGGGCTACTTTATAATAAAGTTATGCCTTAAACTAAGATAAGTCCATATCATGTGAGATAGTTGGACAATTCTAATGTGTGGCCTATGCATTATATGCTAAGGGTGAGTATTCTGTGATGGAATGTATTAAGAGGGGAAATACCTTAATACAAGATAAAGTTGGTTAACTCAAGAGGGTCTGAATTAATGAGAAATGGGAAACCCTAACCCTGGTAAGGGAATAGTGGTGTTACCCTTGAATAATGATGTTATATATTGTTTTGCATGGTGCTGATATGAAATTGATGTATTATCATTTTGTACTAACCATGCAGGTATGATGTGATGATGAACATAGCCAGGTATGAGCTATGACATTTTATGTATTGACATTGTTTATTGGGCCTTATGTGCCATGCTATACCTTATTTCCTAGTATGAGGTAATAAGAGAAGTAATGGGCCTTAAGTGCCATGAGAAGATGTTTATGTAATAAGCATCATATTTACCTTGGTCAGGTGACCTAAAGGTGATAATTACCTGAAAAAGTGGTAATAATGCTCAATGATGAGCTAAGGGTTTGAATACCCAGAACCATATGATTATGGCATTGAGTTGCAAAGGAATGAAAATTCCCAGTATTGAAATGAGGGACTGAGATCCCCATGTCTTATAAAGACTGAAAAGTGATTAATGGAAATAGTACATGTTTTCTTTATAGCATTTGTCTTATTAAGTTATGTTTGGAAACTTGGCTGATGCTAAAAGAATATGATAATGTACTTAATTAATCAAGTGATACCATATAATGTAGTTGCCCTGATCACAGATCCATCAGCGTCAGAATTAGCTGAATGGTGAAACGAGTTTACTTGGAACGCATATTTTTGAATATGTGGGGGTAATTGGGCAATTATATCCTTATGCCCCATAGGCATTGCTACGGGCTATGTCCTATGAACGGGATTGGTTACGGACCATACCCCAATAAGAGCATGGCTACGGGCCATGACTCCACAAAATAATATCGGGCATTGGCTACGGGCCATATCTTGAAGAGAGTATATGCTATGGGCTATAACTCTAATAGCGATGTTGCCAGTATACCCTGGAAAGCTATCTAGCAGAGACACAAGATGTCCTGTATGTTATCTCGTACTGACCGAGATAGTTGAGGTCATGGGAATCCGGCTCTTCCATTGACCTATGTGTGGTACCGATGCTTTACGTAACTGTGGTCGGTTGGAGTATGAGCGGTATACCTCATCTCCTCAGGGCATAAGTATGATTGTAAAACGTAATCAACCGTGTAGCATATTTGCTTAGGGTTGAATTGTGAGAATCAATGGTTGATGATACATGGTCTATTATATCATAGTTGGATAAATGATATACATGTTCTTCATATTCCTTCTTAAATAAATGACTTGCTGCTTAATCAAGTTATAATTGAAATGATTGCATAGAGAATACTACTCTGCATATCTTATTCAATGATTTACCTGCTGTTGAGTAAATATAATTCTACTGCTCAGTGTTATTCTATTATCAGAAATAACAATGTTTCTGGCGGAGAGTTATATCTCTCGCTGGGACAATTTTTATAATTGTCTCACCCCCGTGGGATTAAAATTTTAGGTAATCTCCGAAGAAGAGGAAGAAACCTTTCAGTGGGTGAGCAACAGCAGCAGCAGTCATAGGGACAGCTGTGATCCAACAGGTGGAGACATTGGTTGTCTGGTTTTGTGTAGATAGTCATATGAGTCGTCTCTGTACTCTTGGGTCCTAGGAGTTAGTGTTTTGATTCTCCGATCTGAGATTTTGTGCAAAGAGGCATGATATGTATATATATGAACCAGGTTGTAATGTTTTACTTTGGTTATAAATGAAAGAGTTTTCCTATGAATGGATCTCTTGATAAATGGTTTTAAATTTTAAGTGATTTTCAGTAATCCGCTGCTAACGATCGCTTCCGCATGTTTTATTATTGTTAATGACACTTGTTATCTTAAATGATGGTGGGTGTCGTCACAAGCGCCTGCAGCCCTAACACATCCAGGATGCTCGGGGTTACCCAGAGCAACTGTCAATTCATCCCTTGTGCCCTTAGGGATGAACTTGCCTTGTTTCCTCAGCTCGTGCAGCTCCCGCTAATTGCCAAAACAAAAAAATTTAATTAAGTAAACACCACAAATAATCAATATTCGAACGATTGCTCTAAGAGTTGTATTTTACCATTTTTGCAGCCGCCTCAGCAGTTGCGGGCTTCCTTATTTCTCCCTTCTTATTTTGCCTCCCAGCTATCCAGACATCATGGCGAGGCAGAGGTGTGGTACCTATAGTAGAGGACTCCTGAGTAGCAGCAGACTGAGCAGTAGACTCAGCCTGTAGTCTTTGGTGAATGCCTACATACCCCTTTGGATCCATTGTGTGGTCAAGCACATTCAGTGCACGCCTTGCTTTTTGTGCCTCACTGAGGGCTTAGTTAGTATGCACATTAATGATTTGGTTAGTAACACTAAATGTTAATCTTGAATATGTGAATACAACATATATTAATTAAATTTGGAGTGACGCCTAATACCTTGAATTCATCAGTTTTTCTTGAAGCAACAAAAGCGTCCCATTCTTCTTGGTCCAGGAAGTTCCATTGTTCAGTGGTTGTCTTCTTCCTCTTGTCACCTTATTTTATGTATTCTCGGGTGAGATTTGTCCTATAGTTCCTTAGGACTCTCCCACAGCGTTGCATTACACATTTACGATGCAACTTTTCATCCAATTCAAATATACTCTGTAAAATAGAATTGCTATTAACTAGTATCCAAAAAATTAGTAATCTACAAAATAGAATTGCAGATTAATAATAACTCACACATAAATCCTTCCATATTACGTCTTTCTTTCCCTTAGGAACTTTATGCCAAGAATCTATCTTACAACCGCAATGGCTACGAGTAACATACCCAAGATATGAAACAAACGAATTGTGATCCACTCCAATTGCATTTCCTGCATTATCAAAATCCACAATAAGTTTGGGTCCATTGCCCCTTTGCGCTATTAACTTCTTCATCATAGTGATGCCCCTTCTCTTGTCAACTTTTTGGTGTTGCTCATCAAGTGCCTCAAGTGCTTCAGAGGGTAAATGTGCATCATCAACCTAAAATTTGACAAAATAAACACGCTTACAGGATATAACTATAAATGGACATATAGATATAAATATATGATATATTTTTAAAACTTACATTGTGAGGTGGTGCATTGATGTCCTCACCCTCACGGTAATTGTCACGCCCCAATCTCACATTAACCACAAACCACGAGATTAAGACGCGACAGGATGAGATTAACACATAACCAATCATTCGTCACTTTTTTAAAACAATCCAAGGCATTTAATTGATAACCAAGTTTAAGCTGTAAACAAGAACTAAACAAACTACAGAAACTTTTCTATTAAACTGATAAAAGATACAAGCAAAGTCTACAGCATAATACATTGATTAACATAAAGGAAGCATAACATTAATTTACATCTTGTACACATTCTCTCTCTCACTCACACCTTGTCCCGAAGATCGAGGGGAATGGACTAAGAGACCTCTAACTAGACTAGCAACAAACCTTCTATCGACTAAGCGTTAGGGTGAAACGATCCTTCTGATTCCTGATGCTGATGTTGACCTGAAAATGTTTTGAGTAGAGGGATGAGCCTACTCGCTCAGTGAATAACATTTCACTTAGCTATCATTAAACAACTCGTCAGGTTTATAAATTGAAATAAACAAATATACAGTTCAAGCATGGCAGTTCTACTGACATAGCAGATATATAGATATTAATCTCATTTCTAAGCATCAATCAGTAATTCAGATAGATGAACCGATTATACAAATTTACTGTGAACCTACTTGATTATTTATTCATTTTATTATTATGCCCTAAATATATGCAGTGTACTCTGCATATAAAGATCCGCAACAAGTCCATGCTACGGTCCCACCGTACAAGACTTAGCGACACACCCGGGAAATGCTAAGTCTGACTGCTGTCCTGGTCTGCTACAGGACTCTCAGGCTCACGCGGCCTCTCTGCACTCTCAAAAGAGTGTACTCTAGACTCCTCCTTTAACCTAAGTACATCGGCGGAGAGTCACAGGGTTACCTTCGTGACGCTGCACGAATGGTGTTAGATAACCATGTTTTCTTTTCTTTTCCCAGTGCCACCGTGACACACGCACGGATTATTGTTGAACACTGCCTTTCTGCCCTCGTGCCACCGTGACACACGCACGGATTATTGTTGAACACTGCCTTTCTGCCCTCGTGCCACCGTGACACACGCACGGATTATTGTTGAACACGAGTCACCGACCATCTAGACACACGCTAGTAGGTCGTTTCACCCCAAGGTGCAGACCTCACGAGGGGTTCTACGGTGTTAGGCACCTACGTCTATTAACTAATTAACAAGTAAACAATTAAACAGAAATAATACATTGCAACTGTAAAATATAGAATTTCCTCTTTTTCCTCTTTCATATCACGCATTTCAATATTCCAATGAACTTAACATACTTTAATGTACATGCTACACTGTTTAAGAGTCATATCAACTGATACTGAAGCAAATAAGCATTTGAAATGAGTTAAATAATGATTTCTAAATGAACTATTACTCACCCACTTCGGTGTGTTCGTATACACCGAAAAACGTCCACACACACGCCTAATTCTGCCCTTTACAGCAGCGCGCACGCCGTGCACCTTCCGTGCACTTCTGTTCTACCTTTCTGCACCTTTGCACGCCGTGCAAACTGACTTTGCACACCGTGCACCTGGGCAGAAACTCGTTCCGCTTCCTGTAACTTTGCACGCCGTGCAAACTAACTTTGCACGCCGTGCACCTGCGCAGAAACGGAATTTCCCCTATATCAGCTATCTGCAATGTTGCACGCCGTGCAAAACGGATTTGCACGCCGTGCAACCTACGCAGGGGTGGAAATTGCATAAATAAAAGAGAAGATTGGGGTCGATTTGGTGGACGATTCTTACCCGAATCACTCCTATAGCTTCGGAATGACCTAGCAAGCAGTTGGCAAGAAGAAAGAACGGAGGGGAAAGCACCGTTTGGTCCCTAGACCATCTCCATGGTCGGCTTCTTCATGACTGCAGGAGGAAGACGAAGGTGAAGAAGAAGAAGATGATGCAGCCGGTTGGTTTGGCTGGAGAAGATGAAGAAATCGAAGAAGAACGGAGAAGGAAGGAGCTTGGTTGCCTAGCTTCTCCTCTAGCTTGCTCTCTCTCCCTTTCTCCTTCTCTGTTTTTCCCAAGCGGCAACCGAAGGAAATGAAATATCGTTCATTCCAAAGTCGGTTAACAGAACTAATAAAGGAAAACTGAAGGAAAGGATAAGGGCGCCCAGGGGGCCGGATGTAAAATGCCCAAAAACATTCCGAAATTGCACATAGGTCCCTGCACACTAAAAAGCTTATATCTTTTTACACGTAGGTCGGTTTCGCGTGATTTTTTCGGCAACGGATTAAGCACAAACTTGTCCTCAACCTCAGGACAAGAAAACAAGCTAATGATACATTAACACTAGCTCAAAGCTCAAAACATTATTAACAAAAGCAAGTACTCAACTCAACATAACTAGTTCAATTATGCACTAACCAAGGTACTTACTGGTAAAACGAAACGTGGGTCATAACAATCTCCCTCCCTTATAAGAATTTCACCCCGAAATTCCTAAAAGAGAAAAAGAAACTTGTTACGCATTTCTGATTCAAGCTCCCACGTAGCTTCCTCTATATTGTGATTCCTCTACAAAACCTTCACTAAGGATAACTCACGGTTCTTAAGCTTTTTGATCCGGTGATCAACTATCTGCACTGGTCCTTCAACATAGGACACATCTGTTCTAAGCTGCGCCGGTTCTGGATCTACAATCTTTTCTGTACCGGGATGACACTTTTTCAGCATAGACACGTGGAAGACATCATGAAGATTTGCCAACTCAGACGGCAAATCCAACCTGTAAGCTACAGGTCCAATCCTCTCAACAATAGGATATGGACCCATATACCTAGGAGTCAACTTACCCCTCTTGCCAAACCTCAGCACTCCCTTCCATGGTGAAACCTTCAAGTAAACCTCGTCTCCAGCCTCAAACTCAAGAGGTCGACGTCGTCTTTCTGCATAACTTTTCTGTCTGTCCTGAGCAGCTTTCAACTGTTCCCTGATCACAGATATCTTCTCTATAGTTACATCAACTAGCTCAGGTCCAAGAATTTCCTTCTCACCCACCTCGTACCAACAAACTGGCGATCTACACTTCCTGCCATAAAGAGCTTCATATGGGGCCATTCCAAGACTAGAATGGTAGCTGTTGTTATATGCAAACTCCATCAGGCTTAAGTGTTCTTCCCAGTTACCTCTAAACTGTAGCATGCATGCTCTCAGCATGTCTTCAAGGGTCTGAATGGTCCTCTCAGATTGACCATCTGTCTGCGGATGAAACGCTGTACTGAACTTCAGCCTTGTGCCCAACGCATGATGTAACTGATTCCAGAATCTAGATGTGAACTTTGGGTCTCTGTCAGAAATAATGGAAACTGGAACCCCATGCAACCTGACTACTTCATCCACATAAACTTTAGCCAACTTTGAAACGTCAAAGGTTGACTTGACAGGAAGAAAGTGAGAAGACTTAGTTAGTCTATCCACAATCACCCATATCGAGTCTGAACCCTTAGGTGTCCTGGGTAATCCTACCACAAAGTCCATCGTGATGTGTTCCCATTTCCATTCTGGTATAGGAAGCGACTGCAAAGTACCAGCAGGTTTCTGATGCTCAGCCTTAACCTGCTGACACACCCCGCACCTAACCACGTATTCAGCCACATCTTTTTTCATACCAGACCACCAGTATAGCTCTTTGAGGTTCCTGTACATCTTTGTGTTACCTAGATGCATAGCATACATAGAAGTATGTGCTTCCTCAAGAATCTGCCCTTTCAACTCACTGTTTCCAGGTACACATAACCTATCATGAAGATACAACACGCCTTCATCAGAAAACCTGAACTCTGCTCTCTTACCTTCTGACATATCCTGCATGATTTGCCACAACTCATCATCACTCTGCTGTAATTCCTTAATCTGATTATGAAAAGTAGGTCTGACTTGCATCTGAGCAATCAACCCACTTTGTCCAGTCACATCCAAGTCCACGTTCAATTTTCACATATCTACAAGCAAGTCTCTCTTGAAACATGCCATAGAAAATGCATTAGCTGTTGAACTTGACTTTCTACTCAAGGCATCAGCTACAACATTTGCCTTACCCGGATGGTAATCGATTGTCACATCATAGTCTTTAATCAGTTCAAGCCATCTGCGCTGTCTCAAATTCAAGTCTCTCTGAGTGAAGATATATTTCAGGCTCTTATGGTCTGTAAACACCTGACATGTCTCACCATACAAGTAGTGACGCCATGTCTTAAGAGCATGAACTATAGCAGCTAATTCCAAATCATGAACAGGGTAATTCTCTTCATTCTTCTTAAGCTGTCTAGATGCGTAAGCCACAACTTTTCCTTCTTGCATCAGTACACAGCCCAAACCTCTCCTGGAAGCATCACAGAACACTGTATAGCCTTTCTCTGCTTCAGGCAAAACCAACACTGGTGCTGAAGTCAACCTTTTCTTCAAAATCTGAAAACTTCTCTCACAGTTATCAGACCAAACAAACGGTACATCCTTCCTCGTCAAGCGTGTCAAAGGTGATGCTAACACACTGAAGTTCTGTATGAATCTTCTATAATAACCTGCTAGTCCCAAGAAACTTCTGATCTCAGTAGGAGTCTTAGGCTGTTCCCACTGAAGTACAGAATCAACTTTCTTAGGGTCAACACTAATTCCACCTCTCGAGAATACATGTCCAAGAAATGCTACCTCGGCCAACCAGAACTCGCATTTGCTAAATTTAGCAAACAACTGGTGTTGTCTCAACAACTGCAACACTACTCTCAAGTGTTGCTCATGCTGTTCATCGTCTCTGGAATAGATCAGAATATCATCTATAAAGACTACGATAAACTGGTCTAGAAACGGTTTGAAAATCCGGTTCATCATATCCATAAAGGCTGCTGGGGCATTGGTCAGTCCAAACGACATGACCAAAAACTCATAATGCCCATACCTGGTTCTGAAAGCTGTTTTGGGAATATCAGAAGCCTTTATTCTGAGCTGATGATATCCAGATCTCAAATCAATTTTAGAAAAGATCGTCGCTCCACGCAACTGATCAAACAGATCATCTATTCTCGGCAATGGATACTTGTTCTTTATAGTGATCTTGTTCAGTTGCATGTAATCTATACAGAGATGCATGGTACCATCCTTTTTCTTAACAAATAGAACTGGAGCACCCCACGGTGAAGAACTGGGTCTAATAAAACCCTTATCTAGCAACTCCTGTAACTGCACCTTGAGTTCCTTCAACTCAGCAGGTGCCATTCTATAGGCTGGCAGTGCTACTGGATGACTACTTGGATATATCTGAATCTCAAAATCAATGTCTCTGACAGGAGGTAAGCCTGGTAACTCTTCTGGAAAAACGTCAGAGAACTCACGAACTACAAGCACATCATAAACACTAGCGGTGCTCTTTTCTGCTCTGGTGTCAACCACATGAGCAAGGAATGCTTCACATCCTTTCTGTAACATCTTATCAGCTACAGCAGCTGATATTATGCACATAGGTAGGACTTTCCTGTCTCCAGTAAAGACACAAGAAAATTCTCCTAGTTGAAAGGTAGCTTCCTTCTTCCAGCAATCGAGTTGCACTCGATAAGTTTCAAGACAATCCATACCCAGGATGACTTGAAAGGTATTTACATCCAAGGGTATGAGATTAGCAGCAAAGGTGAAACCTCCAAAAGATAACAAGCATCCGGGACAAAACTCAGATAAAACTGTTGGTCCACCTAGTGGAACCCTCAACACTAACTCATCTGCCAACTCTTGAGTTAACAGATTAAGTTCATCAACTAAAGAACGTCGTATAAAAGAATGAGTAGCTCCCGGATCTATCAAAACTGAGACTGGTATACTATTAAACAAAAGCATCTCTCCTGTAACAACTTGTGAAGAAATTATACCTTCCTGAGGTGTCAAAGAAAAGAAATGTGCTGAAGCTCTCCCTCTGCCACGTTGTCCTCTCTGACCACTCCTGCCACTAGGCGCTCCACCACCTCTAGAACCAGAAGCCACAGAAGAACTCGGAACATCACGGTATTGAGGCTGGAAATCTTGTGATGCTGCTTGCCGAAGTTGAGGACATTCCCTTTTGACATGCCCCATCTGTCCACAATGGATACATCCTGTAAAATCTAAACCCCAACACTGACCAGTATGTGGCCTTCCGAATTTGTCACATGGCGGTATCTCTTGCCTCTGAGGACCTGTCACTGACATTGACGACCCAGAAGACTGTCCACTAACGGCACTGCCCCCATCTTCCTGGGTTGTATCCTCCTCTGCCTCTAGAAGTAGTGACATTCTCAGATCTCTGCCTGCCGAAACAACCAAGGCCACGCCCAAGTTTAGAAAAGAAACCTCTACCTCCACCTCTGTATCCACTACTGGATTGCCCTCTACTGAAGTCTGCAGATCTCTTCTTAGATTCAGGCACCTTGTCAGCATTCACAAATTCTTTAACTTGTCTAGCAGCCTCGACAAACTCACCAAAGTTCTCTCTGTTCCTCCTACTAGTAGCAGAAACTGTATGTCGAATCTCTGGCCTTAGTCCTTCCTGAAACCTTCTGCATCTTTCTATATTGTCGGGAACAAGCTATGGACAGAAATTAGCTAACCGTGTGAAAAGCGCTTCATACTCAGTAACTGTCATGTTCCCCTGCTTAATATTCTGTAACTGCCTGATTTTCTCATTAAGGAAAGTGGGTGGATAGAATTTGAGATGAAACTCCTCAGAGAAATCCTGCCAGGAAAGCTCTGTACCTCTCCTCTTTTCTTCCACACCACGCCACCACAACTCTACATCGCCTGTCAAAAGATAGACTGCATGATTAATCTTTTTCTCTTCTGAAAGCTCCATCAGGCGAAAGACCTTCTCTATCTGTCTAAACCATTCATCAGCCTCTGCTGGATCTGTGGTGCCACTGAACTCTGTGCCACCAAGCTTCTTCACAAGCTCATAAGATCGCATCAGATCTTTACTGCTGGTAGAAGAAGAATCTCGCCTATCAGCCTTGTACTTTTCTTTGGTTTCCAGAAACATCCTATACATTCGGGATGCTTCATCCATGTGGTCACCACCACCTAGACCCAAGTACAAAGGATCAAGGCCAACATGGCTCTCAGCCTGATCATCACGATCAAAGCCTCTTCCTGCCATCTGCAATGATATAACAGAATATTTCCTGTTAGAAAACTACAGATAGAAGAAAGACACCTAAACCTTAATCCTATTGGTCTCTTATCGTCCCCTGACTTGGACTCTGAGTAACTAAGTACTCAACCTAAGCTCTGATACCAAGAGTTGTCACGCCCCAATCTCACATTAACCACAAACCATGAGATTAAGACGCGACAGGATGAGATTAACACATAACCAATCATTCGTCACTTTTTTAAAACAATCCAAGGCATTTAATTGATAACCAAGTTTAAGCTGTAAACAAGAACTAAACAAACTGCAGAAACTTTTCTATTAAACTGATAAAAGATACAAGCAAAGTCTACAGCATAATACATTGATTAACATAAAGGAAGCATAACATTAATTTACATCTTGTACACATTCTCTCTCTCACTCACTCCTTGTCCCGAAGATCGAGGGGAATGGACTAAGAGACCTCTAACTAGACTAGCAACAAACCTTCTATCGACTAAGCGTTAGGGTGAAACGATCCTTCTGATTCCTGATGCTGATGTTGACCTAAAAATGTTTTGAGTAGAGGGATGAGCCTACTCGCTCAGTGAATAACATTTCACTTAGCTATCATTAAACAACTCGTCAGGTTTATAAACTGAAATAAACAAATATACAGTTCAAGCAGGGCAGTTCTACTGACATAGCAGATATACAGATATTAATCTCATTTCTAAGCATCAATCAGTAATTGAGATAGATGAACAGATTATACAAATTTACTGTGAACCTACTTGATTATTTATTCATTTTATTATTATGCCCTAAATATATGCAGTGTACTCTGCATATAAAGATCCGCAACAAGTCCATGCTACGGTCCCACCGTACAAGACTTAGCGACACACCCGGGAAATGCTAAGTCTGACTGTTGTCCTGGTCTGCTACAGGACTCTCAGGCTCACACGGCCTCACTGCACTCTCAAAAGAGTGTACTCTAGACTCCTCCTTTAACCTAAGTACATCGGCGGAGAGTCACAGGGTTACCTTCGTGACGCTGCACGAATGGTGTTAGATAACCGTGTTTTCTTTTCTTTTCCCAGTGCCACCGTGACACACGCACGGATTATTGTTGAACACTGCCTTTCTGCCCTCGTGCCACCGTGACACACGCACGGATTATTGTTGAACACGAGTCACCGACCATCTAGACACACGCTAGTAGGTCGTTTCACCCCAAGGTGCAGACCTCACGAGGGGTTCTACGGTGTTAGGGCACCTACGTCTATTAACTGATTAACAAGTAAACAATTAAATAGAAATAATACATTGCAACTGTAAAATATAGAATTTCCTCTTTTTCCTCTTTCATATCACGCATTTCAATATTCCAATGAACTTAACATACTTTAATGTACATGCTACACTGTTTAAGAGTCATATCAACTGATACTGAAGCAAATAAGCATTTGAAATGAGTTAAATAATGATTTCTAAATGAACTATTACTCACCCACTTCGGTGTGTTCGTATACACTGAAAAACGTCCACACACACGCCTAATTCTGCCCTTTACAGCAGCGCGCACGCCGTGCACCCAGACTGCACGCCGTGCACCTTCCGTGCACTTCTGTTCTACCTTTCTGCACCTTTGCACGCCGTGCAAACTGACTTTGCACGTCGTGCACCTGGGCAGAAACTCGTTCCGCTTCCTATAACTTTGCACGCCGTGCAAACTGACTTTGTACGCCGTGCACCTGCGCAGAAACGGAATTTCCCCTATATCAGCTATCTGCAATGTTGCACGCCGTGCAAAACGGATTTGCACGCCGTGCAACCTGTGCAGGGGCGGAAATTGCAGAAATAAAAGAGAAGATTGGGGTCGATTCGGTGGACGATTCTTACCCGAATCACTCCTATAGCTTCGGAATGACCTAGCAAGCAGTTGGCAAGAAGAAAGAACGGAGGGGAAAGCACCGTTTGCTCCCTAGACCATCTCCATGGTCGGCTTCTTCATGGCTGCAGGAGGAAGAAGAAGGTGAAGAATAAGAAGATGATGCAGCCGGTTGGTTTGGCTGGAGAAGATGAAGAAATCGAAGAAGAACGGAGAAGGAAGGAAGTTTGGTTGCCTAGCTTCTCCTCTAGCTTGCTCTCTCTCCCTTTCTCCTTCTCTGTTTTTCCCAAGCGGCAACCGAAGGAAATGAACTATCGTTCATTCCAAAGTTGGTTAACAGAACTAATAAAGGAAAACTGAAGGAAAGGATAAGGAAGGGCGCCCAGGGGGCCGGATGTAAAATGCCCAAAAACTTTCCGAAATTGCACATAGGTCCATGTACACTAAAAAGCTTATATCTTTTTACTCGTAGGTCGGTTTCGCGTGATTTCTTCGGCAACGGATTAAGCACAAACTTGTCCTCAACCTCAGGACAAGAAAACAAGCTAATGATACATTAACACTAGATCAAAGCTCAAAACATTATTAACAAAAGCAAGTACTCAACTCAACATAACTAGTTCAATTATGCACTAACCAAGGTACTTACTGGTAAAACGAAACGTGGGTCATAACAGTAATCATCAACATGGTCATCAGGAGAATGCTCAGTCATCTGAAATTTCACATTCACATTGTAAAGTAATTCACATTGTAAAGTTCATATTCACATTGTAAAGTAATTCACATTGTAAAGTAATTCACATTGTAAAATTCACATTGTAAAGTTCACATTCACATTGTAAAGTAATTCACATTATAAAGTTCACATTCAGAAAAATAAAACATATAAAAAATATAAACATGCCTCTAATATTTTGATTTTTTATCAATTAACAATTCTTCATTGTGATCTCCGCGTACATACAAGTCATCATTAGCTTCAATATTTGTTGGTGTTGGCAACCCAACTGAGAATGGACTGGAGTCATCATACTTATCATAGTACTCTTCTTCATCTATAGGATCTTCAATGAATTGTCTTTTACCATGAAGAACAACCGACGATTTATTATTTGCAGGATCATCGATATAAAATACTTGTTTCGCCTATGATGCCAATATGAATGATTCACCCTTCTCGCCAATCTTTTCAAAGTTCACTAAAGTGAAACCCAATTCATCCACTATAACTCCTTTGGTGTTATCAACCCAATTACATTTGAAGAGCGGAATTCTGAAATCTATGTAGTCAAACTCCCATATGTCTTCAATGACACCGTAATATTACATTTTAGCTTCATGTGGACTCTTATCCTTTGCACTTACAAAAAACATAGTCGACGCTTGAAGGGTGACCCCACTGTTTTGGACGACACTCTTATCATCTTGGCGCTTTGTGTAATATGTGAATCCATTAATGTCATACCCTTCATAAGACATAACATTCAATTTTGGTTTAAAGGTGAGGCATTTGATAGTTTCAGTAATATCATCTGGTGTTTGAGATAGTTGATGTAAGACTTTATCTTCAAACCACTTAATAAATGTCTTGTTATGCTCTCTAGAAAGCCACATTGTATTGGCATGATGATATTGTCTCTTGATGAAATTGGTATGTTCCTCGTTATAAACACTCACTTCGTCCATGTTGTGTAAAATATACAAGTGACCTTGTTCCAACTACTCACGGCTGATTACTTTCACTCGTAATCCCAAAATTCCTTTGCCAAATTGCTCCTCAATGTTCTTGTCATTACCAGGAGTGTCATTACCACTGAGAAAGTCATTGCAAAAATCCATAACCTCTCTCACCACATAACCCTCAATAATACTCCCTTCAGGCCGATAACAGTTTCGAACATTACTTTTAAAAATGCTCATGTATCATTCAAAGGGATACATCCAATGCAAGAAAATTGGTCTCAACATTTTCACTTCCCTAGTCAAGTGGACAACAAGATGTACCATGATATCAAAAAACGACAGAGGAAAATACATCTCAAGCTGACATAGGGTAACAACCACTTCTCTTTGCAAATTATCCAGAGTATCAAGGTCAATAACTTTGCTGCACAAACTGTTGAAAAAGAAACAAAGTCTGGTGATTGCATATCTTACATGCTTCGGCAATATAGATCGAATTGCCATAGGCAATATTTGTTACATTAGAGTGTGACAATCATGAGATTTAAGACCTATCAACTTCAGATCTTTCATTGATACCAATCTACGGATGTTGGATGAGTAACCCTGTGGCACCTTAACATTTACCAAACATTCACAAAGCACTTTCTTCTCCTTTCTAGACAATGTGTAACAAGCGGGAGGTAAGTATGTTCTCTGATTTCCCATTTCATGTAATTCTATTAATTCTGACCTTATTCTCATTTCACATAGGTTCAGTCTGGATTTTATCCCATCTTTAGTCTTACCTGGTATATTCAACAAAGTACCAATGACACTATCACAGACATTTTTCTCAATGTACATGACATCGATACAATGCCTAACTGTCAAAGAATTCCAATAAGGAAGATCCCAAAATATTGACTTCTTCTTGAATAAATATTTGTCACTCTGTGTGGCCATAGTACATTGTGATCTCTTACCAAATTCATTGACAAAGTCTTTTACTCTTTCATAAACAACCTCCCATGGTATAGGTTTAGGTGCACTTTGCTCCTCATTCAATCCATTGAATGCTTTGCGCTTCCTACGATACAGATGGAATTTTGTAAGAAACCTTTGATGACCGAGATATACAGTCTTACCGCCATGTTTTAGTCTTGTTGAATCAATGTTCTCTTCACATATAGGACACACTTTAGCTCCTTTGACACTATATCCAGACAAATTCCCATATGCTGGAAAGTCATTAATAGTGCAAAACAACATAGCATGCAAACAAAATGTCTCTCTTCGTGAAGCATCATAGGTCATCACACCTTCACCCCAGAGTTTCTTTAAGTCATCAATCAGAGGTTCAAGATAAACATTGATATCATTTCTAGGTTGTTTAGGGCCCGATATCAACAACGACATCATTACGTACTTATTTTTCATACACAGCCAGGGAGGAAGATTGTATATAACAAGCATGATTGGCCAAGTGCTATGTTGGCTGCTCAATGTCCCGTACAGATTCATCCCATCTGTATAAAGCCCAAGTCTTAGATTTCTGACTTTTTCACCAAATTTAGGGTACAATAGATCAATCTTCTTCCACTGTGGGGAATCAGACGCATGTTGTAGGATCCCATCATTATTTTTCTTAACATCTGCATGCCACCTCAAATTCTTCACATCTATCGGATTGGCAAACAAGCGTTGAAATCGTGATATTATAGGTAGATACCACATCACCTTGGCAGGAGAACTAGTTTTGGACTCCCCCGAAGTCGTCAATTTATACCGTGACGCACCACATTTTAGACAATCTTTCAAATCCACATAGTCCTTTTGAAATAATACACAATCATTTGGACATGCATGTATCTTCTTGGCATCCATTCCCATTGGGCACAACAATTTCTTTACCTGGTATGTTGAGATTGGTAGCTCATTTCCTTTAGGAAGCATTTCTTTCAACAAAGACAACAATGACGTGAAGCTTTTTTTGCTCCATCTATTGTGAGCTTTCATCTTATACAATCTCAACACAGCGTTAAGCTTCATAAACTTAGTACAACCTGTGTATAATGATATCTCAGCATCATGCACAATTTTCTAAAAATGAGAGGTGGATCGGTGTGCTCTACCCCACAACTATCCAACATCGCATCAATGATGTCTACTGGAACTGGTTCATTCACATCTACGACATCGAAAGCAATTTCTTCTTCCACGCAAGCACTGCTATTGACATCCACTGGTTTCGGGTTTGAAATCTCTCCATGCCAGTGCCATTCTGTATAGCCTTGTATAATCCCGTTGTACATGACATGACTTTTGATTTCGTCACCGGTGCTGACTTTCAAGTTGTTACCGCAATGCCTATATGGATAGTAGAACCTATCTCCAGGTTGTTTCCTATGTTTCTCGGCAAATCTAATAAACTGGTCAAGACCAGAAATAAACTTTGGGGTGCAGTGATTGCGAATGGACGTCCATGATCTATCCATTCTATGATCAAAGAGAAAACAAGTATATATTACAACAAGATTAGGGTCTAGGGCCAAAAAATACATGTGTTGTCATTCTTATATATAATAAATGTGTACCACCTATCCCATTCTTGAACACCTAATCTCACTAGTAAGTGTATAATGCGTATTGGGTTTTCAAGAAAATTTTGACAGCATTTCCCCGTTGTTCTCTAAGTACATATGTACTTAGAGAACGAAAGGGGAAATGTTGTTGAAATTTTCTTAAAAACCAAATACACATTATACACTTACATCCTAAGTGAGATTAGGTGTTCAAGAACAGTCCCAAACCAGGGACTATCCAAGATTTACTCCTAATGAGTAAATCTTGGACGGGTTTCTAGGCCAACAAATACATGTGTTGTCATTCTTATATATAATAAATGTGTACCACCTATCCCATTCTTGAACACCTAATCTCACTAGTAAGTGTATAATGTGTATTGGGTTTTCAAGAAAATTTCGGCAGCATTTCTTCATTGTTCTCCAAGTACAGATGTACTTAGAGAACAAATGGGGAAATGCTACCAAAATTTTCTTGAAAACCAAATACACATTATACACTTACATCCTAAGTGAGATTAGGTGTTCAAGAACAGTCCCAAACCGGGGACTATCCAAGATTTACTCCTAATGAGTAAATCTTGGACGGGTTTCTAGGCCAACAAATACATGTGTTCTCATTCTATAACATTGATTTCAACATTTCGAGTGTCCATGCATGTTCATCATCAACATAAAGATTACACATAAATTAGTATGACCTAGGGATGGAGAGATACATAATTGATTTCAAAATTTCAAACTAACTCATGCAGTATCATCAATCTACATCATACAATAGGGATTCATGTAGATGTTAGGGTGACACATCACTAGAAAATCAGAGATTTAACATTAGGGTTTAAATAATTTACATAGATTGATCACAAGATTTCAGCAATATAGCTAATTCAATATTATGGTGAAATGTGTATTAGGGTTTTAATATCTTAATTCAACATGCATCAAAATTTACAGAATTAGGTCAAGCATTAGTATTATTGCAAATGTATCATGCTCCCTCCTTACCAAATGGATTACAGCAAGGCCACAACCGTGTGGGTTGGCCACGGCCGTGGCTGTGTTGGCCTACCACGGTCGTACTGGCCAGCATGGCCGTGGTCGGCCAACACAGCCACAGTTGTGACCAGCCCACATGGTCGTGGCCTTGTTGTAATCCATTTGGTAAGGAGAGGGAGCAGGAAGAAGAAGAGGTGGAGGAAAAAGAAGGGCAGCGGCCTACCTGGGCAGGAAAACAACGGCTTGGAGACCAGGGGCAGGCACCGGAGCAACGCACGAACCACGGCGAGCAGGAGTAGGCTCAGGCGCCAGAGCTAGCAAAGAAGGGTGGCGGCCGACCGGAGAGCAGGAGAAGGCACCGGCGCGCAGAGGAGCAAGGAACGGTGGTGCCTAGAGCAACGAACGGCGACGGAGGCGGCGATCAGAGTAGCAAGGAACGGCGGCAGAGCCGGCAACCGGAGGTGAAATTCTCTAGACCTAAGCGCGTACGGAATCGATGAAATAGAGAAGGGAGAAGAGAGCATGGCTCGCACTGGTGCTATTAAGTTAACAATAGACGTCGGTTATTAAAAAAACGACACATAAAACTAAAGGCGTCGGTTCTCCAAACACGCTGACACCTATTCTCAATGATAGTCGTCGATTTTTACTAGAAAAAAACTGACGTCTATTTACATATGCCGATTAAAAAATTTGTTCTCGATTAATGACCATAGTCGTCGGTTTCTTTCGAAAATCGACGCTCAAAGGGTGTGAAAAATTTTCCAGGAACAACACGGGAAAACTCATAAGCGTCGGTCATTGTAGTAAAACCGACGACCAAAATGTGCCCAATTTCTGTCTCGCAGATAACCTATTGTCGTCGGTTTAATAGTTAATAACCGACGCCATATGTTAAATTTTAGAGGTAATTTTTTTCATTGGAAATTTTGGATTTGGCGGTTAATTTTAGGCGTCGGTTTATTATTAGGGAACCGACACTGAATAAAAGTGATACCCGTGTCTCATCTCCCTTCACACATAGATGTCAGTTTTTTTATTAAACAGATGCTTTAGGTTTTAGGTGTCGGTGTATTTATACAACTGACGCCTTTAAAAGTGACGTTATAAGCCATTTCTATAGTAGTGCTTGCTATGTATGTTAGATTAGGAAATCAAATTGCTTCTTGTTTAAGCTTTTCAAATATATAATTTGGTGGTCTAATTTATCTTGTGAGAATTTGTGAAGCTCTATTCAACCCCCCCTCTAGAGCCCATTGATCCAACATGTGTATCATTAACGCTGAGATAACATTAGAGAAATAAAAGTTTAATTCTCTTATAAAGTTCGTTTATGTGGTTCAATGCGAGAAAACAAAGAGTTTGAAAAAGAAGAAAAAGTTAAGGCGATCTTTGTATTACGTTTAATCCTCAATTTATACCCTAATCTCATGATTAGTGGTAATTATGACATCGGGGTGTAACAACATGTGTTTGGGTTTATTTGGGCACAGAGGTGTTGAAGCAGAATTGTAACGGTTTTTTTATCTTCAATAGAGATCTCTTTACCTCCATGAAGGTATAAGTGCCTATAAAGTGTAAGAAAAATAAATTAGATAACATAAATTGATTAATTATAAAATTGCTTAAAACAACTCACTAAAGAAGTAAAATACAACTCAGCGTACAACTAAACCCGAATTAGAGTCTATCGAAGATCAACCATCAACCTTTGATTCATATTGGGCGATGTAGGGGTTCCTCACACCTTCCCCATCCATTACATATTTGCATTACATGGTTTCATGGATGGGTTTTTCTTTCCTGTCCACCCTTGGTTGGAGTCATCTTGGGCTTTCTCGCAATTTCTAGTTGATGTAAACGTCTATTTGTAGTTTTCATTGTGTTCTTTATAAAAATGATGATGACTCTTTGACCCTTAACTAATCTATTTCATTTTATGCCATATGTTTATGATAACTTTTGAAGCAATCCGACCTTAGGTTTATGCTAACCGTTGGAGCATTTCTAGTCAAACAGCAGACCTTGTTCATGTAAAACGGTAGCATTACTTGACAAATGTAGGTTAGAAATGAGATTAAAATCCAAAAAATCATAGATAAAAATAACCCAACCAACTGGATTAAAATCTCACGAGATAAGGTCCAATGATGTAATAACAAGCTATTGGGTGAATTGATGATACTTTAGTAAATTTGATTCTCAAGAAAATGTTTCTACCTCGTAGAAATGTGAAAGTGTTTGAATTATTATCTTACAAGAGAGTATATTATAGAAGGGGTCAAATAGTTAGGATATGATGTCATAAGCACATCTTGAAGATTGCCAACTAGATGCATTATCTTGTGTGGCTGCAACGGGGATTGGATTGTTCCCTACGGTCAAACATGGTGCATGAGAAGGATGTATGTTCATTGATGTCATCTCCTACAGAGATCATTGTCATAGACTTTGTTATATCATTATCGATATATACTTCTACATCCAAGTTTAGTTTCAAACATATATTCATCAAGTTTATCTCAGTTCCTGGATAACTTATGTAGTTGTTAAATGCAAAAGGCACCATTGTTGAAAAGCATCTTTTGATAGCTACTTTGGTTGAGTTCTACTTTTTGCAAGCCGGTAGTATAAGACGAGTCATATACTTTTTGTATAGGACAACCAATCACAATACAACATTTCCTTCTCACTCATCTTTAAAACCCAACCTCCTAAAAAAGATAACGAGAGAAAAACATAAATTGTCCGCTATAACACAATCTAATTGGATCATATGGAGTTTTATAGGACATGTCCTATAGAAAATGCGTCGTTATTTTTGGACTTTATGGGAGATTGCTAGATGTATGTTGCATATATATAGGAGTAGTAATCGGTGGAAGTGTAATTTTGTATGCATAACCGTGAAAAGAATGACTTCTGTTCCCACATTACCCATTTATGGGGACCACATGTGCGCGGATAAGGTTGCATATCAACTGGGTTAGGTGGGCACATGCCTCAACTCTACTCTCTGGAAATTTCTCGATCTTTGATCGTAAGAATCTTTTTGCACTAGAAATTGATCGCATTTTTTGAACATTAATTATCGGGTTATACTCGACGGAGTAAGAGTTTTAGCAAACTAAGCTTCTCTGAAATTGATCGTAAGTATCTTTTTTCTCGATCGAATGTATGTCATACGGTCGAATGCATACGATACTAATATACATTGTGGGATATGTCCGTTCTCGATAGTTTGTATATCCAGGTATAAGCATCTATCTGGTGGGATACAGCATATAAGTAGTATCCGGCCGTGTATGATATCTTCCATCACCATGGTGTGGGACAGCCGGCCCCTAGGATCTGCTGGTTTGATGAGGAGTAGGCTATATGATGCCATGTTTTAAGTACATTTAATCCACACCCCACCATGTGATCTGCTGTTATAAGTGTACGTAGATGATCAAAGGAGTATGCAACACCTTGCAAAATGAGGAGTAGCAAATCCGTCCGGAGGGAATGGAGCATACATTCACATACACTTTCTTCCAGTTCTTACAAAATTCTCAGTATACACAATTTACAGGAGTTGGGAGTTCTTGTGTGGGACTCTTGGGGGGTGGGGTGGGGGGTTTGTGTTGTATTAATTTCTCTCTTTTGATGGGAAAAGAAGGCAGGTTTGACAACTGTAAGGGGTACAACTGTCATTTTAATGGGAAGAGATGGGCTTCTGGTTGTTGGACAGCAAGTGGAAGTAGAGCATCTCGTTCCAGGCATCAGGGACTCCAGGGAGGCACCAGTGGCTGCAATCCTGAACGTTCCGTCGCCGCCCACTGGTGCCGTACACGGAAGGGTGGCCGTCGATCCGGAGGCCGGACAACTGGGTAACCTTCATCAAAGTCACCGGTGACTTCATCTGGTTAATGACTTGCTCCGCGATCACGTTCATTGTAGGTACAATTCTGGCAGCAAACGTCTCGTTCAGTGGTCTGGTGCTTTCCCGGCAGTGCCCTCCTGAGTTCCATTCCCCGCCGCTGTTGAAATTCAGTGAAGAGACGAAGCGTTAAGCATAGTGACCAGCAAGTATTGATCTTCTGCGGGCTAGTTCAGAGACTGTTGGCTTATATTACCTGAAATGCGAAGGTGAGGAGCTTCTGAAGAAGACCTGCGTTCTGCGCGGCGAGATGCTGCGGTCAACCCATGAGGCCCATGTGAGAAGTGCTTTCCTGAAAGCCGTCGAGACGTCGAGCTGAGGGTGGACTTGATCTCCTTCCTGGAAGTAGTTCTTCCTGTAATTTTTGTAAACAGTGAGTATGTTTAGTGGTTGAGCTGTGAACATCAAAAAGACCGGTGTGTACTTATCTCGTTAATATATGATCGAGATAGGTGGCGAACTAACTGTCCAGAATGGGACAAAGCTACATGCGTCAAACAGATGCGTGTCCAGTATCTAGAGCTTAGTAAATTGTACATGAGTGGGCCAAGAAGGAAGTTGTTGTTGTCAATGAAAGTGAGCTCTCAACCAACAGGGGTGTTGCTGCTAAAAGGTGGGCAAGTTCTGGTCTTTCAGATAGAGAAAGCTCTTAAACTACTATTTGAGAGCTTCTTTTCATTATTGCTTGTCGACAAGATGGCCATGAAGACAACGAATTAATCAAAGGGACATAAAGCTGACGGGCAGTGTTTAGTAACAGTCTTCATCATTGCCAAACTGGGAGGTAATGTATCTAGCAAGGACACTTTAACTGAAGAACAGTTTGACTAACAATCAACAATGAACGAAACCGTGGGTGATGATTAGCTAACTGGCAACTACTCGATCCAGTTACCGATTTCAAGAAACTTCAGAAACCTTTTAAAAATCCACTCACCCAGCTTTGGTTTTGTGATGGTTCCACCAGTGTGCGGTATTGAACACCAGTATATCCGCCCCTCTCCATTTAGACGAGCTCCTGTCAATGGCATCGATCCGCAGCGTCTGTACACGCTTCCTACTGACCCTTGCCTTGCCCTCACGGACCAGGAAATGGGTCACATAGTACTCCACACTGCAATGGTAATCCTGCAGAAGCGAACAAGATCACCAATTTGAGATTTGATCCCAGGAAAGGCCCAAATGTAGAACAATACTAGGCATAAGAATCCGTTGGTTGGGGGGGCTTAGTTGCTATACCAGGAACTTGAAGTTGTAGTTCCCTCTCTGCTTGGTAATTCTCTGTCCCCGAGCTTCCACCACACGTTTAGGGTCCCGCACGCCTTGCATCAGCATGCACATCAGGGATTCCCACTGGTTCCTGTTCATGGAGTCACCCACGAATACGAGCCTCTTCCCCCTGATCAGCTCCAGCATCTTCACGGCATCGAACCTTAACAAAACAAGAAAAGAGCAGCAGCGACTTAAAGCATCAATTTTTTCAGGAAAACTCTTCAGCATAATCGACAGTAGAATCAGGAATTTGAAGGTGAAACTACCTTGAGATTTTACAGTTATGTGGCTGCCATCTCCACTTCATGTAGTCCGTGTCTGGCCTCCCGTTCGACTGGCAGCTGAAGCCTTCGTCTATGAACGGGCATGTCTGGTTCGTGTACAGAGGGTAGCTCTCGTCGAACACCCATCGCCCGCTCGAGAAGTCACAAGTCGCAGCAGCAGCATCAGCCGCTGGTCTGGCCTCTTCAATCCTTCCTGTACTCGGTGCCCGCATCTCTTCTCTAACCTCCGACGACTCCGACTGCGACGCGTTCCGTTCCGGCGCTGAGGCGTCAAGAGCCTCGCCGCTGCCCCCCCCAGCGTGGCCAACTGCGGCGAGGGTGGCGGAGGACCCCGCACCCAAAGTGGCATTGGTGGAGTTGGGGCTTCCCCCGACCTGGTCATCACCTTCCGGAACCACTACCTCCCACTCCCCGTCCGAATCATCGGAATCTGGGGTTTCCACAGCCGCATCGTCGTCGGACTCGAGCAAGCCCGCATCCTTGTCGTCGCCGTCCTCATCTATCACAGAAGGGGCAGCATTTGAGGAACCGGCACTCTCCTTGCTGTGAGTCTCCTCGATGGCGTCGTCTTCCCATCCCCCGCCAGAGCCCTCAGCTTCCTCACCCGTATCGCTGGGGACCACCAGATGAGCACCTCCAGAGCCCTCGCCTGCGTCACCCCGCCTAGAAGACACAGAGATCCTCCTTTCAAAATTCGACCTTTCCGTTTCACTGGAGCTTCGGGTCTCTGAAGACCACAGAACCGAGGTGAACTGAATGTCGCCTTCAAGGGAGAGGCGAGGAGGAGCGCCGCCGCGAGGGAAGAGTGAGAGACAAATGAGGAGAAACGTAGCTAGGGTGAAGGAGAAGAGAGCGAGCCTGCTGGGCTTGAGAGAGAAACTCCTCTGCCTCTCCATGGAATCCGAGGCGTGTTCCGCATGGGCAACGAAACCTGCTCCCTTTCTGCTTAGTGTAGCTTCTTGCGGACGGCAAACAGGGTCACTGGGCCTGTAGAGTACAGCGGAGCAGGTGGATACAAGGAATGGGGTCATGTGCCGGGAGTGGAGGACAGAGGACAGAGAGGGAAGGAGGGATTTCAGAGGAAACGGAGAGTGAGGGAAGTAGGGAGCAGAACGTGGTGTGGTTAGAGCTTAGTAGTGGATTAATCCGAGGGGAGTTGTTTAGAGATATGGGGTTGGTTAGTCTGATAAGTCAAACAGGATTTGGTAACTAGAATTAGGACTCAGTTTCGATGTGGTGGAGAAGCGCCAACTGTACCAATGCTAGTGGTAAGCGCCAAGATACTAGCTTCAAATATGAGCTTGCATATGCGGAAAATATTGAACCAATGCTAAAAATATAAAGAAAAGTGGATTTTTGCTAAAAAGATAAAGAACAGTGAATTTTTGCTAAAAAGATAAAGAAAAGTGAATTTTAGATGAACCATATTACAAAGTATTAATACCCTAAAGAAACTAAGTAATACATTCAAATTTATTTGAAGTTAGTTCCATAAGGTTCACGTGTATGTATCTCTTAGTATCCCCCCACCGCTGAATAATACTTATTGATGTTAGTTGTGTTTTATCAAATGGATTGACTAGTTGAAGGTTTTGGTTTGGGTTTTGGATTAGTGAAAGATATAGGTTCCTTTTGCACTTACAACTAGTGCAACCAAGCAAAGTGCATTTTTGTCAACTTTTTTTTAGATAATAGTTTCCATTATAGACTCATGCAACCACAATGAGCCTGTAGGCTTAAGATTTGTTACATATTTGTAACGGTAGTGCAAAATAAAAGACATCATAGAGGATGTCTCATAACATCTAAGATGATATAGTCCCAAAATGGGTGGGGTTCCCATTTTATACATCCTTGTATATCAGTTTGATCGATAAAAAGTAAAGATAGGCAATGGTTGCCTCGGTTTTCACCGCCTCCCTCTATAGATTGGATGATCGGATGTTGATTCAGGTTACTAGGCATATCGATCTCAGCTTCTACATGGAACTACTGCTCTTTGTGAGCTCTCTCCCCTACGCAACATGTAAATTGTGAATTCATGATAATGTGTGTCCACATGTTGTAGTAAATGTGCGAAGGAAATAAATTGGTTCTAAAAAATGATTTTTTTGTGAGTAAGCCATATGGTCCAAATAATGGCAACGACTAGAGTGTTGCAATCGTTGTGTCTATTGTGGAGGATGGAGGTGTGTTTTAGTCGGTGGAATATGTTGTGTAGGGGTTGTGCCAAGGTGGTAGTGTATGAGGTGAAATGCACCCATAGTTTCCCAGATTTGTGGTATCCAAAGAATAGGTGTTGTGTGGATTCTTCCTTTTCGTTGCACATGGAGCATCTGGATGGTCGCATGAAGCCTCGTGATCTCATAAAAAGACTATGGGAACTCTCTTGTAGTTGATGAGCCATAGCAGTATATGTACTTTGGGTGGGCATCTAGTGTGCCATATGGCGTTGAAGTTCCTAGTGGATCCTCTTAAGGTGAAAAATGTGTATGTTTTTTTGGTAGTGTAGCGTACCCCCATGACCATGTGACATGTGTAGTGATGTTATTTTCGAGTTGGTGTAAGATGTCCATGTATGTATCCATGTCATTCCATGTCCTAAGAAAGTTCTTAAGAGCATTGTTCATGTATGACCCTACTTTAGTGAGGGCATGGCTTGTTTTGTAGTTGGAGATGGAGGTTGGAATATTGTTGCCCAACATCAGATGATTTATGAGTTTGAGTCTGTTCCACCAAGGGTCCATCCGGAATTTTGTGTTGGATCATAAATGTGGTGGTATGCTTATGGTATTATAAATAATATGGATCGTCTGAGATAGATTTTTCCATAGAGGTGAGGTAGTTCTATTGGCTCCGAAAGACCATGGTGGTTGGTGTGTGAGATATTTGACATTGAAAATGTCCGTCCATAGTTTGTTGTCTCTGTGGCATAGTGATGCAATGAAATAGAGACTGTGGAGTTTATTTTAATGATTCCCCAACTGCCCTCCAATTTGGGACTATAGATGGTGTCCCAATTGGCAAGGTGAAGTTTCTTGCCATGGTGTTCACATAAAAAGGTCTTACATATTTTGTCTATGGATATGAGCCTCGTGGAAGGTGATGGGATACATGAGAGGTGATATGTGATGATAGGCGGGAGGGTTGCGGTCAGTAATGCAATTGTAACATCCTCAATTTCATAGCTAAAGTAAGCTTTTAATGTGGGGTTTTCTAGTAAAGGCATGCTAAGGGACGTAATGAACTAACCATGGTTAGGTACGCAAAAGTTCACAAAATGTGTAATACAAGTCATCTGATCAACCAATACACACATAACAACTTAAATATGTATGATTGTAGTTGGTTGTATATGAATATAAATGAATTATTCCTATGAAAAATAATGTGACGAATATATAATATGATGAGTCCAGTTCATGGCTTGAGCCTTAGACCTAGCTTAGGTCTTCATGTTATGTAACTAAAGAAATATTGATCACATATGTCATACATGAGCTTCAATTGAGAAATTATATTGGTTGAAGACTTAATTTCATGATTTGGAATACAATCAAGCTCATGGACCCTTTGAAATACTAAGGGTTGGGCCATGTGCCCTAGAGCCCAATTCCAACCCTATTGGACCAATTAAGTTCTATAAATAGGTCCTTGGGGTACAAATTGATAATTTAGTATTTCATGGTCATAATGAATGCTCAAAATATTTTTAGTAGAATAATAATTAGAGTATAAGATGCTGGGAGAAATTTCAGATGATTTTGATGTATATAGTGGCCTAGGTAATTAAATTAGTAATTATAATATTTTTATTTAAAATACATGTTTGGAGTGTTTGTACAGTTAGTTTTTACTTAAAATTTTGCTCATATAAAGTTGATAATAATATAGTACATACCCCAAAATATGAAGTCAAACTGAGCTATAGAATGGGATGTATAAATATTTCTTATATTTGGAATTTTATCAAAAAGAAGAAGAAAAACAAAATAAAAAAGGGGGGCGCTCCAGTCGGGCGGACTAAGAGCCGTAACCCCTATTTGACATGGCACAAACAGAGTCCCCTCAAGGGGGAGCTATGCCCAAGATCCGAAGAAGGGGAGGCTATAAGAGTCTTAGTTTTTAAGAATATAGGGTTAGACGAGTTCATATCTAGGGTTTGACTCAAAGTTGCGAGGCAGAGAGAACTAGAGACGAAGAAGAATAGGGGGTGCCATCTCCGGCAGCTGTGGCGGCATTCCATGGATGTTCTTTAATCTCGGCCGCCCAAGCCAAGGAGGTAGCGCCGTCCTTGTTGACCGGGACAGGCCGGAGACAGGGCACGGTTCCCCTCGCGGTCGCGTGGCCTCAGACGCAAGATCGTCCTCGTCGGAGGGATGGGCTTGCATCACTCTATTTACTGAGTATACGCACGTAGAGACTCCAAGCGGAAGGGATGAAGCGCCGGCCCTAGGCCTGGGATGCACGTGAGATGAGGGCCGCTGGATCATATCTTGATGGTCGAGGTTGGTCAAGGTTAGGTAAACTTCTAAATTTCATATCTTGAGCTACAGATATTGGTTTGGGACAAACAAGGTACCTATGGAAAGCTCTTCGAGTGTACTATCGAATAAAAATATTTCCAAAGTATGATTTTTATGTCTTCTATTTATTATATTCTGGGTAGACGAAACTATATAATTTTGATGTTTTGCCAATTAAAAATAGTAAACGACATTAGAAAATCATACAAATTTTACTAACTGTGTATTTTGATATGGTTAACATTACTTCAGAGCCTGATCTTTCATATATGAAGTTTTAATGAGGTTTTTAATGTAAACCCTAATAAGGGTATTTTGGGTATTTCACCCATGATATGATTTTTAGATGACCTGATACATTCCTACATTTTATGAATTCTTTTATGGGGATTTGATGAAGTTTCTTGTGCTATTATATTAGTATCTAGTTTTAGATGAGTAGCCATTATGAAAGAATAATAAATGATTATCTTGAGACAATAAGTGGTATATATGCCTAATTAAGCCTGATACTATTTATCTAAATGTTATTTTAATTTGATTTCATAATAGAGTCAAGTAATATTAGTATGTATGCCTATGTTTGAGATTTTCTTCTTATATGATCTATATGTTCATATTAGTGCATAATACAGTTTATGTCTTATTTGAGTATAAAGATAATATTTATTATATAGTATGGGTTTTATTTTATTTCAATGCCAAGATTTTATGGTGATTTTAGATTAAAATTATGTTTAGTCTAATTAATAACCCTAACTTGATATATATAGTTAGGAAGATGGGGTTTTGAGATTTAGGAATAGAAAGAGGGAACATGTACTTGGACTTATAAAACTTTGATTATATCCAGGTGATTAAGATTTGGAACAAGAAATCAAGACTAAGTTAAGGACATCATCAGCACAAGAGGTAAGTGGTTCATGCCCATGAGTATTTATGTTTATCAAACCAAGTACATTTACATGCTTCTTAGATAAGACATTCATGTCCTACATTCTAAGTTAAATATGTAAGAAATATTTTATGTGCTTATGATTGTAGAAATTCATATGCTCAATACCTTAAGTAGTGATGTGTCATGGAATGATTCTAGATCATGAAGTTAAGTTCATAAGAAGAATAAGAAAATATAGCTCTATCATATCTCTTAAATATAGATGTAACCATGTATTGAGATTTCAAATAGGAACAGATCATCAAGGTTTCTTATATATATAGCGATCTAAGAAATTAAGAAGTAAAATAGATTCCTTAATAAGGTTGATGTTTAAAAGTTAAGAATTATGTGAGAATATGGGTGTTGTACATGGTAGACCATGGCCCAATTTCCAAGATAAATATACTATTGGGTTTAGAATATATTATAACATGAGTTTATGATTATGAGACATTAAGTCATGATTAAGTTGCATGTTGAGACTCAATATGATTTCTACTTTAAGATTTAATATTTAAGTTCATATGAATGTACTGAGATGACTTATTGAGATTTTATAGATTTTGAGTTACCTTTTCAGAAATCATACTCTTTTAGATATTTGATACTTGAGAACTCTCATATACTTCATATTTTCATATTTAGTTTAGATCCTTTCCCTAAGCATGTAGGCTTAGTTGTCATGTATTTAGTATCAAAAATAGCTATAGTATTCCTATCAGATTGAAGTATTAGATTAAGGAATATCTATATAATATGGATATTAGATTTATATTCAGACTTAGACTACTCCTTGTGTGAGTAGCCAGATTATGAATAAAGATACATGATAATGGTTTTAGTGCCAATCTCAATTATGAAGTAATTGAGATCCATATTCACATTCAGTTCTAGATTAAGTTTATCACTTAAGAATAAAAGATTCAGATTCAGATTCAGATTTAGAATTCAGTACCTACTCAGTACTCAGTAATCAGTTTCAGATAAGTTCAGTTTTTAGTGTTTAGTTTTAATATAAGATAAGTTCAGATTCAGAATTTAGTAAAGCAATCAGTATTTAGCTTCAGTTCAGATTAAGAATTAAGTAAGTTTAGACTTAAGATAATTAAGTTGAAACCTTCACATAAGACATTATATGATAAGTCCTCATTCAGTAGTCCCGGGACGATTCAGAGGCATCTGTTGCCAATTCAGAGGAGTGCTTACTCCAATTCAGAGGTGTTGTGGCACCAATTCAGGGTGTATCCACGCCAATTCAGAGACACCTCGGTGTCATTCAGGGCATGTAGTGCCATTTCAGGGTACTTTGGTACCAATTCAGGGCGTAGATACGCCAATTCAGGAGGACTTATTGTATAATGGTGGCCACAGTCAGATAAAAATTGTAAGTAAAAGATACCTTAGATTGGAAATGTCCATATTCTCATCCATGAGTAATGATGAGAGGGAATTCGATAAGATAATTAAGACCTCGACACTTTGGCATAGGTCATGAGATCCATGTACCAGGTAACATGTCTTTAGAGAAAGATAAGATAGAACGATAAGAATTTCAGATTAAGAAATAAGAGATTTTATGTTTCAGATTTTACTCATAGCTTGATAGTAATTCCTCATTTATAATGCCAATTTCAGATTATTAATCATGTACATTTTAAAATACTCATGCCACTTACTCTAACGATTCTTTTTCTCAATGCATGGCTGGGGACGTGATGTCTGCAGGGTTTAGAGCAGCTGAGAATCAAAGGAACAAGTAAAGGTCTAGGAGATTTTATAGCTTGCCTAGTGGGGTGCCATCTATCGAGGCGGTCCAGAGTTTAGACAGATCTTTTTTTGCTTAGTCTTGTTTAAAGAGTATGTTATATGAGTTGTAGTTTTCTTTTTATCAATGGCTATGTATGAATCAATTTTACTCAGTGCAAAGTGTTTCATATGCTTTAATTGCAATGACTATCATGTTTGTGACACTCCCAGATGAAGAAAAAAAAAATTATTGCTTCCGCTCATGTGTTATGAAAATCTGGGTGTTACAATATGGTATTAGAGAAATTTGGTAAATGGCCACTAGGCAAACATGATTCTCATAGTCACCCTAGAGTGGAGAGGTAAGATCAAGGTTTAGGGATAGATTCCAAAAGAAGAATACCATAACCTAGAGTGATTAAGAGGCTTAAGCTCAAAATAGATAGATATCTTAGAGGCAGAAGTCAACCTAGTTTAGATCTAAAGTAACAACCTAAACATAGCTAATGAGATAACCTCTTCATTCTCAATGGTTATGGCCAGCCAATTGAGGATTGAAGAGGGATGTCTTAAGCAGTAGACCTTTTATGCATCTATCATTTATTACTGGTCCATGTGGTATGGGACACATGTATCAGTGGGTGAGTGAGAGATAGCATCTCAGGATCCCACATCTCTAGGTATGTGCCTGATCACCACATATCTAGGAATGTAGGAGTTACCTAAAGAACCTAAGATCAGACAACCATGTGCAATTAATGTTAGGAGACCATGATAAAGTTGAGGTAGATTCCCTAAGTATAGAGACAAGTTTAGTTTCATAGACCCTAAGTATGAGTTGAGAAGTAGACCAAGGTAATAGATAATACTCACATAAATCTTTATGAAAATACATTACATATCTCTTTTCATGCAAAAAGTTTGAACATAAGTATGCCTTACAATAAATAAAGAGGTAAGCAAAACCCTAAGGTGGGTAGTCGCCTAGAGAAATTTCAAGGACAAAATTTATTTCAAGGTGGGTAGAATTGTAACATCCTCAATTTCATAGCTAAAGTAAGCTTTTAATGTGGGGTTTTCTAGTAAATACATGCCAAGGGACGTAATGAACTAACCATGGTTAGGTATGCAAAAGTTCACAAAATGTGTAATACAAGTCATCTGATCAACCAATACACACATAACAACTTAAATATGTATGATTGTAGTCGGTTGTATATGAATATAAATGAATTATTCCTATGAAAAATAATGTGACGAATATATAATATGATGAGTCTAGTTCATGGCTTGAGCCTTAGACCTAGCTTAGGTATTCATGTTATGTAACTAAAGAAATATTGATCACATATGCCATACATGAGCTTCAATTGAGAAATTATATTGGTTGAAGACTTAATTTCATGATTTGGAATACAATCAAGCTCATGGACCCTTTGAAATACTAAGGGTTGGGCCATGTTCCCTAGAGCCCAATTCCAACCCTATTAGACCAATTAAGTTCTACAAATAGGTCCTTGGGGTACAAATTGAGAATTTAGTATTTCATGGTCATAATGAATGCTCAAAATATTTTTAATAGAATAATAATTAGAGTATAAGATGCTGGGAGAAATTTCATATGATTTTGATGTATATAGTGGCCTAGGTAATTAAATTAGTAATAATAATATTTTTATTTAAAATACATTTTTGGAGTGTTTGTACAGTTAGTTTTTACTTAAAATCTTTCTCATATGAAGTTGATAATAATATAGTATATACCCCAAAATATGAAGTCAAACTGAGATATAGAATGGGATGTATAAATATTTCTTTTATTTGGACTTTTATCAAAAAGAAGAAGAAAAACAAAATAAAAAAGAGGGGCGCTCCAGTCGGGCGGACTGAGAGCCATAACCCCTGTTTGACATGGCACAAATAGAGTCCCCTCAAGGGGGGAGCTATGCCCAAGATCCAAAGAAGGGGAGGCTATAAGAGTCTTAGTTTTTAAGAATATAGGGTTAGACGAGTTCATATCTAGGGTTTGACTCGAAGTTGCGAGGCAGAGAGAACTAGAGATGAAGAAGAATAGGGGGCACCATCTCTGGCAACTGTGGCGGCATTCCATGGATGTTCTTTAATCTCAGCCGACCAAGCCAAGGAGGTAGCGCCATCCTTGTTGATCGGGACATGCCGGAGACGGGGCACGGTTCCCCTCGTGGTCGTGTGGCCTCAGACGCAAGATCGTCCTCACCAGAGGGAAGGGCTGGCGACACTCTGTTTACTGAGTATACGCACACAGAGACTCCAAGCGGAAGGGATGAAGTGCCGGCCCTAGGCCTGGGATGCACGTGAGATGAGGGCCGCTGGATCAGATCTCGATGTTCGAGGTTAGTCAAGGTTAGGTAAACTTATAAAATTCATATCTTGAGATACAAATATCAGTTTGGGACAAACAAGGTACCTATGGAAATCTCTTCGAGTGTAATATCCTATAAAAATAGTTCTAGAGTACGATTTTGATGTCTTCTATTTATTATATTCTAGGTAGACAAAACTATATAATTTTGATGTTTTTCCAATTAAAAATAGTAAATGACTTTAAAAAATCATACAAATTTTACTAACTGTGTATTTTGATATGTTTAACATTATTTCAGAGCCTGATCTTTCATATATAAAGTTTTAATGAGGTTTTTAATGTAAACCCTAATAAGGGTATTTTGGGTATTTCACCCATGATATGATTTTTAGATGACCTGATACATTCCTACATTTTATGAATACTTTTATGGAGATTTGATGAAGTTTCTTGTGCTATTATATTAGTATCTAGTTTTAGATGAGTAGCCACTATGAAAGAATAATAAATGATTATCTTGAGACAATAAGTGGTATATATGCCTAATTAAGCCTGATACTATTTATCTAAATGTTATTTTAATTTGATTTCATAATAGAGTCAAGTAATATTAGTATGTATGCCTATGTTTGAGATTTTCTTCTTATATGATCTATATGTTCATATTAGTGCATAAGACAGTTTATGTCTTATTTGAGTATAAAGATAATATTTATTATATAGTATGGGTTTTATTTTATTTCAATGCCAAGATTTTATGGTGATTTTAGATTAAAATTATGTTTAGTCTAATTAAGAACCCTAACTTCATATATATAGTTAGGAAGATGGGGTTTTGAGATTTAGGAATAGAAAGAGGGAACATGTACTTGGACTTATAAAACTTTGATTATATCCAGGTGATTAAGATTTGGAACAAGAAATCAAGACTAAGTTAAGGACATCATCAGCACAAGAGGTAAGTGGTTCATGCCCATGAGTATTTATGTTTATCAAACTAAGTACATTTACATACTTCTTAGATAAGACATTCATGTCCTACATTCTGAGTTAAATATGTAAGAAATATTTTATGTGCTTATGATTGTAGAAATTCATATGCTCAATACCTCAAGTAGTGATGTGTCATGGAATGATTCTAGATCATGAAGTTAAGTTCATAAGAAGAATAAGAAAATATAGTTCTATCATATCTCTTAAATATAGATGTAACCATGTATTGAGATTTCAAATAGGAACATGTCATCAAGGTTTCTTATATATATATATATATATATATATATATATATATATATATATATATATATAAGAAATTAAGAAGTAAAATAGATTCCTTAATAAGGTTGATGTTTAAAAGTTAAGCATTATGTGAGAATATGGGTGTTGTACATGGTAGACCATGGCCCAATTTCTAAGATAAATATACTATTGGGTTTAGAATATATTATAACATGAGTTTATGATTATGAGATATTAAGTCATGATTAAGTTGCATGTTGAGACTCTATATGATTTCTACTTTAAGATTTTAGATTTAAGTTCATATGAATGTACTAAGATGACTTATTGTGATTTTATAGATTTTGAGTTACCTTGTCAGAAATCACACTCTTTTAGATTTTGATACTTGAGAACTCTCATATACTTCATATTTTCATATTTAGTTCAGATCCTTTCCCTAAGCCTGTAGGATTAGTTGTCATATATTTAGTATCAAAAATAGCTATAGTATTCCTATCAGATTGAAGTATTAGATTAAGGAATATCTAGATAATATGGATATTAGATTTATATTCAGACTTAGACTACTCCTTGTGTGACTAGCCAGATTATGAATAAAGATACATGATTATGGTTTTAGAGCCAATCTCAATTATGAAGTAATTGAGATCCATATTCACATTCAGTTCTAGATTAAGTTTATCACTTAAGAATAAAAGATTCAGATTCAGATTCAGATTTAGAATTCAGTACCTACTCAGTACTCAGTAATCAGTTTCAGATAAGTTTAGTTTTCAGTGTTCAGTTTTAATATAAGATAAGTTCAGATTCAGAATTTAATAAAGCAATCAGTATTCAGCTTCAGTTTAGATTAAGAATTAAGTAAGTTTAGACTTAAGATAATTAACTTGAAACCTTCACATAAGACATTATATGATAAGTCCTCATTCAGTAGTCCCGGGACGATTCAAAGGCATCTGTTGCCAATTCAGAGGAGTGTTTACTCCAATTCAGAGGTGTTGCAGCACCAATTCAGGGCGTAGCCACGCCAATCCAGAGACACCTCGGTGTCATTCAGGGCATGTATTGCCATTTCAGGGTACTTTGGTACCAATTCAGGGCGTAGATATGCCAATTTAGGAGGACTTATTGTATAATGGTGGCCACAGTCAGATAAAAATTGTAAGTAAAAGATACCTTAGATTGGAAATGTCCATATTCTCATCCATGAGTAATGATGAGAGGGAATTGGTAAGATAATTAAGACCTCAGCACTTTGGCGTAGGTCATGAGATCCATGTACCAGGTAACATGTCTTCAGAGAAAGATAAGATAGAAGGATAAAAATTTCATATTAAGAAATAAGAGATTTTATGTTTCAGATTTTACTCAAAGCTTGATAGTAATTCCTCGTTTATAATGCCAATTTCAGATTATTAATCAGGTCACTACTACAAAACCTACCTTTAGTGTCGGTTATTTAAGGCCTTTAGTGTCGGTTTCTAAGCGACACCTATGTGGGCGACACTAAAAGCTCACCCATTATGCATCGGTTCCAAAACTGATGCCCAAACTCTTCGCGCGCCACCGAAATCACGCCGGTTTCCTATGGCGCGAAGGTATAGGCGTCGGTTATTAGATAAGAAATCGACACCATATACCTTCGCGCCACAGAAAGGGCACCATCTTGGCCACTATCAGCGTCGGTTATTAGATAATAAATCGACACCATATACCTTCGCGCCACAGGAAACATGCGTCAGTTATTTATATAAAACCAACACTATAACTTTGTGTGTCAGTGTTATACAAATAACCGATGCCTATTGTTTTTTTTTCTGTCAGTCTGCAGACCTGCTGTGGCTGGTCGCAGGATGAGAAACATGCAGTTAACTGTAGGTTTTACGACATCCATTGATATCAGACAACAATAGGCCACAAACCTGCAAATTTAACAACAAAAATATTCACACATGCATTTAGCAATACAACATGCAGTTCCATTTTATTTTCACACATTTAGAAACATTCATGTAGCTAGCAATCTGTAGTTCCATTCATTCACATTCACACGTGTAGAAACATTCATATAGCAACCAACACTTTCATTCATTTTCACTCAGACACATGTAGAAACATCCAGACATGTAGAAACATTCACACATATATTATAATTCAAAAATTCATTTACAAAATATCATTCTTTAGTCATTATTCGCTATCAACATCCCAATTATATTTTAAAACCCCCACTATTTGTATGGTTGTTGCCCATTCTTCTTTTACTTCATTTAATTCTCCCATCGTATAGGGAGCATGTACATCTAGTAAGTATGTTCCTGTAGTGGGGTCAGCTTTAAACACCTGTAAAGAGAATGATGTATATATATAATTAATGAGCTATAAATAAGATTGATATATTTCATATTATCTAATGAGACTATATAATACCTGAGAAATACAATCGATGTCCAGTGCGACATGTTTGATAATCATGTGCATATATCGCATCACATAGTACCCACATGCCCATCCGTTGTCTTGTGTAGCACACTATAAATTCAAACATACAAAGTATTAAAAAATACAACTAATTAAGCATTGTTCACATAAATAATATATACATATATTGCAGTCGGGAACTTACTTTCACGTTCTTCCAAATTATTGGCTGGTTCTTTTTCGTGGGGACCTTTCCTCCAGCCTTTTTGAACTCATCAAAACCCCTACATGTTAATGTAACACAGAACATTGCAATTAAATAGTAATGTAATAACATATGTTAACGGATATGTAAAGTTCACATATTCAGAAAAATAAAAATGTATAAAACAAAACATACCTCTAATATTGCGATTTTTTATCAATTAACAATCCTTCATTGTGATCTCCGCGCACATACAAGTCATCATTATCTTCAATATTTGTTGGTGTTGGCAACCCAACTGAGAATGGACTGGATTCATCATACTTATCATAGTACTGTTCCTCATCTATATGATCTTCAATGAACTGTCTTTTACCATGAAGAACAACCGACCATTTATCATTTGTAGGATCATCAATATAAAATACTTGTTTCTCCTGTGATGCCAATATGAATGGTTCAGCCTTCTCGCCAATCTTTTCAAAGTTCACTAAAGTGAAACCCAATTCATCCACTATAACTCCTTTGGTGTTATCAACCCAATTACATTTGAAGAGCGGAATTCTAAAATCTATGTAGTTAAATTCCCATATCTCTTCAATGACACAGTAATATGACATTTTAGCTTCACGTGGACTCTTATCCTTTGCACTTGCAAAAAACATAGTCGATGCTTGAAGGGTGACCCCACTATTTTGGACGACACTCTTATCATCTTGGCGCTTTGTGTAATATGTGAATCCATTAATGTCATACCCTTCATAAGACATAACAGTCAACTTTGGTTTAAAGGTGAGGCATTTGATAGTTTCAGTAATATCATCTGGTGTTTGAGATAGTTGATGTAAGACTTTATCTTCAAACCACTTAATAAAAGTCTTGTTATGCTCTCTAGCAAGCCACATTGTATTGGCTCGAGGATATTGTCTTTTGATGAAATTGGTATGTTCCTCGATATAAACGTTCACTTCGTCCATGTTGTGTAAAATATACAAATGACCTTGTTCCAACTGCTCACGGCTGATTACTTTCACACGTGATCCCAAAATTCCTTTGCCAAATAGCTCGTCAATATTCTTGTCATTATCAGGAGTGTCATTACCACTGAGAAAGTCATTGCAGAAATCCATAACCTCTCTTGCCACATAACCTTCAATAATACTCCCTTCAGGCCGATAACGGTTTTGAACATCACCTTTAAAAACGCTCATGTATCGTTCAAAGGGATACATTCAATGCAAGAAAACCGGTCCCAAGATTTTCACTTCCCTAGTCAAGTGGACAACAAGATGTACCATGATATCAAAGAACGAAGGAGGGAAATACATCTCAAGCTGACATAGGGTAACAACCACTTCTCTTTGCAAATTATCGAGAGTCTCAAGGTCAATAACTTTGCTGCAGAGATTGTTGAAAAAGAAACAAAGTCTGGTGATTGCAAACCTTACATGCTTCAGCAATATAGATCAAATTGCCACGGGCAATATTTGTTGCATTAGAGTGTGACAATCATGAGATTTAAGACCTATCAACTTTAGATCTTTCATTGATACCAATCTACGGATGTTGGATGAGTAATCATGTGGCACCTTAACATTTACCAAGCATTCACAAAAAGCTTTCTTCTCCTTTCTAGACAACGTGTAACAAGCGGGAGGTAAGTATGTTCTTTTATTACCCATTTCACGCAATTCTCTTAATTCTGACCTTATTCCCATTTCACGTAGGTCCAGTCTGGATTTTATCCCATCTTTAGTCTTACCTAGTATATTTAACAAAGTACCAATGATGCTATCACAGACATTTTTCTCAACGTGCATTACATCGATACAATGTCTGACTGTCAAAGAACTCCAATAAGGAAGATCCCAAAATATTGACTTCTTCTTGAATGAAGAATTGTCACTCCGTGTAGTACATTGTGATCTCTTACAAATTCATTGACAAAGTCTTTTACTCTTTCATAAACAACCTCCCCTGGTATAGGTTTAGGTGCACTGCGTTCCTCATTCAATCCATTGAATGCTTTGCGCTTCCTACGATACGGATGGAATTTTGGAAGAAACCTTCGATGACCGATATATACATTCTTACCGCCATGTTTTAGTCTTGTTGAATCAGTGTTCTCTTCACATATAGGACACGCTTTAGCTCCTTTGACACTATATCCAGACAAATTCCCATATGTTGGAAAGTCATTAATAGTGCAAAACAACATAGCATGCAAACGAAATGTCTCTCTTCATGAAGCATCATAGGTCATCACACCTTCACCCCAGAGTTTCTTTAAGTCATCAATCAGAGGTTCAAGATAAACATCGATGTCATTTCCAGGTTGTTTAGGGCTCGATATCAACAACGACAGCATTACGTACTTATTTTTCATACACAGCCAGGGAGGAAGATTGTATATAACAAGCATGACTGGCCAAGTGCTATGTTGGCTGCTCAATGTCCCGTACGGATTCATCCCGTCTGTACAAAGCCCAAGTCTTAGATTCCTAACTTCTTCACCAAATTTAGGGTACAATACATCAATCTTCTTCCACTGTGGGGAATCAGACGCATGTCGTAGGATCCCATCATTATTTTTCTTAACATCTGCATGCCACCTCAAATTCTTCGCATCTATCGGATTGGCAAACAAGCGTTGAAATTGTGATATTATAGGTAGATACCACAATACCTTGGCAGGAGAACCAGTTTTGGACTCCCCCAAAGTCGTCAATTTATACCGTGACACACCACATTTTGGACAATCTTTCAAATCCGCATAGTCCTTTTGAAATAATACACAATCATTTGGGCATGCGTGTATCTTCTTGGCATCCATTCCCATTGGGCACAACAATTTCTTTACCTGGCATGTTGAGATTGGCAGCTCGTTTCCTTCAGGAAGCATTTCTTTCAACAAAGACAGCAATGACGTGAAGCTTTTGTCGCTCCATCTATTGTTAGCTTTCAACTTATACAATCTCAACATAGCGTTAAGCTTTGTAAACTTAGTACAACCTATGTATAACGGCATCTCAGCATCATGCATAATGTTTCTAAAAATGGGAGGTGGATCGGTGTGCTCTACCCCACAACTATCCAGCATCACATCAACGATGTCTACTGGAACTGGTTCATTCACATCTACGTCATCGTAGGCAATTTCTTCTTCCACACAAGCACTGCTATCAACATCCACTGGTTTCGGGTTTGAAATCTCTCCATGCCAGTGCCATTCTGTATAGCCTTGTATAATCCCGTTGCACATGACATGAGTTTTGATTTCGTCACCAGTGTTGACTTTCAAGTTGTTACCGCAATGCCTACATGGACAGTAGAACCTATCTCCAGGTTGTTTCCTATGTTCCTCGACAAATCTAATGAACTAGTCAAGACCAGAAATAAACTCTGGGGTGCAGCGATTGTGAATGGACATTCATGATCTATCCATTCTATGATCAAAGAGAAAACAAGTATATATTAGGACAAGATTAGGGTCTAGGGTTAACAAATACATGTGATGTCATTATTATATATAATAAATGTGTACCACATATCCATTCTTGAACACCTAATCTCACTAGTAAGTGTATAATGTGTATTGGGTTTTCAAGAAAATTTCGGCAGCATTTCCCCGCTGTTCTCCAAGTACATATGTACTTAGAGAACAAACGGGGAAATGCTGCCGAAATTTTCTTGAAAAGCCAATACACATTATACACTTACATCCTAAGTGAGATTAGGTGTTCAAGAACAGTCCCAAACCGGGGACTATCCAAGATTTACTCCTAATGAGTAAATCTTGGACGGGTTTCTAGGCCAACAAATAATGTGTTGTCATTCTTATACCTAAAATCCTAGTTCTTCAAGTTAGGGTGATTATTGATGTCTTTAAAAGCATGATTGGCAATTTAGGGAAAAGTTCATCATTTACATTTCAAGCATGTCACATGTGTGCATTACAGTTCATCATTAAGCAAGATATAAGTAAAGTAAACTTACCCAACATATATCATATGAGTAAGTATGTCATATTAAAATAGACTATACAATATGAGAAAATAGTAGTGTAATCATGCAAATGGGAACATTCATGGGAACACACACTTCAGTTATAAGCATTCATGTAGCAACTTTCAGTTCCATTCATTAATCTCTTTTTACATCCACATACAGGGGTGTACCCCTAAACAGTAACTAAACAAAGGGGTTGGTGTACCCCTAAACATGTGCGTAATTAAAAAAACCATTAATACAGACAAGTCTAGATATATAGAAAACTAAATACTACACCAACATGGTCCCGCATCAGTAACTTCGAGGACTTATCATTGTGGCGATCTTCTCCTAAAGTTCAGAATAGAAAGCAGCTATGAGTATTGACTGCTTTCAAACAAAAAGTGTAAACACAAATTTTTTGTGTTGACAATTATATTTGTTAATTGGACTTAGCGTGGTCTTTTTGATGATGAAGTTGTGTCACGAAGCTCCTCACTGTATTTAGATGAATCTGAACTGACAGGGGCCTCATATTCAGATTCCTCATAGATGATATCCGACGCCGTGCGCTCATACCGCAGAAGATGATCGGGGGTCTCGCAGTTGATGTTGGTTATCCAAACTTTGATGGAATTATGACCAACTGGATGGAGAAAAAGCCTGTTGGAACGGACCACATGCATCTCTCCAATCCAATCACGCCAACTGGATTTTGATACAAGATTTCCCGCCAAATCATACTCAACCTCGATAACATGTGAATAATTGCCAAAAGTTAGGGTCACTTTACCAGGCATGTAGTGTCTTCCTTTTAGAAAACGCCAATGTTTGGGTATGACCAATTGGTTTAAGGAACGATCATCTAGGATGATGTCCAATTGTTCTTCAATAGGTAACGTTAACATTGACATAGAGGCCCAGTTCATAGTGACTGTTATGGGTGGATAGAGACTGCACAATATTAGTATTAACAAAGTGTAAGCACATATAACGATGTTATATATTTTCAGAAAAAGTTGTATAACATCAGTTAACCTTTTATTGCTTGTCATAACCAACTTTATTGTGGTAGACATGATAGCTTGAAAAGAAGTCTACATATGTACTTAGAGAATAAATGAGGAAATGCTACCGAAATTTTCTCGAAAACTCAATACACATTATACACTTACATCCTAAGTGAGATTAGGTGTTCAAGAACAGTCCCAAACCGGGGACTATCCAAGATTTACTCCTAATGAGTAAATCTTGGACGGGTTTCTAGGTGCTTACTAAAATAGAACCACTATATGGAACTAATCCTACATTATACACATACTTTTCCTGAGTAAGATAATGTGCACTTCATGGAATTATTAAGATATGAATATATATAAGTTGTTTCTACCTACTTTGATGGGATTTTATAACATTCGAGTCTTCCATTTAAGGCATTAGATGCATATATTGTAGTCCATTGTGTTGAGATAAGAATCCCATGTGATACACACGATTGAGAATCTTTCATGATACTAGGAAAATACACAACTAGATATCCATTTAGGTGTTAGACATTCATTTAGGTGTTCCTGATAACTCATAGGTATGCACAACTAGACAACTGTGGCGGAGCAGTACTGGAGGAAGCATACCTTTCGGTAGCGGCGGCGGACAAGTAGGCAAAAATTGGCAATTTAGGGAAAAGTTCATCATTTACATTCCAAGCATGTCACATGTGTGCATTAGTGTTCATCGTTGAGCAAGAAGGGTGATTAGGATTCTCACCAAGAACGGGTTTTGATTTTCTATACAATTTTATAAAAAAATGCACATGTATGCATATATATACTATACTTTTTGGAACCATACTAAACACCGAAATACTTTATAACACAACTATAAAACAATGATTATAGCTAAACTATTAAACAATAGACTTGTCACACATAAAACACCCTATACAACTATAAAACAAAAAAGTATTAAGATATGCATGATACAATAACTATTTTGCATCACATTACAGCAGACTTATCATTGATACCTTACTAACTTATTTCTACATTTACATATCATCACTTGATCCAAAATTACATGTATTGTATAGACAATAGAGGATTCAACTCAGTAGAAGCATAAAATCAGTACCTAAAGCCTAAACACAAATAAGTAAATAACTTAAAAAAAAAACGCCCAGCAGCTGCTTGGGCATGCCTTGGCACCGCCCAAGCAGCCGCCAGAGCAGAGGAAGAAGGCAGGGCGGGTGGGCATACATTGAGGGCAGAGGAGAGCAGCGGCCGGAGCACAGCAACCACCGACGGAGGCGGCGGCAAAGAGAGGAGAAGCGCCGGCGAGGACACGGAGCAGCGGCGGCGAGGGCACAGAGTAGCGGCGAGGGCATGGAGCAGGAGCACGGACGGCCGCCGGTGAGCACAGAGGGCAGGAGCACAGCCGTCGGTGAGCAAGGAGTAGCGGCGAGGGCAGGAGCAGGAGCACGGCAGCGGCGGAAGAGGAGCAACTACCGGCGGGGGCGAGTAAGAAATCGTCGGACCTAACTGAAATCGAGAATGAAACTAGGAAAGGGGAAGAGAAGCTCACGCTGGTGAGCTATTAAGTTGATAATAGGCGTTGGTTATTCTAATAAACCGACAAATAAACCAACTGTGTCGGTTCTATTCCAAAAACCGGCACCTATACTAGATTATAGTCGTTGGTTTTTAACTAAAGGTCAACCGACAACTATTCGTGTCTCGCGAATACCCTTTAGTCGTCGGTTATTTATTTATGAACCGACGACATATGTCAAATTTTGGAGGTAATTTTTTCGCTGGAATTTTGGTTTTGGCGGTTGATTTTAGGTGTCCGTTTTTTATTAATTAACCGACACTTAATAAAAGCGGTACCCGTGTCTGGTCGACCTTCACAGATTGTATGTCAGTTTATGTTATAAACTGACACTATAGAGTTTAGGTGTCCGTTTATGTATACAACCGACACCTTGAAAAGTGACTTTATAAGCCATTTCTGTAGTAGTGTGTACATTTTAAAATACTCATGCCACTTACTATAACGATTGTTTTTCTCAATGCATGGCTGGGGACGTGATGTCCACATGGTTTAGAGCAGTTGAGAATCAAAGGAACAAATAAAGTTCTAGGAGATTTTACAGCTTTCCTAGTGGGGTGCCATCTACCGAGGCGGTCCAGAGTTTAGACAAATCTTTTTATGCTTAGTCTTGTTTAAAGAGTATGTTATATGAGTTGTAGTTTTCTTTTTATCAATGACTATGTATGAATCAATTTACTCAGTGCAAAGTGTTTCATTTGCTTTAATTGCAATGACTATCATGTTTGTGACACTCCCAGATGAAGAAGAAAAAAATATTGCTTCCGCTCATGTGTTATGAAAATCTGGGTGTTACAGCAATCTTCCCAACAGTGGATAGAAAGTTGTTTTTTTTGAAAGCGTTGAATAATTGGGTTCCATGCAGCACATGGGAGGCGGGTTGGGGTGAGAGGCAAACCAAGGTAGGAGAAAGGGAAAGACTCATGTTTATCGTCTAGCAAGTCAATGAATATGTTCATGTGAGATGATTCCACGAAGGTGTCAATGATTCTGGACTTGTTGAGGTTGATTTTGAGTCCCAGTTCTAGAAGATTGCCAAGATTCTGATGAGGTTAATGAGTTTGGCCTCGAGAGGTTTGATGAAAATGATGGTGTCATCCGCATATTGGATGATGTTGTGAGTACAACCCTTGGGCAGATGAAGGATGTTGTTATTAGTGGCATTTCAAATGAGAGAGTTGCGTACAAAGGTAACTGTGATGAAGAGATAAGGTGGTAATGGATCACCTTGCCTCAGCCCATTGGTTCTATAGAAGTAACCAAAGTAGAGCACATTTGATGAGGGTGAAGAAAGTACATGTGTTGATGCATGATTTGGTCCATGCACACCATTGGGGTGGGAAGTTAAAACTTTGCATACATCTGATCAGGAAATGTCATTTGATGTTGTCGAAGGCTTTTTCAAAGTCAATCTTGAGTGTGAAAACAAGCCATTTGGCAGATAGACAAGTATGTAGAGTCTCTTGGACTATGATAAAAACATCTTGTGTGTTCTTGTGTGGCAGGAAAGTGCATTATCTATGGTGAATCATGGTCTATATAATGGTTTCATGTGTGTGCTAAGAAGCTTCACAATGATTTTATAGGAGGCACTACTAAAAAAAGGTCTTTAACTATAAAAAAAAATTGTAGCGAAAACCCCATGTTTTGTAGCGAAAGGCTTTGACTACATATTTATTTACACATACAAATTGTAGTATATGCTCGTATAGCTAAAGCCTTTAACTATATTTTTCAAATATGTAGTTAGATAATCCATTCGCTACAAATTCATATGTATCCAGAAGCGTAGCTAGATATTGTCCTTACATATTTAAATATAGATATAATTATAGCTAAATGTATGCCTATAATTGTATATATAGTCGGTATGTAGCAAAAACATGAAGTTAATACAAATTATATGTAGTTAATGTGTAGGGAAAGGTAGCATCTACTGCACACATATATATGTAGTTGGATTATTCACTAGCTACATATGTAGTGCCACATATACATATATGTATAGTTTGATTATTCATGTATTGTGTAATTAGTCCAGAAGCTCTTTTAGTAACAAATTTGTCGTAGTTAGACCAAGTTATGCTCTTTATGCCAACAAACTTACTTTCACTTATACTGAAATGTCAAATGTACACGGGGAGGACGTATACCTTGCCCCTATTACATAATGTGTACAAAAAAAAGGATATACATATACTAATAAATTTGGTGAGGTCTACACACATCTTGGAAAAAGAGTATGTATCTTTCTCGACCAGTTTTAGAATCATTGTTGTCTTCTCCTTCTGTTTAATGAGTTGGTGATATCATAGGTTCTTGTGTTGCACAAAGTTGTGACCTTGTGACACGTTGGCCCTTCATCCGATTTCCTTAATGAGTGGATCAATTTTGTTGAATGGAAGAAGTCTTGATTTGAAGATTGTAGCATCACCCCTCATAGTGACATCTTTCTATTACAACTTGGACCATCCATAGATGTTCTAGGAATCTTCTTTGTACTCTGTTTTGTTGGACTTGATCTAGACCCAAAGAGGGATTCTTGTTTAGCAATAAGTTGACATTAAGGCCCTTTTTTATCCTGCATCATATATATATCAAAATTGCAATCATTGAATAGAATAATTATTTCATTCATTTTTAAGCTGCACCTTATTCACAATCTTCGTCATTCTTGCTCTTCCCTCAAAGTAGTACAATCTTTAAGCATGGATAGAATCTAAGCCTGCAATAGTTAATCACATAAAGAAAGGTAGATGACAAGAGATGATTTGTTTAGTGTAGATTTTTTACCGTTTTAGGACTTGGTCTGGTCCACCATCACCATCTGATTCTAATTGCATATGAGGACTACATCTCACGTCTAAAATTGTAGTAGGCCTCCTAGTCCAAAAGATGAGGACAACTCCATGACCACACAACAATCCCAGCAGATGGCGATGAAAATGAACTGTAAATGGATACCCTATTGAATGGAATTTGGGTCATTGCCAAACTGAGCTATATATGAGAATTTAGACAAGCTATATATGAGATAAAATGAAATTATTGCTCATCTTGTTAAGGAACAATCAAATATTAAGGAACAGAAACATTACTTGTACCAGACATACATACAAGTGTGAGTTTTGATGCATATTCAGATACTTACATGACAAACAGATTTCCATCAGTGACTCTATTGTGACTCCATCAAGCAGCAGTATGCAGGAGCTTCCATCAAGAGTTGTGTAAAGAAAAGACCAGCCAATTGTGCAGCTTGTTAAAATACCCACAATCAGACAACTATAAGGGGCTAGAGGGTTTACCCTAGGGTTGTAAATGGGTACGGGTAGACCCGTGGACCCGCAAATCTGGACCCTTTAAAGACCCGTTACGGGTCTAAATTCTTGTACCCGCATACCCTTGGACCCGCATACCCTTAGACCCGCATATAAGCAGGTCCACTTATGGGTATGCTTAGACCCAGACCCGCTAGACCCGCAGACCTGCTATAGATAAATAACTACTTAGATAATATTTTATTTATATCATACTTTCCTAGTCCAACTAATATAATACTTTTGATTAAGTCCCACTTTAATTTTAATAAGGTTGAGAGTAGTCATCAAATAGAGAATTAACTATTCTAGTTTCAATCATGAGAAACATATGTAAACTTAAAATCAAAATAGTTACAACATATGCTACATAATTAAAACATTATGAAGATGACTACAAATATGATACAAACTAGCTCAACTAATATTCAATCTACAAAGTTATTTAATACAACTATTGCATGTTAATGTACTATATGATAGCAATATCTTGTAGTATTAATATAAACACAACATGATCATAATTTTCTTACAATAACACATGATGTTCTATATAGAACCGCTTACCCGCATACCCGCACCGCAAACCCGCTATTAATGCAGGTACGGGTATGGTGCGGGTCTAGAACCGGAACCGGACCCGCTAAATTAAATGGGTATGGGTATGGGTATGGCCAGACCCACACCGTACCCGCACCGTTTACACCCCTAGTTTACCCAGCGGGTCCATTAGCGGCCCTACATAGGAGGAGCTCTGTCATTAATCATATATATATACACACACACTAAGAAGTTGCCCATGAGTCTTTTGGGCCCAACAATAGTCCACATTTTATAGTTCAACAAGTAAAGAGCAGAACCTTTATAAGCCATTAGGATCATCAGATCTTGCGGCTTAACAGGCTACACATAGGCATAATTAGCCTCCAATAATTTGGGGTGAGCAAAATGCCTAGATAAGAAGAAGTGCAAGCAGTCACACCATTGATAAAGTTTTCCACTAAGTAGCACCAATCTCACATTCTATAGCAATTGCAAATTTTGAACAATGGTTAGTTCATAATCATTAATAAAAATAGTACATAAAGATGAGAGTATCACTAATCAAATAAACTATGGGCAAGATACCACAGCTAACCACTACATGTGTCCATCTCAAGACAGCAACATGTAGTTTCCAATGATTCATTACCTAGTTGCTAATAAAAGAAGATGAAGGGAACTTACTTGATGGAGTCATCATTTATCTAGTACATGGTTGTGTAAAAACTACACTGTCTTTAGCAATGAGGTGGTGCAACCATTTTAGTGGTGTGAATCCACTACCCAGCAAGGTTATTAGAAGTGGGTACAAGTTCGTCCTGTAATAGTCAAAGGTGTCCATGTAGTACCTTTAGATAAAAGGGTACACCTTTGTTTCAATCAACCAAAGGCGTGGACCTTCTGTAATCTGAAAGCAACAAGGAGAGGGAAGAACAATCAATCTTCTTTTCACATTAGCTAGTTAGAAAGCATGGAAAGCATGTAGAGTCATATATCATCTACTGCAAACCTAGTCTCCATCATTCAAGTGGAGTCGGGGGACGTCGTTAAAGAATTTTTCATGGAGCAAATAATCAGTTGCCTCCTTAGGTAGTCATCTCAAAGGCAATAAATATATACCAACCATAGATACATCAAAAAGTTGATAGTGAACAAGAAGGCAAAAATGAACTTCCAGTATTCCCATGAATTCGGCTCACCTAAAAATGTCAAGTATTGTTGGCCACCTATTTACGGTGTGTTTGATATACACATATAGTTGAAGGTTCCTCATATAACACTCAACAAGATTTTGTCCCATGATGATTAACATCAACACTCCAGGACCTACAACAAATGAAATACTTGAATAAATAAAAGACAAATGATGATTTGAAATGGGTGTAAGGTTTTACAAAATAGGAAAAAATTCAAAGGCTTTCTCCAGAGCATGTGCCCAACAATTGCTCAAGACTCAGGAGCACTATCCTATTTTCAGAAGTAGATTTTTGTCATTTTCTAGCTACAACCAAATATTTGAAGTCATTGTTGCCTCATTAGGCATTGTCTATATTCAGTAGCTCTCATAAAAACAATCAACTGATCCATTGGCTGTAAATAAATTGGCAGTTAAAAGCAGCTTGGAGCCACTTGATATCACTTGCAACAATTATATATTTCAAAAGCCTTAAACAAGAACTAATCCATGTCATGGAAAACTA